>OY728163.1:701455631-702655631 GCA_963277665.1 Viscum album
AAAAACCACCATATGATAAGAGTAGTGTTTTCCTCAAGCCACCACTAAAACACCTACAAGGGAAAAACCACTAGATTCCTGATCCACCATATCTAAACATATTTCCTTTACCTATATCAAACACAACCAAGTCTACTTACACCCAAATGTGTAAGTATGGTATGAGACAAATCCCAGTAGGATTCCACCCAACAAAAGATTCAATGCTATAAATATTATAATATAAATAAACATTCAAGTTTTATAAAAGAAGAACTAGAAAAATCTTTATGGAAAATGTTTTAAAAGAAAACATTCTTGCCTTTTTAATAACCAACATGGTGCATCGTATTCCAATAGTAAGTACAATATCTCAAAAGATCACTAAGTCATGGGAAACCCCTCTAAGAAATAGTAAGTAATGGGACACTAGGTACATCATATCTCGGTGAAAAGTGGTATAGTAACCATGAACAATAGTGTTCTCATGCACGAGACACTAGGAAGGGACACCCCATAGGCCTAGTGGTCTCTAATCATAATTATCATTTAGTTAGTGTTGCATCATTAATCCTGCTAGATTAATTTGGGATGAACCACTTTTGAGTCAAATAGCATACTAGTCCTAGTCTTCCCACCTAGATACAAAGGTTTCCCTTCATGCTCAATTTTCATTCCACATGTCACAAACAACATCACTTTCACATAAACATATGCCAAACAATATAACCATTCTTGATAAATCCCTAATTTTACAACCAAACCCACTTTAAAATCCCAATGCACAGCAAAACCATTCCAAAACATGTTTCGCACCACTTTCCCAAATTATTAAACTTGTTTCATAATTTATAAAGCACATTCAAAATTCACCATAAGGGTTCACACTTGAAATACGCCCAATTCCCTTTAGAAAAAACACTTTCAATGCATATTCATATCAAAACCATTTAAAAACAACTTTCAAACCACACACATAAATCATAGAACACATTTAAAACACTCAAGAAATCATATTAAATTCATCAAATAATGTTTAAGCACGGAACCACCTACCTCAAGTAAAGAAACTTCTGGAAAATGGTGGAAACCAACAACCGTACACCAAGAGAACCCTATAAAGGAAAGATAAAACCAAAAATATCAATATTGAGCCCCAAAAATAATTATCCAACCTTGAATAGGGTACCTAACCTACTGGAGAAGTGAAACCCAAAATAAAGAAGAAGAAAACCCTAGAAAAGAGGGAGGAAATAAGAAAGGAACCACTTACTTGATGTTTTCTTGAAGAATCCAAGTCAAATCACCCACCAAAATAGAGCCCAAGGGAGAGTGGAGGAAGGGGGAGGCGCACCTAGGGTAGAAAATCCCGAGTGGGGGAGAAATGGGGTGATTTGGGTTTAAATCCAGGGAGGGGTAGAAAAGTAAAAAATCCATTATTTAATGACTTGGACATGCCGTGTGATTAGTCCATATGGTTTTCAAACCATGCGGAAACTTTTTGGTTGCCACTGTCTACCCAGGACATGTTGCACAGTTACCCGCATGATTTGACAAACTGTGTGGCAACCGTGTGATTACCCACTATCCAAGAAAGGCCACAAGCCGCACGGTTACCTAGGTTGGGTAGCAAGGTTTGGAAAATTGTGCGCCTTATGTTGTTTAGTCAAAAACTTCATTTTTTCTCTAAAACTCAATGGGAAACCATAGGGAAACTATAACATCAAAAATAAAAAGAAGAATACCTCAAAATAAAATCATGGATGTGACATTGGATGTTGAGGTAATTATGGAACATTAAAATTATGGAACTTATGTTATATCTTATAGATAACCATGAGATTGAAAAGTGATTTGGTGATTAAGCTATTAAAGATATTTCAAAATAATATCACTGTATTTTTTGAGAAAATTATATTATTAAGGTAAATTGAATATTATTAGATAAGATGGGATTTTTGTAAGGAATAAAGTTTGAATTGTGTTTTAGAAAAATATATGATTTTAATACTGCTTTATGGTGATTAAAGTCATATATGGAAGTAATAAAAATATTTTTTAGATTATATGATTAGGGCATATACATTTTTGGGTATATGATTTTTTGAGTGACTAATGTTGATTTCAGTTAAATGTTAAATTAATCTCAAAATATGTGATCAAATACTTATGATTTTTGTATTTTGATCTTGGTTGGGAATAATTTGAATAATTTTAAGATTATTTATTTATTAAATGATCTAATTTAAACTTTTTATGTTATTTTCCAAGCATTAGAGATTAATTTTTTATTTCTTGAAACGAAGTTTTATTCATTTTGGGAATTATTTTTTCTTGTGTTAAGTGTTTTCATTTTTGATAAAAATATAAAGATAGGAGGACTATATTGATATCATTTTAATGAATATTTGATTCATTATAAGTTTATTTTAGTTCTCTTTGTATTAAAAAATCATCTTTAATACTCATCATTTAGATTAAAATATGAGATTATGGTGAAAATTTATTAAAGGATGAACTTATACTTGTTAAGTGAGTATATTTCCTTATGTTATTAGTCTAGATGGTAAAGTAATTCTTCAACGCTAGGAAAAATATATTGAAGAAAAAATTTTATTCTATTACCATCATTTCTGATAAATCCATGGTCTTTTTCACACCTCTTTGGTTCATGGTTTTGTGGTTGTTAACTTTCACTTAGTCATTTACTTTCTTGTTATCAATTTTCTTTGTCAATCTCTATCATTATTTAGACATTAATTATTCCACCATATCCATATATTCACTTACCACTAATTTTCACCTATTTTGAAACTAATTTATGTGTTATTCCATATAACCTTTGTATTTCTATTTCCCTCTTTATAAGAGGAAGTTTTATTAACCCTTTTTACGATGTGGGATTTCAACAAAGATATTTTCAAATATCAAACCTTTGATTACCAGGATCAAGTTAAAATTTTGAGGAATAAATTTATTAAAGTTTTAGAATTTAATAACCAATTTTTTTAAAATAATACTATGCTCAATAGATTTCAAAACACGCAACACCTAGATTTGAGTGAATTGGGATATATTATAAAAATATTATTATTTAAATGTAACTGTTATAACCTAGTCATTGAATTAGAAAGTATGAATAGGATTAAATTCATTATAAAACATATAAAAATTTCATACTCAATTCAAATGTATTGATTAATTCTTAGTGAATAAGCACCCAATTTATAGTAAAGTTATTCTATTCATCAAAAGTATGTTTTCTTCAAAAATGATTTTTATTTCTTTTCATGAGAAAATATTATAATTAATTTATGGAACTTTTAGAAATTTTATTTTGATAAAATTAACTTTATTTTTGAAATCATAATATCAAAATTATCTTTGGGTGAAATTTTGGGATTTTTTTAAAAATATTCTTTTTTTAGTGAATAGTTAAAATACTGTTTTTTGTATGTTTTTTGTAAAACTATATTTTATTTTCATTTAAATATATCATTATGATTTTAATTTTCCAATAAATTAATATAGGTATCCTTTAGTTATAAATAATATAATTAATTATATAGGAATCAACATTATACATGATCTTGGTATAAAAATAATTTTCAAATTAAAAATATATTTTTTCATAAAATTGTTTTTCATCACACTTTACGATATTACTATGTAATTAATTTCTATGAATTATAGAGATTTAATTTGGTAAAATAGATTTAATATTTTATATAATAATAATTAATATTATTTAATAAGTTCAACCTAATTTTTTTCAGAATTAATAGTAAAAACAGTAAGAAAATCACCATGGTAAAAGGGTAAATCAAGTTAACCTGGGTTAAAACTAAGTGATAAGGCCACCATATTTCATATTAATTATTATTTTATGAATTTATTTATATAATTTTCACCTTAGTCTCAATATTTAATTATTTATTGGATATTTTTTCATGAAAATGGCCCATATAATATTTTAAGTAGTGAAAAATATAAAATGTCACTTGTTTTTTAATTTCTCTTATATATTCACGTAGAGATAAAAATAAGTTTTGAATGAATATTAAATTTTATTTTGAGAATAATTTATTTCATGATGGTAATTTATTTCTAATTTTTAATGATTATATAATTACCTTAAATGTTTACCCAACGCCAACACAATATTTATTTAATTAATAGAAAAATAAAATAAATGATTTTAAAAATATTAAAAGTAATATTTTTTGGGTGATTGAAAGTGTAACACAAATTTTTAATATTAATATAACATATGAGATATGTTTTAAATTTTTATGTTCTAATTCCTTTGTTTTCATGTTGTTTTTAAAGTCAAATTATTTGAATAGTTCTTAAAATGATATTAGTAGTATTTTATGTTAAATACATTTTATTAAATTATTTAAGAATCATAAAAATATTTCAAGATTACAAGTAGGATTATAAATGGTTAAAAATGTCGTCACTTTTTCATTTATGATCCAATTGTTAACTTATAATTAAAATTATAACCCTTTAATATGAAAAAGTCATTACCATGGTTAAGATTAAAATTGGATAAACCAAGGAGTTAAACCAAAATATAAGTTTTATAAAGATATCTAAAGCTATCAAAATTTAATTATAAGATTATATTAGGATCATATCTTATTTATCATATAATAAATTTAATCTTGGAACCATTTTATATGAGTTACACACATATTATATTATAATATTTCATGTATTTCCAAAAATGTAATTCATGATATTTTATAATAAACAATATTTTATTAAATGATTTAAAATTCTTAAAAATATTATATTAGTACAAGTGAATGATTTATGGTTTAAAATATCAATTTTGATCCATTTATGGGTCATTTTTCCTTTTATAGAAACTTTTCTGGCCCCTAAAGAGTAAAAAACATTGATATCATGGTAATTGTCAAAAGAGTTAACTAGGGATTAAAACATGGAGATAAGGGTGAAAAAATAAACTAAAATTTCCAAAATTTATTGGATGAGTGAATTTAGACTCATCATAATCCTATATTTTAATTATATCATTTTGGGTCAACTTGAATATGAAAATTAATTTATATTAATTTAATACTTCATTAAATTCCAATAATTCCCCTCCCCTCCCTTATAAAAGAGAACCTCCTATCCTCTCCTCTCCACACTTAAATATATATTTGTTTCAGAAAATACCTACCCAAATACCTTCCTAAAATTTATACCCATGTTCTAGAAGTCATATTTGTTGGTCGGAGTGAATACTCAAGAGGGGGTGAATTGAGTTCCTATTAAAAATTTCTGTTTAAAATATTTATATTGAAATCCCCCAATTCATAAAACAAGTTAAACTGTAGTGAATTTATAAAGATTGTAAGTGTTCAATTAGTTTCTCAAAGATTGATTATTTCTTAGTTAACTTAATCTGAAGATTAAGTTAGCTTTTAAAACTAACTTACTGGTTCACAATAATTACAAACACTTTCTAGTTCAACTATTAGAGTTACATTAAAATAGATTTAAATTTCAAATTAATTAGCAGTAGAATATTAAAAATAGTTTAAACTAAAATAAGATGCACAACAGTTTTAACCAAGAGGTTCAGTCTCAAGCTGAGGCTTATTCCTCTCAAACAGTTTATAAATAACTTTGATCCACACCCTGGATTAGGGTTTACAATAGTACTCTAACTATCCAGGTCCTCAGACCTCTACCATAGTTCTACGTGGGAAAGCAACAATAATAGTACACAAGCTTTCTAGGTCCTCGAACCTCTACCACAGTTCTACATGGGATACACAATGGTATAAAGAGTTTGGTGTGAGGATTTCAGTATCCTCTAGTTTATCTTAGGAGTCAGTGTGTGTCCAAACAGACAGAAGCACACACTGCTCGTAATGTAAGGAAAAGAATGATCACAGTAGAGTAAGAATATAGAGATGAGTTTAGAATGATCTTGTGTGATGTCACTGCAGCTGTGGACTCCTTTGGATTGAAGCTGATGAAGCTTTGAGTCCTTCTCTGGAAGTTGTGTGAAAAACAGAGTATCGCGATTCAGCTTGTGTTCTTCATGAGGTTCAACAGAGCAAAGATGTTCTTTAAGCTTCAAATATGCTTCGTGTGTTCAGTAGTGTTGAGTTGTATGAAATGTGCCTTTCTTTTGAAACTTACTTTGGGTATATTCTTTGTTATTGTGCTCATGGCCTTTCTTTTCGTTTTTTGTATCGCACACAATGATTCTTGGATACACTTTTCTTTTAACTTGGAATGCATGTGTTGGAGCCGACAGGTTGCATTTATTATGCACCTCGTACCTCGTACTGTCTGATGATATGTCTACAAAGAAACATTAATTATTTCAGTGCATTAAAATCATCAAATATGACTGTTAGAAATTAAATTGAAAGACGACAAAATAGTTTAAGAAAAGGTGTCACAGTAAGCCATGGAAATGGTGTCTCCTTTACACGGTGTCTAGATTGATCACGATGTCTGAGTGTCACGGTGTCTCATGGTCACGGTGTCTCGCGGTCATGGTGTCTTGTTCATGGTGTCTGGCTTCACGGTGTCTGCTTCACGGTGTCTAGCTTCACGGTGTCTGCTTCATGGCGTCTGCTTCATGGTGTCTGCTTCACGGTGTCTGCTTCACGGTGTCTGCTTCATGGTGTTTTCTTCACAGTGTCTTGTTCATGGTGTCTGGCTTCACAGTGTCTGCTTCACGGTGTCTGCTTCACGGTGTATGGCTTCACGGTGCCAGAAATATATAGCCAGTGGAAAACTCACGGTGTCTTAGACTTTTCAAAGTAACAATGTTCAGACTTAAATAATGATGATAGTAGAAAAGATTAGACTTAAGAATTTGTCAAATAAGATATTATGAGAGTAGATAAAAGATAGTATAATGTAGGTAAACGGAATGTAAAGCAATTAAGATCTTGCATGGATCTTCTTAAATCATGAGAAAACTTTAAACATAAATACACATGATTGGATATAATTTATAAGAGTTAACTAGGTTGAATAAGATTTTTGATCATTAAAATATGATTAATACATGAGGAGTCCAACAATCTTCACCTTTTTGATGATCACAAATCATGTACAGTTAAAGTGTATATTGGATTCGACTATAGAGATAAAAGAAGATAAAAGGAAAAAGGCGGTCACTTCTCCCCCTTTTGGGATTATCAAAAAGATGAAATAAGAGAAGTAAAAAAAACATTCCATTAATATCAAGCAAGGTTCAGTACAAAACATAAGAGTAATACAAAAGAAAAATCATCCCTATCAAAAAAAGAGTAATCATTGTTCTTCTTCATGGGTTGGCCTTCTCTTTGCCTTTAACTACAGTGGTAGAAGAGGAAGCCATAGGGGAAGAGGTCTAGGTGGTAGAGGGCAGTGAGGTGGTTGATAAAGAGGGTAAAAAAATGCCTTCAAAGACTGAGGGATTCAAGGTAGGAGCAGTAGAAGATCTCGACAGTTTTTGATCGAGAATCACAGGCCTGATCTGACTTAGTGCTTGGCCGATAGACAAAGTGGTTGAGGCTAGGGTAGAGGTGAAGGTAGGCAGCCCAGGTCTGAGAGGTTCAGCCGCTGGAGCAACAATGGTTATACTATGGACATGAAGATAGGGCCTCAGGAGTTTGATTAAATATGTAATGATCTCTCCACCATACTGCATGGCTTTCTCAAAATCATCCTTGTTCTCTATAAACTTTTCCAACAATCTAGTAAACTCTGTGAGCTTCTAGACTTGGGTCTTGAAAGCTTGAGTCACAGGAGGAATCCGTAGATTTTCTACAAGGTAATTGAAATGGTTTGTCATATCAACCTTGGAGAAGATTCTATTGAAGTAGAAATCCACTTTCTTGGCAATCTCTTGATGAGCATCATTAGAAATTTTGGAGTGGATTTGTACTAGATTAAGAACTCTATCACTGTTCTTGATCACTTCAGATAAAGAAGTCGTATTGAATCCACTGAGTAAATTCTGAAGTTCTTATTTGACTATAGTTCTAAGTAGATCACTGTCCAATGAGGGTTTAGAGGATTGACCAGATGCTTTGACAGCTATGGTCAGATATTTTAGTTGATTCATCACCTTTTGAAGACACCCTGTATACTCATCAGTGAGTTTATTAATATTTCCAACAAGCTCTTTAATTTCCTTCACAATTTTTTTTTTCCTTTCAGTGATCTTTTCATATAAGGATTCTAGATAAGGTTGAATCTGAGACACACCTACCTATGGGATTTGAGGATCAACAGGTTCTACAGGAGGAGCAATAGACTCAGATCTTGAATGCATCTCTCTCTACATGTATTCAACCATACTTCTTAGTGTATTCACTTCATTACTGAGCAGCTTATTTTCAACTCTTACTTCTTGAATCTCATGGAGCATCTTAGGTTGTATTTTCCAAATAATTTTCTCCAATAATAGTGAGGAATCTCTCTCACTTAATTTTTTCATAGGACAAGGTTGGGTATTCATGAGTTTCTCAACTCCAGATAAGAGGGTAGCACCAAATTCCTTCAGATCACCATTACTCTCAAATGATGGTTGTTCAGACAAGGGTTCGGGAGTAGGGACTGGTACAGGCTCAGGTTCCTTCTCAGGTGTAATATTGCAGACTGATTTCAACTGAAATAGAGAGGAAATATCAAGTCCAGTTGTTGTAACTTGCTGAGAGACATCCACATCATAGAAACTAGGAAATTTATACTGAATGTCTATAGAACTTGGCTCAGTTGGATGTGAGGCTTCAATAGACTCAAGATTTGGGGTTTTCTCCCCCTCAACTGATGCCTCCTTCTTGGTACTAAGAGGCTTAGGATATTGGTCTAATTATACATACTCAGCTCTAAGTTCCTAACTCATTTCTTGTCTAGCCAGCTGAAAATCTAGCTTCATCCGTTCTTCAGATGTAGGTATGATTTCTGGAATAGATTATTCCACAGGGAGTTCCTCAAGATTGACCTCTTTCAAAATAGGTAGTTATTCCACTATAGGCTCTTCTACTGTAGGATCTTACATGGAATTATTTTTAGGTTCTTTGGAAATTGATTATATTACAGCTTTGGGTTGAGTTTCCAAATTAACATCTTCTTTAGGAGTAGGGACGTCTTCTTCAAGAACTACATGAGGAATAGTATTATTGTCTTCCTAAACAATAACAGCTTCCCTAGGTGGCACTTCAGCCTCTTCTTACTCTTCTTCAGGATACTCAACAATCTCATATGGTTCCAAACCAGGATTAGAAATATCTCATGGTCTTGAGGGATAATCCACCGGATTGAATTTCTCATAAATTATATCATTGTCTTCCACCCATTCCTTTTTCCAAGGATTCCAGTTTATCTTCATTCTTTTGATAGTGGATTTTGAGAGACAGTACTCACAGTCCTTAATCACTTCCTCATTTGGTCCAACCATACCCTTGTCAAGAATCATGGTTGATATTATCCAAGATTAGAACATATATGTTAACTTGGATGTGAATTTGATCAACTCACACATACGGTGTATGATATACTTGCACAGGTTGATCTTATGCCCATTTTTCATAAGGTGAATCAGAAACACATATTGATATTTTAAAATAGAAAAATCACCTTTCCTAGGACTAACCAAATTCTGTATAAACTTGAAAAGAAGCCTTGATTCTCCATCTAATTTGGCAGAAATGGCTCTCCTCTGGGTTCCATTTCCAGTTAAGGTTTTTAGGGCATCTTCTAAATCAAAGAAATTGGTTGAATGTGGAGGTCCTCTCTAATAATCCTCGCAGATTCCTTCATGAGGTATCCTAAGGCATGCATCCCATAACCTCGAAGAGAATGAGCATCTCTGGCCATTGAACCAGCTTCTTACAATATAACTATCACCATAATCAAAGGATAATTGAATGTACTGGTAAACCTAAGCCACTAACCTAGGGTAGATGGGTCTGTCTCCCTTCGAGAACCACTCTAACCAGCCTTGTTGTTCTAACACTCTCAATACCATAGACTTACTAGAAAGAATCCATTTGAGGAAAATCTCTTTCTCAGGTACAACAACGCGGTTTACCAGATTCATATTTAAAGGTCCTTTGGGTGTTAGATTTGGGGCAATCTTCTTCTTCTTCGAGCTGCACTTCTCAAGTGTCGATGATGACGGACATTTCATTCTTGGAATTCACTGAAGGTTCGAGCAAGAAAAGGGTTTCAGGGATGAATAAGGGTTCAAAAAGAGTAATTAGAAGAAACCTCGAGTGAAGAATCAAGTGACACTTCCTTTGTTTTATTATTTAGGAATACCAAACGTCGCAAAAATAAAAACGTGGGAAAATAAAAAGGTGAAAAGAATAATTACCGTGATATGAGTTTTTTTTTACAAAAAAAAAAATTACAGTGAGACCGTGTTTGGTCATTACGGTGAGACAGTAAATGAGCTTCACGGTGACACCGTGAATGAACTTCTCAGTGTGTGTTACGGTGAGACAGTAAATGTCAGACAGTAAGTACAAAATACTAACGGTGAGACCGTAAACATAAAACTTTATGGTGATACAGTAAACGTGAGAGATAGTAACTAAGAAACCGTAATCATGAAACAGTAAAGTATAAAACAGTAAGATATCGAACAGTAAGACCTGAAATAGTAACAATTAAGGTATCTATTTGAGATTTATCATGCCTAGTTCATGTATGATGTAGTCTATTCTCTCAGAATTTAATGGTTTGGTGAATATATCAGCAAGTTGATATTCAATACCAATGAATTCCAAAGTGATATCACCTTTTTGATAATGATCTCTCAAAAAGTGATGTCTTACATCAATGTGCTTTTTCCTAGAATGTGAAATAGGATTCTTTGAGATGTTAATAGCACTTGTGTTGTCACAATTTATAGGTACATGTCTGAATTGATATCCATAATCTAGTAATGTGTGTTTCATCCACAAAATTTGTGCACAACAACTACCAGTAGCTATGTATTCAACTTCTACAGTATATAATGAAACATAATTTTGTTTCTTACTGCACCATGATACCAGTGACTTGCCTAAAAGGTGGCATGTTCTAGAGGTGCTTTTTCTATCCAACTTACAGCCACTGAAATCAGCATCATAATAACTAACCAATTCAAATGATTTTCCTTTAGGATAAAACAGTCCTAGATTGGGTGTATGCTTGAGGTATTTGAAAATTCTCTTTACAGCATTTAAATGATATTCCTTAGGTTTTTCTTGGAAATGAGCACACATACACACACTAAACATAATATTAAGATGACTAGCAGTTATGTAGATTAAACTTCCAATCATTCCTCTATAAGTGGTTTGATCAACAGATGTTCCATCTTCTTCAAGATTCAACTTACAAGTGGTACTCATGGGAGTGTCACTACTTTTAGTGTTGTCCAATACAAAAAGTTTTAGAATATCCTTTGTATATTTACTTTGATTTAAAATAATACCATTTTCATTTTGAAAAACTTGAAATCCAAGAAAATATTTGAGTTCTCCCATTAAACTCATTTCAAATTCGTTTTGCATCATTTTAGAAAAATCAACACATAAATAATTCTTTGAAGATCCAAAAATAATGTCATCTATATAGATTTGAACAACTAAAACATCATTAGACATTCATTTTATAAAAAGGGTAGGATCGGTTATTCCTTTTGTAAAACCTTTGGAAATAATAAAAGTACTCAATATGTCATACCAATCTCGTGGAGCTTGCTTCAAACCATATAAGGCTTTTGATAGTTTAAAAATATGATTTGGAAAATGGGGGTTTGTAAATCCAGGGGGTTGTTCAACAAAAAAATCCTCAGCTATATACCCATTTAAGAATACACTCTTAACATCCATTTGATATAGTTTGAAATTCAAATGTGCAGCATAGGCAAGCAGGATTCTGATGGCTTCAAGTCTGGCTACTGGTGCAAAGGTCTCCTCATAGTCAATTCCTTCTTCTTGACTATAGCCTTGTGCAACTAGTCTAGCCTTGTTTCTAACTATGTTACCAGCTTCATCAACTTTATTCCTAAAACTCCATTTAGTTTCTATGGTCAAAGTGTCCTTAGGTCTATCTACTAATTCCTAAACTTTGTTTCTTTCAAATTGATTCAATTCTTCTTGCATATCAATCACCCAAAATTCATCATTGATTACATCATTGATATTTTTAGGTTCAATCTATGAAATAAAAGCTTGATGTTCAACCCAGTTTCTCATAGAAGCTCCAGTTTGTATCCCTATATCTAAATCTCCTACTACAGAATCTAAAGGATGGTTTTTAAGGGTCCTAGTTGGTCTATAAAAGGTAGGGCTAGAAATTATAGTTTCATTTACAGGTTTGGGTTCAACAGAAACAGGTTCTGGAAAATTTCCAGAACTGGTTGTCTTAACAATAGGTTCAGTGTTTTTGTAATTGAGGTTTCGAATGGACATATCTTTTTCAAGATTTTCAAGAGGGGTCTTAGGTTCATGTGGATTAGTTTCATCAAATTTTATGTGTACATATTCTTCCACACATTTGGTTCTCTTATTGAATAATCTATAGCATTTACTCGAGATTGAGTAACCTAGGAAAATTCCTTCATCGCTTTTGGAAGAAAATTTTTCAAGATTATCTTTAGTGTTAAGGATAAAAAATTTTCAACCAAAAACTCTAAATTAATTAACCTTAAGCTTCCTATTATTCCAAATATCATAAGGAGTCTTTTTAAGAATTGGTCTAATCAAGAATCTATTGATAATGTAACAAGATTTCTTAACATCTTCAGCCCAAAAGTAAATTGGAAAATCATATTCATTGAGCATTGTCCTAACAATCTCTTAAAGAGTCCTATTTCTTCTTTCTACTCCACCATTCTGTTCATGTG
This sequence comes from Viscum album, assembly GCA_963277665.1. Classification (NCBI taxonomy): domain Eukaryota; kingdom Viridiplantae; phylum Streptophyta; class Magnoliopsida; order Santalales; family Viscaceae; genus Viscum; species Viscum album. The sequence continues at coordinate 701,468,482 of OY728163.1, forward strand.
TTCTAGGAGAAGACAAGTTGTGACTATAGTCATTTTGTGAGGAATAAGATTCAAACTCTTGATTTTCAAACTCACGGTCATGATCACTTCTCAAGGTCTTGATCCTAAGTCCACTAAGGTTTTCTACAGACTTGGAATATTTGATAAAATAAGAACTAGCTTCACTTTTGTGAGCAAGAAAGTATACCCAAGTATACCTAGAAAAATTATCTACAAGAGCATAAACATAGTACTTCCCATTTATACTTGAAACTCTTGATGGTACAAACAAATCCATGTGAAACAACTCGAGAGGTTGATAAGTAGAAACTTCTTTCTTTGATTTGAAAGAAAATTTGTGTTGTTTTCCCTTTTGACAAGGATTACACACTTTGTTAAGTGGGAATTACAGTTTAGGTAAGTCTCTAACTAAACCTTTCCTAGTCAGTTTTCTAAGTGAGTTCACATTACAGTGTCCTAGACTTCTGTTCCATAGCCAAGATTATTTATGAAAATAATTTAAACAAGTAAAAAAAAATTAGCTAAAGAATTCAAATCTGCAGCATATACATTTTCATTTCTTAATGTAGTAAATACCAAAACATTTTTAGAATTAAAAACATTACATGAATCATTTTCAAATTTTACATTGAAACCATCATCACACGACTGAGAAATACTTAGTAGATTGTGTTTTAATCCATCAACAAATAGTACTTTAGAAATTAAAATTGAATCAGTGTTACCAATCTGGCCTAAGCTGATGATTTTTCCTTTTGAGATATTCCCAAAGGTGACATGTCCTCCATAAACTTTGATTAAGCTCTTAAATCATGAGTATTCTCATGTTATATTCCTTGAACATCCACTATCCAAGTACCATATCTTCCTACAAGAATTTTTCAAGCAAGTTTCCTACAAAACAGATTTAGAAAGACGATAATTTTGGTACCCAGATTTTCTTGGTTCCAGAAAGGTTAGCAAGTAAAACTTTAGGCACCCATATTTGTCTAATGGGTTTCCTATAATTAATATATTCAAAATATGTTGATAAATAAACTTTGTTTGGTCTATAAGAATTTGAATAGTTATATGAAGCATAAGAACTTCCAGAATTTGAACTAGTAGCATACTGTCCAGATTTTGAAATAAATTTATTTTTAACAAACCGTCTCTATCCAGGTTAGTATCCTAAACCAGTAGTATACTTTGGTGCAACTTTTTTTCCAAGAATTTGAGTTAGAGTTTTCTTTCCATTTGTGAAATTCTCTAAGTCTTTTCTAAGTTTCTCATTAGACAATTTGAGTTCAGTATTATCCTTTAACAGTTGATCATTATTTTCCTTTTCAATACTAAGATCGGATTTAATAGTACTAGTCAAGGCATACTGTTTCTTTAATGATTTTTACTTATCTTTTAGATCATTACATGTATCTTCTAATATATTACAGTATTCAAAAAATTTAGTTTTAGACATATTATCATCATTATTTGAATCACTTTCATTCCTAGAATATTAATCATTCAGCATAGGAGAAACAGGTACCTCAGATGTTTCAGTCATGAAACACATGTTGGCATGATTCTTTTCTTCAGAATCAGCAGTTTTAGATCCACTTGAGTTGTCTTCCAAAGCAATCCATGTTGTCTTCATATCTTTCTTATATTTTTTGTCCTTATAATCATATTTCTTATTAAACTTCAATTTTGGACAGTCATCCTTAACATGTCCTTTCCTTTTACATTCATAACAGACTATCTCATCATTTTTATCAGCTTTCTTCCAATCTCTCTTCCAATTACCTTATTTGTCATACTTACCCTTATAATTTTATTTTCTGAAAAATTTCTTCTTTCTATAGAACTTCTTGAATCTCCTGGATATATGAGTCATCTCTTCATCACTCTCTGAGTCATAATTTCCACTAGTTGATCTTTCTTCAGTTATGTGAACTTTCTTTTTGTCCTTGATTTTTGAAGCAGTGGACTTAAATTCCACTTACTTCTTATTAGCTTCATCATCTTCCTATTTGTTTACCTTAATATCTTCTTTGTACATCACTAATTTTTCAATCATCTCCTTGAAAGGTAGCCTGCCAATGTCACATGATTCTCGTATAGAGACAGAGGTTCCTCTCCATCTGTCTGGTAGGCATCTTAGTATCCTCATGATTTACTCCTTTACTGGAACATCTTTTCCCAGTGAGCTCATTGTATTGACTATCTCATTAAACCTAAGATACATATCAAAAATAGATTCATCAGATTTCATTTTAAAATTATCATACTTAATAGTATATTTATTTAGTCTCATTTCCTTAACATTGGTTATTCCCTCATGGGAAATAGCCAGAGTATCACATATTTCATAAGAAGTCTTACAAGCGGATATTTGATTAAATTCTTCATCTCATAAAGCATAATACAGGACATTCATTTATTTACAATTATTATTGTAAGAAGATTTCATAGGTTCATCCTAAGTAGTTTTAACAGTTTCTGGAGTCTTATACTGAGTCTCTATAGTAGTCCAAATGTCAAATCCCATACTTTCTAAATGAATTTTTATTTTTATTTTCCATTGGGAATAATTGAAATCATTAAAGAAAGGTGGCCTATTGGTAGCTACATCGTCTAATCTGTTATCCATAATAACTAAGTTTTAAAAAGATATATAAAGATATAAATATTTAGAATTAATAGAAATTTTGATATCTTTAAGATACAACTAAAATCACAATTGAATAAGATTACACAGAGTCCTAATAAACAACATCTGATACCAAATGTTGGTCGGAGTGGATACTCAAGAGGGGGGTGAATTGAGTTCCTATTAAAAATTTATGTTTAAAATATTTATATTGAAATCCCCCAATTCATAAAACAAGTTAAACTATAGTGAATTTATAAATATTTTTAGTGTTCAATTAGTTTCTCAAAGATTGATTATTTCTCAGTTAACTTAATCTGAAGATTAAGTTAGCTTTTGAAACTAACTTACTAGTTCACAATAATTACAAACACTTTCTAGTTCAACTATCATAGTTACTTTAAAACAGATTTGAATTTCAAAGTAATTAGCAGTAGAATATTGAAAATAGTTTAAACTAAAATAAGATGCACAACAGTATTAACCAAGAGGTTCAGTCTCAAGCTGAGACTTAATCCTCTCAAATAGTTTATAAATAACTTTTATCCACACCCTGGATCGGGGTTTACAATAGTACTCAGACTGTCTAGTTCCTCAAACATCTACCACAGTTCTATGTGGGAAAGAAACAACAATAGCACATAGGCTATCCAGGTCCTCGGACCTCTACCACAGTTCTACGTGGGATACAAAAAGGTATAAAGAGTTTGGTGTGAGGATTTAAGTATCCTCTAGTTCAGCTTAGGATTATGTGTGTTTCCAAACAGACAGAAGCACACACTACTCGTAATGTAAGAAAAATAATGATCACAGCAGAGCAAGAATATAGACATGAGTTTAGAATGATCTTGTGTGATGTCACTACAGCTCTGGACTCATTTGTATTGAAGCAGATGAATCTTTGAGTCCTTCTTTGGAAGTTGTGTGAAAAACAGAGTGTCGTTGATTCATCTTGTGTTCTTCATGAGGTTCAACAGAGTGAATATGTTCTTTAAGCTTCAAATATGCTTCGTGTGTTCAGTAGTGTTGATTTTCATGCATTGTGCCTTTATTTTGAAACTTGATCTGAGTATCTTCTTCATTATGATACTCATGGCCTTTCTTTTTGTTTTTTGTATCGCACACAATGATTCTTGGCCACACTTCGATTTTAACTTGGAATTCATGTGTTGGAGCCGACAGGTTGCATGTATTCTGCACCTCGTACCTCGTATTGTCTGATGATATGCCTACAAAGAAACATTAATTATGTCAGTGCATTAAAATCATCAAATATGACTGTTAGAAATTAAATTGAATGACGAAAAAATAATTTAAGAAACGGTTTCACAGTAAGTCATGGAAATGGTGTCTCCTTCACACGGTGTCTAGATTGATCATGGTTTCTGAGTGTCACGGTGTATCATGGTCACAGTGACTTGTGGTCATGGTGTCTTGTTCACGGTGTCTGGATTCATGGTGTCTACTTCACGGTGTATGGATTCACCGTGTCTGCTTCACGGTGTCTGCTTCACAGTGTCTACTTTATGGTTTCTACTTCACGGTGTCTACTTCATGGTGTCTGCTTCACGGTGTCTTGTTCATGGTGTCTAGCTTCATGGTGTCTGCTTCACGGTGTCTTCTTCACGGTGTCTGGCTTCACGGTGCCAGAAATACATAGTCAGTGGCAGACTCACGGTGTCTTATAATTTTAAAAGTAACTGTGTTCAGACTTAAAAAATGATGATAGTAGAAAGTATTATACTTAATAATTTTTCAAAGAATATTTTATGAGATTAGATCAAAGATAGTATAAATTAGGTAAATGGAATGTAGAGCAATTAAGATATTGAATGGATCTTCTTAAAGCATGAGAAAATTTTAAACATAAATACACATGATTGGATATAATTTATAGGAGTTAACTAGGTTAAATAAGATTTTTGATCATTAAAACATTATTAATACATGAGGATTCCAACAAAATATTTGTAAAAATACCAACCTTATAGGGTTTAAGGTGTAATTAAAAGGAGGTTGTTGGGAGAAGAGGTATAGCTTTTAACTGGATGTTATAGTTTTATTTATTCTTCTAACTAATTCAAGTATTAATCAACCATGATGAGATAATAACATTATTATTTTATATATACTAATATTTTATTATGTTAATTTAATAACCTATATCAATTTCCTTCTTCCATCAAATGGGAAATGAATCCATCGTTTGTGTTTACGGCGGACTACTGCTTCACGAACCGATGTAATTTTTTTTCATCACCACCTTTCATGGCTAGTTATAATGATGGATTTAATGTATATATATATGATATTAATGACATAATAATTATTATTTAAATATAATTTACCATTTATTTTATTACCTTTCCGTCCATTGAAAAATGAAAATGTCGTTCGTGCACACATGTGGATTGCTACCTCCACGAAGTGATGTGATTTTTTTTCATCACTGTATCACATGGATGGCATATATAAGTGTATTTAAAGAGATAATATAGTATTTAAGATATAATGATCATTATATAAAGATAAAATAATTCTTACCTTATTTCCATCATGATCATTGAAAAATAAAAATGTCACTCATGTATATATACGGCCTAGTGCCTCCATGATTGTAACATAATTCATTTATTATAACCATATTTAATGGTTTTTTAATTATAATTTATGTATAAAAATTATATTTATTTCATTATTTTTATTCTAAATATGATGGACTAATGACCACTTTGACCATGTTCATCCTACCAAAGCTATTTTTGGGATTATGAACCGAACATCCTCGAAACACCTGACGTGGACTTGAGTGATTAAGTAATTTAATATGTCATTAAAATAAATGAAATAAATTTTTTATGGATATTGGATTAAATATGAAAATTTATTTTAAGAAATCATATAATTGATATAAGTTTATTATACATGAGTTAAAGTACATACATGGAAAGTCTAGACTCAAGGTAAGGGGTTTCTTAATACAATTTACATTCATTAGGTTATAATTCCACTTCATTGACTATGTTATACCATGATTATGTGTGAAATGGACCCTAATTTTATTATTTTTTATTTACAATTTTTTTGTTTAAATTTGATACACATAATTACTTTATTGATTAATTATCGCTTCAATCATACAATCTTTGTAAGGGTTCTTCATCTCAATTTTATTGCATTGAGACATATTTGATGTTATGGACCTATTTATTATTATGAGGTGTATATAATAATCCTTTAACAAGATATATCATCAATATACTTATGTTCTTGATATTTATTTTTTTATTTGAAGTTATTTTTTCATCGAGATTTTGACTCAAAATTAACCAAGGAAGCAAGGGTTTATTTCACTACCTCATCATTATTCAGGATTGTTTATGTTTAAGTCTATGTTGGGGTAATTATTTTATATTTCTATATTAAATTCAATATATTTTGTTTTTCTCTATTTATTTCTAGAAATTATAAGTTTTACTTTCATTTTCCGCTCTTTATGTATTCAAGAGATCGAAAGAATGTTTTTATAGAAAATTGACTTTGTTTTCTATTTGATAGGAAATATTTTTCTTCCATGTACATATTTTCATTAAAATGTTTTCAAGAATGTTTTTAATATTCTCCAATTATTTATTAAATATATAATTACTCATTTTTTACTTTCTATACAAATTTTCCAAATGAATCTTCTTTTCAATTTATGAATGAGGTACTTGACTTTTTACCAAGAATATAAAAGGAATATTTGTTTTTATGTACTCAACATGAATAGAATTCCCCCCATCATCATTACCACACAATTATTTGAATCTTACTTTACAAGTTTTCATGGGTTTTTAAAAGAAAATTTCTTCCCTAATATTTTGGAAATTTTTAGTTTTTAAAAGTGATTTTCAAAGTAAAAAAGGTATTTTCCTCAAAAATGTTTTTAATGAAATTTTTATGGTATTTCTATTCATAAAATACAAAAACACTTTATTTTACTTATAATCCACTAGGTATATTTTGTAATGATACCATCCTTATTCTTTATATGGGTGGTTTATGATTATTTTAACTAAAGAAAGTATCGACATTTTATCTGCTAGTTCTTCATATACTGACATTTTTTTATTATTAAGGCATGTTGATTAAGTTTTATTGTTTATTCATATGATGAATGAATTAGACTTAGTAAGTGATGGGTAGGACCTATTATAGCCCCTCTATGTAGTGGTAGGTCTCATGATATAAACTAGTTTAGGTATTTGACCAAGGCCTTACCCATTTATATAATATGTCTTGGCATGAGGAATCGATGGTAAGTTTAAGATATTCATCATTATGCATTTTATAATTATAAAATCGGTTATTTATGTCCATGTGATTATTTGAATAGTTATGATGTACATGGATAAGTTTCAAGCTCATGTGAATATTTATATTGAATTATTTGATCATTATTTATTCTTCTAATATTATTCTTCGTACTCAAGTTATTGATTAAATGGAATATGTTTTTGATAATTTACCTTACCATATTGATTATACCTTATTTACTCATGATAGATTCCATTATACTTAACCCTTACTGAGCATCTGATCTCACCCCTTTCTTATGTTTCTTTTCCCTAGGATTCTAGGAAGTGTATTATGATTGATATTCAAGGATATTCTAGAGGGAATAGTAATGTTCTCAATGAAAACACTATGTTGTATTTTATGTTTTCTAATTTAATGTGAGATTCAAGTATGCATCAAGTTTATCAAGACTAATAAACTCGTAGATTATTTGGGATGTGATTGCTTGTATATAGTGCCAATGTAATAAAGTAATCACTGACTATGGGATACTAGGGTTGGCATCATTATAGTTGGTATCATAGGAATTTGTGTATAAATTTTGAGAACTAGATTTAATAAAGCATATATTAGGAAACATAACCCTATGACCGACTTTAAGGATATGTCTAATTATAGGATAATATCATAAAGTTTTTAGTAAGATAAATATTATGTGGTTTACTAGGATATACATCTGTTTATGGATACTACAAGTAGGTGTGGTTTTTTTATAGATGGATATCAAGGTAATAACCCTGAAAAGAGTTATATTTCATCCATTATTATGGTGCATAGTAAGTATTCCCCTACTATGTACCAAGTTTGACACTCTCGGGGATATGATTGGGTTAATTCACCTTTTCCCTATGAACCATTATGATGAATTAGATAATAAGAACCTATATAATCCTATTGTATGCCATAGCGATATGGGATAAACCTAAAGTGTCTTGGGATGATAAATCTAAGGTTGATCGTATGTTTAAAAGAATAGATTACCCTTTGAGGTTTTAAGTGATGGGATTTTAAAATGATTATGAGTATTTTGGAAGGAATTTATGGTAATACATCCCTTGGGTTTAAAATGTGTTTTATTGAAATTTTTATTTAAGGAATAATGCTTTTTATTTTATAAACATAAGTTTAAAGTTATTAATAACCGTTATGGATTATATGATCCTTGATGTTGAGGTAATTATGGGTTATTACAATTTGGTAACATATGTTTTATCATATAAATAACCATGGTATTAAAAGTGATTTTGTGATTAATTTATTAATGTTATTTTGGAATAAGATAACTATATATTTTTGGAACATTATATGATTTAGGTAAGCATAATATTATTAGATAATATGGGATTTTATTTGAGGAATAAAAGCATATATTATTTTAATATGCCTTTATAGTGATTCAGGTTATTTATGGAAGTGATTAGAATATTTTGGAGATTATATGATTATGGCATATACAGTTTTGGGTATATTAATTTTTGAGTGACTAATGTTGAGTAGAGTTAAATGTTAAATTTATCTTGAAAGAATATGGGATCCAATCCTTCTGGTTTTTGGGTTTCAAAATCGGTTGAGAATATTTTGAAGAATATTAAAGTTATTTATTTATCAAATGATATAAGTTTGAATTTGGGTGTCATTGTTTAGGCATTAGATATAAATGTTTTATTTATTCAAATAAAGGTTTATTCATTTTGGGAATATCTTACCTTTTGCTAACCATTTTCAGTTTTTGTTAATATATAAATATAATAGTATTAGATTTTTATTATTTTGAGGAATATGAGATCTATTAAAAGTTTATTTTAGTGCTTTGGTCATGAAAAATAATATTGAATAGTAATCATTTAGATCAAAATATAAAATTTTGTTAGAAATTGATTAAAGGATGGAAATCTACTTGTCACTCAGAAGTCACTTTTTATTTATTCAGAAGAGAAAGGACCGGGACATAAAAAGGTTTAAGGAGGTCTAAAATGGTGAAGCTTTAAAGAATCACTAATGAAAATTAAATTATATTCACATGGGAGAGAACTAGTAAAACTATAGATAATCAAGTTATTCTATGGACTTTCTAAACTAGTCAGGTTGTCCATCACAAATTTTCCCTCTCTAAGGGTATGAGAGATCTCCAGCGTATTATTCAAAATAGAATTTCACTTTCTGATTAAATAAGTGAGGTACCATGGGGTGTTATCTTTGTCTTGAAGAAATACCACTAGAAGTATATTTCCTTATGTTCCTAGTATATATAGTAAATTAATTATTCTTCCCTAGGGAAAATATCATGAAGAAAAAAATTTGTCTTATTACCTTTATTTCTTAATAATCATTGGTCTTTGTCACACCTCTTTAGTTTATGGTTTTGTGGTCGTTAACTTTCTCTTGATCATTCACTTTCTTGTGATCAATGTTCTCTATCACTCTCCATCATTATTTGTACATTATTTTTTTCTCCATGACCATATTTTTACTTCCCATTAATATTATCCTATTTGGAAACCTAGTTATGTGTTATTCCAGATGACCTTCATATTTTTCTTTCCTTCTTTTAAAGAGGAAGTTTTATTAACCCTTTTTATGATGTTGGATTTCAAAAAAGATATTTTCAAATTTCAAGCCCTTGATTATTGATATCAAGTACAAATTGCAAGGACCGAATTTATAAAATAGGGGATAATGTAACACCCTAATTTTTTAAAAGAATATTATGCTCGATATCTTGCTTAACACACTGAGCTTTAAGAAAATTGGGATATACTATAAAAATGTTATTATTTAAATGTGATTGTTATAACATAGTCATTGAATTGGTGGGTATGAATAGGATTAACCACATAATGATATATATATAGAGAGAGATAGATGTCATACTTGATACAAATTTATTGGTTAACTATTAGGGAATAAGAACTTAATCTTTAGTAAAGTTATTTTATTATTCAAAAATATGTTTTCTTAAAAAATGGATTTTATTGTTTTTCATGAGAGAATACTATAATTAATTTTTGGAACTTTTAGAAAATTTATTTGATAAAATTAAATTTATTTTTGAAATTTTAATATCAAAATCATCTTAGGATTAAATTTTGGGATTTTTTTAGTGAATAGTGAAAATACATTTTTTTGTAAAAAATTTCAAAAATGTCATTTATTTTCATTTAAATATATCATTATAATTTTAATTTGATGCTAAATTAATGTAATTATCTTTTATTTAGATTTAATATAACTAATTACATATTAATAAACCTTATAATTGATCTTGGTATAAAAATACTTTTAGAATTAAAAAGCCATTTTTTTAGAAAACCGTTTTTCATCACACTTTGCGAGATTATTATAAAAAAATTCTACCACTTATATACATTTAATTGGGTAAAATAGATTCCATATTTTGAATAAGAATAATTAATATTATTTAATAAATATGACCTAATTTTTTTTCATGATGAATAGTGAAAATAATAAAAATTTGTCACCACGATAAAAGGGTAAATCGGGATAACCTAGGTTAAAACTAAGCGATAAGACCACTATTTTTTATCTTAATTATTATTGGATGAATTTATTTTGACCCTTATCATGTTATGATTTATATTTAATTTTTTATGTTTTTCCATGAAAATGACCTATATACTATTTTAAGTAAAAAAATATAAAATGTCACTCATGTTTTTAAATTTCTCTTATATGTTCACATAGGGATAAAACTAATTTGTGACTGAATATTAAAGTTTATTTTAATAATAATAAAATTATATTAATGATGGTAATTTATTTCTAATTTTTAGTGATTATATAATTACTTTAAATGTTTATTCCATGTCGACATAGTATTTATTCAATTAATATAAAAATAAAATAAATGATATTAAAAATATTAAAAAGTAATATTTTTTGGGTGGGTTAAAATTTACCATGAGTTTTGGGGATATATATAACATATTAAATATTTTTAAAAGTTTTATATTCAAATTCCATTATTTTCATGTTGTTTTCAAAGTCAAATTATGTGAATAGTTCTTAAAATGACATTAAAAGTATCTTATGCTAAATATATTTTATTAGATTATTTAAAAATCATAAAAATATTGAAAGGAGATATTTATGATGATAAATGGTCTAAAATTTCATCACCTATCCATTTATTATTCAATTGTAACCTTATAAGTAAAATTATAACCCTTTAATATTAAAAAAATAATTATCATGATTAAGATTAAAATTGGTTAACCAATGGTAAAACCAAAAGATACAGTTTAAAATGGTATCAAAACATATCAAATTTTGATTATATGATTATATTAATAGTATATATTTCTTATCTTTGAATCATTTTGGAACCATTTTACATGAGTTAGACACATATTATATTATAATATTTCATGTGTTTCCAAAAAAGAAATTAATGATATTTTATAATAAATAATATTTTATTAAATGATTTAAAATTCATAAAAAACATATAATCATAAAATTGAATGATATATAGTTGAAAATATAAACCATGGTCCATTTAGGGGTCACTTTTCCATTTATAGCAATTTTCCTAACCCCAAAAGAGTAAAAAACATTGATATCACGGTAATTGTTAAAAGGGTTAACAGAGGGTTAAAAAAAGAGATAAGGGTGAAAAAATAACCTTAAATTGTTCAAATGTTATTGTATGAGATTATTTCAAATCATACTCATCATATATTATAATTATATAATTTTTTATCCACTTGAACTTGAAAATTAATTTATATTAATTTAATACTTTAAGAAATTATAAGAATGCCCCTCCCCTCCCTTATTAAAGGAAATTCCCTCTCCTCTCCTCTCCATATTTCAAGAACCATTTAGTTCAGACAATACATTCCCAAATATCTTCCTAACATCTCTCCCCATATTATAGTGGTCATAATTTGGTCATAATACCAAGCTTAGAGGGTTTAAGCTATAAAGTAAAGGAGGTGTCTGAAGAAGAGGTATAGTTTTTAACTATATGTTTTTGTTTTATTTATTCTTCTAAATAATTAAAATATTATTCAACCATAGTTAAATAATAACACTTGTATCTTACATATACTGAGATTTTATTTTTCTAATGGAATAACCTATATCCATCTCCTTCTTCCATAAAATGGGAAATGAATTCATCATTTGTGTGTATAGTGGACTATCACCTTAAGAATCGGTGTAATTCACTTTCCATTGCCACCTCTCACGGTTGTTCATCATAACGAATTAAATGTATATATATGATATAAATGATATAATTATTATTCAAGAAATATAATATGACATTTATTTTCTTACCTTTCCATCCATTGAAAAATGATAACATCGTTCATGCGTTCATGTGGATTACCACCTCCATGACGTGATGCGATTCTTTTTTTATCACTGCATCACATGGATAGTATATATAAGTGTATTTAAAGATATAATATGATATTTTTTATATAATGATCATTATTTAAAGATAAAATAATATTTATCATCTTTCTATCATGATCATTGAAAATTGGAAATGTTTCTCATACGCAAGTATGGCCTACCACCTTCATGATTGTAACGTAATTAATTTTTCATAACCATATTTAATAGTTTGTTTTAAAACTATAATTTATGTATAAAAATTATAATTATTTCATGATTATTATTCTGGATATGATGGACTAATGACCTCTTTTACCATGTTCATCTTACCAAAACTGTTTTAGGATTACGACCTGAACATCCTTCAAACACCCAATGTGGAATTAACTAATTAATTAATTAATTATGTTAGTAAAATAAATGAAATGAATTTTTTAATTATAAGGGATAAAAATTGATAATGTATTTTAATCAATCATATAATTGATTCAAGTTTATTATATAGGAGTTAAAGGACATCCATGGTAAGTCTGGACTCGAGCTAAGTGGTTTCTTAACTCAATTTTCATTCATTGGGTTATCCTTCTACTTCATTGACTATGTTATGTCATGATTATGTATGAAATTTCCCATGATTGTATTATTTTTTATTTCCAATTGTTTTGTTTGGATTTACATTAGATACACATAATCACTTCATTGATTAATTTTCACTTCAATGATATGATCTTTGTAGGGGTTCGTCATCTCAATTTTGTTTCATTGAGATATATTTGATGTAATGCTCCTATTTGTGTTTATGAGGTGTATATACTGATATTTTGATATGATATATCATGAATCTACTTATTTTTATGATATTTATTATTTCATTTGAATTTATTCTTTCATCGATCTTATGAATCAAAAGTTACCAAAGCGGTAAGGGTTTATTTCACAATCTCATCATTATTCGGGACTATTAATGTATAAGTCTTGATTGGGGGAATTATTTGATATTTCTATACTAAACTCAGTCTAATTTTTCCTCTATTTATATCTATAAATTATATGTTTTCCTTTCATTTTCCACTCTTTATTTACTCATGAGATCAAAATAATGTTTTTAAGGAAAACCAACATTGTTTTCTATTCAGTTAGGAATCTTTTTCTTTCATGTTTATGTTTTCATTAAAATATCTTTAAGAATTTTTTTAATATTCTCCAGTGATTTATTAAATAAATTTTTACCCACATTTGATTTAGTATAAAAAAATTTCAAATTAATCTTCTTATTGTTATCTAAATGATGTGCTTTTTGACTTTTTACCAAAAATATGAAAGGAATCTTTGTTTTAACATACTTGGTATGAAAAAAAATTCTCACCATCATAAACACTCAATTATTTGAATATTCATTTACAATTTTTACATGGTTATTTTCAAAAAAATATTTTCCCTGATATTCTAGAAATTTTTAGTTTTTAAAAGTGATTTTTAAATTTAAAAAAAGGGTAATTTCCTCAAGAATATTTTTAATGACCATTTTATGGTATTTCTATTCATTAAAAACTATAACCCTTTATTTTACTTATACTACACAGGGGATTTGTTTTAAGGGTACCATATATATTCTTTCTTTGGATGGTTTATGATCAGTTTAACTGAAGGAAGTATTGACATTCCATATGTTATTTCTTCCTAACACTACTAAAAATCTAGTTTATCCCAACAGTTTCAAACCATTGTGATAAGCCCTAAAACCATTAGGATAGCCTATCCCAATAGTTTTAGCAACCATTGGTATCTTAGCTGATGAGATATCTCTATACCAACAGTTTACAGTGAATCATTGGTATAGGGTGGTTGGAATTTGGCTTACCCAATGGTTTATAGTGAACCGTTGGGATAGATAAATTCCTACTGTTTAAAACTATTAGAATAGAGGTAAATAAATAGTTCAAACTGTTGGGATGAATTTATCCTAATGGTTTAAAACTATTGGGATAAATTTATCCCAGCAATTCAAAACCATTGGGAGAGGCCTATACCAACGGTTTACAGTGAATCGTTGGCATGGGGTGGTGGACTTTTATTGTGCCAACGGTTTCTAGGAAACTGTTGGAATAGATGTATACCAATGGTTATGGAACCAATGGTATAGACCCCCCCCCCCACACACACACACACACACAAAAACACCTTACCAGCAGTATCCCACTACCCACTCCACTATAGAGAACCTACAATCAAAAAAAATAACATCCACCTGCAATGCATAGAAAGAACCTAAAAAGAATGCATGTAATCAAAAATAGAAAGAATAACCTGAACATAACACCTGTAATTCATAGAACACATTCACTTACACAATAGAATCCTCAATCAAAAAATAGAAATAATAACTTGCACATAACACGTGAACCTACATAGAGAACCTATAATCAAAAACAATAGAAATAACAACCTGTAAAACCTACAATTCCCACTCTAGTGGACATACTCAACACAACATAACACTATAAAAACCTAAAATTCCCACTCTAGTAGTAATACTCAGAAGAACATAACACTTGGAAAACCTATAATGCCAACTTCAGTGGAAAGAAAACTACCCGCTGCACCTATAATCAAAACAAAATCCTAAACCTACAATGAAAAAAAATAAAACATCCTCAACACAAAAAACCTAAAATGCAACTGATAGAGTATCCTCAAATAGAAACAAACCAATACAGAAATAATGATAATAGAGGAAATCAATTGATGCATTTAACCAATGATAAAAAATATACAAAATATCACATATATTCATTCACACCAAATCATCAAACAGTAAATGTCAAATATAAATAAAAAATGTAATAGATTAATATATCCCTCATCACCATCACTATCATTACCATCATCCTCAGCCTTATCCTCATCCTCATCCTCATCTTCATCCTCATCCTTAGCCTCACCCTCTTCCATGCCATTGTCCCCACCCTCTTCCTCACCATCATCCCCACCCTCTTCCTCATGGTCATCCTCGCCATCGTCATTACCATGAACATCATCATCCCAAACACCACTAGGAATATTTACCGGTGCACTATAAAAATTATGCATCCTCGAAATGTATGCATCACAAGCCACGGTAGTCTCTAGTGGAATTGATAGACATAATACTTCCATCAGTTTCAAAAATTCAGTGTTTTCTATTTGAGCCTGTTCTTACACCTATATAGATCTTTTTCAGCCTTTTCTACCTTTTCCTCAGCCTATTCTACCCATTATGAATCGGTGTTACTAGAATCTACACCTAAAGTGGGCCAATACCTCTTTAGTACAATACTCTTCCCTAGTTGGAAGCGTACTCTATCATGGTGCTCATCTCCCAAAACTTTATGTAAGTGATCATTTGGGCCAAATTTGTTGAGTTCTTGGGCATCAAGGGCCTCCAAAGAAAACTATTACAAATATAAATAGACAACTAAATTAAAAATAGATATTAAAATTTGAAATCAACAAAGTAAAACTTACAATTCTTTGTTGTGTCTGTTCATTTATCGCTCTTCTATATTTTTTCTTTCTGTTCGATTAAAATAGTTTTTCTTGAGGCACACGTCCTTCAATATTTAAAACCTCACTTTGAAATGACATTACTATGCTACTTTTAATAATATAAAACAAATAAACAAAATATATTCAATATCCAATTCTAATAACAATAAGAAAAAATGATTTAACACTGAAAACATAATCACTAGATAATGGCGGTATCAACATAGGATAATCATCAAGTATGAAAATGTGATGATTTTCACATGATTTAAGTAAAACTGAATTTGATTAGTAGAAAAAATGGCATTGATTCATTTCTAAAATTGAATCATTGCATAATCATTTTTAAAGATTCAATAGATACAAAACCCAACCATAAGAAAAAAAAATCTCACCATAACAAAAATAATAGAATGAAAATAAATAACATATTAAAATTTATATAATTCCTTAATGTTATTAACAAAAGTAACATAATTCATTTTTGATTCATTAAAATCAAAAATAAGAAAAATAGTTCAGTCACAATAATGATAATTAAACCATATATGATTTTTATTATAGATATCATCAAAATATTAAAGAAAGTGGTAAAGAAATTATGTTTAATGTGCTTCAGTCCATTTGAACATACATTCCAGGGGAAGATAAATCATGCTGTTTCCACTATGTAAAAACAAGAGTACATTAAAAAAAATAATACATAATGATCTAGAGAAGATGAAGTGTCAGGATCTAGTTACTCTAAGATATTTTAGTTCTATTGAGCTCAAGGAACCAATATATTCCTCCGAACAGAATGGACTAATGCAGTGAACATCTTAAAGCTCCATAAAAACAACACAAATAAGGAAAAAACTAGTAAGGGGAAGTAACTAGATAAAAACCCCTTATTAGGGATTAGTCACACCTCTAATAAATATTATCATTCATGTTTGGGAATTGATTAGTGAAAACATCTCTAAACATGAAATCTTCTCCTTTTTATTCTTCTCAATCAAAACTTCTCTTTCTTTAAGAAATCACTTTTCTAGTTAGACAATTCATTAATTCTAGGAATCCTTTTTATATAACCAAATTTTTATATGATAAATTTTCTTGATCCAACTAAAATAAATTACCATGATTATTTCACTATTTTGTGCTTCCTCAATATTCCTTCCCAAGATTCATTAAAGACTATCACATGGGTTTTCTTCCCTGCATTCTTATATAAATACCAGAACGACCCTTGTCTTCTTCCTAGAACTTGTTATAGCATCGAGATCCATAAAATCTTAGCAATATGTATATATATGCATCAAAAATACTCATAAGTTTTCAATACTTCATATAACTAGATCAACATGATTTAAATATCTTCATCCATCATCTGGGTGAATAAAATAGATATGGAACAACCATTATCATAATAAATCTACAATATTAAAAAAATCATCTTGAATATCTAGATTTTTTTAAGTGATTTTAGGAATTGAAGAGTAGAAAAGTTCATGAAAATTTTATTCCAAAATTAATATTTAGATATTCTCACTAGTAGGATCATATATATCTTGGTTCATTTTCATTTGGTTGATCTCATGATGTTTCATGTTCTTCATCATATGGGTAATATGGATTCTTCACATTTATTTAATCACAACTGACTTATGATGTTTTAATCACTAAGGAAAAACTTTAGAATCATATGAATTAATTTCATCATAATATTCAATTTTTGGAAACTTGATTTTTTACCTAGCAAAAAGTCAAAAACATACTAATTATTAAAGTCTTATGTTGGGAATGTAAAAGATTATTCTTAGTGAATAAAAATGATGACAATATTACACTTTCTAAGAAACATACATTCATCACTTTAAATACTTATGATCATACATGTAATCTTATAATCTTTGTGTGTTGCAATTAGTTTGGATCGAACCTGCCTGTTTTAATTTTAGTCCAGCCAATAAATAATTGTTTTTCATGGTTATGGTATTATAATAATTTAGTTTCTTCAGTATTTTTGTGTTTTTTTTCTAATTTTTATTCATGTTACAAGGATTCTCGAGATGCACCGCCTTTGTCGATTATTTCTTATAGAGATGCACCACCGTTCTCGAATGATGGCTTAAGATCCCACATCAATCTTACTCAAGTCCATAATATTACTCCTTACTTACCTGGTTAATAATATAATTGCTATAATAATTCTTACCAACCTTGTCTCTTTTCTCTTACAAGTTCTCGCCCTACAATCAATTCCCAGGTTGTTTCTCCCACCTCTCAGGCACTAAGGTTTAACTATCCAGTTAACCGAGCCTCACAAGCTATTCTATGTATCAAGGTATCTGATGTCCACACCCTACCTACTAATAAACAAGTAAACCCTACAAGTTCCATATATGGTTCATTAAATATGTATCCATCTATTTTCCCTTTTTCCCCCTCACCTGCAGTGCGGGTAATAGTTAAACATTCATTTGTTTCTTCTTGTGGGAAGGTGAACTCAACACCATCAATTTATTAACCTGCTATTAAAAAAGATATTATTTATAAAACTACAAAAACTATTAGTGATTATGGTTTGATTTATCCTCAAAATTATTATAAAAAAAAATTTAAAGTTCACATCATTAGCATGAATCCTTTGCTCCTATATAATTTTCATTGGAAATTAGAACTATGTACACATCAATTTCTTCCTATGTCAAGACTCAGTCTTCAAACAAAGCCTCCTTTTTGTATAAAGTTCTTTCTGATAATCCTTTAGCAAAAAATGTTGAAGTTATAAGAAAGTAATCCCTTATTAGGCCAAATTCCATTAATGATCATTGGGTATTTAATGCCTTATTTGTTAACTATTTTTTCCTATTTTTTCTTTATAGTCTTTGTAATGATATATGTGTTTGGATTTTAGCCTTCTTGATGGAGGTTGGGAAGCTGCCTAACTCTTCATCTAGTTTGTCTTCTCAATCTTTGGAAACCGGTGTTTCAATGAAAAATGATATTTATGAATATGTGGAATCTATAATAACATTGGCTTCAACTAATGGTAGTGAAATGGTATTGGAAGTTGGTGAATTGGATGGGAGGCATCCTGTTATCTTAACTAATGCAACTGAATCTGAATGTAAGTCATACAAAGCATCTAGAGGTGGAAACACATAATAGAACTATTGGAACTTTTTTGCACCACAATCATTATGATTTTTCTCCTTATGGTCATCTAAAACCTTTATCTACGAGAACTATCAAACATACTAGTGATCATCTACTTGAGGAGACCAAACATGATAATAGTGGCTTGGTTTATTCTGATTCGGTATCTAAATTCTCTAGATGTCAGTAAACAAATCTAAAATATCCAGAATCTATGGATAGAGTAGCTTATGAAGAACACATAGCACATGTCACTTAAAGTGATTCAAGATGAAGAACTAAATAAGAAAAAGCTTCAAATTTTATTCAAGATAATCCAAAAGCTGGATATTTTTATGATAGAAGTAGGATCAATAATCAAAATTTATTGAATATTTGTAAGCTTTACAGTTAGATACTTAGAAAGTGGAAGTTCTAATGTGGTTCAAAAGTTAATCTAGAAGTAAAGTTTTTCATAATTAAATTAAGAGTCCAAGATTTATTTGAAAAGATTGTAATTAATTCAAGAGGTTTTGAAATTATTCTAGAAGATGATAAATTAGGTTCCTAGATAATATTGAATAATATAGATAGGATAGAAGTTATATGTGGATTTGAATTTGGTAAAATCCCATGGAACGTGTGGTTTTCATTCTTATATGGGGTTTTTAGTTCTAAGAAGATATAGTGATAATTTATAAATCCATTGACCATGTAAAGTGTTCCTGAGCAGTCTGATACTCAATAGAGAATCCAATTGGATTTGAAGATGTACTCTAATCATGGTTTCTATAATGATCATGTATAGACCATCAATTCTATAAATTTACCAGGCCTTCATCAAATTTTTGTATATAGTATAAGGAGATAATCCCTAAGATTGATAGTTAATATATCCAAAATAATTACAATAACTATAATTCGTAGTATTACCTATTAGTATTTCAACATATCATTAGCTTATTCTCTTTGGATTATCTCTTTTTAGGGAACTAAGTAAAATAATCAAGTCCCATATGATTTTCATTTTTTTATTCATTCTTAATATTTAGTGAGGTTATGTGAGAATGTAATTAAAAAATAGATTGAGAACTAGTATGTCATGAATTCTTATGGTAGAATATTCATAACATCCAATATGTCATGCATTCTTATGGGTAGAATATTCATAACATTCAATGTCCACTAAAACATATCAAGTTTAGTATGAATGAAATTATATTGAATAATAGTTTATAATTATATAAGTCTTCTTACCCTTTAAGTAATGGATGGATCAAATTGGTTAGTGTTTATCTATCAAGTCTATTAAGAGTGATCCTTTTGGTAGAACTAGTTCAAACTATAGTGCGTATGAGGAGGATAAGACTATTAAGAGAGTTGAATACCTCTATATCAAAGTAGAGAAATATTTGAAGAAAAATCTCATTTAAGTGTTCAATATATTTTAGGGTCTACCCTTAAAACCTATCCAACTAGATGTTATTTTTTGGTAAGGGAATTTGTAAGCTGATTAAACCCTATATTTTCATGAGATATAAAAAAATAATTACATCTAAGTAAATGAGTGTTGTGCCTGCTTCCTCTCATGGTAGGACATCGTATTCCACCCCAAAGTGTGGATGTATGTCATAGAATCCATGTTTTTTTCCAATTATTCCTAAAAAATAAATAATACAAAAGTAATTATTAATTAAAATCATGGTAATTTACATTTAAAAAACCTCAAATTTGATTAATACCTTGAACTCATTACTCATCCAATGAGTAATTATTTCCTGATAATATTCTACTGAGAATTCATCCATCATAGGTGTGGCCTCTAAATCCATGCCAACACTACTAGAAAATAGGTCTATAGCCACGGACCTATAGCCATAGTTTTATACATTCGTGGCTATAGCTTAGTTTATAGCCACACTTATATTAAAATTGTGGCTAAATCATTATTTATAGCCATGATTAAAAAAATATGTATCTATGTTTTTTTTACTATCTATCGGGCTCCTCCTCCCCATTGTCTATGATTCCTCTCCTCCCCTGACCCCTCGCGACCCACCTTATACCCGCGACCTCTTCTCTATCAGCGGCCCTCTCTTCTCGGCGCAACTTCTCCTCTTGGTCGCCCTCCTCCACCCTCACGACTTCTCCTCTCTCGGTGGTGACCTCTACTCTCAACTTCAACCTCTCCTCTCGGCAGCAACCCTTCTTCCCCGATGGCCTTAGAGACCTCTCCTCTCCCCAATCATCATCCCTTGACAGTTCCCGAATGGCATTCATGACCCTGCCCCATCCTCATTCCCCTCACGACACTGCCTGTCGCTGCCACCGAATGAGGCAACCCGGTCGCCTTCGTGGTAACATCTCACCTCTCAAGAATGTCCAAGTGAAATTCATTCTTGAACTTTGATAGTCTTCTTATTCCACCAAAATTCTTCATGCTCATGATTCTAGGCATGTTCGCATCCCCCATTCATCCTTTATTTTCTGCAGCATTGTGCATCATTTTGAGGCAGTGACAATTGTTCATATATCCCCCTATTTTTGGTTTAGTTTGATTTGAAGCTTACTTTCAGGTATGGGATTCTTATTCTCTATTATTTTTTACATCTATGCAACTAGCATATTTCAGTTTTCCTTTAGGTGGATGGAAGGATTAACTAATTTAGTGTTTTTACATGTTTTACCAATTTATTATTATTTCTAAGTGATGATTCTTTCTCTTAATTTGAAGTTTTTATTATGTGCATGTTGTGAATGTTGTGAAATAGTTAAACCCTATAGTTGATTTAGAGTCCTTATGGACAGGTAAATGGAAAATACATCTTTTGGGAATTACATATGGATTCTTGTTGAGGTTGATATAGATTCTACCCTTATTTAAGAAGTGGTTATAACCACTAGATATGAGGATATTAATCTTGATATTTTTCTTGAGAGGAATCTAGAATTCTATGAAAATTGTCATTTTTTGGGCATATGGCCTCTGACTGCAATAGAAACAAACTATGTAATCATTGAAAGATTAGGGTACATGACGATTCCAGCAGTATGAGAAATAATGATAAGGGGTTGGTCCCACCCTCTGGTCATGACACATCTATTGAGGCCCCTTCACATGGGGGTGGATACAAGGGTGATCCTATCCTGGATGTTGCTAAGAAAACTAATGTGGGAATTCCTCTAATGATGTTGTTGTTGTCCTTACTGTTGATGAGTCCGGTCATATCCATGCTACTACTGATACTATTGTCATGGTCTCAAGTCAAGGTTTTTTTCCACTGAGTAGCTCACTACTTCATATCTTATGTAGGGTGTCATTCTACAACCCGAACATGCCACTACTTCAGTACTTATGAAGTATTCCAATGAGATGGAACCTGAGTTGGCCAATGCTTCTGTACCAGTTAAGGATATCATTGTTATAGAACTCGATCAGGTCACTGTTTCACTACCAGTAAAGGTGCCAATGAGATGTAAATATAGAAGGCCAATACTTCAGTACCAAATAAGGATTTAAATGTTATGGAGCTCAAGAAGGTCATTTTTTACCACCAGTTAAGGCTTCATGTGTTTTTTATGATGAGGAACCATCACCTACTTTACTTACAGAGCAAGATGATTATTCTTATCCTAATCTAGATTTTGAGCAGGATCCTATCTAGATAATTGCATTAGTTTCTGGTTCCTTTTGAGTTAATGAATTCTCTACTGAGTAGCCTAATTATCTTACAGTATTGCAAGGATATGGTTATTATCACACTAGTGATTTATCAATAGTTCCTTCATCCAAGATTTCAAGGAGGAAACTACTTGGAAGCCTTCTTTTGACCCCTATTTAATCAGCTAACTGGTTCAATTCCCTCAGTACTGAATCCTCTATGAGAGATGACAAGGAGTTTTCCTCATCCAAACAGGACCTGTGTGACCCCTCATCTATTGATGCAATAAATGATAAGGGTGAAGCGGTTTTGGAAACTATTGGTTTTGATAAAGGAAGGACACAATGTTATGATAGTCCTAGTACTGGGATATGGTCTTCTATGTAATAAAGGTCATATTTTGGAACCTCCAAGGGCTTGGGAACTCTCCCATGGTTAAAACCCTTAGGCACATTATTGTGAACAGAAAACCTATACTGATTAGTCTTACCAAGCCAAGATTGAAGTTTGAGAATTGGATGGAATTCAAATGTAAATATTTTGGTTGCTCATTTTTTTCTAATTATCAATTTGATGTTGCCACATAGTCCTTGTTGGTTCTTAATAATGATAGTGTCACTATCAATTCTTTCCATAATGATCATCAGTTAGTGACCATATCCTATTGCATTGGTAACACTACTATTTCTGTGACTTTTGTCTATGTCTTCAATTTATATACAAGACGAAGATATCTTTGAATAAATCTGGCATCCATCTCAAAGAATATTTCTAGGAGTTGTATTTTTCTTGGTGACATTAATTCTATTTTGAGTCATGATTGAAAAACTAGTAGTAATTTCTATAAAATCTCAGCTAGTGAATTTTTTTCTTGTATTGATAAATGTGGCTTGGCCAAAGTTTCCATATCTGGAGTTGATTAAACATGGAGTCTATATACTTAAAAGGGGAGGTTGTAAAGTAGATTGGATAGGTTCTTTGTGTAATTGGATGAAAGGAATAGTGCATTTGAGATATCTGGACTCACCTTTCCAAGATTTCATTCTGATCATAGTCCTCTATTAATTTAATCATGTATTAATAGATCAAGGTCAACCCCACTTCCTTTCAAGTTTAACAATTCTTGGCTTGTTGTTACAGCCTGTAGATAAATCGTTTTGGATTCCTATAAGATTGATTTTGTGGGAAGTCCTCTACATATTCTAACTTAAAAGATGAAGATTGTAAAGGTCAAACTGAACGAATAGAGTAAAGCATCCTTTTTTAATCTTGATAGTGACATTAAGGAGGCTTAATCTCATCTGATTATTTTCCAACAAAAAAAACATGCCTCGGGATGTACCCTCTCAGGAGGAGATAAAATCCATATCCAAAATTGATATTATCCTAACTCTAAAAGAGAACCTTTCTCATAATAAATTTAATATTAGATGTATGAAGGAGGGGGTCTAAATTCACTTTTCTTTCAAAGAATTCATAGAGAGAGAAAACTTGAGAAGGAGTCTCACTTATCTATAAATTAATAGTAATATGTTTAGTTCTAATAATGAAATGAAAAATTCCATGACTTTTTATTTTGAGGAGATTTACTCAGATAATGGAGAAGTAAAAACTAAAAAACTAATCAAATTAAATGAACCAAGAATTGATGATATTCATAATAGAAGGCTAGTTGAGGCCCCCAGTGAAAAATAAGATCCATGCATCTCTCTTATAATTAAATATGGATGGTGTTGTTGGACCAGATGTCTTGACAAAACTTTTTTCATGTTTTAATGGGATATTCTTCATCTTGAGGTAATAAATTCTGTGAGGGAATTTTTTTTTCTTTAATCAATTCCTTTTTGGGTGAACTCCAACATCGTTGTATTAATCCCAAAGAAATATAATGCTCTGTATATAAAGGATTTAGGACTATTTCTATTGGGTTTTTTATACCAAAGGTCATTAGAAAAATCATGACGCACCAATTGGGTGAGATTACTAAGGGTTTTATTTTTGACAAATCAGGTTGGGTTTTTCCCTGGGTGGAACATTCAGAATTTCCTCTATAATGCTTATAAATGTGTGAATATCATGAAGAGGAAGGTAAAGGATGGTAATATGTCCTTGAAGATTGATATATCAAAATCTTTTTATACAATAAAATGGAGTTTCATTTTTTCTATTCTAAAAATGAAAGTATTTTCACAAAGGTTCATTGATTTGATTTGTTCTAACCTGCATAGTGCCAGGATCTCTATTCTAGTTAATGTGTCCCCAAGGGGTTTCTTCTAGTATTAAAGAGGAGTTATAAAGGAGATACTTTATTTCGGATTTTATTTCATATAGTTGAGGATTATCTTAGTTTGTATCTTATTGATCTTGTTAATATTGGGATTTATCAGCAGTTGGGGTTTGGGAGGGATTTCTTTGCACCATCAAATTTGTTTTATGCTGATGATATTTTTCTCTTTATCAGTTATTGTTATCATTTGATTCTATGTCATTCATATATACTTATTCTTATTTTTGATGTAGTTATTGTATAGTGATATGATACTATTTTTATAAGGTTATAGACTCTCTATTATACCATAATTATACACTCACTATTGGTCGGCTGCCTCTGACATATGCGGTGGCACTCTTGTAGCCATGTAACTAACTATCTTGGGGATCTGTTTAGTGGATATTGGGTTAGGAATTTACAAAGTGGTATAATAGGTTTCTTTTTATATTATTGTGAGATTTTTTTATATTATATATGATTCTAAGAATGTGTCAGTTCAGAGTAAATAATCATGTCTGGGAGTGTTCAAGCCATGCAAGGGGAAAAGACTAAGTGTTCAGGGATGAGACTGTGGTCTTATTGATAGTTATTAAAATTGGCTATGATTTCACCTTGAGTGATTGATTTAAATTATTCTACATATAGATTTATGATATTAGGGTATTTTATCCCCAGGTTTCATGGAATGAACATGTTGTTTCAGTCATTATTCTAGGAACATAGAGATTCAAATGCCTTGAATATGCCATGATATGTGGGTTTCATACCATGATTTTATGTTATATGTGATATTTTCCTTAGTTGATTTTATTAATCGATTCATGATTATTTATCATTATCTGCCTATATACCTTGATTTTGTGGTTTCTTATTTATAAATCAATATTATTTTCTAACATGTGATGTCATTTCTTAGCAATACACTGGTGCATCAATTGTTGGCTCCCTTTGATGAGAGATACAGCTTTTTTTCAAATTTTATAAGTTCTTTTGTGTTAGGGTTTCCTAATTGTTTATTGAAATAGTTTTTTAAAGTGGTTTTGTTCTTGAAATTTACGCACTAGTGTTTTTTTAGAAATAAAACACACCAGTTATTTTTCAAACTACTTATCATAAGAGGAAAGTATTTCAAGGATCTATTTTACAGCACTACTTATAAAATTTATCACCTATGAGAAATGATTTGGTATACGAGTTTCTATATTTCTTATTTAAGTTGTCTTTTAGTGAATTTTAGTGGAAGTGTTTTTCTTTGACAAAACAAATGCCACCTTTTTTTTAACTGCTCAAATGCTGTTAAATGAACCTGAATGCTTTGCTTGACATCACTTATTGTGAACTAATTAAGATTACTACCTCTATATAAGAGTCTGTTTGACGGTATTTATTAAAAATTGTTTGTAACACAAAGTGTTTTTGTGTAAGCATATACAGATTGTGTATTTATTGAAAATTGTTTGTAACACCAAGTGTTTTGATACACTATTCATCCCAGTTTTTGTGTTTATCCCAATTTTAAAAAAAACACATGTGATCATGTATTAGAGGGGGGATGTCCAAGAGGGGGTAGTGTGAAGAGAGGGGGGGCAGTGTGAAGGGAGCAGGGGGTGTGGGGGTGCAGGTGGAGGGGGGAAGGGGGTGCAGGGGGAGGGGGTTTTCCAGGGGGGAAGTGTGAAGGGGGAGGGGGATGTCCAGGAGGGGGTGGGAGGTGGGGGTAGTGTGAAGGGAGCAGGGGGTGTGGGGTGTAGGGGGAGGGGGGCTGGGAGTAGGGGGTGCAGGGGGTGTGGGGGTCCAGGGGGGAGGGGTGTCCAGGATGGGGGGTTTCTGGGGGTAGTGTGCAGGGAGGGGGCAGGGGGTGCAAGGGGAGGGGGGTTGTCCATGAGGGGGTGAAGGGGTCTGGGGGAGCAGTGTGCAGGGAGCAGGGAGGGGGAAATGGGATGTGGGGGTGAAGGGGTAGGGGTAGGGGCTATTCAGGGGGGTCGGGGGGGCTTTCCAGGAGGGAGGGGAGTGTCTGGGGGGGCGTCCAAGAGGGAGGGGGAGGGGTGTCCAGGAGGGGGGTTCCCATCATAGAATTCTATAAAAAACATAATAGCTCATTGTTCAAACATCTAGGTTTTAATGTGGGTGTTTTAGGTACACCAAAATAATCTTATGTGGCTATAGAAAGGTGTGACTATTCATGATTTTTTATAATTTGAAACATTTATAAATTCCCTTAAACATAATATTTGTTATGATTTTTTTATTGACATGTTGTTGATGTTTACTTATTATCTTATGAAACAATACATATAATGTTAAGTTGTTTTCTTGATTATTTATTTAATGTATGTTTATATGCCTCATAATGGATAGATGTTGGATGTACAACATTGATCGGATCACTGATGAATTTCAGAAGGAGTTACAATATTTCTTGGACTTTTCATTCACTAATGATTCAGATGACAGATTGATTTGATGCCCATGTTTTGATTATGTTGGAAGACCATGGTTAACTAGTGAGTAAGTGAGTTATCATATCACTAAACAAGGTCTCCAAAAAAATCATCATGTGTGGTATCACAATGGATAAAAAGTGCAAGTGGTGAATGACATCGATTCAGCGGAAAGGATTGGTATGAAAAATATGATTTTCGGTCGGTTTCCTTTTGTTTCTGAAGTCAGCTCCTCATGTAGACCAGTGCAAGAGGAAATGAATATCGGAACACAGTTTTCATCTATTAATCAGGATGATGACGTTGAGAGTGTTAAAAATCTGATGGAAGATGAAAATACCCCAGTATATCAAGCATGTGGAAAAATGAGAAAACTTGAGTTTTTAATGCGATTATTTCATGGAAAAGCAATGTATGGATTTAGTAATACTATGGTTGACTATCTCCTTACATTTATTAAGGATTTACTACCTGATGATGCATGTATTCCAGAAAATAATTACATGGCACCAAAGTTGGTTGAAAAATTTGGATTTTCATCTATTAAGATTCATTCTTGCCCCAAATATTGATGTCTGTTCTGGAAGTAAAATGCAGAGTTAAGTCAGTACAAACAGTGTGTCACATCAAGGTGGAAGACTAATAAAGACGGAACGCAATCTCGCATACCAAATAAAGTGATGTGGCACTTCCCTTTAATTCCCAGGATTCAAAAACTTTTTATGTCAGAACAAATGGAAAAGAATATGAGATGGAATGAAGATGAAAAAAATAAAGATAATGATGAAATAGTTCATCCTGCAGACGGGTTGGCTTGGAAGAAATTTTATAGGTTACATCCTGATTCTGCAGCTGACCCACAAAATGTTATATTGGTATTATCCTATGATGGTTTCAACCCATTTCTCCAAATGCATACTGCACACAGTACTTGGCCTATTTTCATTCATATTTATAACTTTCCTTCATGGATGTGTATGAAGAAGTCGTTTACTATCATGAGTATATTGATATCTAGACCCAGTGATCCTGGAAATGATATTGATATACACTTGCATCCATTAATAGAGGAGTTAAAGGAGCTTTGGATTGTTGCTGCACAGGCGTACAATGCATTCAGGAAGGAGTACTTTATGTTTCATGCAGTTTTATTATGGATGATAGATGATTTCCCTGTCTACGGAATGATGTCTGGTTGGAGAACTAAAGGGAAATTATCCTACCTTATTTGTATTAAAAATACATGTTTTCAAAGATTAAAGTTTCGACAAACTTTCATCTTCATAGGGCATTGGCGATTTCTACTTATGGATCATCCATACAAGAAAAATCAAAGACAGTTTGATAATGCCATCGAGACAGATGAGACACCTCAACGAATGTCAGGGAATGATATTGTTAAAGAACTTGATGATTTAAATTATGTTCTTGGCAAAAGTCAATCAAATATCAGAAATCAAAAACATGTTAATTCGAATTCCAATAATAATTGGATAAAGAAAAGCATATTCTTTGAGTTGTCGTATTGGTCATCAAATTTATTGCGTCATTGTTTGTATGTAATTCATATCGATAAAAACATTTGTGAGATGTTACTTGCTACTATTTTAAATTTCAAAGGCAAAACAAAATATGATTTTCATTCTCGTCGCAATTTGAAGGATTGGGGTATAAGAGTAAAACTTCATCCTGA
The DNA here is from genome assembly GCA_963277665.1 of Viscum album. Lineage (NCBI taxonomy): Eukaryota > Viridiplantae > Streptophyta > Magnoliopsida > Santalales > Viscaceae > Viscum > Viscum album. The sequence continues at coordinate 701,497,529 of OY728163.1, forward strand.
ATTAATTGGTCAAAATAAGTGGAAAGTCCCTATTGCTTTTTATTCGATAAAAAATGTGGATAAGAAACAATTTCTTTAGGTCTTGAAAAGTTTGAAGGTTTCAAATGGTTATTCAAGTAATATTTTGAAAAGGGTGAATACACAAGATGTGAAACTAAAATCTCTTAAAACCCATTATTACCATGTCTTGTTACATGAGTTGATTCCTATTTCCATTCGACATTTACTTTCACATAATGTTAGAGTTTTTGTGATTAAGTTTTTTCATTTTTATCGAGACCTTTGTGCCAAAAGACTGAGCCGAAGTGTTGTTCAGAAATTGCAGAGAGATGCACCGATTATTCTTTGTGACTTGGAGAAAATTTTCCCACCGTCATTTTTCACATGTATGTTACATCTAACTGTGCATCTTCCCACATAAGTTCTTTTTGGTGATCATGCTTCGAGTCAGTGGATGTATCCTATAGAAATAATGATGTTTACATTGAAATCTTATGTGAGAAATAAATATCACCCCAAAGTCTCTATTGTGAAATGTTATTTAGCACAAGAATGCATGGATTTCTGTTCATCGTACTTGTCTAACGTCACCATGAGGTCTAATCGACTTATGAGAACTGAAGATGAGCAATATGATCCCATTGATCCTGCATTTCCTTCACTTCCCCAAATAGGGGGGATATTTGGATTGTACTCATTGTGTAATTTAAGCAGGGAAGATTGGGAAATGGCTCATCGTACAATATTATTCAATTGTGGTGTGCTTGATGATTATATCAAGTAAGTAGACTAATAAATATGCATTTTTTCATTATGTTATTTCTTCATATCTTATGACATTTTTAAGCTTTCATATTTGTAGAGAACATTTAGAAATTATAAAAAAGAGACATCGCTCTCTATCTATTAAGAGGAAGGAACTGCTGCATAGCAAATAATTTGATGCTTGGTTAAATTCAAAGGTAATATATTTTTTTCTTCTCATAACATAATCACATGTCTCTATTTAATATTCAATGTTGGTATCTTTTATGTTTTAACTCTACCAATGAATGAAGTATCAGATGAAGTAAGAGTGTTATCCTTTAGCCCAAACGATGTGGTACGTGATTGTAAAGCAATGGTTGTCAATAGATTTAAATTTTTTATAAATAGTTATGAAAAAAAATGGCAACACATAATGACGGTGTCACGATAAGTGCCACAACAGATTGTTATGTGAGTGCATCAGATAGACAACCTCGGTCAGAAAAATATATCATATTATGGTTTTGTTGAAAGAATAATTTTATTAGATTACTATGCACATGGTCACGTCGCAGTGATGAAATGTAAGTGGTTTGATTCAATGACACGACAAGAAATTAATATTGATAACTGTGGATTTAGAGTTTTTGATATGAATTACTAGCTTCACATTGATGAACCTTATATTCTTGCATCATAGGCTAGACAGGTGTTTTATGTAACTGACCTGTTACAATAAAAATTTGGTGTTATTGTTGATGTCATTCCTATATATATTTTTGACAAAGACATGGATGAAAATGATGTTGTGGATGAACCTATCGGTATTTATTCAAATATTGCATTTGATGACACAGATGACTCAATTACTAGAACAGATTGTGAACCAGAAATTGTCACAGACCACACATAACGTTGATACATTTGTAAGTATTTACCTGACATTATTGTAATATTGTATGTGTTTTTTTAAACTTCCATACATGATATCAAATTAACTGGTATATTTTATACCATTGTCGAATATAAAACTATATATAGTCTGACCAATTTTTGTTTAAGCACATCTATAGTAATTCTTAAACATAGAAAAGTCTTGATATTTTATCAATATAAATATCACATTGAAAATTTATCTCATTGTTTTATGATACAATTGTATTATTTAACATTTTTCATTATTTCTATTTATTTGAGAATATTATTTTAAATTTCCAGGTCAAAATGTCTGAATATGATGATATTAGAAGAAATAGAAGAATATGAAGAAATGAACAACATATATCTCAGCTGGCTAACACTGTAAGTATAATTTATGTTTGAATATTATGGTATTTCATATTATTTATCTTGTTATCATTCGTTTAATTTTATCATCTATGTTATTTTAGGCTACTTCATCAAGGAGACGGTTGGATTATACTACCGAGGTTGATAGTATAGCGGGGGGTATTGATTTTACAGTTCATCCTACTACTATGCCGCTTGAGTCACCAGAAGGTCATCCTCCCATTATGACACCTCCATATTATCCATACCCACATTTTCCATATCCCTTTTTACCCGCACCCACATAGGATGGTAGTTCTCAGACTCCCATCCCTCCTTATTTTCCATTCCCACCATCCACTGTACAGGGCACTACACCCCCATATATCCCACCACCATATCCATATCCATATACACCCTCATCTGCATAGGGTTATCCATCTATTGTACAGAGTAATCCTACTGTAGATATCCCACCTACCACAGAGGTTACTCCCCCTCTAGACGCTGAACTTAAGGGGTCAGCAGATCTCCCATCTACTGGTATGCATTTAAACATTACTGTTAGTGATTAATGATAAATTCTTATATATTATTATCCTTTTTTACTTTTTTCATGATTAGCTATAGTATCCACCAGAAGATGAGGCCGCACAAAAATGTGAGAGGTTTGGAATCGACACACGCAAATCATGGTTGAATACAATGAGGACAAAACTATAATTAAAAAAATGGTACGAAATGTAAAAGCTTTATGGGAACACTTGATAGACACATAAATATCATTACGTTTCAGCCAATAAGTTGGAGGGAAGTTAGAGAACAGATAAATTACAATTCCTGGGAAAAGATCTGGGTAAGTAATGTTAATCACCTTTTATATATATTAATTTATAATATTTTCTTAACAAATATTTTGTCCATTGTAGCTCTGATATAATTTTCTTGATGGAAAAAATTCCAAGGCTGCAAGGTTAATGGATTTAGGTGAAATGTGGTGAGCGTACAAGTATGACTTATATCTTGGTTGGAAAAAGAGAGTTGGCATGGAGCTTGAAGAAGTACCAGTGATTCATGATTACCCAATATCACAATACAAAGAGGTGATCAGTTATTGGAAGAGTCAATAGTTTAAGGTATTTGTTAAATTTATATATATATATTCATTTATTTATTTGAAAAAGAGTTTTATTTATGTTAATGAAATTAAATAATTATTTTTTTATAGGAGAAATCATACAGAAATAAAAGAAATAGGAGTGGAGTGAAACATGTTTATACTCATGGACACACTTCACTCCCAGATCTTGAGCAAACACAGGTAATTTAATATTTAAAATATTTAGCTTCGTTTATTGTAATTTTTTTGACTTACAATTTTGATTTATTTCTTTGTTTTTTCCAAAAAAAAATAATTGAATATCAAGGGTCGTGTTCCTTGCTCTACTTTGTTTTGTATAAGTAGAAAAAAAGAAAGATGGTATTGTGCCAAATACTGACACCGAGAAGGCAATTGTAAGTATATTTCAATTTCTTTTATTTTTACTAAATTTAATTCCTTATATTATTTTATCATTTTAATTTATGTTATATATCAATCTACAGAATTCTTTGGAGACATTGGCAGAAAAAGAGCCTGACAATTTGGGCCCGAACGATCATCTACATCAGGTATTAGGAGATGAGAATCAGGGCAGAGTGCATTGTCGACCTAGAAAGAAGATTGTACCATCTCGATACTGTTCTACTGACAACGTTTCTTCGAGTACCGGTTCTGGATTGGTCACAGTGGAACAGATGAATCCCTCAATCAAAGAAGCAACTCAAAAAGCATAAAAGGTGATATTTTAAAATATGAAGAAAGTTATTTCTACCATTTCTTCTACACTTTCACCAGAAGCAGCTGCAGCGGTTGATACATGTTTGATGTCAATGAGTTCTGCTGGTGGATCTGGATCTGTAGCTAGAGCCAGATCTATAGCCGGAGCTGGAGCTGGAGCCGGAGCTGTAGTTGGAGCCGGTCCCAGTGTCGGTGCTAGTACCGATGCTGATGTTGATGATGATGTTGGTGGCGTGAGAGGTGCTGATGGTGTTTTTATAGGAGGCGTGGATGAGGGTTATCATGAATATGATGATACTGATATTGAGACTCACTATTGATGTGAATTGTATTTTTGGATTATTAATATGTGTAATTTTATTATGCAATGAGGTTTTATTATTGTAATACTGAATTGTATTGTGGTGTTTCTGACTGTTTCTACATATTGTTTATGTAGTAGTTAAGTTTTATTATTATTATATTGAATTTTATCCTCTTCTGACGTGACCATCATACCACCTTGATGACGTTACTCTGAGGCAGCCCCTCTATCTCCTCTAGCACACCTCCGATGGTATGTAGTCCAATTTTCCATTTTTTTTCTTGAGGAGGCCCCTCCATTAGTTTCACTGATCATATTGTGAGTTTGATGACTTGTATTGGTGTGAAGGATAGGGATGCATGCTATGCAGAGAACCAACAAGAAAATATAGCTGATTCAATTGATTTGCTCCCACGACTTGCAATCGGGATTGATGTGAATATAAAATTCAAGAGGTAATGGTTATTTTATACCATTTTTTGCAATACATTAGTAACCATTTGTTGTGTTTCTATTGGTGTTTCATGGAAATATTTTGATAAATTTTTTTTGGGTTCTAAATACTCAATTCCATTACAATGGGGCAGGGGGGTAGGGGGAGCAGGGGGCAGGGGGTGTGCAAGGGGGCAGTAGGGGCAGGGGGCAGGGGTGGGGTGTGCAGGGGGGTGTGCAAGGGGAAAGGGGGGGAGAGGGGGTGTTGTCCAGGGGGTGGGAGGGGGGTGTTCAGGGGGGAAGTGGGGGTCGGGTGGGTGTTCAAGGGGGCAGGGGCTATGCAGTATTGAAAGTTATTTCACATATGTTAAGATTGTATGTGCATTTTAATAATTATCATTGTTTCCTTTCATTATCACATGCATGCACTTGCATCTATTTGTGTTTTCAACTTTTGTTGGGTTCTATATAGCCAGGTTTTAGCTGAATCAATGATTAGGGTGAGAGAGGCCAGTAAATGTGCACAAATTTTCAAGGTTTAAAATCAACTAGGTTTCCATTTGTTTATGCTTATTGAATTTTCAACTTGTATACTGAATACTTTTAGTCGTTTTTTTCACCTTTTCTTTTCAGGTATTTGAGTATGCCTATAAGTCAAAATTAAGCACCATAATCCTTGATGACATTGAGAGGTAATTACAATCAATTTCAACACAATACTACTTTTGGTCCTTTCATTCGATAACCACTATGTTGTTCTTTTTAGTACAGGCTTTTGGAGTACATTTCCATTGGACCTCATTTTCCCTATATTATTTCTCAAACGTTGATGGTCCTTTTGAAACAACTTCCTCCCCAGGCATTCTTATCATCCCTTTTATTAGTATAACTCATTCCGAATATATCTTTATGAGGTTTTATTTGTCTCAATGTCTTCACAAGAACTGGATTTCTTGTGTGTATGCTTTCACATGATAGGTTGTGTCTGTGTATAGGGATGCATGCTATGCAGATAAACAGAAAAAAAAAACATAGATCATGATTATGCATGTGAGAATATATATAAGGATACTCTTATGCGTGGCTTAACACCTTTGAGGTAGAGTCCCTCTCCCAACCCCTTTAATTCAATAATTTTTTAAATTGCATTTAGTTGCCTTCTTGATTCTGCTTGTTTATATTAAATTGAAAATATTGATCAAGTGTTAGTTAAAATAATTGTTTCGTTTTATAAATAAGTCATGATTTTGTAATAAAACCCCTCTAATGGAGGTGTGTTGTCTGCGAAAACTCACAGTGGTAGATTATACTTATATAGATTGTTTGACATTATTGCATTTATGTTTTCCATTTTAATCCTTACTCCTCTCATTTGAGACACCACGGGCATCTCCAAAGATTTTTTGGACTCACAGGGGGTGTGCAGGGGGGCAGGGGGTGTGCAAGGTGGGGTGGGGTGTGCTGGGGGTCTGTCAAGGGAGGGGGTTGCAAGGAGGGGGTGGTGGGCTACTGCACGAGTGGGGGTGGGGTCAGGGGGCAGGGGGCAGGGGGTAGGGGAAGGGGGCAGGGGTAGGGGTAGGGGGAAGGGGGAAGGGGGTAGGGGGCAGGGGGCAGGGTGGAGGGGGGAAGGGGAGGGGGTAGGGGGAAGGGGGCAGGGTGGAGGGGGGTAGGGGGCAGGGGGTAGGGGTAGCAAGGGGGCAGTGGGGGATGGGGGTGTACAAGGGGGTCGGGGGGGTACAAGGGGGTAGGGGCTGTGCAGGAACCATTGGTATTGAAAGTGATTTCACATATGTTAAGATTGTAAGTGCATTTTAATAATTCTCGTTATTTTCTTTCATTCTCGCATGTATGCACTTGCATCTATTTGTGTTTTCAACTTTTGTTGGGTTATATATAGCTAGGTTTCAGCTGAATCAATGATTGGGGTGAGAGAGGCCAGTAAATATGCACAAATTGTCAAGGTTTAAAATCAACTAGGTTTCCATTTGTTTATGCTTATTGAATTTTCAACTTGTATACTAAATACTTTTAGTCATTTTTTGCACCTGTTCTTTTCAGGTATTTGAGGATGCCTATAAGTCACAATTAAGCATCATAATCCTTGATGACATTTATAGGTAATTACAATCAATTTCAATGCAATACTACTTTTGTTCCTTTCATTCGATAACCATTGTGTTGTTCTTTTTAGTACAGGCTTTTGGATTACATTGCCATTAGACCTCATTTTTTCAATATTATTTCTCAAACGCTGATGGTCCTTTTGAAATGGCTTCCTCCCTAGTCATTATTATCATCCCTTTTATTAGTATAACTCATTATGAATATATATTTATGAGGTTTTATTTATCTCAATGTCTTCACAAGAACTAGATTTCTTGTGTGTATGCTTTCGCATGATAAGTTGTGTCTATGGATAGAGATGCATGTTATGTAGAGAACCAGAAAAAAAAATATCCCAAGCTTATGCATGTGAGAATATATATAAGGATCCTCTTGTGTGTGGCTTGACACCTTTTAGGTAGAGTCCCTCTCCCAACCTCTTTAATTCAAGAATTTTTTAAATTGCATTTAGTTGCCTTCTTGATTATGCTTGTTTATATTAAATTTCAATTCTTGATCAAGTGTTAGTTAAAATAATTGTTTCGTTTTATAAATAAGTCATGGTTTTGTAATAAAACCCCTTCAATGGAGGTGCGCTATCTACGAAAACTCACAGTGGTAGTTTATGCGTATATATCTTGTTTAACATTACTGCATTTATGTTTTCCATTTTAATCCTTACTCCTCTCATTTGAGACACCACGGGCATCTCCAAAGATTTTTTTGACTCATAGGGGGTGTGCAGGGGGGCAGGGGGTGTGCAAGGTGGGTGGGGGTGTGCTGTGGGTCTGTCCAGTGAGGGGGCTATGGGGAGGGGGTGGTGGCCGACTACACGAGTGGGGGTGGGGGCAGGGGGCAAGGGGCAGGGGGCAAGGGGCAGGGTGGAGGGGGCAGGGTGGAGGGGGCAGGGGGCAAGGGGCAGGGGGCAAGGGGCAGGGTGGAGGGGGCAGGGTGGAGGGGGCAGGGGGGCTGGGGAAGGGGCTGGGGGCTGGGGGGCTGGGGGTAGGGTAGGGGGAAGGGGGCAAGGTAGAGGGGAGAAGGGGCAGGGGGCAGGGTGCAGGGGGTAGGGTGCAGGGGGCAGGGGGCAGGGAGCCAGGGGCAGGGTAGAGGGGGGCAGGGGGCAGGGGGTAGGGTGTAGGGGGTGTACAAGGGGCAGTGGGGGTCGGGGGGTGTCCAAGGGGGTAGTGGGGGCCGGGGGGTGCAAGGGGGAAGGGGATGTGCAGGCACCAATGGTATTGAAAGTGATTTCACATATGTTAAGATTGTAGGTGCATTTTAATAATTCTCATTATTTCCTTTCATTCTCGCTTGCATGCACTTGCATCTATTTGTGTTTTCAACTTTTGTTGGGTTCTATATGGCTAGGTTTCAACTGAATCAATGATTGTGGTGAGTGAGACAGTAAATGTGCACAAATTTTCAAGGTTTAAAATCAACTAGGTTTCCATTTTTTTATGCTTATTAAATTTTCAATTTGTATACTGAATACTTTTAGTCATTTTTTCACCTGTTCTTTTCAGGTATTTGAGGATGCCTATAAGTCACAATTATCATCATCATCCTTGATGACATTGAGAGGTAATTACAATCAATTTCAACGCAATACTACTTTTGGTCCTTTCGTTCGATAACCACTGTGTTGTTCTTTTTAGTACAGGCTTTTGGAGTACATTTCCATTAGACCTCATTTTTCCAATATTATTTCTCAAACATTGATGGTCCTTTTGAAACGGCTTCCTCCCCAGGCATTATTATCATCCCTTTTATTAGTATAACTCATTTCGAATATATCTTTATGAGGTTTTATTTGTCTCAATGTCTTCACAAGAACTGGATTTCTTGTGTATATTCTTTCGCATGATAGGTTGTGTCTGTGGATAGGGATTCATGCTATGCAGAGAACCAGCAAAAAAACATAGCCCATGCTTATGCATGTGAGCATATATATAAGGATCCTCTTGTGTGTGGCTTGACACCTTTGAGGTAGATTCCCTCTCCCAACCTCTTTAATTCAAGAATTTTTTAAATTGTATTTAGCTGCCTTCTTGATTCTGCTTGTTTATATTAAATTGAAAATCTTGATCAAGTTTTAGTTAAAATAATTATTTCGTTTTATAAATAAGTCAGGGTTTTGTAATAAAACCCCTCCAATAGAGGTGCGTTGTCTGCGAAAACTCACAGTGGTATTTTATGCATATATAGCTTGTTTGACATTATTGCATTTATGTTTTCCATTTTAATCCTTGCTTCTCTCATTTGAGACACCACGGGCATCTCCAAATATTTTTTTGACTCACAGGGGGGTGTGAAGGGGGGAAAGGGGGTGTTCAAGGTGGGTGGGGGTGTGTTGGGGGTCTGTCCAGGGAGGGGTGCACTACTGGAAAGATGATCTTTCCCAACACTTCTATACCAACGGTTTGTAAAAACCGTTGGTATAGCTACCATTTCCCAACGGTTCACCAAAACCGTTGGGAAAGCCATAGATTTCCCCACCTTTCCCAATGGTTTATGCTAAACCGTTGGGAAAGGGTGTGTTTTGAGCCTCTTTCCCAACGGTTCACCAAAACCATTGGGAAAGAGTGACCTTTCCCAATAGTTCGCCAAAACTGTTGGTAAAGGGTGTGTTTTGAGCCTCTTTCCCAACGGTTCACCAAAACCATTGGGAAAGAGTCCTCTTTCCCAACGGTTCACCAAAACCGTTGGGAAAAACCACTCAAAATTTCAACCTTCGGCCTAAATAAATTCAACCCATCCAAACCTATCCCAACGGTTTTAAAAACAGTTGGGAAAGGGATATCCCAACGGTTTTGAAAACCGTTGGGATAGGTTCTTTAATTTTTTTCCAGATCTACTAACCGAGAACATTATATAAATCAAAATTTTAAATAATTATGATAATACATATATATATTTATGAAATTATGTTTACAAAAGTGATGTTAGCTTAGTGGTTAAGTCGTTTGATTATAGACGAGGGGTCCTGGGATCAAATCTCAGCAGATGTTTTATTTTTGGAATTTATATACCAACGGTTCCATTTCCGTTGGTATAGATTTCATATTACCTATACCAACGGTTTTGGAAACCGTTGGTATAGACCTATCCCAATGGCTTACTTGGCTACGGTTCTCCAAACCGTTGGTATAGGCTATTCCAACGGTTTGGAGGCCTATACCAACGGTTCCAAACCATTGGTAAAGGTTAGTTTTCCAGTAGTGGTGGGCTACTGCATGAGTGGTGTGGAGGGGAAGGGGAAGGGTGCAGGGGGAAGGAGGCAGGGTGGTGGGGGATGGGGCAGGGGGCAGGGGGTGGGGGCAGGGTGGAGGGGGGCAGGGGCAGGGGACAGAGGGTAGGGGCAAGGGGTCGGGTGGAGGGTGGAGGGGGGAAGGGGGCAGGGGGCAGGGGGAGAGGGAGGGGGCAGGGGGCAGGGGCAGGGGGTAGGGGGCAGAGGGCAGGGGGCAGGGGGCAGGGGGCAGGGGGGAGGTCTGCAGGGCAGGGGGGAGGGTGGAGGGGGCAGGGGCAGGGGGCAGGGGGTAGGTCTGTAGGGTAGGGGGCAGGGGGAAGGGTGGTGGGGGCAGGGGGCATGGGGCAGGGTGGAGGGGGCAGGGGGCAGGGTGGAGGGGGCAGGGGGTAGGGGCAGGGGGGTGGAGGGGGGCAGGGGCTGGGGTAGGGGGCTGGGGGCTGGGGGCTGGGGGGAGGGTCAGGGGGGACGGGGGGACGGGGGCAGGGGGTCGGGGGCTGGGGGTAGGGGTAGGGGCAGGGTAGAGGGGTGCAGGGGGTAGGGGGCAGGGGGCAGGGGGGAAGGGTGGAGGGGGGCAGGGGGCAGGGGGCAGGGGTAGGGGTGGGGGCAGGGCTGCAGAGCAGGGGCAGGGTAGAGGTCTACAGGGCAGGGGGAGGGGGAGAAGGTAGGGTGGAGTGGGGAGGTCTGCAGGGCAGGGGGTAGGGGTGTGGTCTGCAGGGGGGTCTGTAGGGCAGGGGGATTGGAGGGGGTGCAAGGGGGTGGGGCAGGGGTGTAGTTAGTCTCTATAGGTTTCTTTAATCTTAGATGAGTTTGAATAACCATTACATTGCTAGATTCAGTATGATATTTTAAATTACATTATATATATCCAAATACATCACATTTCATCAAGACTCTGTAAATAGATATTTATTTCTTCTATATTTAGGTAAACTCTTAACAATAAACAACCACTTTTGTGATTCTTATTTTACTAAAAAAACACGATGTCTTGTTTTCAATGTAGGAACAACTTCCAAGGGAGCATATTGATCAAGAAAAGCACGTCACATATTACGGTATCTTGCAACATTCAATGTTCCTAATTTCTTTTGTTATACAATAACTTTAATTTATTTCGAGATTTATGTTTCTGTTGTACTATATGGTTGTCGATGTATCAACCAAGTCTTTTTGTGCTAGGAAAGGATAATAGTTTGGATCATTCATACATGAATGTCTCAACTCTCTATACCTACAGAAACCTTATCTATAATGAAAATATTATAATACCATATAGTAGCATACAACTGATAATTGACAATACCATTCCCTAAAACCAAACCTCCTCATAGCTTTGACAATCTGTCCAGGAAGGAGGGGGTCTGTCCAGGGGGTGGGGGGTCTGTCCAGAAAGAAGGGGGGGTCTGTCCAATAGATGGGGATGTCCAGGAGGGTGGGGGTGGGGGGCTGTTCAAGGGGGTTTCCAGGAGGGGGTGTGCAAGGTGGGTCTGTAGGTGGGGGGGAGGGGGGTGCAAGGGGGGTCTGTAGGAAGGAGGGGGTCTGTCTAGGGTGTGGGGGGTCTATTTAGAAAGGAGGGGGTCTTTCCAGGAGGGGGTGGGGGAAAGAGGTGAAAGGGGGTCTTGTAGGGGGGTCCATTAGTGGTAGTGCAAGGGGGGGTCCAGCAGGGGTGGCGCAAGGGGGTTCAGCAGGGGGCAAGGGGTGTGCAAGGGATGTGTAAGGGGGGCTGCTGTCTAGTGGGGTCCAGCAGGGGGGGGCTTCTGTCTAGGGGGTCTAGCAGGGGGGGCTGCTGTCCAGGGGGGTCCAACAGGGGGGGCTGCTGTCCAGGGGGGTCCAGTAGTGGGGTGGGGGGCTGCTGTCTAGGGGGTCCAGTAGGGGGTCAAGGGGTGTGTAAGGGGTGTGTAAGGGGGGTGCAAGGGGGTGTGTGCAAGGGGTGAAAGGGATGTGGGGGTGGTTATTGTCCAGGGGTGCAAGGGGTGTTCAAGGGATGTGTAGGGGGGGTTGTCCATGGGGGTCCAGCAGGGGGGGGCAACTATTTAGGGGGGTCCAATAGGGGTGGGGGGTTTCTGTCCAGGGGGGTCCAGTGGGGGGGTTGATGTCCAGGGGGGTCCAGTAGGGGGGGTTGTTGTCCCTGGGGGTCTAGCAGGGGGGCTTCTGTCTAGGGGGTCTAACAGGGGGGGCTTCTGTCCAGGGGGGCTGTTGTCCAGGGGGTTAGGGCTGCTGTCTAGGGGGGTCTAGCAGGGGGTGGTTTTTTATGAAATGGGAAGGGTTTTAGCCACGGTTCATTGAATTGTGGCTGGTATTGGCATGGCTATAGGACCAAACCTATAGCCACAGTTCAAAGCGTGGCTATAGGGCTATAGTTACGGTTTGAAACTATGGTTATAGTTCTATAGTCATGGTTTGAACCGTGGCTATAACCTATAGCCATGGTTTTTGGGCTTATAGACACGATTCCAAATCGTGGCTATAGCCTAATTTTCTAGTAGTGCAACTCTAGCACACCTTCCACTATATAATGTGTGCTTATAGCCTCTCCAAAGCTCACCTAATTCCATAAGGTGTGATTGCCTCACAACCTCACTATTAGAAAAATTAAAACAAATCTAGAACCAAAATATTAATTAAAATAAATAAAATAATAATATAACATTAAATCCAACTAATTTGTTTACCCATATTTATACCCAAGCATTATCCTTTATTTCATTTGGCGGGTGTCTCCATGAGAGTGGATGGATGGGAATGATGTCATAGTATTTGGAAAGTGTCTCTAAAAAACTCTTACATTCTTATCCTATTTTTTCAACCATTTGATTGTCTTTATTGTACTCCACCATCAGCTGTGTGCAGTGGTTCCACACCATATTCATGCATGTATGCCTACGCCACTTATCGATAGATCTATATGTTAAAGAAGAAGAAAAAATATTATATCAATACATCTTATAATGGAAATAAATTATGATAAAGAAATTTACTAGGGCTGTATATATTTCCCACCACAACTTCAGGTTCACAATAGACTTTGATAATTAAAGTATTGGAGTCATCATAAGTAACAAATGGATTAGGCCAATGAGAGCAGGGATGGTGTCAATTATATCATCACCATCATCAAAAATATATCTTGGGATTACTTCAATAATGACACCAAATTCAGGTTGAATATTATCTTTGACATAAAAAACTTGTTTCGTCATTGATGTCAATACATATGGTTCATCGGTAGCAAGAGTGTGAGTCATGTCAATAACTCAAAATCCACAATCATCAATAAATATTTCATGACTCATCATCGAATCAAACCACTGAAATTTTATCAGAGTGAATTTCCCATGAGAGTAATAATCCAATATTAGTACTTTCTCAAGGACTCTATAATAAGATATATTTTCAAATCGAGGTATACTATTTGATACATTGGCATAACAGACTATTGTGGAAGTTAACATAACACCATCATGTTGTGTTCTCATGTTCTTTTCTTATTGATTCATAATAAATCTATACCCATTGATCACAATTTATTTGTATTCACGAACCACAAAATTAGGACCAAAATCCAAAGCTCTCATTTCCTCAAAGATAGAGCAGGCAGGAAAACTCAATACCTAAAATATAAATGAATATTAAACTTAATTAAATATTTATTTTATTAATTTATTATAGTAATATTTCTACCTTCAATTTCAACTAATCATAAAACTATTTTCTATGAAAAGTCTCTCTCCTTCTCAACAGTAAAGAATGATGCTTTCTATTTTTCATTTTTTTATATTCCCTACCTAAAAAAATAGAAATAGTTTAACATATATGTAAAATTACATGAGATGAAATAAGATATACATGTTCAATTTACTTACTTGATGTAGTCATCGAACAAATCACAGTTAAAAAAAATTGTGTGATGTGCCATCTCTCACTCTTCAAGGCTTAATGTCGTCAATGTATATGATCTAGGAATTCCCCCTGTTTGGGGAAGTGATGGAAAATTGGGTTCAATTTTATCATACTATTCTTCTTCATTTCTCATTGGTATGTTCCATCTCGTATTCAAATCAGACAAATACATTGAATAGAAATCCATACATTCTTGAGCCAAGTAACCTTTAATGATAGAACCTTTGGGATTATTTCTGTTCCAAACATAATACTTCAATGTGAACATGTTTATTTTATTTAGATACATCCAAAAAAATAAGTGGGTCCTCTAAGATGTATTTTGGTTGGAAAATTTACAGTTAGATGCATCATGCATGTGAAAAATGATGGAGGAAATATTTTCTCTAACTCGTACAAAATTAATGGTGCCTCTACCAACATTTTTTTCAAAAAATATTTAGACAACTTCTTATCACAAATATCTCTAAAGAAATGGAACAATTAAATAACTGGCACCCTTACATTATTAGACAGAAGATGAAGGATTTCTATTGGAATCAACTCATACAGAAGGATGTGATAATCATGGTCTTCAAAGATTCTAACTTCAACCTGTTTCTATTGACCCGTTTTGATATGTTTCTTGAATAGCCATCATAAAATTTAATAGTCTCTGGTAATTCCAGAAATTGATTTTTTTTCTATATATTTTATCACATATGAAGAACATGTAAATTTCTATTTATTTCCACTGATACACATAGGATGTAATTCTGGTCTGATTTCCCAATCCACCAAGTCACGCCGAGATCATAAATCATCTTGTGTCTTTCCCTTGGAATTTAGAATAATTTAAAGAAACATTTCACATATATTCTTTTCAATGGGAATTACATCTAAGAAATGATGTAACAAATTGGTTGACCAATAAGGCAACTCAAATAAGATAGTCCTCTTCTTCTAATTATAACAGGTTTTAGTGGAAACATTCTTCCTCTTTCTATATTTTATCCGACCCTTCCCGAATGAAAAACAGAAATCTTGTAATTCATTTAACACATTAGTTCTAGACATATTCTGAGGTGGATTTTCGGTCTCCATGGTATTTTTAAATATTTGATGATTATTCCTATATGGATGGTCCATTGTCAAGAATCATTGATGTCCCATAAAGCTGAAACTACAATGATATTTCAGTCTTCTGGATCATGTATTCTTCATACAAACAAGACATGATAGTTTGTTCTTCATGTTCCATCCAGACATTATTACATAAGCAAGAAAATCATTGATCGTCCACATAAGCACAGCACGCATCTGAAATATGGATTTCGAACATGCATCATATGTGCACACACCCACATTCCAAATATGTTTCAACTCTTTTATTAAAGGTTGAATTTATACATCTATATCATTTTTGGGATCAGAAGGTCCAAATATGAGTATACTCATGAAAGTGAAAGGTTTTTTCATACACATTCATAGAGAAAGGTTATAAATGTGTATGAAAACTAGCCATGTGTTGTGTGAAGTATGCATCTTACCAAACAGATTATAAACCTTAACATGAAATATCCATCCTCACATTATGCATGTCAGCTGCAAAATCATGATATCGAGTATCAAATCCCTTCCATGAAAATCCACCTGTAGGGTGAACCAAATCATCACCATTATTTTTTCTCTTGGTATCATGCCATCACATTTTTATTGATATTTCTTCATGTATGAAAATATTATGGAGCCTGGGGATTAATGTAAAGTTCCATATTACTTTATATGAAACACGGGATGGTGTTCCATCATCTTTTGTCTTCCATCAGGATGTCTCAATACAATCATTTCGTTCAATATTTTTCTCCCATAATAAGTTGTAATCTTTTGAACAAGCATGAATTTTGTTTTTTGAAAATCCAAGTTCCTCAACTAACTTACATTCTATATAATGTTTTGAGGGAATATCTGTATCATCTGGAAACAATTCCTTCAAAAAGGTAAGAATGTAGTCAATGGTAGTGTTATAAATCTCATAAATTGTTTCCCCATGAAAAAATCAAATTAAAATTTTCATTTTCTTTATTTTACCACATTTTTTATATACTAGATTAATGGCAGCATCATTCAATTTTTTCATCCTGTAAACATCATCATTTTCATTATACATTTCATGTGTTCTCATATCGAAGTCTTCTTGGTTCATCATCCCTTCCTTCTCTTTATGATGAATAAATAGAAAATAGTCGTCTAACAAATTCTCTAATCTAGTACTCTCATTTGGATCATGAGTATTTTAATATTGCATTTTCTCCCCATTGTGATATCACACATAGTAGTTTGTTTGAAACCCATATCTGGTTATATGGTAGATTTTTTTTCATGGCTCAACCAAGGTATTCCAACACAATGATAACATGGGAAATGTATGTGGCCACTATTTGAAGAATTTTCAAATGTAAAATCTAAAAATATCTCCAACTTGTTTTGAAAATCACTTGAGATCCGATCATTTTCATACAACCAACTTTTATCCATTGTGTAAAAAAAATTATTATATAAAATTTCATAAAAGTAATTAAATAATATTAAATTTTAATCAAAAATATATTTAAGGAAATGAGAAATCCTCAATTTATATGAAACCATAATTGATACACTAGTCTATATGAGAATCATAATATAAAAGACAACAAAATACTATATATATAAAAAAATAGTATGTATTGATAAGGAAAAAAGGACCTTCAGATAGATGCCTTAGTGACTCTCCCCTTCAATTTGGTCTGGTTCAAGTTCATTTGATTTGGTTTTGTTTTTTTTTTGTTTAATTAAATTTAATTAGGTTCATTTAAATTCAGTTTTAGTCAGTTTAGGTAAGTTTTTATTGATTTTTTTTAGTTTCATTCAGTTGCGGTTGTGAATCTTTAGTTCAAGTGCATATAGTTTTTTTCAATTTCATTTGTTTCAATTTGGAATAGTTTGATTCAAAGTGGGTTAGTTTGGTTCAAATCGGTTCTATTTACTTTGGTTCAAATCAGTTCTATTTGGTTTGGTTTTGTGTTTTTTTATATGGTTCAGTTCAACTTGGTAAAACATGGTTCTATTCAATTTGGTCAGTTCTATTTGTTTATGATCAGTGAAAATGTGGTAGATATTTATACTATAAGTATACTTGAGGGTTGATGTATCGTTTGTATTGAGTGTAATAGATGCATGAAGGTTTATAGGAGATAACCTAAGAGAACAAGTGATTCACATCTATCACATCTACCCTAGGGTTAGGTTATCATTCAAAAACTGATTCAACTATATATCTTGATAATAAACTCACTAGAATCTATATTTTTCATTCAATCAACCATTATCACATTCATAAAGTTGAGAAAATAAATTCATTCAATACCATATTTAAATTATCTAAAGTTAAATCATATATCATGTCACCTTTATATAATTCACAAGGTGATACCATTATCTAATATCCTCACAAAACTTATTTAGAAAAGGATATTGGAAATCATGGTAAAGAAATATCACAACATGTTACAACATTGATTATCATGCCATGTTGGTTGTTATGTAATCAAAAAAATTTGGAGATGGAGGATGTATTTCAGCATATATCTTGTTTTCATGCTACATTAAGTTATGCATAAGAATAAACAAAGATCATATAATAATAATCACATTCCATATAAGATTTATTATAGAGATACCACATCATAATAGAATATTCCACACTTTAACCTATTCAATGTAAGAATAATATGGAGTTCTAGATGATTTGATACACCATGAAGGAAGATACAATTATATAACTAGTCTTGCATAATAGTATACAAATGCTATGTAAGAGTGAACATCACTACAACCTTTCATTTTTAATAATAAACTCAATGTATATAAGAGTAATTGATTGATTATCACACCACAATGATGTATATTTTACTATGAAGAGGAAGGTTTTACTGTAGTGAAGATCCCAAGATAAATTTGTGTGTTTTTGGAATGTGATGGTGGATTGGATCACTCCACATTAAGAATGCCACACAACAATTATGTGATACATTGATAAGAGTAAGAAATGGTCACATTATAAATTATGATTATGAGAAAATGAGCTTAGTAGGCATGCCAATGGAAACAACACGCCAAGTTTAAGTCATTAAATAAAATATCCTTTTTATGATAGTTTGAAATAAAATATCTAAAAATAGGTTTGTATTACATAAGCATATAAAGGTCAATAAAATTTTCAGAATCATTTTATAAATCTTCTATTCTACTTTAATTAAATTAAAATATCATAATGAAAATATATTAATAGGACGAAGCCTCCGTTAATAAATTACACATTTAAGAATAACTTTTTAACTAGTCTTTAAAAGTAAGAATTTAAATATACTTTAGAACTAAATTTATCAAATAGAGTTAATGATCAAGATAGAGTAAAAACTATAGTAGATCAAGAAACAAATAAAAGAGGCTAATAGTATCAAAATAAAATAGGTGGAGAACTATAATATAAAACATGCTATATCATAAATCACCCTATTTTCAAAACGGATAGGGGAACCCAGATCTTTAACCTATGAAATTATTAAACAGAAAAAACTACTACTCTAGACTGATAAAATATATAGGTCATTGTACATAACTATAAAACTATTTAGGGAATCACCATGGGTAGTGGGTTTGGAACCAATCCAATCTAGGTTATCCCACCTAGGTACTCGATCATCCCTTGATGTTTGAATAATAATAATAATAACCATTGAAAAAATAATCAAAAAATCACTAACCAATTCAAGATGGGAGGAGGAAGTGCTCGGGATGGAATCACGATGGGAGGAGAGAGTTGCATGCTATGGATGGGGATGGGAGGAGGAGAGTGGGGATTTTGGGAGTTGGGATCAAAGAAGGGGTAGTGTGAGGGGAGGAGGGGAGCCACGTGCTAGGGATGGGAATGGGGGGAGGGGAGCGGGGCTATTGGGAGTCGGGATGGGAGAAGGGGCAGCGCAAGGGGAGCACTCAACTTGGAGGAAATCAGGGCACCCCTATTCCAATGGTTTTAAAAATCCATTGAAATAGGATACTATATCCCAATAGTTTTTAAGGAACTGTTGGGATAGCCTGCAATATAACAGCCTATCCCAACAGTTTTCCCAAACCGTTGGGATAGGCCCATTGGGAAAAATACTATTTCCAATAGTGTATGCAGATAATTTTTTATTATTAAGATATTCTGATTAAGTTGTATTTTCTATTCATATAATGAATGCATTGGACTCAGTAAGAGATGGGTGGGGCCCATTATAGCCCCTCGATACATCATTAGGTCTTATGAGACAAACTAGTTTAGGTATTTAGCTGAGGCCTTACCCGTTTATATAAGATGTCTTGGCATGAGGTCTCAATAGTAAGTTTAAGATGTCCATCATTATGAATTCCATCATTATGAAATTAGTTATTAATTTCTATGTCATTATTTGAATAGTTATGATGTTCATGGATAAGTTTCAAGCTCATGTGATTATTTATATGTCATTATTTGATCATCATTTATTTCTACTATATTATTCTTCATGCTTAAGTTATTGATTAAATGGTATGTGTTTTCAATAATTTATCTTGCCATGTTGATTATGCCTTATTTACTTATGATAGCTTCCAATGTATGTAACCATTAATGAGCATCTGATCTCACCCCTTCTTATGTTTCTTTTCCCCAAGATTCCAGGAAGTGTATTATGACTGATATGCAAGGATATGCTAGATGGAATGGTGATACTCTCAAAGAAAGTACTATGTTGTATTTTATATTTTCAAATGTAATGTGAGATTCAAGTATGCATCTAGTTTATCAAAACTACTAAACTATTTAGTTCTTTGGGATATGGTTTCTTGTATCTAGTGTAAATGTAATAAAGTAACCATCAAATTTGGGCTACTAGAGTCAAGATATTTAAAGAGAATGATGTTGCATGATAAGTATGGAAAGTTGTCGAGGTTCCCTGAAACAAGTCTTCAAGTGGGAGATTATTGGGAGGTGAAGTCTGT
This sequence comes from Viscum album, assembly GCA_963277665.1. Classification (NCBI taxonomy): domain Eukaryota; kingdom Viridiplantae; phylum Streptophyta; class Magnoliopsida; order Santalales; family Viscaceae; genus Viscum; species Viscum album. Next base: position 701,517,410 of record OY728163.1, read on the forward strand.
TTTAGTTCACCGTCTATCAGATTTACATTCATCAAAATTTTGTGCACCAGTTTATGGGTTCAACATGAAGTATTGACAGCGATAGTAGAACCATCGAAAGTTTTCATCTAGCGATGGTTGTATGATAGAGAACTGGAAGTCTGAAAGTTCAACAAGACTAAAGGGCCACCAAGTAGGTAATCAAGCTCAGGCATTCATGTTTAATGATCCATGTTTTTAAGGGAGTAGGTATTACAGGTTGACTAGATACCACTTAGTATATAAGTGGGTGAGACCTTCAATATATAGTTTGATTCATTCTGAGCTTAATTGGAGAGTTGTGAAGTTGGTGAGGATTAATTGTCTTTTATAATTTGTTTTTTATCACCTGTATCTTCCTGTTATATTAAAGTAAGTAGCGGTGGTGTTTCTTCTGTGCATGTAGGACTCATTTCCTGAAGCACGTTAAACTCTGTATCCATTTCTTACTTTATATATTTCTATTTAATGCACTTTTGTTACTTTGTATGTGTGTGAAATTGCTTGTGTGAAAGATCAAGGATGGCTTTGTGTGGTGAGTATGGTGCCTTGACTTCCTACTTCCTGTACTCTTAGTCGGAGGGAATTTTTGGTGGATCAACATGTGGAGCTTCGGGGGTCTTATCCGAAGCATAGAGGATCAGAGTTTCATCCCAAATAGTTGTCTCTCAAAATCCATTGTCATCGATGAGTTTTGAAAAGATTTGAAAATTCAAATATACATCAATAACATTTAATGAGATCTCATAATTTATCTAGTGCAAATGTCACTTCAGGGACAATATATAAAAAGATATAGTGTTGTCAATATATTCATTTTTCGGGAAAATATATGTATTACTTTCTACTCACGATGAACAATGACTTTATATAATTAGTTCGACTTCACTTTTGATGTGTATGATTAGACTATTGATTTTCAACACTTGTCTGAATTATTCATATAAATGTTGTGAGCATCTTATCAATGGTTCTACTGGACCATTGTTTATGGTATTTGATGCTCAATATTTATTTTAATCAACATACATAGCATGTGATGTATACTCATTGGTAGGTGGGTGCACCCATATATATTCCATAGTTAATACTTCATGTAAATATTGTAAATTTACTTCCAATATAGATGGTGATGATATAAATAATTTACCTTACTAATAGGTAACATGTGGTAAATCATTATACTGAGAACATTCATAATAACATAACGAGAATAAATAGTTCTCTTATAAGTGATAATTTAGTAGACATACATCCATCCATTAAGTCAATTCATCATTCTCTCTCAAATGGATGTCTACTATTTTATCAATAAATTGATGCTCATGTATACTTGTATCAATATTTTTCATTATAATTGATCATGGATGACCTGAATAATCATGTCATGTATTGGTGTGTCATGAACGATAAACTTTCGGTTTACTATAATTGATTCGATTGTACATATTAAAAAGAAAATATCAATCAAATTCTTTAGAGTCAATTCTTGTCTATAATGAATGCTTGTTATATATAGAGGTATTTGACACCTCCTTTATCTAATGTCTATATGATATTCGTTTTCATGAATATCATTAATGTTGGATATATTTCATCGAGACTTCAGATATAACAAAGCGTTGTTTATTAAACATGTGTACCACCGGGTAGGAATATATTCGCTCTTCTAGAGACTTTGATTAATTTCCACTACTGATCAATGTACTTACATGAGCATGCACTAACTCTTCAATAATTCTAATTAATAATTAACATATATGAGTTCTTTTGAAACATTTAATCAAAATAATATTTATGAAACTTTTGCTTCAAGATCGACATATATAAGATCTTGAGGATCTTCCATTGCGCATATTTAACACATCCAAGGTATGTAATGAAAATTTGAAATACTCACATTTTTCATTATTATTATAATTTCCACTTCTAATGGTTGATCATCAAGTAATAAATTCACAATATTATAATTTCCACTTCTAATGGTTGATCATCAATTAATGAATTCACAATATAATCATAATGGGTCATGCCCATCACCTAGAAAAGATTGTATGCTTTGGAACTTTTGACCCAGATATTATTTTTAATACATCTACTAGAGAGTGGAGCGCCCACGTATTTTAAAAATGGTGAATGTGATAGCAAGAAACAATGTGGAAGAATCTTCTAAATTCATAACACACCTCATCGAAACTGTAATTATAATTCATAAAATAATTCTTATAATAACATTCAATTCAGTAAATGAAGGAGAAATCATTTAATCAAATTTTATAACTTCCCAAATACTCATCGGGGGATGAATTCATTCATTGGATATCATGATTCGTGAATGATAATTCATTGTTTGTCAATAATGATCATCTTGTACAAAAATATTAATTTTATTTATCATGATGATTGTTATTTAACCACTTCAAGTGTTAAAATTATTTTCATAAAATATATTGGATTATAAAAGTTATATAACTTTATCATCTCGTATATGAACTATAAGAAGAATATCACACTTTAGTGAATAAAATTGAATGAATTGATACATGATAAATAATAATTTTCTCCCTCGATGAATTGATAATTGATAAATGAAAATATTTTTCAACATAATGTCAAGACACTATTTTCATATCATCTTTCGAGGATGCACTATTTGATAAATATTAATAAAATTCATTATGCTCTTTAAATATGTATTGTCATCAAACCACTTTTGATAGTTCTATAATTGTTATTTATTTATTTCTCTTTATAAACAAATAAGACACAATGATCATCATAATATATCATATTCACTTTGAACTTGATTTAAATAAAATCATGTATATTTACCCATCAATAAATGAAATAGAATTGTTTTAATAAACATTTGCATTTAGGAAACAGAATAAAATTATTTTATGGTGCCTTTAAAACAATAACATGAATATTAAATTCAGTATTTTCATCCACTTCATGGAATGAATATCAATTAAATATGTTTAAAGCAGTACAATATTTAAAAAAAATGCAAAATAAATATCATCCCTGCCACGAGCATTTATACACCATAATCAAGCTCAACATCTTCAAGGTGTACAAATAAATAAGAAATTTCATGATCTGTGACATGATTAGCGATGTTCACTTTGACACTCTGACGTATGACAGATGCACAACGTTCATCATTCAACCACCTCTGGTGGTGGTGTTTCTTCTTTTCATTTGATAAATAATGTTTGTCTCAACATCGACCACGTCGGTTATTAACACAATTTCAATAATAATCAGTCACGTTCACTTCAAGAAATGAACTGAAATTTGACAATCGTAAGTCATTACTACTCTTCTTATTTTTCCCATAACCAAAGATTAAAGAAAAAAACATATATTTTTCAATGTTATCAAGAGAGAAATAAATATAACAAATATATGATAAAGAAAATAAGACTCGTTTTTTCATGTAAAAATTATCTTACAATGGTGATAGAGACGACATCATCACGATGCGCAATGCGAAGAAAATCATATTGATAATGCGTTGTGAAATGTATTAGAGAAATATATTATTGATCGTGGATGAAGTGCATTGTAAACAAAACATAAAATTAATTGTTCACAAGGACGATGACAAATGAAAATATAGAAAAAAATAAACAAGTCAATAAGAAAGCATATAGGTCAAAAGTTATAATCTTCCATTTATATGGTGACATATATATAGGATACACGAAGGTTAATCAATGATCCAGATTAATTCTCATCTCCCATATCAAATTGAATGGTCAGAATAAACGGTTGGAGGTATTGGTCATATGAAGGGTTTGTTTGCAAATGATCATAAGTTTTGACTTATGACATTCATATAATAAATGATAATTCATATGTTTTATAAAACGTTTTCAAAAAAAAATATGTATAAACTGTACATTAAAAATTACTACAAAAACATGTACATTAAAAAATTACTACAAAAACATGTACATTAAAAAATTACTACAAAAACATAGTTATGAAATTATTGTTAATATCATTTCTTTCCACATTCAACCATAATTCCGCTTTAATACATTATAAAAACTCCCAAACATAGAGCATCCACCGGTGAATATAAAATATACAGCATTAACTGAAGGACTACAAACTGAAAAACAGGGACATATCTGCAACACCATCAAATTTACAACACTAAAAAGTAATAACAATGTGATTTTGCATGCAAATCCCGCAGCGATCCTCAAAAATTTCCACTGCGAATAAGACCAAAAACTGGACCAGATGCTGAAACTACCACAATATAATCAATTAAAAAAAACAATCATTTCAAAAAAAAAAATGAATGACATGTAATTTCCAAAAAAGAAAAGCTACTATAAGAGATGGGAGTATTATTAACAATTTTGAACATGCAGTATGAAACACATCCTAATTTAGTAGCTTTACCTCAAGGAAGCTTGTCAGGCTTTCAGTTTTTGTCCATGGACTTCCTTGCCAATTCGTAGCCCGCAAAGTTCATGGCACCCAGGGGAGCTATCCAGAAGAACCTGGGCAAGGCGCCCTTGAACAGCCCAAGTGGCCCCTCCCGGCGAAGTATGGAGAAAGCTACCACGGACATGGATAAGGACCGGCGGTGCTGAGCTGTCATCATTCGAGTTTTCATGACATCAAACGGCGTCGTGGCAACAGCGGCCAATCCCCCAGACAGCGCTCCTACTGCAATCGTTTCCCAGGGCTCCAGCTCACGCTCCAGGAGCCTCTGGGCAGCCTTCAAAACCAGTGCAAAAAAAGAGTAATCGCAGTCAAAAACAATTTTTCATCTGATGATCTCAAGTTAAGATAGTGAGTTTTGATAAATGTGTCATCATCTCTAATATACTTATATCTTTAGTGAATATGTATCCCAAAGCCCTTTTAATCTCATATCCATCAATAAGGTCACATGTGATTTGAATTGTTACTTTACCATCTCATCCATGAAAATTGTGTTTCAGAAACAATCGGTAAGGCATGTTCTTAGTAAAGGCAGACTTTGTGATGGTGTCTACGTGTTGCATCTGGCTCCCTCTTCAGTTACCTATTCATCGGTGCCTCCCCACCTTCTGGATCAACATCATCCATTCTCCAATAAGTGTTCGTTACTCTCATTATGAGTGAATCTTGACACTTTGATAAACATCACCAGGTCGCTTATGGTTCCCAAATGAATAAGCCTAGAGCATTTTTTGAATTTATTCATTCAGATAGTGGGGGTCATTGTCCTGTTAATCTTATAAGAGTTGTTGAGTTATTCAATGTATCATGTTCGCTTTACAATGAAATAAAAATTCAATTTTCTATTTTCATTAAATATATTTGTTCTGCTAATCGACACTGTAGAGAGGAAAACTCCTTACCTCAAGGTGAGATGGAGACCTACTTTTATAGATTGAGAATACAGAATACATACAGGAGTATTCCGATGTGGGACTCGGAAATACACAGAATAATAGAAAAAAGGATTTAACACTCCCCCTCATGCTGGACATGCCCAGCTTGGACAACGAGCCCCACAAAAAAAAAAGACACCATACAAGACCATACAAGACCAGACATACTCCCCCTCAAGCTGGGCGGCGGATGCTGTGGATGCCCAGCTTGGAACTGAGCGAGGCTAGACGAGCCCCTGGGAGGCCTTTGGTGAAGATGTTGGCAAGTTGGTCTGCTGTTGGGATGTGGCTAAAGCTGACGTGATCATGCTCCAGGTGGTGGCGAAGAAAGTGGCAATCCACCTCAATATGTTTCGTGCGTTCATGGAAGACGGGATTCGAAGTTATCTTGGTGGCTGCCTGATTGTCACACCATATGTGAGCAGATGACTGCGGAGGAAAGTCAAGCTCCTGGAGGAGATGACAAAGCCAAATGATCTCCATGGTGACAGTGGTCATGGCACGGTACTCGGATTCCGCACTGGAGCGGGAGACGACCATCTGTTTCTTGCTGCGCCGGGAGATGAGGTTGCCTGCCAAGAATACGGCAAACCTAGAAGTTGATCTTCGAGTAGCAAGGCAACCAGCATAATCTGCATCACAAAAAGCCTCAATATTGAGATGAGCATACTGGGAGTAGCGAAGACCACGGGTAGGATCTCGCTTGATGTATTTAGTGATGCGGAGGACAGCATCCCAATAAGAGGTGGTCGGATGCTCCATAAATTGGCTCACTTTGCCGACAACGCAGGCAATGTCGGGACGAGTCATGGTAAGATAATTGAGGTTGCCCACTAGTCGACGGTACCGCTCTGGGTGTGAATACGGTTCGGATGAGTCATAATGAGACCGTTCCTCAGGCTCCAGAGGAGTGTCGACAGCAGTGGTCTGTGTCAGCCCAGCATCCTGCAGAATATCCAATGCATATTTCTGTTAGCATAGGGAAATGGTGTCCGAAGAATAGGATACCTCGATGCCGAGAAAGTATGTGAGAGGACCGAGATCCTTAGTGTGGAAGTGCTGGTGAAGATGCCCCTTGAGGTGGGTGATGTCGTCATTGTCGCTGCCGGTGATGATGATATCATCCACATAAACTACTAACAGAATGCAACCAGCGGAGGTCGTCCTGTAGAACACAGTGTGGTCTTTCATGCTGTGAGAGAGCCCAAAGTCGGTGACGACAGTGCTGAAACGGCCGAACCAAGCATGAGGAGACTGCTTGAGGCCGTAAAGAGAGCAGCGGAATCGACAGACTTGAGACTCGGCGCCGGAGGCACAAAAACCAGGGGACTGAGACAGATAAACCTCTTCCTCAAGAAATCCATTGAGGAATGCATTTTTGACATTCAGTTGATGAAGAGGCCAACGATGATGAGCTGCCAGAGAGATGAATAACTGGACGGAGGCCATCTTGGCAACTGGAGAGAAGATATCAAAATAGTCAATACAGTAAGTCTGAGCAAAGCCCTTGGCCACAAGGCGGGCTTCAAGTCTGATAGAGCCCGCAACCACCTAGCAGAGTGGGTAGTCTATTCCAGGCGCAGGAAACTGGTTGCAGCGGATTGGGACGTGGCTGAGGGGGGACCTGAGGGTAAAAGGGGAATTACAAAGGGAGAAGGCAGTTAGAGCAGGGGGGGACCCAGGCGGTTATAAGTAGGACGTGGGACACGACTTGGGGGGCACCTTTTTTCCCATTTCTGTTGGGTACGGCCGGGGGGCTTGGGCGGGATATCCCCTGTGAGAGAACTCCCGAATTGTACTAGTTCTCCTTCTCCAGTTTTCTTTGTTTACCTTTTTTCTGTAATTCCAGTACTCTTCGTGGGAATTAATAGAGCAGTATCTATTTCTCCTTCCCTTGAGTGTGTAGTCTCTATCAGTTTGGTCCGACCTGCCGCTCTTCTCCCATGGAAACTAGCCAACAATCCCGCTTGGACACCGTTGAGCAGCGCCTGGATTCGGTAACAAATCAATTATCTTTTCTCACTGCTTCGGTTACCAATTTATCTCTGGGACAGGAGGAATAGCGTTCTTACCTCACTTCAATTCTACGTCGTCTGGATAAACAACCGCTTTCTGATGGCGCCAATTCTGCTTCCCTTCCATCCGATGCGGCTCGGACCGCTATTACACATGATGATCCTGCAACTTCTGCGACGCCTCTCCCTCCAGGTACTGTTGATCCTTCTTTACAGTCAGAACCATTGGCCGCTCCTCGGCACCCGGACCTCCCTCTATTTGATGGTGCCGATCCCCGAGGCTGGATCTCTCGCACGGAACTCTATTTTCGGGTGCATAATACACCGGAACCTTTGAAGATCCAACTCGCTCAAATCAGCATGGAAGGTCGTGCGATCCATTGGTTTTCCATTTTGTTTGAAGTTCACCCTCACTTATCTTGGCCACCTTTTAAGAAAGAATTAATGGAGCGTTTTAGTGGCCTCCTTACCCAGAATCCCACTACGAGGAGCTTGCTGCTCTTCATCAATTGGACTCGGTTTCTAATTATGTCAAGCAATTTGAGTATCTGGTCTCCCTCCTTCCTCGCCAACCGGAGCAGCAATATGTTGGCTATTTTCTGAATGGCCTCCAGGAGGATATTCGGGATTGGGTTCGAATCCATAACCCTTCGACCAGAATGCAGGCAATGGGTCTTGCACGCCACATTGAGCTTGCCTTTCGCAAGAGCCTTCCTGCTTCCCCACGACGCAGTTTTTCTTCTTCTCCTAGCCCAAACCGTCCTCTCCCGCCTTTCAACACCTCCCTTCACCCTTCAAATTTCCCAGCACGCCCTTGGCGCCCTTCGGCCCTAACTTCCCCAACCCCATCCTCCACCCCGCAACACCCTCCTACCCGCACTGTTAAACATTTGACTCATGAATGGGAGGAACGTCGCAAAAAGGGCCTCTGTTTCCGCTGTGGTCTTTCGTATTCACCCGTGCACAAATGTTCTGATCCTAAGCTGCGTGTTCTTTTATTGGGTGAGGATGAAGACAACTCTGCTGAGTTACCTCCCCTGCCAACCACAGATTGCATCCCCGATTCCCCATTGGAAGCAGAATGTACGGTCCTTGCTTATCATAGTCTGGCATCCTCTTGTTCAGATCCAGTTCCATCGCCCCAAACCTGCTCTTCTATGAAGGTGGCTGGCGCCATAACTGGCATACCAATTTTGGTGTTAGTGGACAATGGTGCTTCCCATAACTATATTTCGCCCAAATTGGCCAGATTGTTAGATCTTCAAATCATCACTTCTACACGTTTGCATATAAAATTGGGCGATGGTCACAAACTGTGGTCTCACGGAGTCTGCCACAATCTATCCTTAACAATGGGCACATACACTTCTATTCTGGATGTTCATGTCTTAGACATTGGAAGCCTCGATCTCATCCTCAGCATTGCTTGGCTTCAAACTTTGGGTGAGGTGCATATCAATTGGAAAATAATGACCATGCATTTTTTTGCAGCAGGCCACCAGCATATTCTCCAAGGCACTGTCTCCTCTGCTGCCCCTCTCCGGCCCCTCCCTGTATTTCCTCTTGGCTCCTCCAGCTTAGGAAAACATCACCTCCTTTTGGGGGGCCGCTCAACAGGCAGTACACATCCTCTGACACCAGCTCAGGATAGTGAGCTACAAACAATTTTCACTACCTTTCAGCGAGTTTTTGAGGATTTTCCAGGTCTTCCACCACCGCGCCTGCGTGATCACGCTATTCGGCTTCACCTCAACCAGGGTCCTGTTTCGGTTCACCCCTACCGTTACCCTCACATTCAAAAGAATGAGATTGAGCGCCAGGTTCAGCAGCTGCTTCACACTGGGTTAATTCGCAATAGTGCAAGTGTTTTTTCCAGCCCGGTACTCCTTGTTAAAGAAAGATGGGACGTGGCGAATGTGCGTTGATTATCGCTCACTTAATAAGGTTACCATCCCAGATAAATTCCTCATTACCATGGTTGAGGAACTTTTGGATGAGCTCCATTGTGCTGCATATATTTTCTAAACTTGATCTCAAATCAGGCTATCATCAAATTCGTATGCGCGAGGAAGACATTCACAAAACCGCTTTCCGAACACACAGTGGCCACTGCGAATTTTTGGTCATGCCTTTCGGCCTCACCAATGCCCCATCAACTTTTCAGGCTACAATGAATGATCTCTTCCACCCCTTTCTACGTACTTTTGTCTTAATATTTTTTGATGATATACTTATTTACAGCCCCGACTGGCCCACTCATATGCTCAATTTGCAGGCTGTCTTTCAAGTCATGGAAGCTGACCATTTCTTTGTTAATCGTAGTAAATGTCAATTTGGCCAACCTGAGATTGAATACCTTGGTCATATCATTTCGCAACTGGGCGTGTCCATGGACCCAGCTAAAATTCAGGTTGTGTTGGACTGGCCAGCACCTCACACTGTCCAGGGAGTCCGCGGATTTTTGGGCCTCACTAGTTATTATCGAAGGTTAATGGCTCGGTCGCTCAACCCCTCACGGCTCTAACAAAAAAGGACAGTTTCTCCTGGACCCCTGCTGCTCAACAATCCTTTCAACAGTTAAAAACGTTGATAACCACTGCCCCTGTCCTCGCTTTGCCTGATTTTTCCAGCGACTTTGCACTGGAATGCGATGCATCTGGAACTGGGGTTGGCGTTGTTCTGCTTCAGCATAATAGACCTATTGCCTTCTTCAGCAAGGCCTTATCTCCTCAGACACTTTCCAAGTCTTCTTATGAAAAAGAAGTGATGGCATTGGTCTTGGCCATCCAGCATTGGCGCCTTTACCTTCTTGGCCGATCATTTTCGGTTTTTTCTGATCACCGTAGTCTTAAATATCTCCTCCAGCAACGCGTTACTACTGCTGCTCAGCAATGCTGGATAGCCAAATTGCTGGGCTATCAATTTGATATTAAATACAAACCCGGTCAGGAGAATACAGCTGCTGATGCTTTATCTAGAAAACAGGATTCCGCTGACCTTATGTTGTTACACTCTTCTCCAGTTTGGACAGACGCTCATACACTTATTGAAGGCCTCACCACTGACCCTTGGCAAATATTAAGTCCGCCTTACAGAATAATCAGCCCGCTCCTGCTGGATTTTCCTTTGATCGTGGTACCCTCCTCTATAACGGCCGCCTCGTACTTTCCATCACATCCCCTTGGATACCGAAGTTGTTGGCTGAGTTTCATACTACCCCTCAAGGCGGCCACTTGGGATATTATCGAACTTATCGCCGTCTCGCCGCCAACCTTTATTGGGTTGGCATGAAAAAATAGGTTCGACAGTTTGTCCGCCAATGTGATATTTGCCAACGCAATAAATACTCCACACTTTCCCCAGCCGGTTTACTTCAGCCATTGGAGATCCCTTCATTTATTTGGGCTGACCTCTCCATGGATTTCATCACGGGCTTACCAAAATCTCATGGTTTTGGAGTTATTTTCGTGGTTGTTGATAGACTCTCCAAGTACGCCCATTTTATCCTCCTCAAACATCCTTTTACGGCAAAGACGGTGGTTGATGTATTTATGCGTGAAGTGGTCCGCTTACATGGTATTCCAAATTCTATTGTCAGTGATCGGGATCCTCTCTTCCTTAGTCACTTTTGGAAGGAACTTTTTCGTTTGCAGGGCACTACTTTGAGGTTCAGTTCGGCCTACCATCCTCAAACGGATGGTCAAACGGAGGTTATTAATCGTTGTTTGGAAACCAATCTTCATTGCTTTGCGGGGGAACACCCAAAGACTTGGTCTTATTGGATCCCATGGGCTGAATTATGTTATAATACGTCATGGCATGCGTCCATCAACACAACTCCCTTTGAGGTTGTTTGTGGCCGCCACCCACCAAACCTCCTCAACTTCCTACCCTCTGATATTAAGGTTGTTGTGGTTGCCACAACCCTTCTCGATCGCCAGGAGGCTTTAGCCCAACTCCGCTAACATTTGCTTCGTTCCCAAGACGTAATGCGTCGCCAGGCTGATCCACATAGGCGATCTGTGTCTTACAAGGTGGGAGATTCTGTTTACCTTAAGTTACGCCCCCACAAACAGCACTCGTTGGGTCATCGTATCAACATGAAATTGTCACCTCGTTACTATGGTCCTTTCTCCATCATTAAGCAAATTGGTCTAGTCGCTTACCAGCTGGCTTCACCATCTGAAGCCCGTGTACACTCCATCTTCCATGTCTCTCAAGTGAAGCCAGCCGTGGGGCAGCACCCGGTACAATCCCACCTTCCCCAGAACCTTTTGGGGGACCCCGTGGACTGGCCAACTCCGGAGAAGATCATCTCTACCCGCATCCTGCTCCAAGATGGTTTTCCCCAACCCCAATACTTAATCCAGTGGGCTGGCAAGCTTCCAGAGGATGCTACTTGGGAGGATAAATTCACCCTTCAAAATCAATTTCCTGCTTTCAATCTTGAGGACAAGACTGATTCTCAAGGAGTGGGCAGTGATAGAGCCCGCAACCACCCAGCATAGTGGGTAGTCTATTCCAGGTGCAGGAAACCGGTTGCAGCGGATGGGGACGTGGCTGAGGGGGGACCTGAGGGTAAAAGGGGAATTACAAAGGGAGAAGGCAGTTAGAGCAGGGGGGGACCCAGGCGGTTATAAGTAGGACGTGGGGCACGACTTGGGGGCACCTTTTTTCCCGTTTCTGATGGGTATGGCCAGGGGGCTTGGGCAGGATATCCCCTGTGAGGGAACTCCCGAATTGTACTGCTTCTCCTTCTCCAGTTTTCTCTATTTACCTTTTTTCTGTAATTCCAGTACTCTTGTGGGAATTAATAGAGCATTATCTGTTTCTCCTTCCCTTGAGTGTGTAGTCTCTATCAGAGTCGATGGAGAGTGTCATCGGGATTCACCCTGACAGTGTAAATCCATTTGCAGTCAACCGCCTGTTTGCCTGCTGGAAGGGGGACAAGATCCCACGTATGGTTTTCTTCCTACAGGGGTCTGTCAGCTCTGGAGACAGTTTCTATTCCTCGCACCGTGGGTGATACATATAGAGAGGAAAACTCCTTACCTCAGGGTGAGGCGGAGGCCTACTTTTATAGATTGAGAATACATAATACATATAGGAGTATTTCGATGTGGGACTCAGAAATACACAGAATAATAGAAAAAAGGATTTAACAGTCACGAATATGTTTTCATTGTCCTAAAATTTTCTTACTGCTCATGGTATTATACATCAGACTTGTTGCCCGCACACCGTAAAAAAATGTTGTTGTCAGGTGCAAGAATCACCACCTCTTACAGGCCACCCATGCTCTTCTGTTTCAAATGTTGCATGTGCTCACCATCTTCTGGAGTGATGTAATTATCGCAGCCACCTAACTCCTTACCTCAGGGTGAGGCGGAGGCCTACTTTTATAGATTGAGAATACAGAATACATATTAGGAGTATTTTGATGTGGGACTCAAAAATACACAGAATAATAGAAAAAGGGATTTAACAGTCACGAATATGTTTTCATTGTCCTAAAATTTTCTTACTGCTCATGGTATTATACATCAGACTTGTTGCCCGCACACCGTAAAAAAATGTTGTTGTCTGGTGCAAGAATCACCACCTCTTACAGGCCACCCATGCTCTTCTGTTTCAAATGTTGCATGTGCTCACCATCTTCTGGAGTGATGTAATTATCGCAGCCACCTGTCGTATCAACCACCTCTTGTTAGCAGTACGGGGGGAGCCTTCCCACCGTGCCCACGCCCTCCCCTACTACACACTTACCAGCGGAGGGGTAAAACTGGAAATGTGGATTCTGTTAGTGGGGTGGGGACCAGCAGCTAGCCCAGCCGGTTTATAAGTAGAAGAGCTGGCCCACTGAACGGTGAGAATATTACTTCTGAGCATTCTGTTGGAACAGAAAGAGGGGGGAGTTAGTGGCCTGACTCCCGTAGAAACTCCCAGTAGCAGCAGGCAGATTCTGGAGGAGGGCTCTTCATCTTCAACCTGCTGTATTTTTCTTTTCCTTCCATTGCTGTAACAGCTGTAAACCGGTAACATCAATCTAAATTCTCCCTTATGCTTCTGTTATTTCCTATCTTCGTACACTCACACACTGGAGCCGTAACAACTTTGGCGACTCCGCTGGGGAGAATCGGGCAGACGCGCGGGACAGAGGTCGACGCACGCTGGGAGCAGGCGTTGTAATTTTCTCTTCTGCTCTGGATATTTGGCTTCGGTTTTATGCAAACTCGGATGGAGCACAGAGTAGCCTCGATCGAGTCATCCATGGAAAGTATAAGAGCTGTCATGATGTCTATACAATAAAATATGGAGAAGATGATGAGCGGGCAGGGTGAGACTCTACGTATAGCTCGGGACGAGGCGCAGCAGTCGGAGGAACGGTTGATGCTGCGGGTTCGAAATCTGGAGGAGCAAACTATGAAAAAACTAAAGGGAATGGAGTCGCATATCGAGCGCAGTTCAGATGCTGGAAAACAGAGAGCTAGCGCAATTAAAACGTCTTGCAGGGAGTTTGATGAGCGCTTGGAGAAAACATCAGCTACAGAGGTTGCTGAATTCACAGACGATCTACACAACTTCACACGGAAGGTTGAATTACCCAGTTTCGTTGGTGATGATCCTCTAGGATGAATCACCAAAGCTGAAACTTATTTCCTGATAAACCGAACTCCCGAAGGTATGAAATTACATCACACACAAATATGCATGGAAGGCACTGCGCTGTATTGGTTCCTGTCTTGGAACAGTGTTACCCCGGGAGCTACTTGGAGCTCTTTCAAGCCTGCTTTTCTAGACCGGTACGGGAGGAACACTGATGGAGACCCAATTAGGTTTCTGAAAAATCTGAAACAAACCAGCTCAATGGACGATTATATCGAGGAATTCGAGCAGATTGCCTTGAGGCTGCCCAACTTTCCCGAACCATGGTACATGAGCCTGTTCATGGGGGGATTATGTCCTGAAATAGAGAATCGAATCTCAAAACATGAACCGACCAACAAATTTTGGATGATAATTCTGGCAAGGAAAGTTGAAAGGGAATCTGTTAGTGAGGGAGTGCTTCGAAGTGCACGTTCCCGCCCAATTATCCCCCCCATCCCTCAGAATTCCGGAACAGCAACAGCAAATTTTCCAGTTCCCCGACCAATTATTGACCGCAGCCATCGTGACTAAGAATTACGGAAGGCCGTTGGGGATGACCGTTGGGGAGGAATAAGGGCACTTAGTCGGCAGGAGCAGGAGGAACGAAAGCAAAAGGGCTTGTGTTTCTGCTGTGGCCAACCATTCGGGCCCATGCATAAATGCCCTGATAAAAACCTGCGGTTATTGGTTTGGGAGTATGAAGAACCCGAGGAACAGCTGGAGTTCTGGGGTGAGACAAAGGCAGCCGACGGGGAGAAAGTGGCCGAGAGAGAAATTCTGGACGAGGGGCCAGCCGACCAACTAGGGGAGCAAGTAGAGTTACGAAATCTGGGAGGCGTGGGGGCTGACTCGATGATGTTAGCTGGAAAATTATCAGGAGTACCGGTGCTTGTTCTAGTGGACAGCGGGGCCAGCCGCAATTTCCTCTCCAGACGGCTTGCAAAAATTGCAAATGTGACGGTAAGCCTAACCAGACCTTTCGGTATTACTCTCGGAAATGGGTCTCGAGCCCTATCACAGGGCCTATGCCAGCAGGTTCTGATCAACTTAGACAATTTTGATGTCATAGTGGACGCTTATGTTTTCGAGATAGGAGGCCCGGACGTGATTTTGGGAATGCAATGGTTGAAGAGCTTGGGAAGTGTGTTGACTGATTGGGGACATAAAACAATGGAATTTTTGTGGTTGGGGCAAGAAATCAGACTGCAGGGAAAGACGGCCGAAGAGATGAGCTCATGGGGGCAGCCTAACCATGCTCCCACCAAAACCCTGTTGGTTGATGGGTGGGCTTGGATGGCACAGCTCCAGTTTCCAGCAGTAGGAATTGGCGAAAAACAGGTTGACCAGCTCCAATTGGAAGAAGTACTGAAAAAATTTCAGACCATGTTTGATCAGCCACGAGGTCTCCCTCCTCAAAGGGAAACTGATCATGCTATAAATCTGGCGGTCGGGGCAGCACCTGTAAGCATCCGACCCTATAAGTTGGCTCACTACCTTAAGGATGAAGTCGAACATCAAATAAATGATATGTTAGCCCAGGGGATAGTTCGACACAGCTGCAGCCCCTTTGCCAGCCCCATAATCCTAGTTAAAAAAAAAGATGGGAGCTGAAGAATGTATGTTGACTACCGGGCACTCAACAAGCTAACAATACCGGATAAATTCCCCATCCCCGTTATCGAAGAATTGCTGGACGAGTTACAAGGGGCGACATATTTTTCCAAGTTGGATCTGAAATCTGGTTTCCACCAAATTCGGGTCCGACCGGCGGATGTTAGTAAAACTGCCTTCCGAACGCACGAGAGACACTATGAATTTCTTGTCATGCCATTTGGGTTAATGAATGCCCTGACTACCTTTCAGTCCACAATGAACCGAATGTTCAAGGAATATTTGAGGAAGATTGTTTTGGTGTTCTTCGACGATATTCTAGTCTTTAGCAAAACCTGGGCAGACCACTTGCAACATTTGACGACTGTTTTCCGGGTCCTACAGATTAATCAGCTTTACCTAACCGCAAAAAATGTTTTTTGGCGCAACAATCCCTGGAATATTTGGGCCATATTATTTCTGCTAAGAGTGTTTCAGTGGAACCATCAAAGATAGAATGTATTATCGGCTGGCCACGTCCACTATCTGTTAAAGGAGTCCGGGGATTCTTGGGATTAACCGGCTACTACAGAAAGTTTGATGAAGGGTATGGTAAGATAGCAAAGCCCCTCACGGAATTGACAAAAAAGGATAATTTCCATTGGACACCGGAAGCCGAGCAAGCCTTTAATACTTTAAAGAAAGGTCTTGTTACAGCTCCTCTACTAGCTCTGCCTGATTTCCTGCAGCCATTCATAATAGAATGTGATGCCTCCGGTTTAGGGGTGGGGGCTGTCCTCATGCAAGCTGGACAACCAATAGCCTATTTTAGCAAGGCTTTACGGATTCTAACCTTGCCAAATCAGTGTATGAAAAGGAGGTTATGGCACTTGTTTTGGCGGTCCACCATTGGAGACAATATCTGATTGGGAACCATTTTATTGTTTACACCGATCATAAAGCTCTCAAGCACCTCCTCAGCCAACGCCTTCACACAGCAAATCAGCAAGATTGGCAGGCTAAACTTTTGGGGTATGACTTTGAGATTATTTATAAACCAGGGCGCCTAAACCAGGCGGCAGATTCTCTTTCCCGCCGGGCCGCTGACGATCTCGACAGCCCATATGAGCCTCTATCCTTAGGTTCAGCAGTCTCCGAACCACTTTGGCTGGAAACAGAAGTTATTAAGGCCGAAAATCTGCAGGATCCTGTGCTAAAAAACATTATTTCTGTTATCCAACAGCACCCCTCTACACAGCCCCGGTATACCGTAAGGCACGGCTTGATATTTTTCCAAGACCGCCTTGTTCTGTCCTCCAAATCCAGCCTCATACCTAAGTTTTTACAGTATTATCACTCTTCTCCAGTGGGGGGACATGCGGGCTTTCACAAAACCTACAAAAGGCTAGCTTCTGGCTTATTTTGGAAGGGAATGACAAAACATGTACAACACAAAACCTACAAAAGGCTAGCTTCTGGCTTATTTTGGAAGGGAATGACAAAACATGTACAACGGTACGTACGTGAATGTGATGTTTGCCAACGTCATAAAACTCAGGCTATGTCTCCAGCCGGCTTACTCCAACCGCTACCGATTCCAACTCAGGTTTGGGAGGACATCTCAATGGATTTTATGTCTGGCTTGCCAAGGTCCCAAGGATTTAATGTAATAATGGTGGTTGTGGACCGCTTCACCAAATATGCCCATTTCCTCCTGTTGCGCCACCCTTATACAACCAAGGATGTTGCTGAACTCTTTATCCGAGAGGTAGTCCGCTTGCATGGCATCCCTAGCTCGATCATTAGTGACCGAGATCCCATTTTTGTCAGTAATTTCTGGAAAGAATTATTTCGCTTGGAGGGCACCACCCTTAAGATGAGTTCCTCTTACCATCCTCAAACGGATGGGCAAACGGAGATCGTTAACAAGTGCCTTGGAACATACTGGCGTTGCTTTGCTTCTGAAAAACCACAAACTTGGTCCCGATGGCTGCCATGGGCTGAATATTGTTACAACACGGCAACCCATTCCTCAACTAAGTTGTCCCCATTTGAAGTTGTTTATGGGCGGAAGCCTCCTGCAGTACAGCGGTTTGCTGACCAGTCGACTCCAGTGGACACGGTGTCCTCACTACTTGCTGAACGGGATCAAATGATAGAGCAGCTCCGCCACAACCTTACCCGCGCTCAGTAGTTGATGGTTCAAGCTGCCAACAAGCACCGCCAGGATGTTACTTTTGATGTTGGAGATCTCGTTTTCGTCAAACTCCGGCCGAATATTCAAACTTCCAAAGCCCGCAAACTGACTCCCAAACTGGCAGCCCGCTATTATGGTCCGTTTGCTGTTGAGGCACGCCTGGGTAACACCGCTTATAGGCTGACTCCGCCACCTACAACACGGATACACCCGGTTTTCCATGTTTCACAGCTCAAACGTGCAGTTGAGAATTCTCTCGTCCACTCCGAGCTTCCAGAATTCTGGGACAGTTCTACCTCTATCGGACACCGGCCAACAACAATTCTAGCTACCAAACCAGCGTCTGGACACTCCCGGGGCAAATGGCTAGTTCAGTGGCAGGGCCTACCCACCGAAGAATCAACTTGGGAAGATGCTGAGCACATCATTTCCCAGTTTCCAGATTTACACCTTGAGGACAAGGTGCCAATTGCCGAGGGGGAAAATGTTAGCAGTACGGGGGGAGCCTTCCCACCGTGCCCACGCCCTCCCCTACTACACACTTACCAGCGGAGGGGTAAAACTGGAAATGTGGATTTTGTTAGTGGGGTGGGGACCAGCAGCTAGCCCATCCGGTTTATAAGTAGAAGAGCTGGCCCACTGAACGGTGAGAATATTACTTTTGAGCATTCTGTTGGAACAGAAAGAGGGGGGAGTTAGTGGCCTGACTCCCGTAGAAACTCCCACTAGCAGCAGGCGGATTCTGGAGGAGGGCTCTTCATCTTCAACCTGCTGTATTTTTCTTTTCCTTCATTGTTGTAACAGCTGTAAACCGGTAACATCAATCTAAATTCTCCCTTATGCTCCTGTTATTTCCTATCTTCGTACACTCACACACTGGAGCCGTAACACCTCCCTTGGACGGTTTTCAAGGGAAGAGCCCTTAAAATGTCCTATTTCTGTCTCTCCCGACCCATTCTCTACACTTGCATGTCTTTGGGTGTGTGCTGCTATATGTTCAGGATATGCATCCTCATCTTTCCAAACTTGATGCACATTCTCTCAAGTTCATCTTCCTGGGTTATTCTCACACAAGAAAATCATGGTAACTCCCCAATTTTAATGAGTTATGTAGTCTATGCCAACATGCCTTTTGTGGAGACTTCCCATTCCGAGTCTCCTCTTGCTACATGTGAGACTTCTAACACCGATCTCGATGCGTGTCGCCCCTATAACATCAATTTGATTGCATCTACTCCACTAGCTGCTGAGGTGGCTACTAATCCATGGTTTGGACATGTCTACACCCATTGCTAGCGTAGTACACCTGTCGCTTTGCCTACTGATGCTGTAAAATGTGCTCCTTTGGTTGCTCCTTTGCGCGGTATGATCGTTTATGTGATATATTGATAGGTGCCGTAAGAAGAATCTAGAATTTTCCATTGCTTTCTAATGAAATAGAAGAACTTACGGGTTTTCTCCCAAAGGTTTCCCCTCCTCGGGCTGGGCACAACGCCACTAACAGAGCAGAATCTCGATATCCCCTCCAGAACACACTACCCAAGGTAGTTATACCTTCCTAACAGAACTGGAATATCAAATTACAATTATACCCCCAACTAACAGAAACAACAGCACACACAACATAACAGCTAACGAACCCCCCTCCTATAAGTATAGGATATGGGAGGTCTAGACTCTGACTCACTTCTATCAACACCCGCCCCTTGAGAAACCACCTTGTCCTCAAGGTGGAAATCTGGAAATTGAAAAGTAGCAGCAGAATCCTCCCAAGTTGCGTCATCAACTGGTTGACCCAGCCAATGTATTAACCACTAGTGGTGTTCTCAGCTAGAATGTTTGCTGGAAAAAGTTTGTCACAATAGAAATTTGCTGACAAAGAAACAGAAGCGTCTGGCATTCCTGAAGCAGGGCGTAATTGGGAAGCATGGAAAACAAGATGGACGCGACTGTCGGGAGGGAGATCAAGCTTGTAAGCGACGACACCAATTCTGTCCAAGACAGAAAAAGGACCATAGTATCGGGAAGCAAGCTTTTTATGCATTTGGTATTTAGAACCAGGCATATTCGGACGTAACTTGACCCAAACCTGATCACCCACAGCATAGGTAACATTTCGTCGATGACGATTAGCAGAATGAATCATAAGCTGTTGGGCACGGTGCAAATTATGTCGTAGTTGTTTTAAAGCCTCATTGCGGTCAACTAAAGCTGCTGCCACTGCTTCAACAACAGTTTCACCCACAGTACAATGAATTATCTGAGGCGGCTTGCGGCCATATACTAATTCAAAAGGAGTTTGACCAATAGAAGTGTGAAAAGCAGTATTGTAGCTATATTCAGCCCAGGGAAGCCACATGACCCACTGAGAAGAATGGTCGGAAGAAAAACAATGCAAATATGCCTTCAAACAACAGTTAACAACCTCTGTTTGGCCATCAGTTTGAGGGTGGTACGACGAACTCATTTTCAAGGAAGTGCCATGAAGCAGGAAGAGCTCTTGCCAAAAAATGCTAGTGAACAAAGGATCCCAGTCACTAACAATAGTTTTAGGTATCCCATGTAATTTAACAACTTCCCGAATGAAAATTGCAGCAACAGTCTTTGCTGTAAATGGGTGTTTCAGAGGAATAAAATTGGCATACTTGCTTAACCGATCAACTATAACAAGTATAACCTCATAGCCCTGAAACTTCAGTAAGTCGGAGATAAAATCCATAGATATTTCCTCCCAAATGAGACTAGGAAGAGGCAATGGCTGAAGAAGACCAACGGGCTTTATAGTGTCATATTTATTCTTCTGGCAAATCAAACATTCCCGGACAAACTGTGGAACCATACGGGACATACCAATCCAAGTAACACCTCCAGCTAACCGTTTGAATGTTTTTAAATATCCAAGATGTCAGTCGGAGATGAGTGATAATAGTTCAATAATTTGGGAATGAAAGCAGAAGTTTTGGGTAAAACAAGGCGATTTTGAAAAAACAGCAGCCCATTACTAAAGGAATAACCAGGATGTGAGTCAAGATTCTTCTGTAAATCGGAAATAATACGCTGTAAACTTGGAGTCCTGAAGAAGTTCTGAACGGACAGATTGCAAATCAAACCACTGGGGTTGAGAAATAGCCAGAGTTTGGAGATGGAACCCCCCCATCCACACGGTAAAGAGCATCAGCAGCAGTATTTAATTTCCCTGGTTTGTAAATGACGTCAAAATCATAGCCCAAAAGCTTGGCTTGCCAGCATTGATGGTCCATGGACACAACGCGTTGACTGAACAAATGTTTTAAACTACTATGGTCGGTAAAAATATCGAAACGGTGGCCCATAAGATAGTGGCGCCAATGCTGGACTGATAAAGCTATAGCCATAAGCTCTTTTTCATAAATGGATTTGGACAAGGTAATAGGAGACAATGCCTTACTAAAATAAGCCAATGGGCGACCCTTCTGCGTAAGTACGGCCCCAATTCCAGCACCGGAGGCATCGCATTCAATGGTAAACCGGAGAGAAAAATCTGGCATAGCCAAAACAGGAGCAGAAATAAGCTTGGCCTTTAATAACTCGAAGGCTTCTTGAGCAGGAGCTGTCCAAGAAAACTGTCTGTTTTCAGTTAACTCGGTAAGAGGTCGAGCAATCTTTCCATAGTCTTGAATGAACTTCCTGTAATAACCAGATAGGCCGAGAAAACCCCGAAGGCCAATTCTGGACAGCCTCAACTTTCTTAGGGTCCATAGAAACCCCTTCCGAAGAAATAATATGCCCCAAATACTCAACTGAACGTATAAGGGATAAATGGGGTGACAAGGCATGAGACTGCAGCAGGTGGAAAACCTGTTTAAGAAGGGATAAATGGGGTGACAAACTGTTGCTGTAAAGCAGAATGTCATCAAAGAAAACAAGAACTCCCTTCCGCAAAAAAGGCTGAAAAACCGAATTCATTACAGCCTGAAAAGTAGCCGGAGAGTTCATTAAACCAAAAGGCATAACTAAATATTCATAATGTCCGTCATGAGTTTGAAACATTGTTTTCTCAATATCCGTCTCCCTCCTCATAACGGTCGGGAATGGTCAACTTATTTAATGCTCGATAATCGACACACATCCTCCAACTATTATCCTTCTTTTTAACCAAAATAATAGAACTAGAAAATGGACTGCTATGGTATCACCAAAACCAAATCTAGTCCGGACGTATCAAAAATATATGCTGCTATCTCAAACTCCACAGAATTTAAGGTCAGTATCAAGGACTTCCACATACCCCTGGAAACCACACGCTAGCATTTCCAGTTCCCTATACTCCCCATAAATTTCTTCTTGAATCTGAGCTTCATTCATATCTGCTTCTTCTTCGCTGGGTTCTATACACTCTCAAATCATAAGCTTGTAGCCTTTCTCAAGACACTTGTGTCCAGGAGCAAATTTCTGTCCACAGGAAAAACAAAGTCTCTTAGCTCTTAGTTCCTCATATTCTTCTCTAGAAAGATTTCTAACTCCTTTCCAGCCTGGAACTCCAGCTACGCGTTTATCTCGGTCCTTGGTTTCTATAGGCGGAACCAGTTTTATAATTCCAGGATTCCACGACCTTCCCAGTCCGCCACCAACACTATGACGCGAACGATCCTCAGGTTGTTTAATGTACCGCTTTATGATCAGTTCTCGTTCGACGCGCCTTGATAAAGTTAACAACCGAGCCTTGGACTTGAGCTCCGGTGTGGTTTTTAATATTCATTATAAATACACCCCAAGGGCTCCTTTAGAGAGGACCTTGGGGGTTCAGATCTCTCTCTTTTTATTCCTCTACATGGTATCAGAGGAGGTTTGATCCCTCCCTCACATTTTTTTTTCCGATCTAGGTTTTTTTTTTGCAATTCCCCCGTGGGGGGGTGGCGGCCTCCATGGCCAGCTCTGTCGTCGCCCCTCCCCTCCCTCCCGAGCAGCCGCCCCCCTGTCCGGCGGCCCTCTCTCCGCGCGGCTCCCCTCCCGGAAGTCCTCCCTGCTGCGCACACCGGCCCGGCTATCTCCGCGCGGCTCCCGCATCTCAGCCAGCAACCGCTCCCACTTCACTCGGCGCGGCTCTTCTCCAGGTGGCTCTCCCGATCCAGGCGCGGCGTTCCTCTCCTCCCGCTCCTCCTGCGCGCAAGCACACCTCGCCGCGGCTCCTCCTAATGGCGACCCTCCCGTCGGCGCTCCTCCTCAGCGGTTCCCGGCGGCCTTCCCCGGCGGTTGCTCCTCCTCCCGGCGCTTCTGCTTCTCCAGCAGCGCCCGCCTCCTGCGTTTTTCCGACCGTGCCTCCCGGCGGCGCTCCTACAACCCGCGACTCCCGAAGGCGGTTCCAGGCGCAACTCCCAGCGGCCCTCGCCTGCTGCTCTCCGGCGTCCAGATCCGACGGCCCCTCCTTTTTTTTTCTGGCGTTTCTCCCGCAAGCGACTCTCCAGCGGCTCTTTTTTTTTTCCTGGCAGCTTCTCCTGCCCGACGGTTCTACCCCCCCTGCCGAACATCCCTTCCTGGCGGCCTCCTTTCCTGTCGGCACCTCCGACAGCCGGCCTCCAGCAACCGGCCTCCACCTTGCTGGCGGCTCCAGTTTCTCCCTGCGACTGCCCCACTTCAGTTTCGGCTCTCCGGCACCTCCTGCGGCATCCCCGCCTCGCCGGCATCTCCCGACGACTCCCGGCAGCCGCATCTCTGTCCGCCGGCACGTCCATTCGCTAGCGCAGCACCTCGACCACCCAGGATTTGGGCCCGTTGGTGCCGCCAGTCCCGCAACAATTCTGCGGAATCCCCGCCTCCCGTCGCCGGCCCCGCAAGTGCGGTTTTCCCGGTGCTAGTTTGGATTTCCCGGCGTTTCATCGACCGGCCCCACTAGTGCGGCATTCCTGGCGCTCCGTCAACCAACCGATCTGAGTGGTTTCTTCTGCTGCGCCCGCAACATCATCCATCCATCATCCTGCGGAGAAGCTTTGATCGTGAGGGGGAGCAGCAGCCTTTTGCAGCTTTCTTTTTTTTTATTTCGTCTTGTTTTGTCATCAAGCTGGGCTTGTCCAGCTTGAGGGGGAGTGTTAGCGTCTGTTTTTGTTGATTTCTTTTCATTATGTGTCCAAGCTAGGTACACCTAGCTTGAGGGGGAGTGTTGGAGTCTGCATCCCACATCAGACTTGAGGTCCGGTGTGGTTTTTAATATTCATTATAAATACACCCCAAGGACTCCTTTAGAGAGGACCTTGGGGATTTGGGTTCCTCTCATTTTCTCAATCTACAGTTTCTATAGGCGGAACCAGTTTTATAATTCCAGGATTCCACGACCTTCCCAGTCCGCCACCAACACTATGACGCGAACGATCCTCAGGTTGTTTAATGTACCGCTTTATGATCAGTTCTCGTTCAACGCGCCTTGATAAAGTTAACAACCGAGCCTTGGACTGTGGTTCATGTGTCAAAACTATGCTTCATATTTCAGGTTTTAACCCTCCGATGAATAAACTCATATACCACCTGTCTGACAAATCAGGAATCCGCGTTGAGACTCGCTCAAACTCATCTATATACGCATCTACAGTCTCAGTTTGTCGAAGACTCTTGAGGAAGCTAACGGGATCTTCCTCATCAGAACAGCCATACCGACCAAGAAGTTCCTCCTTGAAGCGTTGCCAAGTTAAATTCCCCTGAATAGACTTGAGAGAAATAATCCAATATTATACAGCTCCTTCCATACTTAACTGAGCCAAAGGAACCTTTAATTCTTCTCTGGTTCGGTGTATTTGAAAATAAGTCTCCGCACAGGAGATCCAGGATACAGGATCATCTCCAGCAAAAATCGGCATCTCAACTTGCCTAACAGAAGCTCACAACTCCTCAAAGTCTACTAGTAGTCGCTGTTCTCCAACACCTTTGCTAGCACGAGCGCCACTTCCATCTCCAGCGTGCAAGCTTCCCACGCCTTCCACTACCTCCGAGTGAACCCGCACCCCGATACGTCAGGGGAGTACCACTGATAGAGACCTGTTGCCAATTAGTTTGGGGGTATTATTGTCTTTGTAAGGGGTAGTTTGTTAGAGTTTGTTATGGGGAACATTCTTAGTTAGTGGGGTGAGTTTGTTAGAGTTTGTTATGGGGGAATATTCTTAGTTTGTTAGGGAGGGAGATTATAAATAAGGGTGGAGGGTTAAAATGAAGGCATCCTGGAGTTTATCATTTTAGTGGGCTGCTTTGAGCAGATCGGCCTTTGGGCTTGGGCGGGAGCCGCTCCCGATCTCCTTCTTTCTCTTTTCTGCTGTAATTTTCTCCTATCTATTGTATTTCTGCTCCCTTTTTATGTGAATACAAAGTAGTCAGTGCTTGGTTTCTATCAATTGGTCCGACCTGCCATTGCTCCTTGCTGCTGGAGCACACCCGCCGTTTCTTCCTCTGCCAGTCTCGCAGCGCCGCATCCACTGCCGCACACCATCTCCACTTTGATTCTTGCTCTGCTGCTCACACTCGCCCAGCACAAGAGAGGCTATCGCTGCCTCCTGACTTCTCAAAGGAGGCGCACTATCGGTTTCATCACTTCCAGCAGCAGCGCACACCACAGTGCTGGGAATTTACACGGAGGTGACAATCCAAGCCTACTCGCCTCTCCTGCAGCTGGTGCGCGCAACTGTTCTCATTCCCGCGAGCTGCAGAAAGCGCGGCCTGCCGTTGCTCCCTGTTGCCGGAGCACTCTGTCGTTTCTTCCATTATCGTCCAGTTTCCACCGCTGACAATCCTGCTGGCGCACACCGTCCGTTCGCATTGGGGCGCATTCAAGATTGATGTTCCGCTTCTCATCCGCGCATTCGGTCCAGTTTTCCATCAGCGGATACAGCCGAACAGTGCGACATCCAGCCAGTGCGACACGACGCCCTACCTCGCTCGGGCGTGCGCTTCCATTTCATCTCCCTGTTCAGCAGCGATGTGCCCCACCAGCTTCCGTTCAACGAAGGCCTCCTCTCCCTGCTGGATCGCTCCCGTCAGCCATTGTTCAACAAAGGCAAGGCCACACTCGACTCTAATCAGCTCCCCTTCTCTCTTGAGCGGCCGCACGGACTGTTGTTTTACTTCACCACTTGGTCTGCGGCGCACTACTGTCTTCCTCGCCCGACTCCAGTCCCGTGCGACGACGTCAGGCCAGAACCGCTCCACGGAGCGCAACCGACTGACGGACAAACCGCGCTCGACGCCTGTACGAGCACAGCGCAACGCACAAAAGGGGCGCGCACCAGGCTGCCCGATTTGTTTTCGGATTAAAAAGGGGCGGACCACTTTTTCTGTCCGGGAAGAGAAACGCAAGTAATAATAAAAAAAACAAACAAAAAAAAACAAGAGTGTCGGCAACTGACCTACTGAGGGACTGCCCTCCAGAGAAACAGCAGGACGCACGTTGCTTGCGCCCTACGGGAGGATACTCGCATACTTGGGAACACCCTGCTGTTCGGGCGTCGCAAATGCCGGAACTCTGGACTTCATTGGCCCGGGTGACCAGAAACCAGGAAAAATATTTGAAGAGATTATGTCAGATTTTTCTGCCGCACATCCAGAGACATGGATCTCGAGAGCTGAGAACTATTTCTCGCGCAATCAAACGCCGGATCAAATGAAGGTACCCATGGCGCGCCTATGCATGTCAGGCTTGAATGAAGTTTGGTTTTTACTGGCCAAAGGAACTGCACCTGCATTCACTTGGACAAAACTCAAAAAATCATTAATTGGGGATTTTGGCGACTTCGCTGGAGAAGCTTCTACTACTACATCCGAGTTCCCGCCAACGGTAACACCGATGTCCGCGTCACCCTCTGGGGGGCCTATCGAACATGGGACACACAGCTGGAGCAAGGGGCGGCCTGACCATCCTGACGATACTACCTCCAGCCAGTTTGTGCTAGCCCTCTCGTCCACTGAGGAGTCGGATACTTCAACATTCATTATGTCAGAGCACAAACTGCCACAGACTACCCTGGCTCAGTCCCGGGCTCTTGTTATTTTACCTCCAACTGCAAATGTTACACTCGCGGTGTCGGGCTGGGGTCCCCATACTCATACAGCAGGTCCACACAGTTTTTATGCACCAGAAGTTGGGTGGTACCAGCCGTCTTTGCGGCCCGCTTCATGGAAGGAGGGAGAGCATTATGGAAGTAGGCATTCTCAAACTCATCTATCCAAAACTGATCCATAATGAGGGCCGGCGCATCTGGGAGATTGTCTGGAGAGTAGGGGGAGCCAACACCCTTTGTCCTCAATTCCCTAGACCACGACTGGTGTGGGAGATTGCGTGGCGTGTCTGCGAGATCCACCACCTTGAGGACAAGGTGGTTTTTCGAGACGGCAGCAGTGATAGAGACCTGCTGCCAATTAGTTTGGGGGTATTATTGTCTTTGTAAGGGGTAGTTTGTTATAGGGAGTGGGGTGAGTTTGTTAGAGTTTGTTATGGGGAATATTCTTAGTTAGTGGGGTGAGTTTGTTAGAGTTTGTTATGGGGGAATATTCTTAGTTTGTTAGGGAGGGAGATTATAATTAAGGGTGGAGGGTTAAAGTGAAGGCATCCTGGAGTTTATCATTTTAGTGGGCTGCTTTGAGCAGATTGGTCTTTGGGCTTGGGCGGGAGCCACTCCCAATCTCCTTTTTCTTTCTCTTTTCTGCTGTAATTTTCTCCTATCTGCTGTATTTCTGCTCCCTTTTTATGTGAATACAAAGTAGCCAGTGCTTGGTTTCTATCAACCACCCTGTGAAACGTGAGCCTGCACCCTAACACAGTAGGGGAGCACCACCGCGAGAGACGTGGGTCTGCACCCACGGTAGGGGAGCACCACTCTGTGAAACGTGAGCCCACACCCACAGTAGGGGAGCACAACTGCAAGGATAGAGGACCCGCTCACTGACACGACAGGGGAGTAGCGAGCCTACCATCCAACGAGATTAGAGAGCCCGTGCCCTGTCACGATAGGGGAGCAGTCCAACTGCACGAACGTCACGGGGAACCCGCACCCTAGTCCATCAAGGAAGTAACAACCCTGGAAGATACTACCCAAAGGTAACGATCTCGCGCCCATGACGTGGGGAGTCCCGCAAACCGTATCGGAGACCACCATCGCATTCTACGTGGAAAAACACTCAAGAAGATCTATTTACTTGCCCAAAACGGATAACCGATGAAAAGAGCACTATTCACCGCAACAAACCCAAACAGATCATGTGGGGCCCGCGCCTCGATCGGTCCGTTTGGGTCTGCTGATCAACATTTTCGACTTGTGCTGTGTAAATAGCAGATGAAATTCCAGCATCATTGCTTCTTGACACTGAAAGTTAGTTTCCAAATTTGTGACATTTGATGACAGATTTGAAACATTAGTCTCCAGGAGCGCAACACGATTTTCCATTCGTATGGACATGCAGAAGTAGAACTGGTTCAGAAGAAAAGAAAATACAGCAAAATCAAACTAGAATTCTCCACTTCCGAAGAGTTCGACAACGTCTCTCAATGAAAGCACCAAAATGATAGGTGCAGTAAGAAGAATCTAGAATTTTCCATTGCTTTCTATGGAAATAGAAGAACTTATCGGTTTTCTCCGAGAGGTTTCCCCTTAGGCCAGAACACACTAACAGAGCTGGAATATCAAATTACAATTATACCCCCGACTAACAGAAACAAGAGCACACACAACATAACAGCTAACGAACCCCCCTCCAGAACACACTACCCAAGGTAGTTATACCTTCCTAACAGAACTGAAATATGAAATTACAATTATACCCCTGACTAACAGAAACAACAGCACACACAACATAACAGCTAACGAACCCCCCTCCTATAAGTATACAATATGGGAGGTCTAGACTCTGACTCACTCCTATCAAATATCGACTATTTTTAGCCCCACCAAAAGTTCAAATGATCCTTTGGTGTTTTGTCATCAGTCTAATTTTGATGATATTGTGATCGCAATAGAGCATGAGAACTTCCCGACACTTGCAAGGTGTATTCGATAAGGGGTAAGATCGTTCTTCCAGGGGGAAAGCCTGCTAGGCCACTGGGGGGGGGGGGTCGGTTAAATGGGGAGGGCCAAAGAGAGAAAGAGAGAGGGAATTAGTTCAGTTCAGCCATGGACCGGAAGGGAGAACTTGGGGTCTCTCTCGAGTTACTTCCCCTATCTCAGTGCTTATTCTTCTTTTGTTTCACAGTAAGTTCGATTTCACACATTTTTCTATACAAACTACAGCTGGATTGTTGTTGTGTGGTGAATTTCTATCAAATTAGTCCAACTTTCCGAATTACCACCTCACTTTCCAGAGGGGACGTGAGTTCGCGATGGAAACACGGCACCAGACCTGGCTCGATTGAGTGGAGCAGCGCATTGGCAGTGTGGAAACGACGTTGACAGAGATACAAACATCGATAAGAACGATCGCTTCGGCGGTGACTTCCATCACACAAGACCTAGCGGAATTCCATCAATTCTTACTGTTGCGATGCGTCGATCAGAGAAGTGGCCGCAGTTGGATGACGCCTTTGATAGTAACGAGGGAGTCAAGAACGCGATCTGATGGCGTGACCAAGTAGTAGCCTAGGAGGACTGCGGCCTGGTTCACGCCGGAGCCTACCTCTATTCCCGATCAGCTGGCAAATGTCAGAAGGAACAAACTATCAGTGTTCAACAGAACTGACCCCCAAAGACGGCTTACGCGAGTGGAAATATACTTCCAAATTCAGCAAACACCGGAAGCGCTCAAGCTGCAACTCGCTCAAGTATGGACAGAGTTGCAATACACCGGTTTTCAATTTTGGTTGAGGCACACCCAGACTTGCCTTGGCCTTTGTTTAAAGATGAACTCGTGGAGCATTTTAGTGGACTGGAGATACAAAATCTGTATGAGGAATTAGTTTCTCCGATAGAGGGGAGTCGTCCAAGAGTATGTGGAGCAATTTGAATATCTGGCCTCCCTTCTACCGTGCCAACCAGAACAACAATATGTCGGATATTTTTTGCATGGCTACATGAGGACATCCGTTCTTGGGTGCGCATACACAATCCGACGACTCGTCTATAGGCAATGCACTTAGCTCGCCACGTCGAGTTGGCAATAGGGAAGGGGGTGGGCCTTCCAGCTCACGGGGGAGGGTCGACAGTCCCTAGGGGAGGATGCTTTGGGGAAAAGCGGCAACCACCTCTCCAGGTGGGTTCCCAACAGCAGCAAGGGACTAATTTTCAACAAGTACGCTGCATGGGCGAGGGACTGAAACTACCTCCCTTCTGCCGCAACTTTTGGGGGCACTGTAGCATCTCTGACCACTGTAACAGAGTTGACCGATCGACGCCGACAGAGCACTATAGCGATGCGGACTTCCAACCGCCATTCACTGTAGCGATGCGG
The DNA here is from genome assembly GCA_963277665.1 of Viscum album. Taxonomy (NCBI): domain Eukaryota; kingdom Viridiplantae; phylum Streptophyta; class Magnoliopsida; order Santalales; family Viscaceae; genus Viscum; species Viscum album. The sequence goes on from OY728163.1 coordinate 701,547,673, forward strand.
ACTTCCTGTGCGGTTGGTGGAACAGTGAATCGTCTTCCTCCTTTTATAGCCTATTTAGGGCTAGGGTTCTCTATGTGAAAAACTCTGAAAAATCTCCCTGTAATTTGTGCTCCCGCCATATAGTGAAATTTATGCCTCTTCGTGGACGTAGGGATTATTCCCGAACCACGTAAATCCTTGTGTTCTCGTTCTGTTTTTTTTTTCCCTTTTACTCTTTTTTGAATCGTTGTTTTGTTGTTGCGACTCTCAGCGTTTCCGCATCAAAGAATTGGGCAATCGGAGCGGGAGGAAGGGGCTGCCAACGACTGATGTTGGGGAGCAAGTCCAGTAGGGCAAAATTCCGTCTAATGGCACAGCAATAGGGAGATTTGCAGAAACTACGGCACAATTTTTGTAGGAGTGTTTGGAGACCCAAAGGGACTCCCTCCTAAACGTTTTAGAGATCATGCTATCCGTTTGGAGCGGGGCCAAGGACCTGTGTCAGTAAGGCCATACAGATACCCGTGTTTCCAAAAGAATGAGATCGAGCGGCAAGTGAGTGGTTTGCTTGAAACAAGGTTAATCAGGGCCAGCTCAAGTACTTACTCCAGTTCTGCCCTACTGGTGACTGTTCCTGACAAATTTCCTATACCAATGGTAGAAGAATTGTTGTTCGAATTACAAGGAGCAACCTATTTCTCGAAGTTGGGCCTTAAATTCGGCTATCATCAAATCCAGATGAAGGAAGAAGATATGGACAAAACTGTTTTCCGCACCCATAGCATCCATTACAAATACTTCGTCATGCCATTCGGCCTAACCAGCGCTCCTTTCACTTTCCAAGCCATTATGAATGATTCATTCTGTCCACTGCTTTGAACATTTGTACTAATTTTCTTTGATGGTATTCTAGTTTACAGCCCTGATTGGAACACACATCTCAGCCACCTGGAGGCAGCACTACACATCCTACAGACTAATCAATTTTTTTCTAACCGGAAGAAGTGTCACTTTCGCGAGGGGTTGAGTACTTGAGCCGCGTTATTTCGCAAGCAGGAGCTTCAAAGGATCCCACAAAGATCCAGGCAGTTCTCGACTAGCCAATACCAGTGACAGTAAAGGGGATTCAAGGTTTCCTCGGCCTCACTGGCTACTATCGAAAGTTTATCCAGGGTTATGGACCCATTGCTCAACCACTCACTGCTTTAATAAAAAAAAAAGATTTAAGTGGACTTCGGCAGCCCAACTAGCTTTTCAGCGCCTCCAACGGCTGATAACAGAAGCTCCAGTCCTCACCCTACTGGACTTTTCCAAGGATTTCGAAGTCGAGTGTAATGCATCGGGACGAGGAATGTCCACATGCAAAGTCGGCAGCCCATTGCTTTTTCCAGCAAAGCATTATCGCAACGAAGTTTAGCGAAGCCCCCTTACAGAAAGGAAATCATGTCCTTGGTTCTGGCCATCCAGCATTGGCGCCCATACCTGTTGGGGCGTCCCTTCACGGTGTATTCAGACCAACAGAGCATCAAGTTTCTCCTCCAACAACGAATTACTACGAAAAATTAGCAGTGTTGGATAGCCAAACTTTTAGGCTACCAATTTGTAGTTAAGTTCAAACCTGGCCGCGAGAATTCTGCTGCTGACGCCCTTTCCCGGAGGGATGACATGCCTGAACTACATTCAATCCGGTCTACTCCAGTCTGGGAGGAAGGCATCAGTCTCACTGAGGGTGTCACAGATGATCCATATCTTGGTAAAATTATTGCAGCCATCCAAACTGGAGAAAATTCATATCCAGTATTTACTTTTACGCAGGGCTCTCTCCAGTATAGGGGACGGTTGGTTATCCCAGCTTCCTTGCCTTGGGTATCGAAGCTGCTGAAGGAATTTCATACAACTTCACTGGGGGGTCATCCCGGGTCCTACCTCACTGCCAACCTTTACTGGGTGGGAATGAAGAAACAGGTGCAGTCCTATGTGGAGCAATGTGTAGTTTGCTAACGTAACAAGTATTCCACTTTGTCTTTGGCGGGGCTGCTTCAATTTCTGGAAATTCCGCAGGAGGTATGGGCTGATCTTGTTGGATTGGTGTAGCCCAATCCGATTGAGCCGAATGCTTGGGGCCCGCAACTGTTGCGGGTCAAGCTCCACGGTGAGCTTGTTGGGGGTTGCAGGGGGCAACAGCCCTTGCTCCGGGGGTCCGGGGGACGAAGGTCCCCGGGCCCAATTTTTTCGGCATTGTAGCATCTCTGACACTGTAGCAGAGTTGACCGACCGACACCCGACAAGGCACTGTAGCAGTGCGGACCTAGGAGTCAACTTTACTGCAGCTTTTTGGACTTCCAACCGGCATCCACTGTAGCACTTTTGACTTTGGTGGCCACCTTTTTACTGTAGCGACGCGGACTTCTTGTGCGGTTGGTGGAACAGTGATCGTCTTCCTCTCCATTTGTAGCTCATTTTCGGGCTAGGGTTTGTTACTGAAAAACCTCTGTAATTGTGCTCCCGATTATAATGAATATTCTGCCTCTCCGTGGACGTAGGGATTATTCCTAAACCACGTAAATTTGTGTGTTCCGTGTGTTTTCATTTCTTCTACATTTCCTTTCTGTATCTCGTTTCTGTCGTTGTGACTCCCGACGATTCGGCAACAGATCTCTCCATGGATTTCATTTCCGGCCTACCAAAGTCACGGGGGTATGAGGTGATTTTCATGGTAGTGGATAAGCTCTCAAAATATGCCCATTTCATTCTCCCCAAGCATCCTTATACAGCGAAAGGAATTGCTGAGCTTTTTATGCGGGAGGTTGTCTGTCTCCATGGTTTGACCAGCTCAATTCTCAGTGATAGAGATCTCATCTTTGTCAGTCATTTCTCGACAAAATTGTTCAAGCTACACAGCACCACACTGAAACTGAGTTCAGCATACCACCCGCAAACAGACAGCCAAACAGAAAGTAATTAACCAATGTCTTGAAACCTACTTGGCGTTGTTTTGCGGGGGATCAACCCAAGGGATGGTCCTATTGGATACCATGGGCGGAACTCTCTTTTAACACCACTTGGCATGCCTCGATTAACTCAACTCCTGTCGAGGTTGTGTGTGGTAGAAAACCCCCAGCAGTTTTCAGCTCCTGCCCTCAGAAATCCGGGTGGAGGCTGTGGCCAACACTCTGTTGGAACGAAATGAAGCCTTGAAGAAGCTCAAGCTCCACTTGACTCGGTCCCAGGAATACATGCGGCAACAAGCAGACAGAAATCGGCAAAACGTTTCCTTCCAAGAGGGGGATCGGGTTTATCTCAAGCTTCGGCCACACAAACAGAATTCACTAGCCTGGCGGATCAACCAGAAGTTGTCACCTCGATTCTATGGACCGTTTACCATACTGAAACAAATCAGTCCAGTGGCATATCACTTGGATCTACCACCGGCATCCCGCATCCACCCAGTGTTTTCTGTCTCCTAGTTAAAAAAAATGGTGGGACAACAGGAGGTACAGACCACATTACTTGTGAATCTGGATGGAAACCCATCAGATTGGCCCACACCAAAACCAATGCCCTACTTTCAGTCTTGAGGACAAAACTGATTCTCAAGAAGCAGCAAATAATAGAGTCTGAGATCTTCCTGACACTTGGAAAATTCGAGGAGGGGTAAGACCCACGTGGGGGGGAAGTGAGTCGGTTAAAATGGGAGGGCCAGAGAAAGAGGGAGGCGATTAGTTGTTCAGTTCAGCCGTGGGCTTGGGCAGGAGAACCTGGGGTCTCTCTCGAGTTACTTCCCCTATCTCAGTGCTTCTTCTTTTGTCTCACTGTAAGTCTGATTTCAAACATTTTTCTATACAAACTACAGCAGGATTGTTGTTGTGTGATGCGAGTTTCTATCAGATCACGGATAGAAATTTTGGAGATATCGATGATCTCAAGTACTTAATCAAAATTCTCATAAAAAAAATTAAGGCCACTAAAATCTTAGGGATAAATGTCGCTCGATGTTGAGAGATATTTATCTCAATGGAAATATATTTTAGAGATACTACAGGCAACTGAGGTATCTCATGTTGACATATGAGCTGGGTGAAAAGTCACTACATACTGTGAGTGGGGCATTCTCTTCACAAACAGATATCTTGGTCTTGTGAGAAAATTGAACTATTTGACAATGACTATACCAGATATTGCTTGTGTCGTTGGCAGAGTCAGTCATTCAATAGAGCAATCTACAAAACATCACTGGGATGTGGTTCTTTTCATCATCAGATACACTATGAAGGAACCAGATCTCAATCTGTTGCGATCATGGTCGCATGGATATTGAGGAAAAATGAAAAAATGAAAAAAATGAAAATAAAAAACTCTTGGCATAGTAAGAAGCAAACAGTCATACCCCACTCAAGTGTCGAGTCCAAGCAAAGGACCATGACTCGTGTGATAGCCGATAACTTCAGAGCACAATAGATCTCACGTGAGATTGACCACCCAATTAATAAGTTTGCACAAATTTTGCTTGACAACCAGACAGCTATAAAAAATTGTTACTAATCCTATTTTTCATGAGCATACAAAACATATTGAGGTGAGTTATCTTTTTTTTTTTTGACAAATTTGACAAGAAAAATCTCAATTTTGGCCATAAGAGAACACTGTTGATGTTTTCACTAAATGGGATGCAGGGTCACTAGTGAAACTTTTATGTAAAAAGTTGGATATGATAAATATATGACCCTGGAGAGTGTAGAGTATCCACTAGTTTTTCTTGGGGATATTGGTGCATAAAGGATATGGCCTTTATTTTGGATGGTAGTAGATGGAGTTCGCTGAGACACGTTACGTTGTTGCTCTCCTTAAGAGTAGATTCACCCCCACCAAATCGGTAGTACTATGGGTTGTCGGCAAATCCTCTTTAGGATACAATGGTGGCCCGATACTTGACACAAGTGCTTTGTAGAGAGTATCCCTTGAAGAAACTTTGGAAACAAGAGTAATAAAGGATTTGGCTGTTGAGAACTGTTAAACCCTATTTTTTATTATTCTGAGTATTTCCGAATCCCACATCGAAATACTCCCGCAGTATTCCTTTTTCTCAATCTATAAAAGAACGCCTCTGCCTCACCTTGAAGTAAGGAGAATTCCTCCTCTACATGGTATCAAAGGGTTAGATTTTTTTTCTCCTGTAACCTCTCTCTCATGTGCGGCGCTCTCTGCCCCACCCTCTCCGGCGGACTCCCGATTCGCCCGACCCCACATCCTTCCCTGTGCAGCACACCGCCTCCGTCACGCCTCCCGCCTCCACACCTCCAGCAGCTCTGGCCCTCGGCGACTCCCGTGGTGCATCCCAGCGCCCCACCCATCCCGCTTCCAGCGCGGCTCCCGACTCCCACCCTACACGGCGCCCCTCCCGGCTCCCGCGCGACGCAGCTCCCGCTACACATCCCGACGGCCCCACTTCCAAACGCGGCTCCCGGCTCCCGCAGCCCATCCTGGTGAATCCCGGCCCGCCTCCTCTTGGCGACTCCCAGCCCCGCTTGCACGCACGCCCCCACCCAGCGGCGCTCCTCGTCCCGCGGGGCTCCTAGCGGCGCTCCCGACTCGTGGCTCTCTCCGACGGACCTCCAATCCAGGCGCCCTCCCGACACTTCGTTCGGCTCATCTCGTCAGCCTCCCAATCCAGTCGTCGTCGCCTGCCTAGTCCCGGTAATCGCGGCACCCTCCATCTGTCGATCGGCCGCCTCTCCTGGCACCTCCCAGTTCCTACGCCAGATCCCGGCGCTGCTTCGTCCGGCTCGGCCTCCCTTGCGACGACCGACCCGCTTCCCGGTCTCGCCGCGTCCAACCGGCCTCGCCTCCCTGCGGCCCCTCACCATGGCATCCCGACCTCCGCTACCACATATTGGTCCCGCTCTCCACGGCGCACTGCTGATCCTACCCTCATCTGAAGATATCTGACGCTCCAATGGCAGCTTCTTCTGTCCTGTCACAGATGATCACAGCCTTCACCCGCCTCATTGATGAGCGGCTCGACTCCACCAACTTCTCGGTCAGGCGGAAGACCATCTTGATGTCACTGACAGGCATGGACCTTGATTCTCACCTCGAGGATCCTCCACCAGCATCTTCTGATCCCAAATACCGTCCTTGAAAGCTTGCTGATAGCAAGATCTTTGTCTTGCTAATCAATTCTATGGATCGCTCCGTTAAAGACGTCACCCGGACTGCAAATACGATCAAGGAACTCTGGGATTCCTTAAACCTCGTGAATTCTGAGACCAATAATTTGGCTCGGATCTCCAATGTTCTTCAGCGCCTGTCGCTTATCCGACAGCAGGACCGTTCCTTCACGATGTACTTCATGAAATGGAAAGCCCTCCGGGATGAGTTGCTTGAGCTGTGGCCCATTCCCCAGACACCGGAGGCAGCCATGGCCCAGCAGTACCAACTGTGCATCTTTAGTCTTCTCAATGGCCTCGCTCCTGAGTATGCGACGACGGCTACTGAGATGTTCGCCAGCCCATCTACGCTGGAGATCCCACAAGTGTACCATCGCCTGGGCAAGGCCCATCGGGCTCTTCCCCCGCCCACCCCCATCATCGATCACTCTGCTCTTTTCGGTAGTGGCAGCGGCCGCTCCTCGAGCACTCGTGGACGTGGTTGTGGGGAGGGCCGCTCTCGTCCCCTTTGTCAGCACTGTGGCAAGCTCGGCCACCTGATCGACCGTTGTTGGGTTCTTCATGGACGCTCATCTCAGCAACCACGGCAGGGTCAGACAGCAGTCCAGGATGCTTCCTCGTCAGTCGCAGCTCTTCCTCCATCTCTGAACATTTCCATAGCGGACCTTCGAATGCTTCACGATCCTCGAACCCCCTCTATACCGGGTCCGTCTTCGGCTTCTCTTGCCCATTCTGGTGGTTCCGATGCCTTTGTCGGTAGTCACTCCCTTGCCTAGATGCTAGACTCAGGTGCCTCCGACCACCTCACCGGTGATGCTGGTATGTTGTCCTTCTACTGTCCTTATGTTGGTTCTTCAACCATCACTGTAGTTGATGGCTCCACTATCTTCATTACGGGCTTTGGTGAATGCTCCCTGAATTCATCTATTCACCTGCCCTCTGTGGCATATGTGCCTCGCGGTTCTTTTAACCTTATATCCATCAATAAGCTTACAAGGGATTTCAACTGTGCTGCAATATTTACATCCTCTGTTGTCTTTCAGGAGCAGACGACGAACAAGGAACTTGGTAGAGGCCAGCTTCGGGACGGGGTCTACATGTTCGATGGACCGACATTCGTCGCCTGCACGTCTGTTTTTGCCTGTGCATTGGACCTTCATTCCCGGTTGAGACATACACCCGCCTCCACCATTCATCAACTATTTCCAGATATTAGTTCGCATGTGTCTTTTCATTGTGAGTCTTGTAAATTTGCAAAACATAATCACACTTCATACATTCCTCGAATGGATACACGGGACTCAAAACCTTTTGATCTGGTTCATTTAGACGTTTGGGGTCTCTGTGCCATCTCAAGTCATTTAGGTTATAAATATTATATATCTTTCATTGATGATTTTTCGCGAATGACTTGGTTGTACCTACTTCGAGAACGATCTGAAGTGTTTTCTACTTTTCAAACTTTTTACACTGAGATTCATACACAGTTTTCCATCTTTGTTAAATGTCTCCGCTCGGACAATGGGTGCGAGTATCTATTCACTCCCTTTCAGCAGTTTCTCCAGGCGAAAGGCATCATTCATCAGACCTCATGTCCTGATACAGCCCAGCAGAATGGAGTGTCCGAGCGGAAACACCGACATATTCTAAAGACTGCTCGTGCCATCCTCTTCCACCGACAGGTGCATCTACTATTTTGGGGAGATGCGATCATTACTGCTACATACCTTATCAACCGTCTTCCTTCTTCTATCCTTCAGGGGGAGATTCTTTTTCAGACTATGTTCTTCTATCTTTCCTCACTCACTTCCGCTTCAGGTGTTCGGATGCCTCTGTTATGTTCGTGACACTCGTCTCGGCCTCTCCAAACTCTCCTCCAAATCCCTCCATTGCATATTCCTCGACTATTCACGCACTCAACGCGAATATCGCTGCTTCTCACCGGACCTACAGAGGTATGTTATCTCTGCTGACGTCTCGTTTGTTGAGAGTTCTCCGTTCTCCCTTCCCTCTCCCTACCCCGACACTATCATTGATGATTGTCTTCCTCTCATCATCCACCCTCCTCTGGCGTCTCCCCCTGCTGATCCTCGTTTTGGTATGTTGGATTGGTGTTGCCCGATTCGGTTGGGTCGAATGTTTGTGGCCCGCAACTGTCACGGGTCGAGCTCTGCGGTGAGCTCGTTGGGGGTTGCAGGGGGCAATGCACCCCTGCTCCGGGGGTCCGGGGGTCGAAGGCCCCCGGTCCAATTTTCCGGCAATGTAGCATCTCTGACTACTGTAGCGGAGCTGACCGAACGACACCGACAGGCACTGTAGCAGTGCGGACTTCGGAGTCAACTTCACTGTAGCACTTTTGACTTCCAACCGGCAGCCACTGTAGCGCTTTTGACAAAGCTGGCTGCCGTTCACTGTAGCGACGCGGACTCACTTTTCGAACAGTGATCGTCTTCTCCATTGTTTTATAGCCCATTTTCAGGCTAGGGTTACCACTGAAAAACCTCTGTAATTTGTGCTCCCGATATAGTGAAATTCTGCCTCCCGTGGACGTAGGGATTATTCCCAAACCACGTAAATCGTTGTGTGCTTATTGCTTTCTTTCTTTCGTTTTCTCATTTCTGTCATTGTGTCTCCCGACGATTCCGCAACATGGTACAGTCTACTCTCGTCGCTCATCGACTGTATCCTCCATCCCACAGCCAACGACACCATCATTCCCGCTTCGTCCGAGGCTCCTGCCCCAGCACCAGACGACTTGCCCATTGCACTCCGGAAGGGTACTCGCTCTTGCCAGAGTACTCCTCTATTTACATCTTCATACAGAGGTCTGTCAGCTCTGGAGATGGTATTTATTCCCCGCACAGTTGGCGATGCAAAATCTCACCCGGGGTGGCTACAAGCGATGCGGGATGAATTGCAGGCTTTGGAAGACAACCATACTTGGGATCCAGTCCCCCTTCCGGCAGGCAAACGGGCGGTTGGCAGCAAATGGATTTATACAATCCGTCTTAATGTCGATGGCACTCTTCATCGCCTCAAAGCCCGCCTTGTGGCAAAGGGCTTTGCTCAAACATGTGGTATTGACTATTTTGATACCTTCTCCGGTCGCTCATCATCATTGGCCTCTTTATCAACTGGATGTCAAGAATGTCTTCCTCCATGGATTTCTTGAGGAAGAGGTTTATCTGCAGCAGCCCCCCGGATTTTGTGCCTCCGGAGCCGACTCCCAAGTCTGTCGACTTCACCGCTCTCTATATGGTCGCAAGCAGTCTACTCGTGCTTGGTTTGGTCGATTCAGCACCGTCGTCACCGACTTTGGGCTCTCTCGCAGTATGAAGGATCACACCATGTTCTACAAGACGACATCCACCGGCTACATCCTGTTAGTATATGTGGGTGATATCATCATCATCGGGAGCGACTCCACTGGAATCGCCCACCTCAATGGCATCTTCATCATCACTTCCACACCAAAGATCTCAGTCCTCTCACATACTTCTTTGGCATCGAGATCTCCCGTTTTTCGGACACCATCTTCCTCTGCCAATGAAAATATGCGTTGGACATTCTGCGGGATGTTGGGCTAACATAGGCCACCGCCGTTGACACTCCTCTTGAGTCTGGGAAACGGTCTCTCTATGACTCCTCGGAACCTTATTCACACCCAGAGCGGTATCGTCGACTGGTGGACAAACTCAATTATCTCACCATGACTCGTCCAAACATTGCATGCGTTGTTGGCAAAGTGAGCAAATTCATGGAGCATCCAACCACCTCTCAGTGGGATGTTGTCCTCTGCATCGCCAAATACATCAAGAGAGACTCTGTCTGTGGTCTTCGCTACTCCCACCACGCTCATCTGAATATTGAGGTCTTCTATGAGGCTAACTATGCTGGTTGTCTTTCTACCTGAAAGTCTACTTCTGAATTTGTTGTTTTCTTGGCAGACAACCTCATCTCTTAACGCAGCAAAAAACAAACCGTCGTCTCCAGATCCAGTGTGGAGTCTAAGTATCGTGTCATGGTCACCGTCACTACAGAGATCATTTGGTTTCGTCATCTCCTTCAGGAACTTGGCTTTCCTCCGCAGACATCTGCTCATATCTGGTGTGACAATCAGGTAGCAACCAAGATTGTTTCAAATCCCGTCTTCCATGAACGCACGAAGCATATCGAGGTGGACCGCCACTTTCTTCGCCACCACCTCGAGCATAACCATGTCAGCTTTAGTCGCATTCCGACGGTGGATCAGCTTGCCGACATCTTCACCAAAGGCCTCCCAGGGGGTCGTCTGGCCTCGCTCAATTCCAAGTTGGGCATCCACAGCATCTGCGACCCAACTTGAGGGAGAGTGTGTATGGTCTTGTTTGATGTCATCTTTCTTTTGTAGGACTCGTGGTCCAAGCTGGGCATGTCCAGCTTGAGCTTGAGAGGGAGTGTCCCTGTTTTTTATTATTCTGAGTATTTCCGAGTCCCACATCGGAATACTCCCTCATGTATTCCTTTTTCTTAATCTATAAAAGAAGGTCTCCGCCTCACCTTAAGGTAAGGAGAATTCCTCTTCTATAAGCACCAACAAAATTCATTTGATACTTTGATGGGACCAGCACTTCCGCCGCCTGGAAGGTATATTCCAGGAAGGGAAAGAGGGTCCCACCCTCAACAAACTGAGGTGGGTCAGCTGGGTTTTGGTTAGAGATTCCCTATGGCGGTTAGAAGTAGTGGGGTGGGAAGAGAGGGGGCAGTGAAGTGGTTAGTTTGTTACGGCCTGGGTCTTGGGCGAGAAAGAGGGAGAGACCACTTCCTGTTTGTTATTTCCTTCTTCCCTGTGTTTATCTTCCTGCTGCTGTAATTCTGCTCGTTAGTAGCCATTAATACCAATACAGTGGTTTCCCGGGGTGCTCGTCTTTATCAACTAGTTCGACCTGCCGCGCCTTGCCAATGAAGACCAAGAATTAGTCTCACCTGGAGGGTGTCGAACAGCACCTAGAGGCACTCGACCTCAAAATTGATACTACCTTCACCTTCTTATCTTCGGTCATTGTTGCGCTCAACGTTCAGCTGTAGACACGCAATGAACAAGACGATCAGGCACGTCAGGCGTTGGCGCAGACCTTCGCCGACTACCAACAAAACATTTTCGCCCTGATTTGCCACTCAGAGAAGGCCACATCAGCCTGAGGTACATCCTTCAACTTCTTCCAATTTATCTGCCTCCCATGCCGCCGCGTCTCCCACCGAGAAGCATCCCGATTGGGGCTCCGAGGTCCTACCCACCCCTGTAGACCGTCGTCCTCATCACCGGGTCACGGGCCGCCATGTCGACTTACCTATATTTGATGGATCAGATCCTCGGGGCTGGATTACAAGAGCAAAATTATTCTTCAGAATTAATCAAACACCAGAAACGAAGGTTTCATTTGTGCAACTGAGCATGGACGGCGTTGCAATCAATTGGTTTACCTTCCCGCATGAAGTTCGATCGGGGGTATCTTGGGCCGCTTTCAAGGAGGAGCTCATGAAACGTTTTAGTGGCCTCAACATCCAAAATCCTTATAAGAATTAACGGACCTCCAGCATCAAGGTTTTGTCTAAGATTATATCGAGCATTTTGAGTATTTGGTCTCCCTTCTTCCTCGGCAATTGGGGCAACAATATGTCGGCTACTTTCTTCATGGGTTGCGCGATGACATTCGCAACCGGGTACGTATACACAACCCGGACACTCGTCAACGGGCTATGCGTTTAGCCCGCCATGTTGAATTGGTTGTCCGACGAGGTGTCGGTCTCTCTCGGGGTACTGCTTCTCGCCCACAGTTTGCTCATTATAGCAGTTTCAGTCAGTCGTGTATCCGCTCCAGCTTGCCATAGTCAGTCTCTCCGCCCCTTCGCACTGAGAAACGCCTGGATCTAAACAACACCACACCCAGTCAGGGGGCACCTCGTATGACGTCCCAAGGCAGCCGCGGGGTACACCATTTATCTAGCCAGGAATGGGACGACCGTCACAAGAATGGGCTCTGTTTCCGTTGAGGAAAAACTTATAATCCTATGCACAAATGCGTAGATGCAAAAATGTGTGTCCTGTTTGTTGAAGACAAACTCCCTCCTGACATAGACACGGCAGCACTGTCGCCTGCCGACATTACCCACGATACTAGCGAGCCAACTGACCAGATTGAGTGTCAGGTGCTCGAAAACCATGGATCGAGTACTTATTTCCACATGACGGGTCCTGAACCCTTAACTTCAATGAAGGTCGAAGGTCGGGTGGGCGACATTCCCCTCTTTGTACTTGTGGACAGTGGGGCAACTCACAACTTTATCTCTCCCAAACTCACTACGCTGCTAGGCCTCTCTATCTCCAACACCCAAAAGCACTGTGTCAAGTTAGGAGATGGTCATAGGTTGTGGTCTCATGGTTTTTGCCAACCTTTACAATTAACTATGGGCACTACACTTGTTCAATAACTGCCCATGTCTTGGACATTGGGGGCCTGGATTTGATGCTGGAAATTGCATGGCTCCATACCCTGGACGAGGTGCACATTAATTGGAAATCCATGACGATGAAGTTCACTGTAGCGGACACCACTCATACCCTTCATGGCACCACCCTCCCGAAACAGACAATTTCCTCCTTGCATGGCTTGACCAGCCCTTGCGGTGCCGCTCGCCCCGTTCAGTTGGACCCAGTTTTAACCCCTGCTCAATCCCAGGACTTAACAGCATCTTTTCACCGCCCTCCACTCAGTTTTTTCCACCCCCAATGGCCTCCCTCCCCAACGGCCAGCAGACCATAAAATCACTTTACTCCCGGACCAGGGACCTGTTTCAGTACGGCCTTATCGGTACCCACAACTGCAGAAAAACGAGATTGAAAAGAAGGTCCGCAAAATGCTTCAGCAAGGTACCATCCGCCCCAGCACAAGTGTCTATTCTAGTACGGTATTACTCGTCAAGAAAAAAAACGCTTCGTGGCATTTGTGTGTCGACTACCGGGCCCTAAACAAGGTGACTATTCCGGATAAATTCCTCATTCCGAACGTTGAGTTATTGGATGAATTACATGGCGCCACTTATTTCTCCAAACTCAACCTTACATCCCGCTACCACCAAATCCGTATGCGGGCAAAGGACGTGCACAAAACCGCTTCCGCACTCATAATGGGTACTATAAATTCTTGGTCATGCCTTTCGGCCTTACAAATGCCCCTTCCACATTCCAAGCAATCATGAATGACTTGTTTCCGCTTAGCATCTGGCAGTTTGTCCTCATCTTTTTCGATGATATACTGATTTACAGCCATGAGTGGTCTTCCCATCTCCAACATTTGCAAACCGTCCTCCAGATTTTACACGACAATCATTTCTTTACCAATCACCGCAAATGTTCTTTCAGTCGTCGTGGAATTGGCTACTTGGGCCACATCATCTCCCAAACAGGTGTGGTTATGGATCCTGCTAAGATCAAAGTTGTTCTGGACTGGCCAACCCCTCTCACGGTCAAGGGTATCCGCGGTTTCCTTAGCTTTACAAGCTATTATCAGAAATTTATCAACGATTACGATAGCATTGCCCAACCACTCACACAGCTCACTCGCAAGGAAGGTTTCCACAGAACTACCGCCGCCGCACAGGCCTTTGCCCACTTAAAGCAGCTGCTGACCACTGCTCCCGTCCTCGCTCTTCCAGACTTCTCCCAAAATTTTGTAATAGAATGCGACGCCTCGGGCCGTGGTGTAGGTGTTGTCCTCATGCAGCAGCTACGCCCCATCGCTCTTTTTCAGTAAACCACTCCGCTGCACGCACCCTGTCCAAGTCCACTTATGAGAAGGAAATCATGGCCTTAGTGCTTGCCATCCGGCATTGGCGCCCCTCCCCTACTTACTAGGCCGGCCATTTACATTTTTTTCGGACCAGTGAAGCCTTCAATATCTCTTGCAGCAGCGCATTACCGCACCGGATCAGCAATGTTGGCTTGTCAAATTACTGGATTACCACTTTGACGTCAAATACAAACCGGGCAAAACCAATTTTGCCGCTGACGCCCTCTCCCAGAAAGAGGACCCTGCTGAATTTCACCTCTATGAGTCCTTTCCGACCTAGCAAGCAGGTGCAGCCTTGGTGGTAGACATCCAAACAGACCCCCTTCCCCGCAAAATTCGGCAACAACTCCTGTTGGATTGGTGTAGTCCGATCTGGTGGGGCCGAATGTTTGTGGCTCATACTGTAGCGACGCGGACTTCAAGCCGTCATTCAGTGTAGCTCCTTGGACTTCCAGCCGACAGCCACTGTAGCAATTTTGACTTGGGTGGCCGTCTTTCACTGTAGCGATGCGGACTTTCTGTGCGATTGGTGGAACAGTTGATTGTCTTCCTTCTATTTGGAGCTCATTTCGGGCTAGGGTTACTGAAAAAACTCTGTAATTGTGCTCCCAAATTATAGTGAATATTTTGGCTCTCTGTGGACGTAGGGATTATTGCCCGAACCACGTAAATCTTCGTGTTCCTGTTCTTTTTTTTCCCTTTTACTTTTCTAAGTTTCGTTGTTTCTGTCGCTGCAACTCCCGACGTTTCCGCATCAACTCATTTCCGGCACCGCTACCCCCAAAGCCTACTCCTTATCCCAGGGCACTTTGTTATATAACGGAAAATTGGTGTTTTCCCCCACTTCCCTTGGATTCCCAAATTGCTTGTGGAATTTCATGCATCGGGGGCATTTCGGTTTCTACCGCACCTACAGAAAATTTGCGAGAAATCTCTACTGGCTAGGCATGCGCCAACATATCTTGAGCTACGTCCAACAATGCCAAATTTGACAATGGTATAAATATTCCGCCCTATCACCAGCCGGTTTGCTTCAGCCGTTAAAGATTCCAGCTGCCATTTGGGAAGATCTCTCAACATATTTTATAATTGGCTTCCCCAAATCCAAGGGCTTTGATGTCATCTTTGTAGTTGTTGACAGAATTTCGAAATATGCCCACTTCCTCACCCTCAAGCACCCCTTCACGGCTAAAGGTGTAGCTGATTACGAGAAATTATCCGGCTCCATGGCATTCCAAAATCCATTGTCACCAACCGTGACCCTCTTTTTATGAGTCACTTTTGGACAGAACTTTAACGATTACAAGGCACGAAACTCCACATGAGCTCCGCCTACCACCCGCAAACGGATGGCCAAACGGAAGTGGTAAACCGCTATTTAGAAACCTACCTCCGATGTTTTGTCGAAGATCAACCAAAGAAGTGGTCCTTTTGGATTCCGTGGGCTGAATTTTTTTACAACACCACTTTGCATGCTTCTATCAACTCAACACCGTTTGAAATCGTTTATGGGCGCAAACCACCAACAATTTTCACATTCCTCCCTAGTGAGGTCCGAGCGGAGGCAATGGCACAAGAATTATCTAACCGAGATGAGGCTCTCCGGCAGATTAAACACCATTTGGCCCGTGCACAACAGCCCATGAAGCAACATGCTGATCTTAAGCATCGGGACCATTCTTTCCAAGTCGGCTACTATGTTTTCTTAAAACTCCGAACTCACCGCCTATGTCTGTAACATTCAATATCAACCAGAAGCTCGCTGCCAGATTTTATGGTCCTTTTCCAGTGCTACAGCGGATTGGCCCGGTAGCTTATAAGCTGGACTTACCTCAGGCAACCCGCATCCATCCAGTGTTTCATGTGTCCCAACTTAAACGGGCTCTGGGCACTCAACAATGTTCTTTCGACATTCCTAGCAGCTTTGATGACTTCGCACCCGCCCCAAAACCCGACAAAATTCTGTCTCACCGCTCCATCCAGCAAAACGGTGTTGTTCCTCAATGGCTCGTTCAATGGAAGGGGTGCCTTCCGGAAGAAGCCACTTGGGAGGATGACTTCTTCCTCCGAAATCAATTCCCTACACTCGGCCTTGGGGACAAGCCTGATCTTCCGGACAGGGGCAGTGATGGGACCAGCACATCCGCCACCTGGAAGGTATATTCCAGGAAGTGAAAGAGGATCCCACCCTCAACAAACTAAGGTGGGCCCAACTGGGTTTTGGTTAGAGATTCCCTCTGACGATTATAAGTAGTGGGGTGAGAATAGAGAGGGGCGGTGAACATGTAAATCTTGTTATCAATCGGATTCATCCTACACAAGTCCGCTCAAATTCCTCATTTCTTTATCTACTCCTAGACGCCATTATGGTCATGTGTCACTTATCCTTTCATGAATGTTTGAGAACCAAAGTTATAAGCTCTTTGGAGCAGCCCCACTCCTACATTCACATAGGTGAACCAAAAAGTGTTATCATGTTTCAACACTTGTTTGAAATCCTTGGTTCATTAAAAGTTTTAAACTCACCCTCATTTCCCCCATGGGCACCAGACACCATTTTCTTAGGATGTGGCCTTTGGTGTTTCCTTCACACATATGATAGAATTTCCTACATCGAACTTATACATGCGAAGTTATCACATGTTAAGTTGAGGACCCATCATTGGGGAATTTTGAAAGTACTTTAAACTCATCCCTAAGGAAGTTTTGTATACCAACTCCCTTGAAATTCCCTTTGTTGGTGGGTCTGCCAAATTTTGGCTCGATCTAACAAAGTCCACGGTTATGATACCATCCTGTATAAACTGTCTCACATAGCTATGTTTGAGACAAATGTGTCTCGATTTTCCATTATAAGTGTTATTATATGTCCGAGCCAATGTTGCTTGTCTATTACACTGTATAGCAATCGAAGATATCGGCATAAGCCACAATGGTAGATCTGATAAAAGAGATCGAATCCATTCTGCTTCTTTTCTAGTAGCTGATAAAGCAACTAATTCAGAAGTTATTGTGGAGTCTGATATACAAGTTTGTTTCTTTGAACCCCAAGAGATCGCTCCACCTCTAAGTGTAAAAACTCAACCACTCGTAGAAGAGTGATCCTCCAGATTACTTATCTGGCCCACATCGGAAAACCTTCAAATATCATTGGGTTTCCACTATAACATATACAGTAATCCATGGTATCCTTTAGATATTTGAGTACTCTTTTAACCGCATCCCATTGTGCATAACCTGGATTACTCATATACCTGCTCAACTTTCCAACATCATATGCAATGTCGGGTCTTGTACATGTCATGGCATACATGAGACACTTAATCACTCTTGCATATTCCAATTGAGCAACTGCAAGCATATGGGGTAAAAACCGGTGAACAATCAAATTATTTAACTCTTTAATACTTTTTCAATATAATGAGATTGAGAAAGCATAATGAAATTCTTATTTCTAACAATTTTGATTCCCAAAATAACATTTGTTTCACCTAAGTTTTTCATATCAAAGTTTCTAGATAAAATAGACTTAGCCTCATTTATTTGATTCATACCAATTCTAAAACATGTCATCAACGTATAAACAAATAACAACACCATGGTTATTATAAAACCTACTATAAACACATTTATCAGTTTGGTTTACTACAAAGTCATTTGATAAGATTATTTCATTAAATTTCTCATGACATTGTTTTGGAGCTTGTTTTAAACCATATAGGGATCGTACCAATTTGCAAACCTTCTTTTCTTTATCAGGTGGTATGAATCCTTCTCATTGTTTCATATAAATTTTTTCTTCCAATTCACCATTTAAGAATGTTGTCTTAACATCCATTTGGTGAATTTCCAGATTATATATAAAAGCTAAAGCAAGAAAAAATTTAATCGAAGTAGTCCTATCCACGAGAGCATTGGTATCGAAATAATCAATTTCTTCCTTTGAGTAAATCCCTTGGCTTCCAATGTGGCTTTATATTTTTCAATTACACCGTCGATTTTTCGTTTTCTTCTAAATACCCACTTACAACCTATAGGTTGTGAACATTGAGGAAGATCAACAAATATCTAAAGTAATGTTCCTGGTTATAGAGTTCATTTCATCATTCCTCTCTTCCAAAGAGATGCATCAGAAGATGAAAGCCTCTTTGAAAGTTTTCGGGTCAGACTATATTGAGAAAAACCGGAGTTTGTGTGACAATGCTATCATTAGTTCCTTCCAACAAGTACATATAGAAATTAGATCCATAGGACTTGGTATCCAAGCTCGTTTACTTTTACGAACCTCCTCGACGATATCTTCGTCAAAGATAGCATTTCTTGATTCAATAACTACATTAAATACAAAATCATTTGATTCTACAACCATAAATCTGTAAGCCTTTGAATGCTCCGCATGTCCAAGAAATATGCTATCAATACCTCTTTTACCCAACTTTTCCCTCTTAGGTTCAGATACTCTTACAATTGTGTGACAACCCCAAACCTTTAAATAATTTAGGTTTGGTTTCCTATGCTTCCATAATTCATACGGAGTCATCATCTTCCCTTTTGTGGGAACCCGA
Organism: Viscum album; assembly: GCA_963277665.1. Lineage (NCBI taxonomy): Eukaryota > Viridiplantae > Streptophyta > Magnoliopsida > Santalales > Viscaceae > Viscum > Viscum album. Next base: position 701,566,213 of record OY728163.1, read on the forward strand.
TTTAGGATGCAACATATTGTCAATAATGCCTCTCCCCAAAAACATTTTGAGATACCTGAGATAGACATCATGAAATTAACCATTTCCATTAATGTATAGAGAGTTGTCACTTTATTTATGATCCCTCAGGATTCAAACAATGAAGGACTATAATATTCACCTCCCCTGTCAGATCTGAGGCATTTAATTGTAATCCCACATAGGTTTTTTTAGTGTAGATATGTACAAGTCCCTACCTCAATGAGAGGAGGAGACATTCTTTGTCAGGATCGATTTTCTCCGGCCCCAGGTCTTCCAGGCCCAACACATAGGCCCTTATGGGGTTTCATCCTAAAACTCATGAGTACTGGAAGGAATTGTCCATCCAAGCTTATATGTGAGCCACCATTCTTGGTAGAATATGCTAACCACTGTAACAGAGCTGATCGACCGACATCAACAGGGCACTATAGCGACGCAAACTTTCAACCGCCGTTCATTGTAGCTCTTTAGACTTCCAGTTGACAGCTACTGTAGCACTTTTGACTTGGATAACCGTCTTTCACTGTAGCGATGCGAACTTCTAGCTGTTTTTTCACTGTAGCACAGTGGACTTTCTGATGGTTGGTGGAATAGTGTTTCGTCCTCCTTATTTGTCCATTTCGAGCTAGGGTTTCATGTGTTATAAACTCTGAGAAATCTCCCTGTAATTTGTGCTCTAGCATATAGTGAAATTCTGCCTCTCCGTGGACGTAGCGATTATTCCTGAACCATGTAAATCTCTATGTTCTCGTTCTTTTGATTTTTTTCCCTTTTACTCTTCTGCGAAACATTTTTTTCTGTCGTTGCGACTCTCGACGTTTCCGCATCATTCTTTTATAGATCAAGGAGACTAATTACAAGTCAGAAGAATTCGATGTGAAACTCCAAAAGACACTTAAAACAAAAAATACAATTAATCGGGTCTAACACTCCCCCTCAAACTAGAACGGGTATAGCTTGGAAAAAGAGTCCCTCAAAAAAGAAAGAACACACCAAAGAAAAACAAGACTCTCCACACTCCCCTTAAGCTGGGTTGTTGATGTTGTGGATGCCGAACTTGGGACAGAGAGAGTCCAGTCGAGCAGCTGGCAGGCCTTTGGTGAAGATGTCGGCAACCTGATCTGCTCTTGGAATGTAGCTGAAACTGATATGGTGTTGCTCGAGTTAATGACGAAGGAAGTGACAGTCCACCTCGATATGCTTTGCGCGTTCATTAAAGACTAGATTGGAAGCAATCTTCATGCCTACCTGATTATCACACCAAATATGAGCAGATGTCTATGACGGGAAACCAATCTCCTAGATAAGATGACGAAGCCAAAGAATCTTAGTAGTGACGGTGGTCATCGCACAGTATTTAGATTCAGCACTAGATTTGTAGACAACAGTCTGTTTCTTGCTTCGCCATGAGATAAGGTTGTCTGTCAGGAACACGGCAAATCCAGAAGTTGACTTCTGGGTAGCTAAGCAACCAGCATAGTCAGCATCACAGAAAGCCTCAATATTTAGATGATCGTGATAGGAATACCGAAGACCACGGGCGAGTCTTTCTTGATGCACTTGACAATCTGAATGACAGCATCCCATTGAGACTTCGTCGGATGTTCCAAGAATTGGCTAACCTTGCTGACGGGCATGTAATATCCGAACAAGTCATGGTAAGATAATTGAGTTTGCCCACAAGACGACGGTACCACTCTGGGTGAGAATATGGGTCAATGCTATCATATAGAGACCGTTCCCTGGGTTCAAGAGCAATGTCAACGGCAGTTGCCTGAGACAAACCAGTATCCTCCAAGATATCAAAAGCATTTTCTGTTGAGAAAGAAAGATGGTATTCGGAGAACAAGAGACTTCAATGTCAAGGAAGTATGTCAGAGGCCCCAGATCTCTCGGTTTGAAATTGTTGTTGAAGATACACCTTTAGATGGGCAATGCCATGTGAGTCGCTCTCATCAACATAGGCAAGCAGCAAAATGCAGCCAAAGGATGTCGTGTGGTAGAAAACAGTGTGGTCCTTCATACTCTAAGATAGGCCAAATATAGTGATGACTGTGCATAATCTTCCAAACCATGGACGAGGAGACTGTTTGAGTCCATAAAAAGAGCAACGAAACCGACAGACATGAGAATCGGCTCCTGATTCAAGGAAACCAAGAGGTTGTTGCAGATATACTTCTTTAAAAAAACCATATAGAAAGGCATTCTTGACATCGAGTTGATGAAGAGGTCAATGACTAGCAGTGGCAAGAGAGATGGATAATCGGACAGATGTCATCTTCGCAACCGAAGAGAATATATCAAAATAATCGACACCATATGTCTAGGCAAAGCCTTTTGCCACAAGTCTGTCTTTAAGCCGATGAAGAGTGTCATCTGTATTTAGCGTACCGTATAAATTCATCTGTTGTCGACCACCTGTTTACCTACGGGAAGGGGGACCAGATCCCAGGTATGATTGTCGTTCAAAGCCTGCAATTCATCCCGCATTGCATGAAGCCACCCAGGGTGAGATTTGGCTTCGCCAACCGTGCGAGGAACAAATATCGTCTCCAGAGCAGAGAGCTCGTTGTATGAAGTTGTGTAAAGAGGATTATTCTGGCAAGATCGAGTACCTTTTCTGCAATGCAATAGGTAAGTCGTTTGTTGCCGGAGGAGCGTCGGACGAAGCTAGGGAGATGGTGTCCTCGGCCTGGATGGGGAACACATTCAATGGGCAACGAGAGTATACGATACCAAAACAATGATCAGCAGAGTGGGACACCAGAGGTAAAGGTGGGTGGATGGTGAGAGGAAAACGGTCATTAATAGTGAGTGTCTGGGTGGGAAGAGGGAGGAGAGAATGGAGAGCTCTCAACAAAAGATACATCAGCAGAGATGATATAACATCCTAAGTCTGGAAAGAAACATCAGTATCCGCGCTGAGTGCGGGAATATCCGAGGAAGATGCAACGGAGGGATTTTGAAAAAAAAAATTGAGGCCAGATTAGTGTCACATACATAACAAAGACACTCAAACACACAAAGTAGAAGCGGGTGAGGGGGGAGAGAAGATAACGGAGCCCGAAAAATGAAGAGGCACCTGCATGTGAAATAAGAGGGCACGAGCAGTCTCAAAAACGTGAAGACGTTTACGCTCGGCCACTTTATTCTGCTGAGGTGTATCGGGACAGGATGTCTGATTAAGGATGTCATGATCCTTGAGAAACTGCTAAAAGAAAGTGCATAAATATTCTCGTTCGTTGTCCGAGCGGAGACATTTTATAGGCATAGAAGCATCCATTCGGATAAAGCATCATTCATATCTTTCATGAAAAAGCATGTCTTTTCCAGATTTATTTTTATCCATTGGATCGCACCCAATCAAATAAGTAGACCAGACCGCACCCGCTAGCAAACGAATGTGTCTGTTAGCGAATAAACATGTCCATTCCAACCCATGTCGGATTCCAACAAAACCTTCCCTTTCAAAAAACTTAAAATCAAACAATTTAAACATATTTTAATAACTATTCAAAATCCAATAGTTTTCATGCAATACAACCCTACTTCGATGCCTAAAAATAAATTCCCCAGACCTCACTTTTGAGTTAGGGTTTTCTGGTTATCATTTTGTAACACTTCTAAAATTTTAAGTGTTAGTGCTTTTTTATAAACACAGAACAAACGGCACTTATTTTTTCAAACTGCTAATCATAAGTGATAAGTAACCAGTGTTATAAGCAGTTTTCATTAAATGGTCAAATGGAGTCTAAGAACAGACCCACTTGGGTAAGAAAAATAAATTATGGAGTACCCTTTATACAACACTGATCACAAAATGGTGCGGAGTTCCCTGCTTATTTAAGAGATTTTAAGAAAGTCTCTCTCTAGCTCATCATTACATCACTAAACTTCACCATTAGTTATCCTTGAAATTTTCATTAAAAACATATGGGTGCTTAACCTAATGGCCATTGATGTCGTGTTTGACATATTATATTCTCAAGCTATGCACATGAAAAGCTTATATTATAATAAGCGAGAAACATTTAGTTAAGCATTGGGATCCTTAAAATACTTCGTTAAACTATTATCCGATTTGTGCATTGATTTTGAAACGAAATTTTAAAATGATATTAGTCTGATTGTATTCGACTCACTAACAGCCTATGCACTATTTCATGCATTTTTTTAAAAAATTTGGAGGGGCCCACAGACCTTTAACTTGAGAGGGTGGCACAAAGCCCTTACATTTGAAGGTGGTCCAAAAGTCATTACATGTGAGAGTGGCCCAAGAGCCTTAACATTTGTAAGTGTTAAGAGTTAATGTTCTAAAACCAACTTACTTTGCACCTTCAATTATCGGAATATTCAAAGATTTGAATATTAATAAATATCTTATGACAAGATGAGAGTTCTTTTGCGTAATATTAATGTGATAATGTCCTTAAGGTATTTATCGCACCGAAAAGTTATAGCAGTTCTCCACTATAATGAAAACATTGAAGTGCTATGACAATGTTTTTAAACATATATACTATAATCAGTCTTTTTTTTATGATCATGGCATTATCCATCAAAATTCTTGTCCCGATACACCTCAACAAAACGATGTTGCACAACGAAAGAACCGTCATCTATTAAAAGTGGCTCGTGCACTTTTCTTGACGATCATGTCATTATCCATCAAACTTCTTGTCCCGAAACATTTTTTGGTGTGTGTGTTATGTTCGGGATATTCGCCCCTCGATTACCAAGTTTGATACGCGAGCTCTCAAATGCATCTTTATTGACTACCTCCGAACTCAGTGCGGATATTGTTGTTTCTTTCCAGATTTGCGTCGTCATGTCGTCTCGGCTGACGTTTACTTTGTTGAATCCTCGGTTTTTTTTATTCCCGATTTTCCACCACCATCTGTCGTTCCTGATTCCGAAGTTATTTTACCATATTCTCTCGATACCCCCACCAAACCCATCTCTTCCTAGTGATATTGTTGGATCGCGATTTGGTAAGGTATATACTCACCGACCTAGCACACCAGCCACCCCGGGGCCTGATAATGCCACTAGTGAGCAGCCGGTGTCGTAATAGCGTGAGATGGTAGTAAGTCTTGACAAGACTGAGATGAGCGGGAACTTTTGTGAAGCGCGATAGGCAACCCCGGTGATGAAGGATCAGGAGCAGATAAGTCGTCAGGTTTAGTGGATCTATACCATGTGCGTCAATGTCGATGGTTCTCTTAATCGTGTCAAAGCTCGACTTGTTGTCAAGGGTTATGCACAGACGTATAGCATTAATTACTTTGATATCTTTTCTCCAGTAGCTAAGATGGCATCGATCCGCTTATTTATCTCTCTTGTCGCCTCCTATTACTGGTCTCTCCATCAACTGGATGTTAAAAATGTTTTTCTTCATGGTTTTCTTGATGAAGAAGTTTGTTAATGGTGAATTCCCCCTTACCTCAATGTGAGGTGGGGATACTCTTTTATAGATGAGTAAATCTAATTGCAAGGCGGGTAAGTCCGATGTGGGACTCAGAAATACCCATTTAAACTTAAATGGGGTCCAACACTCCCCCTCAAGCTGGACATGCCCAGATTGGATAGAGTCCCACACAGAAAACAAAGATGACAAGACACATGACCATCTCATACTCCCCCTCAAGCTGGGCCATGGAGGCTGTGAATACCCAGCCTGGTAGTGAGAGACTCAAGGCGAGCTCCTGGGAGACCTTTGGTGAAGAGATCAGCAAGCTGATCGGCCGTCGGGATATGGCCGAAACCGATATGGTGCTGCTCCAGATGGTGGCGGAGAAAGTAACAGTCCACCTCGATATGCTTTGTCCATTCATGGAAGACGGGATTCGAGGCAATCTTCGTGGCGCCCTGATTGTCACACCAGATATGAGCAGGAGTCGATGCGGGGAAACCGAGCTTATGGAGGAGATGACGAAGCCAGAGGATCTCAATAGTGACTGTGGTCATGGCTCGATACTCGGCCTCAGCACTCGACCGGGAGACGACAGTCTGCTTCTTGCTGCGCCAAGAGATGAGATTGTCGGCGAATAACACGGCGAAACCCGAAGTAGACTTGCGGGTAGCGAGACAACCGGCATAGTCCGCATCACAGAAGGCCTCAACATCCATGTGAGCATGATGTGAGTACTGAAGGCCACGTGCAAGGTCTTTTTGATGTATTTGGCAATGCGGAGGACAGCATCCCACTGAGATCTGGTGGGATTCTCCATGAACTGGCTGACTTTGCCAACGGCACAGGCAGTGTCGGGACGCGTCATGGTGAGGTAGTTGAGTTTACCGACCAGGCGTCGATAGCTCTCGGGATGAGGAAATGGTTCCGAGTCGGAATGAAGAGAGCGTTCCCCAGGCTCAAGTGGAGTGTCCACTGCGGTGGTTGTGCTCAACCCGGCATCCTGCAAGATATCAAGAGCATACTTGCGCTGGCAGAGAGGGCGAGGTCGGCCGTCTCCACGGCCGCGCCCTCGAGGGCCGGTAGGGCGACCACCGCCACGTCCGAGGAGCGCAGTGTGATCAGGGATGGGGACGGGTGGTGCAAGGGCCCGATGAGCCTTCTGCAGGCGATGATAGACCTGCGGGATATCCAGTGTAGACGGGCTGGCTAGCATCTCAGTGGCCGTCGTGGCGTAGTCCGGTGCGAGGCCATTCAGGAGATTGAATAGGCAGAGCTGGTCCCGTTGAGTCTGCGCTTCGGCCGGAGTTTGAAGAATAGGCCAGAGTTCCTGCAGTTCGTCGCGGAGACCCTTCCATTCCATGAAGTAGGTTGGGAAGGTCCGATCCTGCTGGCGGATATGGGAGAGACGCTGTAGAACATCGGAGACCCGAGCCAAGTTATTGGTCTCGGAGAACATGACAATCAAGGAATCCCATAGCTCTTTGACTGTGTTGGCAGTCCTGGTGACATCTTTCACGGATCGGTCCATGGAGTTGACCAGTAAGGCGAAGATTTTGCTGTCCGCCAGCTGCCAAGAGTCGAACTTGGGGTCAGTGATTTCGGGTGGGGGTTTCTCAAGATGAGAATGAAGTCCCATGTCGCGGAGGGACATCAAGACCGTCTTCCGCCAGACGGAGAAATTAGTGGCATCCAGCCGGTCATCGACAAGCCGGGAGGAGGCCGTGATCAGGGACGGCAGAACGGAGGACGCGTCCATGGAGGGCGGGCGCTAGACCTGTTCGCCGGGAGTCGTGCGGTGGAAGGGAGGCGGCCCGAAGATGTCGCCGGAGGGAGCAGCGACAGGGGGTCGCGCTCAGGATGGTGCGACTGGGCAGGGGCGGCGCGGGTGCTAGGGCACGGGTGCTGGGCAGGAGCGTCGTGCGCCGGAAGCCGGGGTCGGGAGCTACACCGGGAGAGGGCGCCGGGAGGGGAGCCGCTGGGAGAGGGCGAGGGCGCTGGGGCGAGGGCGAGGGCGCCGGGGCGAGGCCGAGGACGCCGGGGCGAGGCCGAGGACGTCGGGGCGAGGCCGAGGGCGAGGCGCCGAGGCGAGGCCGAGGGCGAGGCGCCGGGGCGGGGCGCCGGGGCGAGGCGCCGAGGGCGAGGCGCCGGGGCGGGGCGCCGGGGCGAGGCGCCGAGGGCGAGGCGCCGGGGCGGGGCGCCGGGGCGAGGCGCCGAGGGCGAGGCGCCGGGGCGGGGCGCCGGGGCGAGGCGCCGAGGGCGAGGTGCGCCGAGGGCGAGGCGCGGGGCGAGGGCGCTGCTGCGCGAAGGGAGTCGCGCCGGGAGAGAGGGCCGCCTGGAGGGAGGGCCGCCGGGAGGGAGTGCCGCCGGGAGGGAGGGCTGCCGGGAGAGTAGGGCAGAGCCAGAGGGGGGAAGAGAGGCGGGGCCGGTCAGAACCGGGAATCCGCTGGGAGGGAGGGTCGGGATGAAGATCCCTCTGATACCATGTTAATGGTGAATTCCCCCTTACCTTAATGTGAGGTGGGGATACTCTTTTATAGATGAGTAAATCTAATTACAAGGCGGGTAAGTCCAATGTGGGACTCAGAAATACCCATTTAAACTTAAATGGGGTCCAACAAAGTTTATATGGAACAACTACCAGGGTTTGTTGCTTAGAGGGAGTATTCTAAGGTTTGTAGCCTTCGCCAATCGTTGTATGGCCTCACACATTCACCTCGTGCTTAATTAGAGCGATTTTGCACCGTTGTGTTTAGATTTGGCATGTGTCGAAGCATGAAGGATTCTTTTGTTTTCTATCATCAATCTATAGCAGACATCATTCTCTAGATAGTATATGTGGATGACATTGTCATTACTGGCAGTCATACTGCCGGCATTGATAGACTCAAATCCTACATCAGAATCTTCACACCAAGGATTTGGGTTCACTACAATATTTCTTGAGGATTGAGGTTTCCAAATGTGCCAAAGGAATTTTTCTATCTCGGAGAAAGTATATTCTGGATCTTCTGCAGGAGACTGGAATGACTCGAGCTGACTCGGTTTTGACTCACCCCTCGAACCTGGAGAAAAATCAATTCATACTGACACCGAGATGTTTTCTTCACTGAACGGATATAGAAGACTTGTTATGAAACTCAACTATTTGACGATGACTCGACCCAATATAGCTTGTGCGGTTAGCAAAGTCAGTTTATGGAATCCCCGCCAAAAACGCAATGGGAGGTTCTTCGCATTGTTAGATATGTGAAAAGGGAACCAGGTTTAAGTCTTCTATATTCTGATCATGGACATACATATATTGAGGCATTTTCTGATGCAGATTATACTGGATGTCTCTCTTCTAGAAGATTTACGTCTAGTTTTGTAGTATTTGTTGGAGAATATTAAACCCTGTTTATTATTCTGGGTATTTCCGAGTCCCGCATCGGAATACTTCATCTTGTATTCCTTTTTCTCAATCTATATAAGAAGGTCTCCGCCTCACCTTGAGATAAGGAGAATTCCTCCTCTACATGGTATCAAAGGGATTGGAAAATCCCGTTAATTTTTTTTTTTTGGCTCCTGCCCTACGCGTCCACCCCCCTCCTGGCTCCTGCCCTGCGTGGCCCCCCTACCGGCTCCTGCCCTTCCCAGCACCGCTCTCGGCTCCCGCCCTTCCCGGCGTCGCTCCCGGCTCCCGCCCTACGCGGCTCCCCTCCCGGCGCCGCTCCCGTCTCCCGCCCTACGCGGCTCCCCTCCCGGCGCTCCTTCTGGCTCCCGCCTCCCGCCTTCTCTCCAGTTGCCAAGATGGCCTCTGTTTGATTATTCATCTCTCTGACCGCTCATCATCATTGACCCCTTTATCAACTGGATGTCAAGAATGTCTTCCTCCGTAGATTTCTTGAGGAAGAGGTTTATCTGCAGTAGCCCCCCGGATTTTGTGCCTCCGGCGCCGACTCCCAAGTCTATCGACTTCGTCGCTCTCTATATGGTCTCAAACAATCTCCTCGTGCTTGGTTTGGCCGATTCAGCACCGTCGTCACCAACTTTGGGCTCTCTCGCAGTATGAAGGATCACACCATGTTCTACAGGTTGACATCCACCAGTTGCATCATGTTGGTAGTATATGTGGATGATATCATCAACACCGGGAGCGACTCCACTGGAATCGCCCACCTCAAAGGACATCTTCATCATCACTTCCACACCAAAGATCTCGGCCCTCTCACATACTTCATTGGCATCGAGGTATCTTGTTCTCCGAACACCATTTTCCTCTGCCAACGGAGATATGCGTTGGACATTCTGCAGGATGCTGGGCTAACACGGGCCAACGCCGTTGACACTCCTCTTGAGTCGGGGGAACGGTCTCTCTATGACTCCTCGGAACTGTATTCACACCTAGAGAGGTACCATCGACTGGTGGGCAAACTCAATTGTCTCACCATGACTCGTTCAGAAATTGTTTGCGCTGTCGGCAAAGTGAGCCAATTCATGGAGCATCCGACCACCTCTCAGTGGGATGTTGTCCTCCGCATCGCCAAATACATTAAGAGAGACTATGCTCGTGGTCTTCGCTACTCCCACCACGCTCATCTGAATATTGAGGTCTTTTGTGATGCTCACTATGTCTGTTGCCTTGCTACCTGGAAGTCTACTTCTGGGTTTGTTGTTTTCTTAGCAGGCAACCTCATCTATTGGCGCAGCAAGAAACAGACCATCGTCTCCAGATCCGGTGCGGAGTCTGAGTACCGTGTCATGGTCACCGTCACTACGGAAATCCTTTGGCTTCGTCGTCTTCTCCAGGAGTTTGGCTTTCCTCCGCAGACACCTGCTCATATCTGGTGTGACAATCAGGCAGCCACCAAGATTGCTTCAAATCTCGTCTTCCATGAATGCACGAAGCATATCGAGGTGGACTGGCACTTTCTTCGCCACCACCTCGAGCACAACCATGTCAGTTTTAGCCACATCCCGACGGCGGATCAATTTGTTGACATCTTCATCAAAGGCCTCTCAAGCGCTCATCTGGCCTCGCTCAATTCCAAGCTGAGCATCCATAGCATCTGCGACCCAACTTGAGGGGGAGTGTGTATGGTCTTGTCTGATGTCATCTTTCTTTTGTGGGACTCATGGTCCAAGTTGATCATGTCCAGCTTGAGGGGGGGTGTTAAACCCTATTTATTATTCTGGGTATTTATGAGTCCCACATCGGAATACTTCATCTTGTATTTCTTTTTCTCAATCTATAAAAGAAGGTCTCCGCCTCACCTTGAGGTAAGGAGAATTCCTCCTCTACAGAGAAAATTTGATCTCATGGCGAAGCAAGAAGCAAACGGTTATCTCCCGATCAAATGTAGAGTCGAAGTATCGTGTTATGGCAAATGTGACTGCAGAGATTATTTGGGCACAACAAATTCTACAGGAGATTGGGTATACTGTCAAAAAACCGGCACATATCTGGTGTGACAATCAAACTGCTATCAAAATTGCCACAAATCCAGTCTTTCGTGAGTGGACAAAGCATATTGAAGTTGATTGTCACTTCGTTCAAAAAAACTTTGAGAACACATTCGGCCATGTTCACACCTCTAATCAACTTGCAGATATTCTTACAAAAGGAGTGTCTGGATCACGTGTCCAATTTTTATGTAACAGGCTAAGCATGATAAATATATATGTCACAGCTTGAGGGGGGTGTTAAAGTATTAGATATTTTTAATATTCGTGTCCCAGATCGGTGTGAGTTATCTATTATACTCTTTTTCTCATCTATAAATAAAGCATCCTACCACATTGCGAAGTACGGTTTCCATTTCAACAAATTCTTTCAAGACCAAGAAGAATTCTTGTTGCGATCAACGGCGAACGACGCAGGACGTTTGATTCCTCCGCGCTACCACCCAAGATACCAACAGCAACGTTTCAAGATTCATGGAGAGCATGTGGCTACCGCTAGAGGAAATCTACTTTGGGTTCTTCTCCACGACGACGATCCAAGAGCGGTTATCGAATTGATCATCAACGATGAAAGAATTATCAAACCAAGATAATTTTTATTATAAAATAATTATAAATTATATGTGAAAAGATTCTCTCTAAATATTCTGGGATTGCGTTCATCCAATTCTGAGGATTTGTCCGAAAAAACTGATGAAAAATATTGTTGGACACGGGCCCAACCGTTTTCGCTGCCCACCGAAACTTCAAGTGGTATCACAACAATCACATATTAATTTATAATTGTTTATTATTTTTTGATCAATTACGCATTTGATTGTTAGTTTTTCATTTCTAGTTTTTCGTTCTTTAATCTGAAAGTCGAGATAATATGATTGTTCGGTTTCATATGACCAAGAACAAGCCAAGAATAGATGAAAAACGCCTGAAGGCCTCATCTGGAGTTATCGAAGATTCTCGCCGAGTGACACAGATACACGGTGTGTCACAAAAAAGTACACGTCGTGTACCCATAGTCAACCACACCAAGACGAGCCGCGCAAATCACATCACATCGTGTGGGAGTTCGGTGCACGGCATCATTACATGTCGTGTATTGACCGCTAGTTGGCACACGGCATGAAATTATAGCTGGCATACATGCCATGTAACCCCACACGGTTTGTCCCCGCGTAAATTGCAGAAGTTGTGTGGTCAATGTACACAGTATGTAATTAATACATGTCGTGTATTGACTATCAATCGAGCGACACAGCATTACGTAAAGTACACAGGATGTAGTGGGTTATACACGCTGTGTAACACATAATAACTCGCGCGATATACACACTGAGCCCCTAGGTGTGTAGTGCGAGTGGCCAATAATGAATCACACGTCGTGTAACTGGTTGTACACACCGTGTAATTCTGGCCAACTCACGAAAATCACACGCCGAGACAGGCATGTCGTGTGAGTCAACACGAAGAGAATTAATTATTTAAGACAAAACCGAACTACATGGCATGTACCTGGATGTGCACGTCATGTGACGGGGTTTTCGATAAGAATTATACACAGTGATTTCGGCGGGTTGTGTGCGATATTAAATGCTTTATTAAATATTTTTCGTGTTATTCTACTGATACACGACGTGTATCGTTGTCGTACATATCGTGCACTTCACGGGCATCACCAGCGGTACACGCCACGTATAGTCACACACGTCGTGTATATCGCGACACGCCGTGTAGACATACGTGTCGTGTAAGTACATTGTACATAACAAGGACCATACACAGCATTAGTCATGCCATGTCGTGTGACAGCACACGTCGTGTAGCAGTTAAAACTCCAGAAACGGGTTTAAGCAGAAGCAGAAGAGTACACGTCGTGCCGCCTCCAATGCACACCCTGTATTTAATTAATTTATTTAATTTATTTAATTTATTTAAAATTACAGAGGATGGGAATATCAAGGACTATTTGGATTATTTATTAAAATAAATTAATTAATTAATAAGATACTTAATTTATTAATTTGAGAAATTTATCTTAATAAAGAACAAATTTAAATGAATGCTAGCTAGTTTAAATGTGTAGTTGGTGCATGCATGGATGATCATGAGTTTGACTGACCAATGTATGTGTTGGGTTTCTATTTAATTTAATTATTTATTGCATGGATTTTTGTGATAAATTTATTATTAAATTAAATATGCTGATTTGCGTATCATCTCCTCATTATATACAAGTCTGTGTGTCTACGGGTTCTTTTATGTAACACTAAACCCCTGGTTCCTCTCACCTGTGAGTGAGTAAGCATTTGTAAAGAAAAGAGCTCCAGGGGAGAGGAGACGATTCCAGACCGAGCCAACGTGAAAACAACTAAGGAGATACACAGGATAAAGGTCAAATGTTGCAACTCAAGCCAAACCCGACTCAAGGAATTATTCCCCTACGTAAAGGGTTGGTTTATCGTCCGCTCAATAAACCAACCAATAGTTAAACGCTCATGATCATACCACGTGTTTATTTTATTTTATCCAATGCATAGTTATTTATTTATTTATGTGATGCAATGTTTATTTAATGTTTAAATGCGATCACATAAAATAAATGAAGTAACAAACATGCTAAGATAAAATAAAATAAATAGATTATGCGTAAATTATTTTATCAGACAAGATTAATTAATTAAGTAAAATCTACATAATATTAACAAGCATGAAAATAAAATAAAGAATATTTATGCATAAGATAAATAAAATCCCTCACTTGAGTTGGAATGTAATCATAGTTCAAAATACTTATTTGGCCCAAGTCAGGGTGCTTTCAATTATCGAGGAGTTCTAACTAAAGTTTGAAGTGCCCAGATCATTGTAAAATCACTGAGAGGGGGGGTGAATTAGTGATCCCTTTAATATTTTTACAAATTGATTCTTTTCAATTAAACCTCTATTATGGCTGGTTAAAGCTCCGATCCACTCTTCTTGTGTCTCTCAACCTTACCTCGAATGATGTTGTAAATTCAAAGGCACTAAACACAAGGATTTACAAGGTTCGGTACAAAGATCCACTCTTTGTTGTGTTGGTTATTCTCTCTAATACAGATTCTCCACTATAATCAAATGAAGAATTACAATGATCGATACAGAGTCACATTGTATCTCCCCTGAGTCCCACATAAGGTTCTTTATACTGCATCTCACAATGTTACCAAAATCTCACTGGCCTGCTCCAGAGTCTTACTGAAGACTTCTTCTCCTGAATCACACAGGATCTTCTTGCTCCCGAATCACACGAGAGGCTACCTCCTTTCTTTGAAGCTTTGATTCACTGTAGATTGATCTGATGTTCTTCCCTCACGAGATTGCTGAATCACAATTGTCCGTGTACCTGTTCAAGAATCTTCAACAACCTTTGGTAAGGTTTGTTGGCCTTGCTCAATAATTTTGATCACTTGTATTGATCAGTTGCCTCAGTGCAACAATGCTCGGGCAATTCTTCCTTCTTCTGATGAAGACCCCACCTCAATTATATGTGTGCAGATGGTGCACACAACTTCCTCCAGATTATTAATATGCAAGAATGATCTAGCACGAGTCAATCTTCTTGAATTCTCAAGCACTGTCAACTCAAATATAAGATCTTCTGTAAATCTACCCGGCTTCAGTCTCAATGAAATTCACTTCATGCATGGATTGCATAGCATCCAAACTTCTAGGTTTTGATATCTCAATTAATTGTGCATTAAATGCCTGGCATCCAAAACTTCTTGTCTTGGGTATCTCAATGCCTTCTCACATGTGCATGATTATTGTAGAATGATAAAATGAGGTGGATCGAAATCCCCAAGGTGCTCTCTAAAGGAGACCTTGAGGTTCTTTTATAATGAATAATGTAGAATGATAAAATAGGATAGACTGAACCTCCAAGGTGTGTTCTCTAAAGGAGCCATTGGGGTGGGGTTATTTTATAACAAATAATTAAGACCACACCGAACCTCAAGTCCGATGTGGGATGCAGACTTCAACACTCACCCTCAAGCTAGGTGTACCTAGCTTGGACACATAAAGAAAAATAAAGCAAGCAAAAGATGCTGCAAACACTCCCCCTCAAGCTGGACATACCCAGCTTGATTACAAAACAAGACAAAAACAGAATAAAAGATAAAAGTTGCAAGGCTGTTGTTCCCCCTCAAGATCGCAGCTCCCCCTTCTAGATGATGGATGGATGAAGTTGTTGCGGGCGCAGCAGATAAACCACATAGACCGGGTCTGTTGACGGAGCGCCGGGAATGTCGCACTAGTGGGGTCGGTCGATGAAACTCCGGGAAATCCATACTAGTACCGAGAAAGCCGCACTTGCGGGGCTGGCGACGGGAGGCGGGAATTCCGCAAAATTGTTGCGGGGTCTGGCGGCGCCAAAGGGTCCGAATCTAAGCTGGTCGAGCTGCTGCGCCACGGTGGAGGAAGTGCGAAGGCGTGCTGGCGGACAGGGAGGCGGGCTGCTGGCCGAGACTCGTCGGGAGATGCCGACAATGGGAGGCGGAGAATCCGCAGGAGCCAAAGATCCGAAACTGGAAGCAGAGCAGCTGCCGGGGAAGGAGGCCCAGGAGGGAGTTGTCGCCGATCTGGAGGACTGCCGATCGTAGGAGGGGCAGAGGGAGGCGCATCAGGATCGGAAAGCTCCGGGAGAGGCGGGGTTGCCTGGCAAAGGAGCAACCATGGTGGACGGGAGCTGTCTGGAGGAGTCTTGCGCAGGGAGGATCCGGCGTCGACAGAGGGCCTCCTGAAGTCCGTTGCGCGAGGGCGATGCAGGAGGGCCGACGCACAACAGTGACGCGCACATGGTGAAGGCTGAGCCGTTGGCGGGAGTCTCGCACAGGAGCAGCGAGCCGGTGATGATGCGCGAGGCGGAGGCGGGAGAACGCCGCGTAGGGGGGGTTCCGCCTGGAGAAGGGGACGTCGGCGACAGAGGAGCAGCGAGGCGGAGCGTACCCGCTGGGAGGCAGGTCGGGAGAGGAGCCGTCGTGGAGCGTCGCGCGCAGGGAGGAGGACCGGCGGGAGGGATCCGCAGCGAGAACCGTGCGGGATGACGGGAGCCGATCCGCTGGGAGTCGCGCGGGATGACGGGGTCGATCCGACGGGAGTCGCGCGGGGTGACGGGACCGGCGCGCGCAGCGGGGAGGAGACGCCGGGGAAAGAAGCACGTCACCGGGAGAACCGCGCCTGGGTTGGGAGCGGAGGAACGCCGCAGGAGGAACGTCGCAGGAGGAACGCCACGGGAGGGAGGCGGCCTGGCCGAGCAGGGAGAGCGTTGCCTGGTATACGAGCCCAGAGGGGGGATTCCGCCGGATGGGAGGGATAGCCGGCAGGGGGGACGGCGGGAGAAACCTATGGCTTGCTGGCAATAGAGGCTGCCGCCCCCCAACCGGGAGAAACCCTAGAGGCTGACGGGACAAAAAAAAACGGGAGGGAGGGTTCGTGATTAAGTTCCCTTTGATACCATGTAGAATGATAAAATAGGATAGACCGAACCCCCAAGGTGTGCTCTCTAAAGGAGCCCTTGGGGTTATTTTATAACAAATAATTAAGACCACACCGGACCTCAAGTCCGATGTGGGATGCAGACTCCAACAAATAATATAAACCACACCGGACCATAAATCCAATGTGGGATGCAAACTCCAACACTCCCCCTCAAGCTAGGTGTACCTAGCTTAGACACATAAAGAAAAGAGACCAGAGCAACGACAATACAAAGCAAACAAGAAACGCTGCAAACACTCCCCCTCAAACTGGACAAACCCCAGCTTGATTACAAAACAAGATAAAATAAAATAAAAACAAGTGATGATCGTAGCTCCCCCTCAAGATCGCAGCTCCCCCTCAGGATGATGGATGGATGAAGTTGTCGCGGGCGCAGCAAAGGAACCACACAGACCGGGCCGGTTGACGGAGCACCGGGACATCCGCACAAGCGGGGCCGGTCGTTGATACGCTGGGAAAGCCACAATAGCATCGGGAAAGCCGCACTTGCGGGGCCAGCGACGGGAGGCGGGGATTCCGCAGAATCGTTGCGGGATCTGGCGGCGCCAAAGGGCCCAAAATTCAAGGCAGTCGAGGTGCTGCGCCACGGTGGAGGAAGCGCGAGGACGTACCACAGGCGGAATTGCATTGAGGGAGCCACAGGCGAAGCGCTGGCGTGGAGGCGGAGACGCCGCAGGATGCGCCGGCGACTGGATGTGGCCGGATCTGGCCAAATCTGGGAGGGGCCGGCGATGATCGTCGCGCAGGAGCTGAGGCACAGGGAGCCGGCGCTGCGGGAAGCAGGGGGGCGGACAGAGGGAGGCGCGTCGAGAGCCGGGGGAAGAAGCGCTTGAGAAGCCCTCACCGGATCTGGGATGGTTGTCCCACAGGGCGCACCTGAGCAGGAGCCCAGGCGGACGGGCTGGCATACTGTCGCGCGTAGCAGGAGGGAGGAGCGGCCCGTCGAGAAAAAAGCCTCAGAGAACTGTCACGCACAGCAGAGGAAGAATTTCAACGGGCCGGGAAAAAGCGCTGGATGCGGGGGCCAGGAGACGTCGCAGCAGAGGCGGGACTGGCGGGAGGGTTCCGCTCGGGCGAGACAGAGGGTCGTCAATCGCTGGAGGAAGGCGGCGCCGACGCGGGAGGACCTCCGATCGCGGTAGGGAGGCGGCGCCGGGATGCCGCAGCAGGAGGCGGGAGAGCAGCGCCAAACCAAGGAGGAAGCCCGCAGGGAGCAGTCGCGGGCAGGAGGGCCACCGATGGTCATCGCGCAGGAACGGAGGCACGGAAAATGGCCTCGCACGGGAGTTGCGCGTAGGAAGGTTCCTCCGCATGGGAGCCGTCGGGAGGGAGCCGCTCATGCGGGATTGAGGACCGCCACAGGCGTTGCGGAGGAAGATGCCGGCAGGGGGAGATCCACCGGGAGGGAGGTCGGCTGGGAAACGAGCCCGAAGGGGCGGCGGCAGAAAATGAACCCAACCCTACATGCCCCCCAGGGAGAAATAATGAGAAACCCTAAGAGCAGAAAATAAAATGGGAGGGAGGGTTCGGGATTAATTTCCCTCTAATACCATGTAGAATGATAAAATGAGGTGGATCCAAATCCCCAAGGTGCTCTCTAAAGGAGGCATTGAGGTTCTTTTATAATGAATAATATAAACCACACCGGGGTTCGGGATTAATTTCCCTCTGATACCATGTAGAATGATAAAATGAGGTGGATCCAAATCCCCAAGGTGCTCTCTAAAGGAGGCATTGAGGTTCTTTTATAATGAATAATATAAACCACACCGGACCATAAGTCCGATGTGGGATGCAAACTCCAACATGATTGCATGCATGTATAATTTGTTGCTTGTAAACCCAAACACACACTGTTTGCTTGTATCAATAGTTTAGGTTCAATGTGACTGTATCATGCATATACTGTCCACTTAGTTTCTTCACTCAATATGCACACACACAATTCCTTCTTCTTTGGTTCTTTGCACACACACACTTGTTGTTTAGTTTGGGTTCAATATATGTGTGTTATGCATGTGCATGCACTTCCTTCTCTTCCTTTTACACCCACTGTTTATTAATGCTTCTCATGCACAAATCCAAGGATGATCACGTAGGTGGTTCCCTACTGCTTCTTGCGCACAAACACGAATGGGTAGAAGCTGCCCTTCGGTTCTTCTTCTTCTGTCCCGAGGTATCTCAAACAAAGCACACGAACCAGGATGGTTTTGTGGTTCTGGATGTGTTGCACAAACAGGGGAGGTGCAACGCACTGTCCCCCGCAAAACTTCACGAACCGATTCTTCACGAGGCGTCTCAAGTGTGCAAAGCACGGGTTAAGAGCTCGTGGGATCCTTCTACTCCTTTGCGTAAGGTAATCGCAAGGAGGACAGATCACCTCACGCAAGCAAGAGTTGCGCGGTACTGGTTCTTTGCAAAGCTCCTTTGAGGTGCTTTGCACTTATCAAAGGGCCGCGGGATCTTCCTTCTTCGCGTAGGCAGAAGGTCTTGCGGAAACCTCTGCCTTTCGTAAACCAGAGTTACACGGTGGCTCTACTTCTTTGGAGAAACGAGAGCCCTCTCAATGTGTTCAACAGCAAACCCCCGTTCAAGAGTTCTTTATTTATAGACGAGGATATCAGTGTTTTCAAATCATACCTTTGAATAGCCGAGAACCGCGGCTTTGAAATCTTCAAACGCGGATAAGAGATACGCCGCATATCTCGGTTTGTTTCCTTTTCAGGCGAGCTCCGTTTTTGCGGTGAGCAAATCACGTGCATGTGATAAAGGTCACATGCAACTCGTTTTCACGAATGCTCGAGCTCCATGACGTGGCCTCGCAACTGCGCTTGCTTCGGCCTCATTCGAACTTCACTATTTCGTTGCATGCATGCAAATGCAATTGCATCTCGTATTGTCCAGAGGACCCTCATGCATTAGGTGAGACCGTCAACGGTGGCCGAAATCACGATCGTGGAGGTGCGGTTGCATCTCTGGCGTGCTGGAATGCACCGGGTGGCTCGGATGGCCGGAGGTTGAAGACGACGGCGTGGACGATCGATGATCGTTGGATCGGCTTAGATCGGACGGATACGACATGTTCGTATATTTAAAACAGATCAACGGTTCCGATCATACGCGAAAAGATCAGACGGCTGCGGTACCTTCCACGTTTTTAAAACCGAATGTAACTATCCCACATCGAAACCTGCCGCTTCTTGCAGCTCTTTATTAAAAGTCGCGGTAACTGCGGCTCAGAATTCTCCTCCTCCCTCCACGGTACCGCCCCGTACCGTGTTCTCCTGCGGGCGTGCTCTGCGCCTACTCTATGCCGTCGTGCCGCCCAGCACGGTGTAGCTTCGTCGGCTCTCCCATGCGCCCCTGTGGGTACCCCATGCTTTGTCACGGCCTCGTGTTGGCCGGCTGGGGTCGAG
Organism: Viscum album; assembly: GCA_963277665.1. Classification (NCBI taxonomy): domain Eukaryota; kingdom Viridiplantae; phylum Streptophyta; class Magnoliopsida; order Santalales; family Viscaceae; genus Viscum; species Viscum album. The sequence goes on from OY728163.1 coordinate 701,586,037, forward strand.
CACAGCCCTCCCACTCTTTGGCGAGTGCCTCTCACCAGGCTGGTTGGCTATAGATTGAGGCAACATATTTTTTTAATAAAGGATCATTAAAAAATACTTCCCAACCGAATTATAATGTCCTTCAAATAAAAGCCAAAACCAACATCCACCAAGGCCACCAGTGGATGGGTCTTCCAAATTCATCATGCAATAGAGTATTGCATGGCCTTCTTCAAATGTTGTAACAAAGTGTCATTCATTGACACTTGTCTTGGAATTTAGGATCAGTGCTACAATAGTCTGAATTGCTTATAGAGAATGTCCAAGCATGACATCCAATGTCATTTCATGAGTCCAGAATAATTCTCCACGTAACATAAGCTTTGGAACAACTTCATCATATTGATAGCAATGAGATATTCCTATCTCATTGATCACCATTGCCAACCAATGACATTTATTCAACAAATACAATCCATAATCAAAGTGAGGGAATCTTCATTGAGTCAATAACAATATTTTAAGCATCACCACTTCAATCATTACCTTTCCATACACATATTGACACATTATTGACAACAAATGCAACACTATGCCCAACAAAGTTTTTGGTAGACTTACAGGTTGGCGTCAAAAGTTGATTAGCTAATCAAAACTTGGTGCGACTTGGAGGCAACTGTTGAGGAAATCTCGGTCCATGATTTCAGGATCGGGGAGTCTACTCAACGGATCAAGGAACTGCAAGTTAATACAATTGACCAAACCGTCTACCTAAATAACTTCGAATAATTTAGCAGGCCCAAATCTGGATTATGAGAATGGAAATATGGATCATTGCCACTAGAATATTCACGCGACATGAGGACTATTGGTGAGGACTATTGGGATTTGATAAAATAGTGATAGACTAATAGAAAAAATCATCACATCACACTTGGTAATCAAGATAAAGTACTGAAATATGCTTTTACTTATTGTAGAAAATGGAAAGTGAAACCACGAGAACACTGCGATTATTTCTAGACATAGACCATGTCCTCACCTGCATAAATTTTCAAGAGTGGTATAGTCGTTTATACACTTCACTGCTACAAGAAAAATTATACTATGTGCCAAAGTCCCCTTTTCCTAATCAACCACCTCACCGAACGAGTAAAGGTGAAAAAGATGCCTACAAGAGATACATGGAGGATTCTTTTAATGTTCGTTGCATCATGTCGTCAACTATGTATGGAGAGCTGAAGATGCAACATAAAAACATGGATGCATACACAATGATATTTAATCTCCTATCTCAAAAAAAGAAGAAAGGGAGACATAAGATAAATGAGATTTCCACAACACAATACCAGTGTAAACTAGATGCATACACTATGACATGTCATCTCCTATCTCTACAAAAGGAGAAAGAGGGGCTTAAGATAAATGAGATTATCACTATGTTATACTAGCGATCTTGCCTTCAAAATGTTGAAGTATATTGATCAATTAGCGAAGTTAGGCTTACATTTAGATAAGAAATTATCAATTACTCTCATATTATTATCCTTACCAACCAAGTTCTCCGTATTCAGCAAGAATTACAAGATGAACAGTATGGAGAAGTCATTCAGAAATCTTTTGACTATGCTTCGCCGGGAAGATAAGAAATGGTGGGACCATGATACCTCACCCCTTATGGTAAAAGAAGTGAAAGATCGGGTTGAAAAGATGATCAGTTCAAAGTCAAAGGTGCCTTTACAATGTCCTTCAAAGAGACAAAAGATTAAGAGACAGAGCGGTGAACAAGATCTTATCTGCTTCTCATGTCGCAAGAAAGGTCAATGAAAGAAAAATTGCAATGAATTGAAGAAGCAAAAGATTCTACTTCAGGTATATTCATCATTGCATGTAATATTTCTGTTTTACTTCTTAGGTATTAAGCACAATATGCAATTCACATATTTGTATTCAAATACGGGAACTAATAGGATCGTGGGTTCAAGAGAGAGAAAATATAGGAGGTTGTGGTATTCTATTAGAAGTAGTGAATCGAAAACAGCAGAACTGAACAAACCAGTAAAAACAGAAAAAAAAGAAAGAAGAAAAGGGAGAAGGGGAAGAAACTCTTCGAGGAAAACTACTCGAAGCCAAGGTCGAGACCTCCTCAACAGCAACGTTGTAGTCGACAAAATAATATCCTTCCCTTAACTATTTACCAACAACTCATATTTATTATCCTCTACCTACCGAGCCTGAGCAACCAAAGAAAGTAAAAGGACAAAAATTGTCCCCTAGCGGCCACCAAAACCATCCCCCACTGAGACAGCCCGCCACATTTCTTGAGGGGTATGTGATGTGCTCATCCATAAAGGTGAATGACACGCGATATATTCATCGACCTAGTTGGTCTATACTCATAGAATCAAGAACGTATGAGTTAACTAATATGGGATTGTCATACTCCGTGTCCCATGGTCACTCAATGATTTGAACAAAGGAATCATATGAAATGCATGTTTGCATATGATGCAGCCGGTGGACATGAGTATAAAGACACGTGTGTTTGACGAAGATCGCACCAGATCCCTTGGTAGCTTGAGTGGCATTGATGTTTTGTTAGAGGTCATTTTTTGCTTATATTTATGGATCTGGTGATTCATATTTTTTTACCAAAGTTACAAAAGTCCGTGGGGTCACACTTTGTGGTTGACTGAATGGGGACCGAATATGACTCAAAGAGCTGCTCTAAAAGTGTTTTAGAGTTAATCCAAAAAGAGTTATGGATAAGTATTCACAAGGTATTACATATAATGTGATACACGGTAAAATTGATGATAGTTTTCCAAAAGTGTTTTTTAGAAGAAATCTCAAATGAGTTTTGGATATGGTTTCATGAGTTAGTGTATATGATACAATATAAGATGAAATGGCACAAAATCTATGAGACTTTGGTGTAAGTGGTTGTTGGAGATATGCCCTAAACCCCCATACATATGATGTATGTAGGTCATATTGTTTTGTACGATATGAGCATGTCGTATTGTACGACATGCATGCATGCATGGCATATCGTTTACTACGATATATGTGATATCGCGGTCATTGCTTTGGCTTATATGAAAGCAGTGGAATGTTTAATGGTTAAACATTCAAATAACTCCCATTGGCTATCATTAAGTTGTTTCATAAGATGAAACGCATAGGAGATGCATTCATGCGATGAATGCTTAACTGGACGATACCATTTATTCACATGAATTAACGCATGAATAAATGCATGGACACGGGAAGTGTCCCCGGGTGTTTAAAGGAGGCCGAAGGCCAAGGTTTTATGATGCACTTCTTGCTTTGCTGCTGTCGAATCTCCCTCTCCCTCGAAGCTCTCTTTTTTTTCACCTTTGCACTGCTGGGTTTTGTGATGAGAAGATGAATCTCACCCGAACGTCAGGTAATTCCTTCGGCCCATGGATACACCGCGGAGGAGGGACGTCTTTCGATTGCCTCTTGAATGATCTTCATCAAACGCATGGATGAAGACTATTGCAGGGGCATCTATGGTGTAAGGTTCGCAGCTATTATCTTCATTTACAATTTATGTGGTTTCGAATATTCTTGCATGGTCGATGTTGGTTTGGGTTTCTAATCATTTTCACTGCTTAGTTTAATCTTTAAACTACCCTTAGAAGCCTATCACAAATATCGTAAGTGATAAGTCCTATAAGTAGTTTCAAAGTGTGGTCAAAAAGAAGCCTAAACAATTAGAGTAATACACACTTGGTGGCAGAAAACCTCAAAAGACACATGATTTCAGCTCAACTAAAGTCGTTATATGTTCACAAGTAGAGTAATTCACACACCTTTTTGGACTCTGCATATAGCCCCATGCCAGCAACATAAAAAGGAACCTCTCTGCAAAGGGTTGCACCTGTCCCGCGAAAGAAGCCTTTAAGGCCATCTTGTTGCCAAGTGCGCCCAATTGCCTCTTCTAAATTGTCATAAATGCCAGCCTGCAGTCGTTGCTTCAAAACTTCACATGGAATTCGCACTGCCGTACCCAAAAACGTGCTACAAAATGATGCTAAAGACTGAGCCTGCGATATACACGCCAGAATATAAGAAACTCCCATCAAAATATCAAAAAAAAAATTACTAAGAACAATCACCTGAAGTTCAGGTATTGCAGGAGCAACATTGGTTAACACAAGCTTGCTGGCTTCAAATATTCCAGTTCTCAAGCCATGGCTGCAGCATTGGATGAGGTATTATAGCCGAAAAGAGGAAAGGAGTATCACTAATTGCAACCAGCTGGCTAAAATGAATGAAGATAAGAACCTGGAAAATTGTCCCAGAATTGCAGGTATGGAACCTCTGTATAATCCTTGGACTCCAATTTCTGGGAGCTTTGAAATGATTTCTGGGAAGGTAAGTGTTGAAGCTTGCACTCGAGTCTGACATATTGAAGGCCCAAAGGTTCGGCATCATGTGTTAACAGCAATTTTAATTCACTGTGGATGGATTTTTCTTTTTTTCTTTTTTGACAATTATAAGAGCAGGTCAATCCATATTTATTCTATAGTAATGCAGGCAGTTGAATGCAAAGGGTGCATATTTGTTTTTGTGATACAGATGTGGTCCAGTTGCAACAATAACAAATGCATGCTGCTCACAACTATCTGGTCGATGACAACTATCTGCTCACAATTCTTCTTATTTAACAAGTTTGCAGGTGAGACAATGGTAACCAAAAAACCATACCTCAAAAGTGAGGTAAACATTATCTATTTTTAAGCACACAAGTAGAGTTGCGCAAAAGATGGCAGGTCTCGGACCCCTTAGCATAATACTCTAGCATTACCCATCAAACTGGGTCATATATATTTATAACATCCAACTTGTTATATAAAAATTTCAGTGACAATTAAACTCTTTTAGTGAAAATATTAAGTAGTTCTTCTCTTTTCTTAATATTAGCAAATGTAAGAATTTTTTTCTTTTGTCAAAAGTTCTCATGAAAAAAATGACAATTCACCTCTATGCGTTTAGTATGCTCGTAAGAAAAAGGATTAGTAGTAATTTTTATAGTTAACTGATCATCACACCATATATGAACAGGTTTCCCAATCGGGTAGTCAATATCATGTAAGAATTATTATGTCCACAAGATATCTATTGCCACGTGAGTCGTGACTAACTCAACACTCGAGCGAAATACAGTTGTCATCTTCTAGCCACACCAAAAAATTAGATGACCACCGATAAAAACAGCATACCTAAATGTAGATTTTCTTAGATGATAATCATTCAACAAAGTCAGCATCACAAAAAATCTCAATATTCATATGATCAAGATCATAATATAGCAAGTCCAGACCTAGATCTTCTTGATATATCAAAACAATAAGAAGAATTGCATCCTGTTAAAATGGAGGAGAATGGACCCAATACCCAATATAACTCCTAAAAGAGGTCTTGGTGTTTATTTATAATGAATGGCGCGATACCTCAACTTAGACAAGGGACTCACATCCTCTAACACCCCCTCAAGTTAGGTGCACCTAGCTTGAATACACAAGAAAACAAAAAAAAACATTTTCAAGATACCTCCTAAGAGAGGTCTTGTGTTTATTTATAATGAATGGTAAAGATAACATGATACCTCTAACTTCGATATGGGACTCACATCCCAATATAGTTTTGCGTTTTTCTTCATAAAGTTGCTCGCTTTGCTTACAACCTAGACAATATTGTTGGATTGGTGTTGTCCGATTCGGTTGGGTTGAATGCTTGTGACCCGCAACTGTCGCGGGTTGAGCTCCGCGGTGAGCTCGTTGGGGGTTGCAAGGGGCAACGCGCCCCTGCTTTGAGGGTCCGGGGGCCGAAGGCGCCCGGCCCTTTTTTTTTGGCACTGTAGCATCTCTGACACTGTAGCAGAGCTGACCGACCGACACCGACAGGCACTGTAGCAGTGCGGACTTCGGGGTCAACTTTACTGTAGCGCTTTTGACAAAGTCAATCGTCGTTCACTGTAGCAACGCGGACCACTTTCCCGAACCACGTAAATCCCGGTGTCCTTATTTGCTTAATTTCTTTCGTTTTCTCGTTTTTGTCGTTGTGTGTCCCGACGATTCCGCAACAAATATTTGGCCTAACCATAGTTGAATAGTTCAGTTTTTCAACCAACAATGCTTATCGGGTGAAAAGAATGAAGGGTTGCAAAGGATCGAATAACACTTATTCAATGCAGCGGAAGACAATACAAATCACAAACTCAAAATCACCATGCTATGCAAAACCGAAATGTATCCACAGACCAACTGAGGAATAAAAAGAAAACGAGCTATGGGAAGAATCAACAGGACGAGTCGGCCTTCGGGTTCCTAGCAACGAAATATATGCTTCCAAGGTGGGGAGCGGGTATGCCCCCGGGTGCCTGATGACTGTGTGACATGTTCAGAGACACGTCAGTGCTGGTTGAAGGCATGGTCGATTCTGAGAGTCACCTTAGAACCCGAGAATCGATAATGATTATTTCGTTGTGTTTTCGCAATTTATTTTTGTTGAACCTGGTTTATTATGTTTTCAGGTGAAGGGTATTTCCGAGTCCCACATCGAATTACTCCACCTTGTAATCTTTTTAATCTATCTATAAAAGAATGTTTCCACCTCACTTTGAGGTAAGGAAAATTCACCTTCTACATGGTGTCAAAGGGAAACTCCCGATAATACCTTTCTCTTTCCCTCCCATCCGTTGCACGCCTCCTTCCAGGCGGCCCTCCGTCCTTCCCGATGGAACACTCCCGCCCGAGGCCCTCCATCCCGCCCAAGCGGCTCCTTCCCAACGCTGCTTCCCTCACCCGCGGCCCTCCGCCTCCCTCCACAGCGGACCGGCACCTCCCTCAGCAATTCCCGGCCCGCCTCCCTCGCGGTTTCCCAGCTCGTTGTCCTAGCTCTACCTTATATTTTTTTCATTTATTTTGGAATAATAACAAATATTTTTTTGATTATGTTTTTACGCGTCAATTCATAAAATCAGTACATAGTTTAAGCATTTCATGTATATTCCTTAATAATCTCATTTTTCAATTTTTAAGGGAATAGTATTTGTTTCGATAAATTTGTTCTTCAGGCACTCAAACCCGCTTGGATCACATCTAGACAAATAGAAGCAGGACGACGAGCAATGGCACGAAAAACTCGTAGGGGTGGAAAAGTATGGGTACGTATATTTCCAGACAAACCAATTACATTAAAACCTACGGAAACACTCCCGAGTAAAAGGTATTTCCGAGTCCCACATCGGATTACTCCACCTTGTAATCCTTTTGATCTATAAAAGAATGTCTCCACCTCACTTTGAGATAAGGGGAATTCACCTTCTACAATTTTATTATGTGGAGCACATCACATCCTATATACATTGTTTTACTGGCTATGTTAAGGACACCGTTAGTGATAGCCTAGTAAGTTTTACTCGCACCTTGCTTGGGCGGGCCCCTAGCACTTTGGTACCCGATGTTCGCAGGTTTAGGTAGGGCAAAGGCCCAGTATAGTCTTCTAGCGGTAACACTTTAGACCCTTGCAGCTAGTCGGTAACCCCTGACATACGGAGGAGGCGAGTTTGAGGTCACATGACACCCAGCCCAGACACTGGTGAGTGGTCTCGGACCAGAGTCATACAACATCTTCTGCATGAGATTGGTTATCTAGTCAAAAGGCTATATAGTGTGATAATCAGGCAGTTATCAAGATTGCTACAAATCTAATGTTTCTTGAACGAACAAAACATGTTGAGTTTGAGTGTCATTTCATTCGAAAAAATTTCAAAAAGAAGAATCTTACCTTCGGCTATGTACAGACCGCGGAGCAATTGGGCAATGTGTTTACTAAATGAGTTCTAGAAACACGGGTGAAATTTTTGTGTGGAAAGCTGGGCATAATAAATATATATGCTCCAACATAAATTTCAAATCTCCCCATATCTCGGAATTGTATCTCATATCTTCATCTATAAATAAACCTCCCTGACCTAGCTTTGAGGGCACGGTTTCCTGGTATTCAATTTCCATGGTATCTTACAATCTAAAGCAGTACTCCACGTATGACATATCTCTCTTGATGCTATATGTCCCATATGCCTTGGATGATGATATTAATATACATTCAATCTCTTGGCATTGCACCAAAATTTTTTATTAGGTGAAAGAACTCACTTGATCCTCAAGTATTTTGTTCTGGGTGTATCCTTGCTTGGTTCTTGTGGAATAGATGAAATGAACCGGTCTTCAATCAGAAATCAATTCCTAATAATGTATGGGTTCAAAGAACTCATAGAATTTGTTAGGATCATAAATTCTTGTGTGAGAAAAATAGAGGATTCTATTGATTGACTGTAAACCGGCAGCAGCAAAAGCACTCAACAAACCAGAAAATTACAAAAGAAGAAGAAAATGGAGAAGAAGAGACTCCTCTGGGAAGACGCTCCCCAAGGTCAAGGTCGATACCTCCAATCAGCTACAGCTGAAGCCAAACAAAATAAGTGTATCCCCCCCTACAAGCATTCCCTGTTAGGTAACCAACCTAACAGAAATACGAACAGCAGAATATAGGTGGAATAAAATGAACAAAACAGCAGCAACACTTCCGGAAGAAGAAGATACAGAATAAAATGAGTTCTTGTGGAATAGATAAAATGAACTGGTCCTCAATCAGAAATCAATTCCTAATAATGTATGGGTTCAAAGAACTCAAAGAATTTGTTAGGATCATAAGTGCTTGTGTAAGAAAAATAGAGGATTCTATTGATTGACTGTAAACTGGCAGCAGCAAAAACAATCAACAAACCAGAAGATTACAAAAGAAGAAGAAGAAGATGTAAAAGAAGAAGAAGAAGAGACTCCTCCTCTGGGAAGATGCTCCCCGAGCCAAGGTCGATACCTCCAATTAGCTATGGAGCCAAACAAATTAAGTGTATCCCCCTCCCTACAAGCATTAGGTAACCAACCTAACAGAAGTACGAACAGCAGAATATAGGTGGAATAAAATGAACAAAACGACAGCAACACTTGTAATTTTCCGGAAGAAGAAGATACGGAAGAAGAATCTCAGTAGAAGGTCCACCTCCAGGAGCCTAGGCAGCCGCCACACCCTCCAGCGACCACACTGTAAATGTGTAGTACCCCCGATTTTTGGTACGTAACCCTTTCTTTATGTTTTTCATGTATATTAAGTATAAAGGTGAAGGTAGGGAGAGTTTGGGGATCCTTCAATAAGTTTTGGGGGGCTAAAGGAGAGGCGCGTGGGTTGCGCACTGTTTGTCCAAATCGTGCGGAAATCCTAAGAGAAACCGTGCGCAGTAGTAAGTTTGGATAGTAGCTTCAGCACGGTAGGCGCACGATTAGGGAGGCCGTGCGAGGAGGCCGTGCGAGATCCTTCTTGAGGCAATAGTTAACGCACGGTTAGCGTACGGTTTGTCTAACCGGGTGAACTAACCATGCGCGGGATTTAAGTGAGATGCTAAAAAAGTGGATCTCACACGTTTTTGTCTCTAACTCCCTCATTTTTGCTTCTTTGCGGCCCTAATTCGGGATTTTTCTCCATTGAAGGTAGGAGAGCCTCTCCCAAGTGATTTGGAGTCAATCTGGAGCCCTCTCTTAGCGTTTTTAAGCCCAATTCTTGCAGTAAGTGTCGTTCTTCATCGTTCTTGCCACGGTTTTTCAGATCTACTTCTCATCTTCTCTCGGTTTCTTAGATCTACACCCGTTGTGGTTAGATCTAAGATAATAGATGCCAAATAAGTTGAGATTTGGTCTTCATCATGTTAGGGGAAGAGATCTAAGGTGGTTTCGTGGAGAATCGACCCGGTTTCGTGTATTGATTTGATTGTGAATTGGCTGTTTAGCAATTGTTGGAAACCCTCTTTAGTGACGGTTTGGTAAATTGTGGAAATCTGGAAAATCGATGTCCTTGAATAAAGTGTTTTGATTCTTGATTTTAAAATGAAGATTTTAAAAGGGGGTTTTTCTGGAATTTTTGTAATTGGATTTGATTAAAGTGTTTTCAATAAAAGGGAAGGTTTTATTGAAATGAAATGGTTGATTGGAATTGGTTTGTTTAATGGTTTTCAATAAAATAACGGTTTTATTAAAATGGTTTGAATTGGTTTATTTGAATGGTTTTGGCATACATAGGTTGTGTGATTTCATGTTCGACGTGCCCCTAAATAAGAGGCATGTGCCATTGGGGTACAAGGTGTGTGACCCTGGATCGGGGGCGTGTGTCAGTGGGACACAAGGTAATTGGACGAGAGACCGCTCATGAATATGGAACTGTCAAACAAGCATGCATATGTGGGTGTGTGGTGAACAATGGAATGGTTATGCCAAAATGATATTAAGAAATGGTTTTTAAAGCTTTGTTGGTTGTTTTTCTAGAAATATGACTTGATGGAGAAGTGGTTAAATTGGCACTTGTTTACATTTGGTTATAAATGGTTTTGAAATTTGTTTATATTTAATTATAAACTGTTTTGGAAAATTGTTTTATATAAACTGTTTTATATAAATGTTGTTAACATTTTTATCCTAATGCTGTGAGTAGGGAAGTCATTGGGGAAAGCCTACTGAGTTTTATACTCACCCCTGCGTTGGCATTTCGGTGCTTTTGCAGATGCTATCTTCCGGGACATGGGCAAAGGTAAATATCACACATATTTAGCACAACCTCGTGATACGTGGGTCGTTTGGTGATGTTGGGGCATGGAACTTGTGGAGCATGGAGTCTTATGGTCATCTTGGGGTCCTTAGTTGTCTTTCCGCTGTTTACTTTGATAGTTGTTTTGGCCTCCGTTGCAGCATACTTTGGTGTGGGTTTGATTTAAATGAAGTGGTTGAGTTGTCTTTCATTTATTCATGCATCATATAGTGTGTTGTTTGGTTATGGTTTGTTGGGTTAATGGTTTATTTCTTTAAGGGTAAATCGTCCCCCACTTGCATTGAAACCCTTCGGCATTTATTGTCAGCCTTCGGCGCTTTGGGGATGTCGCTTAAGGCCTAATAATAATTCATTGTATTCTCAAGCCAATAGGAATAAGTGAGTCATTACAAAATGCCTACAATAGGATTCGTACCTCCTTCCCTCAGCCCTCTCCCTTATTTATTACCACCAACCAAATAGCCAAACCAAACTATCAATATAAAAGTACAAACCTGCCCCTTGACAGCAAACGCCCACTCCCCTTAAGGTCCATGCCTGGACAGCCCCCTATTCCTAACATTTCCCCTAGTCTGAAAAAACCACCTTGGAAAAAAACACCTTGTCACCAAGGTGGACCTCCAAACCATTGCTCGGCTCACCATACTGGAAAAATTTGGAGGCACTCTTAAGCACTTTTGTCACTCCTCAAACTGGAATGGTAGTTCCCCCTTTGAACATTGGTGAGCCTCCTCTTCCATCTCTGCATTCCACACGCACAGCTGTTGTCAGGCAGTGAGGCACTACCGGTCTTCACAACTACCTCCTTAAAATGCTCTGCAGCAACAGCATCATTGGATAAACCAAGACCTACATTCATTGCAAGCTACTGGAAAATTAAGACAGCCCTTTGCATCCCATATGTTTGCATATTTGAATTTCTGATCTTGAATGCTATCACGCACAACCGCTTACATCCCTCCAAATGTCTTATAACCACTCCTTCTGCTAGTGCTTCAATCATGTCATCATGATCCCAACAAGAATTCACCAAAAAAACAAATCAAACTAAATCATGGCCAGAATAATGTCATCTGGGTGTCTTCACAAACATCAAGAATTGCCCCAAACATCTCCAAGCACCACTTTTGCGAAGAGTTCTGTCCAAAACCATGTTTAGCTAAAACTATACTTCCAAGCATGGAAACAAGCAGGCCTGAGAGATACCTTGGGTATCTCAAAAAATTGAGTCAAGTCCCACATCGGACTTGACGTATCATGTAATCTCTTTTATTCATTATAAAATAACCCCAAGACCTCCCTAAGAGAGATACCTTGAGTATTTGGTCACTCTTCCATTTTAACATGGTATCAAAAGAGGTAATAATCTAACCCTATCCTGCTTCCTGTCTCTTTTTGTCTCAGCGGACACCTACGTTTTTCCCTGTCAGGGGCGGCGGCTCCCAGCCGAATTAGTCAGCCGCCCCCCACCCCCGTGTTGCACCGCTCTTCTCCTTGGATGGGTCGCTCCTCTCTCCAAGCGGGCGTCACCTCCCTGCTCACCCTCCTCCTGCGCCTTCAGCAAAACCAGACGAGCCACCTCCCTGCGGGAAAGGCCCCACCATCGACGGCTCCTCTGCCCATCCGCTTCCCCGCCGGCCACCCCGCATCATCGCCACCCTAGTCGGCGACTCCCATACGTCGGCCCCCTTCCACGCCTGAGATCCTACGCGACGGGCCACCCTCGCGCATCTCCTTTCCCTTCGCGAGAGGCCCAACATCGACGGCTCCTCCTACGCGATATCACCTCCTTTGTGCAACATCTCCTGTGCGACAGGCCCCATCGCGACGGGCTCCTATACGTCGCCCTCCCAGTGTGCCACCCCTCCAAACGCGCCCCTTCAACGTCGCCCCTCCATGTGCGACACACCAACCAGCCCGACATCCCTCCCTGTGCAACAACCCCTCATCGGACCTGAGTTCATCGTTCTCCACGTGCGAAGCTAGAAAGCTCATAAGAATGAGCTTTTACATGAAGCAACTGTTCGGGAGGTCGGGACCCCCACCAGCGCCGCTGTGCAAAGGGATCGCACGCCCCCTTCCTGATTGGTTTCTTCAAATTTGCTCCTTGATCGCATACATCCTGCTGCAAAATAAATACTTTGCCTTTATCAAGTTCTTTGTTGTTCTCTGCTGCAGACCTTTGTTGTCAATCACATTTTTAGGGTCCGCAATGACGGGCGTCGTTTCACCTCGACAATTTGGGTCCGCCAAGTCGGGCACCGTATCACCCATCCTTTTGGGTCCGCCAAATCGGGCGCCGTATCACCCGGCCTTTTGGATCCGCTAGTCTGGCACAGTTTCACCCGGCCGTTTTGAGACTGTTTGTCGGTCACCGTTTCATCCGGCATTTTGAAGCAAGGGGTCGTCCTCAACATGGGAGCATGGGAGCATGGGAGTTCTACAATGGTCATTTTTCTTTAGCAACCATGGGCGGGAGCGCAACCGGTGCAGCACATCCAGTGGGCAGTGCATTATTAACGGGAAGCATCCATGGCAGTTTATCTTTTCTTATGTTTTGTCTTATTATGTAATCAAGCTGGGTATGTCCAACTTGAGGGGGAGTATTGGAAGGGTCTGCTTTGTTTTTGCTTTGATTTGTTTTCTTTAATTATGTTTTCAAGCTAGGTCTACCTAGCTTGAGGGGGAGTGTTGGAGGTTGAGTCAAGTCCCACATCGGACTTGACGTCTCATATAATCTCTTTTATTCATTATAAAATAACCCCAAGGCCTCCCTTAGAGAGATACCTTGGGTATTCGGTCACTCTTCCATTTTAACAATATCCTTTAAAGCCAATCATCGCCATCAGTAGGCGCGAGAACTGTGATTTTTTATTTCCATATAAAATTGTTTAAATTCCTTGCTTTTTTTTTGCTCAAATTATTTCCTGTTTTTTGCTTCGGACTGTAATTGTTTTTCTGTTGGGCCACTTATTTGCTCAAGGGGCTCATATATGTTGTCCACCCAAGGCGTTGCCACTGCTCATTTTGTTCGGGGGTTCCACGTGGCTCCTGCTCATTCGCTTGAGCTTTTACACGGTTGTCTTGTCTGTTATATCTTCTAGCAGCGCATTAATACTCCTACAGGTTTCAGTTTGAAGGCAATTTTGATTCCGGTTTCCCCTACAAATCTTCTCTCGATTTTCAGAGTGAAACCCTCGAAAAGGAAATACGGAAAAGAAGCTTGGACCTACGCTAGCCGCTATTGTCGTTCGTCATCCCGCCGCTAGCTCCTCCCAAACATGATTCCCATCAAACGCTACACTTCTCTCGAGTTTGGGAGGAGCCCTAACTCGATATTGAGAGCTTGCACGGCGTTCTTGGATTACTTACAGCCTTGCACTGTTGTCCTAAAGGAGAATCGATCCTGGTGTGCATCTCTGGTGGAGATTCAATTTTTTATTTCACCAAGGGCGTTGGTGCGGGAGAAATGCAGATCCAGATCAAGATACTCATCTTGCGAAGCGCGATCGAAGGACCGTCAAACAGTGGTAACCTGTCCGCCGCGTATGTTTTTTTTTTTTTGCATCCTCTAATTTCTTCATTTTACGCTTCCAGTCCACTGTTGTTCTTGAGCTGTTCTACCTAGTCTGTTTCTGTAATTTTTTTCCTTTGAGCTTTAATAAAAGGATAGCATAGGGTGGTGTTCTTGTCGTGGAGGAGGGCCAAATCGGTTCTGAACTACGTTAAATTCCGGTGTCCCTCTACTGTTTTCATTGCTTCTTCTGCTCATTTGCTCTTGTTTCTTAGTTTCAGGTTTCGTCACGTCTCTATTCACCACAACAACTGTGTATTTGGATCTGTTTGCATCATCATCACATTTTATTTTCTGCTTCGAATGTTGAATTGAACTCAATTTTATCATCAATGGTCCTTGGCAATTTCTTGGGGACTTACCTTTTTAGCGTAGCCCCCAACAAAGTGGTATCAAAGTTTCCCAAATAAACAATGGCTTCTGCGAAGTATGAAATTGAAAAATTTGATGGCAGCAATGACTTTAATTTGTGATGATTAAAGATGCAAGCCCTATTAGTCCAACAAGGGGTGCAAGATGCCCTTTACGGACCTAAGAAACCCCACGTAAGTCAGTCCGTTGATGGTCAAACAGTGACAACCTATTCAGATGTCTCTCCCGATGTTTTGATGAAAGCACGTAGCTCTTTAACCTTGTCTTCAGGTGATAGTTCTGCGGGAGGTTGCTTATGAAACTTCCGCAGCTGGTATTTGATCTAAACTTGAAAAACTTTATATGATAGAATCCTTAATTGGCCGTCTACATAAAAAGCACAAATTATATACCTTCAAGATACGTCATGGAACTGCCATTCAGGCACACCTTGATGAGTATAATAAAATATTATTAGAGTTAACCAACATAAATGTTAGTGTTGAAGATGAGACCAAGCCATTATACTTTTAATTTCTTTAGATAGTTCATATGAGCATCTTATTGATGTTATGATGTATGGCAGAGATTCTTTGACCTTAGAGGAAGTCAAGTCTGCCTTGCTTTCTCGTGAACTGCGTGGGAAGGCTAAGGTTAAACTTGAAACAGAGGATCTGAATGTGAGGGTACGTTCGGAGTTTCGAGGGAAGAAGAAAGGTAATAGTAAGAAAGGTAGCAAGAACTGTAGTCAATCTAGGGAATCCCGGTCTAAGTCTAAGCCGAAGGAGGTTACCTGCTACCATTGTAAGAAACCTGGGCATATTAGACCCAAATGCCTCGATTTAAAATCCGGTAAACCTTCTAAAGAATCTAGTGATCATTCGCTCTTTGTCGACCAAGACTATGAAAGTGCTAAGGTGTTGTGTGTGTCCCGATATACTCTTCATGTCGAATGGATCTTAGACTCAGGATGTTCATTCCACATGTGTCCGGATAGGAGTTCTTTTTCTAGTTTGACCGAAGGAGTTGATGGAGAGGTAGTTTTAGGCAACAACAAGAGATGTCGTGTCATGGGTAGAGGTTTTGTTATGCTATAGAGCTCTCAGACCATTCTCTTGTCACCTTATTGGATGTGAGATGGGTTCTGAATTTACAAAGGAATCTGATCTCATTAGGTGTTTTGGATTAGAAAGGTTTCATTTTTAAATCTAATTCTGGTTGCCTTAGAATCTCCAAGGGAGCTCGTACGGTTCTTAAAGGCTTCTTGTTGAATGGATTATATGTTTTGGATGGAAGAACACATATGAGGCAGTTGGGCAACACGTACATCACTAACAATGACAGCACTATGTTTTGGCATAGGCGGCTGGGACATGTGAGTGCTAAAGGACTAGAGGAATTGAGCAAGGAAGGGTTGTTCACTCAGGTTACACCAAGTAACTTACCCTTTTGTGAGGACTCTGCCCTGGGTAAGTCTAAAAGAGTCGGTTTTCATAAATCCAGCTTTAAAGCTGGTCGCCCACTTGAGTATGTTCACTCTGATTTGTGGGGACCTGCTAGGACTACCTCCCATGGTGGAGGCTCTTACTTTGTCACCTTTATAGATGACTTTTCAAGGTAAGTTTGGGTTTATATTTTGAGAAATAAATTTGATGTCTTTGAGGTGTTTAAAACTTGGAAAACCTCTATAAAAAATCAATTAGGGAAGAAATTAAAGGTTTTAAGGACCGACAATGGCTTTGAATACCTATCTACTAAATTCATCGAGTTTTGTGAAAATGAGGGAATTATGAGGCACGGAACTGTGAGTCATACTCCTCAGCAGAATGGTCTAGCTGAGCGTATGAACCGCACCATTCTTGAGCGGGTTCGTAGCATGCTTGCATGCTCGGGCTTGCCCAAATCATTTTGGGCAGAAGTTGTCACCACGGCAGTTTACTTAATAAATAGGTGTCCCTCGTCTGCCAATGACTTTAAGACTCCTATTAAATTATGGAGCAATCACCCCCATCCTATGAACATCTTAGGGTGTTTGGATGCACTGCATATGCTCACATTAGGAATGATAAACTTGAGCCCAGAACTGTCAAGTACATTTACATAGGGTATCCTTAGGGGGTGAAGGGGTATAAGCTTTGGGTAGATAAACCGCACTTTCAAGAGTGTATTCTTAGCCGGGATGTGGTGTTTCAAGAGTCTGTTCTTGCTAGAGTCCATCCTCCCACTGATGACAGTGATGATCCTTTTCAGAAGAGCGATCTTGAGGTTGATCCTCCCAGTGTTAGTGAGCCTCCAATTGAGACACCTTCTACCACTAAAGGTGCCTCTTTCTCAGCCTAAAGCCAGAATTTGGGTCTAATTTTGATGATGCTTCTGATGATGGAGCTCCTAGTGACCTTAGAGGATATCAGCTCACTAGGAAAAGGTAGAGGAGAGTAGGTACGGTCATGCGGTAGAGGATCTCAGTGGAGAGAATCCCCAAAGCTACAATCAAGGTGTCAATGAAATCAACTCTAAGCATTGGATTTCAGCTATGGAATATGAGATGACATCCCTAAGAAAGAACCATACCTGATCCATAGTCAATAAACCACCTACTGTCAAGGTGATTGGCTGTAAATGGATATATAAAACAAAAGAAGACAGCATTGCAGGTAATAAAATTAAGTTTAATGTCAGACTTGTAGCCAAAGGCTTCCTTCAAAGAGAATGAGTTGATTACTCTGAAAATTTTTCTCCAGTAGTTACGCATTCTTCCATAAGAATTCTTCTTGCTTTTGATGCCCATTTAGACTTGCATATAGAACAGCTAGATGTTAAAACTGCTTTCTTGCATGGTGATTTAATTGAAAAATTATACATGAAGCCTCCTATTGCTTTTGAGCATGAATTTAAAGTTAACCAAGTTTGTTTACTTAATAAATCGTTATATGGATTAAAACAAGCTTCAAGACAATGGTACAAGAAGTTTGATTCGTTTATATTAGAGAATGGTTTCAGCAGGAGTGCATGTGTATATTTTAAATCTGTTAAAAATTGCATGCTTTATTTATTGGTTTATGTTGATGACATGTTACTCATGTGTTATGAAATTAATCACCCATGTTAAAAAGCAATTGAATTCATCTTTTGAAATGAAAGATCTAGGCTTTGCTAAGCAAATTTAGGCATGGAAATTATTAGGGATAGGATGCATAAGCTTCTTTATGTATCTCAACGTTCTTATATCCTTAAAAGTGATTAAGAGGTGTTTGTTTGATGCTTTGAAACCTGTTAGTGTTCCTTTAGGTCATCATTTTAAATGGTCTTTATCTCAGTCACCTACCACGACTTCTGATATTAAATATATGAGTAGAATCTCATATGCTAATGTAGTGGGAAGTATTATGTATGCTATGATTTGTATCAGACCAGATGTTGCATTTTCTATCTGTACTTTGTTTATGGAAAATCCAAACAAGTCACATTGTCATGCTCTTAAATGGTTGTTAAGGTTCATTTTTTCTACTTCATCACTTTCAATTTGTTATGGTAAGAATGTTAATTCTTTTGAATTAGTGACCGGTTATGTGGATTCGAACTATGCTGGAAATATTGATACTAGAAAATCACTAACTGGTCATATCTTTACTGCATGTGGAGGACCTATATCATGGAAGTGCAATATGTAATCGGCGGTTGCTCTCTCAACCACTGAGGCCGAGTACATAGCAATGACAGAAACCGTTAAAGAAGTCATATGGCTTAAGGGTTTGATAACTAAGCTTAGTATAAATAATTCTGTTATTACTCTACATTGAGATTCTCAATCTTCCATTTATTTGTCTAAAAAATTAGTTTGTCATGATAGGTCTAAACACATAGATATTAGGCTTCAATTTATCAAAGAAGTTATAGAAAGTAGAACAATGTGTGTCATTAAGATACACACGGATGATAATTCAGTCGATAGTTTAACCAAGGCTGTAACTTTATCCGAGTTCAAGCATTGCTTAGGTATCTTGAACTTGATTCCACTTGAATAACATTTAGGTGTAAAAACATCGCCAATTTTATATGAAAATTGTGAAGATTTATGAATTTATATTTCCATATAAAATTGTTTAAATTCCTTAGGCATTTTTATTTTTGCTCAAATTATTTCCTGTTTTTTTGCTTCGGCCTGTAATTGTTTTTCTGTTGGGCCACTTATTTGCTCAAGGGACTCATACATGCTGTCCACCCAAGGCACGCCACTACTCATTCTGTTCGGGGGTGCCACGCGGCTCCTACTCATTCCCTTGAGCTTTTACACGGTTGTCTTGCCTGTTATATCTTCTAGCAGCACATTAATACTTCTGTGGGTTTCAGTTTGAAGGCAATTTTGATTCCAGTTTCCCCTGCAAAGCTTCTCCCGATTTTTAGAGTGAAACCCTCGTGAAGGAAATACGGAGAATAAGCTTGGACCCACGCGAGCTGGTATTGTCGTTCGTCGTCCCCCCGCTAGCTCCTCCCAGACGTGGTTCCCATCAGGCGCTACACTGCTCACGGGTTTTGTATTTGGATCTGTTTGCATCGTCATCACATTTTATTTTCTGCTTTGAATATTGAATTGAACCCAATTGTATATTCGGTGGTCCTTGGCAATTTCTTGAGGACTTACCTTGCAGCGTAGTCACCAACAAGAATAGTAATAGAATGGCACGATTTCTCACAATCACCGCATCTCCTGAACTCCTCAGGCTCAAGGGAATTTATTCTTCTCGTTATCTTTAGTGAAGATGCACGGCCTTGCACGCTACATCTCTGGGCGTCTTCTGACCACCAATTGACTTCAACGGAAACAACATCAAGAAATTGCTTCATTAAATAGAGCGAGCAGCTCTGCGGACAATGATGGCTTCCATGTCTCTGTTCTGGCCCAAGGAGTCGTTGTTGTGTTCATAGAGTCGCAACAATTGTTGCACGTGTTGTAAACCGATCCAGCTGATAAGCCGCAAAGCCTTGGTAACCCGGCTACAGTGGCACCCTTATTGTAACCTATCTCCACTGTCCTCTGCCTTGGATAGCTCATCTAGTAGCTGCAAGGCTGGTGGATTACGGTCCAACAGGCGAACAAACTCCACAGTAGACACTGCACTTGTCAATCACCAAACAAGATACTGCTTCTAGCACAATCAATACACTTAAAGCCAATTTGAACATCATTGAGAGTCCCTAGCTCTGTTACAGCAACACTGCTTGTTTCTAAAACAGTTCCTCCTGCAGAATCGGATTTGAACTTTTCTGAAAAATTAAGGTCGCCTCCTTGCGAAAGCAGGAACCCCGTCTCGTCCGGTAATAGACTGAAAATTCTCCTAAAAATTGTTGTCACTTGTGTTCTACACCGCTCCGCCGTGTTGGAACTCGTGGTATACGAACAACCAAAGCTAAGGCAACTTCTACCTCACTCCGCTCTACTCGTTTTGAACTAGGAAGGGTGAAGCATTCTTCCTGATTGCAGAAAGCAGAAGGCGAGATGTTTTTCTCCGATCCTCGACAATTCTACGCAACAGGTGGTTCACTCTGACTAATTTCATTAGGAGTTGGAGGTGTTGAAATACCAAGAACACGTCGTTGCTCCTCGGAACTTAGTTGAACTGATAGCTCTGCTAGCTCCCTGAGTTGTGCCTGCATGTTCTGAAAGAGCTCTCGACCCCGCCTCGCGTTCTCCGCCAACTTCTTAGCACGGTCTACCATGGACGTTTGAAGATCCCGCAACACAGCCGCCTGTGATTGCATCAAGTGGTCTAGTTCTGAACTCGTTGTAGCACCACTCGTCTCCATTCTGGTCGGAACGTTCCACAAACAATCGTCAACCGTTGCGTTCATGCCTCAAGGTTGATCGCACAGCAGAAATTATGTCGAAGAAAGAGAAAAATCCTCCACGATCATTTTTTCCCAACAGCGAATGCGACCCTCGACTCAACAAACACCAAAGCGTAGCGACCTCCATTCAACGTCCGGCCTGCTCTGTTCGTCCTCACCTAACGACTTCAACTCAACGTTCGCGTTTCACAAACAGCCGCCACAAGTTGTGATCCCCTCTCAGCAGTCGACTGATCGTCCACACGTCTTCTTCTCAACGTTCGGCAAGCTTCGAACGTCCGCACACGCCAACTCTATCTGTCTTCCCAGCTCGTGCGTACCCTATGATCGTGACTCGGTTGTGATCGAACCTACTTACCGCGACACAGTGCTGCTCTCAAAGATTGTCTGTTCCGATCATCCTCCCCAACAAGCGTGTTTTCCAGCGACTGCGTCTCACAACAGAAAATAGGTTGAAGAGAGAATACACAGTATTAGTTTTGTTTCCCAACAAACAGCACCTCGCACCTGCTCTGACCACTCTACCGACGACCAGCAGCACTGTTGTCTTCAACGACCGTCTGCTCCTCTCATTCTCGTGCTACGAACAAGCTCCCCCACTTTCGTCTCCTTCCAGCGATTTCTCCCCAGCAGAGTCGCCAAATTATTAGGTAACCAATCTAACAGAAGTACGAACAGCTAAATATAGGTGGAATAAAATGAAGAAATAAGCAGCAACACTTGTAATTTTCTGGAAGAAGATCCAGAAGAAGAATCTCCATGGAAGGTCTGCCTCCAGGAGCCTAGGCGACCGCACTGTAAATGCACACAATAGGATTCATACATCCTTCCCTAAGCCTTCTCCCTTATTTATTATCCCCAACCAAACAGCGAACTACTCTAACCAAACTATCAATATAAACGTACAAATCTGCCCCTTGACAGCAAAGGCCCACTCCCCTTCAGGACCATGTCTGGAAAGCCCCTCATTCCTAACATTCCCTGTATTTAAAAGCCACAACCTACTACCAACAATCCCCTACCTACTACAGCCAAAAACAAACTATGTAAAGTGCAATACTGCCCCTAGCAGCTAATATATATCCCCTCACACAGACAATCAACTGCTCACATTCCTAACACTACCTCCCGCTTGAAAATCCACCTTGTCTTCAAGGTGGGAACCATGTCTTCATAAACCACTTTGTCTGAACTTTCTTTTGCAACTTCAGTCCCTTGAATACCCATAACAAGACCTATAACTGTTTTATGCAGAGCAGGAACATCGTTAGTGCCATTTCCAGAGACAGCTACAGCATCCTCTGTTTTACGAGTGTTTGCACCAGTAAAAGCTTATCATTGGGAGAAGATCTACCCATCACCGAGATATTTCTGGCTACTTGCTCTCTTTCCCCATCTTGTAATGTGCGGAATACACGATCTCCAATGAAAGTATGCTTGCTAGCTTCTTCGGCAGCGGAATCAAGTATGCAACATTCCAAAGTGATAGATTTTTCAGTTTGAATATTGTCCTCAATGACCATGCATACCTTAACACCGGCATCTTTGCAAAGTTGCACAGCATCCTTAACACCAAGACCAATAAGGATCCTTATGCAAACATTAGTGTAGAAATATACAAGTCTCTACCTGAATGAGAGGTGGAGATATTCTTTTATAGATAGATGAAAAGAATTACAAGTTGAAATAATCCGATGTGGGACACGAAAATACCATTTACCCGGAAATACAATTAACCGGGTTCAACACTCCCCCTCAAACTAGTACATGATAGCTTGAAACAAGAGTCCCACAAAAAGAAAGAAGACACCAAACAGACCATACACACTCCCCCTCAAGCAGGGTCATTGATGTTGTGGATACCCAGCTTGGTACAAAGAGAGTCCAATCGAGCTCCCGAGAAGCCTTTGATGAAGATGTCAGCAAGCTGATATGTCGTCGGTATGCGGATGAAACTGGCATGGTGTTGCTCGAGGTGATGGCGAAGAAAATGGCAGTCCACCTCGATATGCTTCAAGCGTTCATAAAAGACTGGATTGGAAGCAATCTTCGTGGTTGTCTGATTATCACACCAAATATGAGCATACGTCTGTAGCGGGAAACCAATCTCAAGGAAGAGATGATGAAGCCAAAGGATCTCAGTAGTGACCATGGTCATCGCACGGCATTCAGACTCAGCACTGGATCTGAAGAGGACAGTATGTTTATTGTTTCGTCGTGAGATAAGGTTACCTGCCAGGAAAACGACAAACCTAGAAGTAGACTTCTGGGTAGGCCAAGCAACCAGCATAGTCAGCATCATAGAAGACCTCAATATTCAGATGATCGTGATGTGAATACCGAAGACCACGAACAGGGTCTTTCTTGATGTACTTGTCAATCGGAAAGACAGCATCCCATTGTGATTTCGTCGAATGTTCCATAAATTGGCTAACCCTGCTGACAGCGTAGGCAATATGCGAATGAGTTATGATAAGATAATTGAGTTTGCCTACAAGACGACGATACATCTCTGGGTAAAAATATGGGTCTGTGCTATCATATAGAGACTGTTCCCCAGGTTCAAGAGAAGTGTCAATGGAAGTTGTCTGAGACAACCCAACATCCTACAAGATATCCAAAGCATATTTTCATTGGGAAAGAAAATGTTGTTCGGAGAACGAGAGACTTCAATGTCAAGGAAGTATGTCAGAGGTCCCAGATCTTTGGTTTGAAATTGTTGTTGAAGATAATTCTTTAGATGGGCAATGTCATGTGAGACGCTTCCAGTGATAATAATATCATCAACATAGACAACCAGCAGGATGCAGCTGGAGGACGTCGTACGGTAGAAAACAGTATGGTCCTTTATACTCTGAGATAGACCAAATGTAGTGATGACTACGTAGAATCTTCCAAACCATGCATGAGGGGACTACTTGAGTCCATAAAGAGAACGACGAAGCCAACGGACATAAGAATCGGCTCTTGAGGCAAGGAAGCCAGGAGAGGTTGTTGCAGATATACATCTTTTTCAAGAAAACCATGTAAAAAGACATTTTTTACATCAAGTTGATGAAGAGGTCAATGATAAGCAGTGGCAAGAGAGATGGATAATCGGACGGATGTCATCTTCACAACTGGAGAGAATGTATCAAAATAATCTACATCGTATGTCTGGGCAAAACCCTTTGCCACAAGTCCGAAGATGAAGAGTGTCATCTGCATTCATGCGTACCGTATAAATCCATTTGTTGTCGCGGCCACTTGTTCACCTGCCGGAAGGGGGACCAAATCCCGGGTATGATCGTCGTTCAGAGCCTGCAATTCATCCCTCATTGCTTGAAGCCGCCCAGGGTGAGATTTAGCTTCACCAACCGTGCGAGGAACGGATATCGTCTCCAGAGCAGAGAAGCATCTATATGAAGTTGTGTAAAGATGATTATTATGACAAGAGCGAGTACCTTTCCGCAGTGCAATTGGCAAGTCGTCTGTTGCCGAAACAGGAGCTTCAGACAAAACTAGGGAAATGGTGTCATCAGCCTGGACGGGGGACACATTCGATGATCGACGATAGTAGACAGTGTCAAAACAGTGATCAGCAGAGTGGGTCACCTGAGGCAGAGGTGAGTGGATGGTGAGAGGGAAACAGTTATCGATAGTGGTGTCTGAGTGGGAAGAGGGAGGAGAGAATGGAGAATTCACAACAAAAAAGACATCAACAGAGATGATATAATGCCACAAATCTGGAGAGAAACATCGGTATCTGCGCTGAGTGCGGGAATATCCGAGCAAGATGCAACAGAGGGATTTAGGAAAAAATTTGAGAGGTTGGAACGAGTGTCACATACATAACAAAGACACTCAAACACACAGAGTGGAAGCGTGTGAAGAGGGAGAGAGGATAACAGAAGGATAGAAGAAAGACGGTTTATAAGGTAGGTAGCAATCAGGATAGCATCCCCCAAAAAATGAAGAGGCACTTGTATGTGGAATAAGAGGGCACGAGCAGTCTCCAAAATATAACAATGTTTACGCTCGGCCACTCCATTTTGCTGGGGTGTATCGGGGCAGAATGTCTGATAATTGATGTCGTTATCCTTGAGAAACTGTTGAAGGAAAGTGGATAAATATTTTCGATCATTGTCCGAGCGGAGACATTTAATAGGCTTGGAGAATTGAGTGTGAATTTCATGGTAAAAGGTTTTGAAAATATCACACACCTCAGAACGATCATGAAGGAGATATAGTCATGTCATCTGAGAGTAGTCATCAATAAAAGATACATAATAATTGTACCTCAACTGGCCAGGAACCCTGCAAAGACCCCATACATCGGAATGAACAACGTCGAAAGGATTCGCTGCACTCGTTTCCAATCGAGAAACATACGTCACCTGATGATATTTAGCAAACTTGCAGGATTCACAATAGAAGGAAAGGTGTGGACTAAAATGGGGGGCAAAGCTTATGTAAGACGGAAGTCGGTGGATGACCAAGACGAAAATATAGCTCGAGAGCACGAGCAGAGGTGGATGAGCAAGCAAGGGACGGTGGGATATCGAACATGTACACCCCATCACTAAGACA
The DNA here is from genome assembly GCA_963277665.1 of Viscum album. Lineage (NCBI taxonomy): Eukaryota > Viridiplantae > Streptophyta > Magnoliopsida > Santalales > Viscaceae > Viscum > Viscum album. The sequence goes on from OY728163.1 coordinate 701,611,049, forward strand.
ACCTCTATCAAGTTCCCGATTCGTCAACTGCTCCTGAAAAACAACACCAGAAGATGTAAAAGTAGCAACACAATTTAAGATTTAAGTCTTTTGTGAGCTTATTTATGGAGATAAGATTAAAAGGACTATGAGGAACATGAGTTACTGAAACCAGATGAATAGACGGAGTCAATGAGCATGTGTCAAATCCCGCAATAGGGATTGTAGATCCATCAACAACAGTAATTGTAGAGGCACCAGTATACGGATGATAGGTAGTAAGCATACCTGAATCTCCTGTGAGATGTTCAGACGCACCAGAGTCAAGCATCCAAGTTGTCGGTCGATGAGATATACACGCGGTAGGGTCATCAGTCTGAGCAATGGTGGCTGGAGAAGAGGAAGGTGGCAAAGTAGCCCGATAAGATTGTATAAGTGCAATCTCCTTTTTCGAGAGTGCCAGTTTGTGACGAATACTGGATAGTGATGAGGATAAAGGCATGTCTGGGTATGCAGAGTGCGTCGGGGAGAAGGGTTGCCTCGCAGGAGGATCGGTGACAGAGCACGGGACAGCCACGTAGGCGAGCGCACAAACGCGGTGATGGGGCTGCCGTGCGGGAAGGCCGACAACTGAGGCGAGGGGGTTGCCTCGCAAGAGAGTCGACGACTGGAGGCGCAGGGGGAGACGCGCGGGCGTGTCGGCGATAGGGGCACAGGGGAGCCATGCGGGAGAAGGGCCACCAGCTGTCGGTCGTCACTCAGGGAGGCGGAGCACTGAAGAGGGGGGATCAATGCTCAAGGGGATGTCGGGCCCAGTCTTTGGTGCTCCAGGAAAGTCGGAGAGGCGGGGTCGGACGATGGTGTGCAGGGAAATCAGCGGAGGAGCAGACGACGGCTGGCCGGGAGACGGGGCGCCATGGAGGAGTCACAGGAATGTTGTGTCGGACCTTTGCAGGACTGCCAGTTGGGAGGGGGCAGTGAGCAGGAGATCGCGCGCAGGGAGGGTCATTGCGCGTCAAGCAGGGATGCGCGCGGGACGGCACGGGAGGGATGCACGCGGGACAGGGCGCAAAGAGCCATCGATGAGAAGTGTTGGAGGTGGTCGGCGTTGTAAGATCCGTCGCGCAGGGGGCCGCCACACGGGAGTCGCCGAGGCGGGAGGTGCCGACGCAGTACAGTGATGGTGGCCGGCGGGGAAGATCTGTCGGGAGGAAGGAAAGTCGGCAGGGGGAAGGCCGCACGTTCAGAGGCGCTCGTGATGGGGCTCTCACAACGAAGCAGTGGATTACCGCGGAAGGGGCTTGCACACAGGCGGGCCGGCAAGAGGCGGAGCTTCCACAGGAGGTCGACGACTGAAGGGCGAGGGGCTGCCTCGCGTGGGGAGAGGTCGGCACGGTGAGGGTCATCGTGCGCACAGGGAGGGTTCCACCGGGGACCGTCACGCGCACAGGGAGGGTTCCGTCGGGAAGTGGACGGGAGAGGTCAGCGTGGAGGCAGGGATTCCACAGGAGGCGCCGGTGTGGAGGCGGGGATTCCACTGGGTAAGATAAACGGCCTTTGATACCATGTAGAAATGTACAAGTCCCTACCTCAAAGAGAGGTGGAGAGATTCTTTTATAGATAGATGAAAAGAATTACAAGTTGGAATAATCCGATGTGGGACTCAAAAATACCCTTTACCCGAAAATACAATTAACCGGGTTCAACAATTAGCAAGCAAGACAAGGTCATCCTCAGGTAAAACCCATTACGCCAGTTCCTCATCGGTTGGAATCTTGTCCATGTCATACAATCGGTATGCAATGGCTACACACCTCAAACTTCTTTCAGCCATGTCACCAATAGCATCCCTCAAAGCATCACTTTTTTATGATGTTGGAGGCTTAACACCGGCATCTTTGCAAAGTTGCACAGCATCCTTAACACCAAGACGACAAGGATCCTTATGCAAACATTAGCAAGCAAGACAAGGTCATCCTCAGGTAAAACCCATTGTGCCAGTTCCTCATCGGTTGGAATCTTGTCCATGTCATACAATCGGTATGCAATGGCTACACACCTCAAACTTCTTTCAGCCATGTCCCTGATAGCCCCTCAAAGCATCACTTTTTTCTGATGTTGGAGGCTTATCAGCATATACACCAACATCCTTTGGCCTAGCAATGGATAATGGCAGTCTAGAGGTTTTGATCTGTCGTCGTTCAACTTCCACAGCTTGGTTCCCACCAATAAAATTTGGCTGAGGAGTATTTGAGTAGAGCATCTCCATCTCAAAAAGTTATCTTACCATTATCAACGACGGCTTGAGACCTTCTTCTAAAAACATTACAATAACTTCATCCATGCATTTTCTTAGAACATGAATCTGCTGCAGTTCAATGGCCATACAACTATGGCTTATCTTTATCAATGCATCATATATAAACCTAGCACATTGATGGCTTGGTTCTAATAACCAAGCTATCTGCCTCCAAACAAGAACTTCAAACGGCACTTCTGATTCAAACAATGCAGATTTAGAACTAGTTACATTCTGAATGGCAGTTTAAATGTCTTCATCAGTCAAGTGCTAACATGGATCCACTTCCTCTAAACTTCCCAAAAAGATGGACTGAAAAATGTATTGAATTCTAGCTCCACCAGACAGCCCAGATTTTGACATATCTTTTTTTTTTCCCTTCTAACATTGCCGAAAATTCTTCCGAAAATTTTGAAAGAAGGTTCTGGATAAGTACCCCTTGACAAGAATTGACACTCTTCACTTTTGCATTCTGTTAGAGTAAAAGAATGGAGACCCAAACCCAAAGTGTCTCTCTAAAGGAGGTCTTGAGGTTATTTTATAAGGAATAATAAAAACCACATCGGACCACAAGTCCGATGTAGGATACAGACTCCAACACTCCCCCTCAAGCTAGGTGTACCTAACTTGGACACATAAAAAAAAAGCAAAGCAAAGACGATACAAAGCAAACAAGAAACGCTGCAAACACTCCCCCTCAAGCTGCACATACCCAACTTAATGACAAAACAAGACAAAACAAAAAGAGAAGATAAATCATTCGCAGTCGCTGGTCCCCCTCGAGATGAAAATGATGGATGATTGAAGATTGCAGCTCCCCCTTGAGATGAAAAATGGTGGAAGATGTGCCGGATTACATCGGTGACGCGGCAAGTTGTCGAGGCACAGCAGAGGAATCAGTGTTGACGGGGCGGGTCGTCGGAGCACTGAGAAAGCTGCGCAGGCGGGACCGGTCGATGGAGCGCCAGGAAAACCGCACTGGTAGGCCGGTCGGCGTAGCGCCGAGAAATCCGCACTGGTGACAGACGTTGTAGCGTCGGGAAAGCCACACGGGCAGGGCCGGAGGACGAGGCGCCGGGAAAGCCGCGGGGATCGAGTCGTCACTCAACAGAAGGATGGACGAGTACAGGTTGAAGGTGCAAAAGTAGGGCGAGGCCAGGAGTCACGGAGGAGTCGCGATCTGCCTCACAGGGGAGGGGCAGCAGCTGGAAAGGAGGAGCCCGGCGCAAAGAAGGGACATGCCGATGGAGAACTCCAACGCGCGAGGGGGGGGGGGCCTGTCGCATGAGCGGTGGCCGGCGGGGAAGCGGATCAACACAGGTGTCTGGGACTCGACCCGCCGGGAGGGGTTGCGCGTAGGTGAGATCCGTCGCGCAGTAGGGAGATGCGGAAGGAGAAGTCGGGTGTCGTTGCACAGCGGGAGGGACGATCGCGAGGATCCGCGCGCAGGATGGGAGGAGCCGACGCGGCGGATCTGGAGGATGTGAGTCGTCAGGCGTCGTCGAATGGATGGGCGGCACAAGGGAGTCGCCAATGCGGGAGTCCGATGGGAGAGAGTCGTCGGGAGGGAGGAAACGCGAGAGGGGTGGCGGGCCGCGGCCGGGACGCGCAGAGGGAGGGCAGGCCATCGGGACGCCACGGGGGGAGGCGGAGCAAAGGTTTCCACCTTGAGGGAGTTGGGGCCTAGCGTAGCTGGGAAACCACAGGAAGGCGTCGGCGGCGATGGGAGGCTGCCTCAAAGAAGCAGCGGAGGGGCGACGGCGGAGGACTCATAGCTCCCAGGCCATGGAGGTCGCCGCCCCCCACGGGGGGAAGAACGCTGAAACCCTAGACGGGAGAAAAAAATAAGAGGGAGGGCTCATGTTGAATTAAACCGAGTCTGATACCATGTTAAAGTAAAAGAACGGAGACTCAAACCCAAGGTGTCTGTCTGAATCCTTGAGGTTATTTTATAAGGAATAATAAAGACCACATCGAACCACAAGTCCGATGTGAGATACAGATTCCAACACATTCCAAATATGAATCATTGGTTGGTCCATTGCTTGAGATGAAAGCCTGGACTTCCTGTCACTGCCAGAGCGCAGAGCATTCTGACAAATCCGCAAAGGACATGCCCATGGTGGTGGCCCTGGCGGTGGCTTTGGCAACAGTGCACCTCCATTCACTAAAAGAATCCCTCCTTCAGACAGCTTGTGTCCACACGATGCACCTTTGTTATCACAAGAAACTTCTTCAAACTGAAAATTCAGTCCAGGAACTTCTTTTTCTCTGCTCCACTTGTCTGAACCTAGGATCATAAATTTTCTCACCCGGCCGAACCGGTATGGAAACCAGCTGCTCCTTGCTGAAACTTTCATCACCAATCTGGTAACTTTTCAAAGTTACTGCTTCTTCCAACGCAACATGAACCACACGATACGTTCCCTTCCCCGTTGGAAAACATGCTCCGCAATTTTGTGCACTAACTACATATGAACTTATCTCCATAAGCAACTCGCAAGGAGCGATTTTGCAATCTTCAACCATAAATATTTCCACCCTCTCCTCTTTGTGTTTATCATATCTCGAACTAGGATCAAACCTGTTCTTGCCGCACCGATCTTGGCTAGAATCAAACTTCTCTTTTTCTTTCCAATCTCATTCTGTTCACTGAGTATTTGAACTTGTTACCTCTTGCAGAGGTTTTGAAAATCTGGGAGTAGATTGACGAATAGAAAAAATGGCTAAGGCTCTTGTTTGTTCCTGCACCACGGTCTGAAGCTCGGACTCTTTTCCTTGCCACTCCTGTACAGCTGGTGGAACTCTCGGTCTCGTTACTTCTGCAGTCAGAGGTTCCAAAGAATCAGAAGAACGGCGTCAAACAGAAAACTCAGCAAGAGCCCGTGTTTGTGCCTGCATGGTCTGCAACATCTCCGTATGTCGCGAGAATGTCAAAGGTAGATTGAACTTCCTGCATGCATCCTTAAAGGTTTTGAGGCCTCTGTTTCCCGAAGTGCATTGGCCGTCTATGCTTGCATCATCCGTTCCAGATTCAACTCCACTGTAGCAACACTAGTCTCCATTCTGGATGGCATTCACCAACGATCCTCAATCTGTCGCCACCGGCTGCGTATTCTCTCAATGGAAGTACCAAATGATGGGATCATAGGTGCTTGTGTGAGAAAAATAGAGGATTCTATTGGTTGACTGTAAACCGGCAACAGCAAATGTACTGAACAAACCCAAAGATTACAGAAGAAGAAAAAGAAGAAAATAGAGAAGAAGAAGAGACTCCCCGGGAAGACACTCTCCGAGGCCAAGGTCGAAACCTCCAATCAGCCACAGCTGAAGCCAAACAAAATATTTGTATCCCCCTCCCTGCAAGCATTCCCCATATTTAAAAGCCCCAACCTACTACCAACAATCCCCTACCTACTACAGCCAGCTAAAGCCGGCTCAAACTATCAAATGTAAAGTACAATACTGCCACTGGCAGCTAATATCCATTCCCTCACACAGACAGCCCACTGCTCACATTCCTAACAGAGTTCTTGAGAATTGGCAGAGTAAGAACGTTTGCAAGCCAAGACAAAGGTTAACGTCTAACTGAATCTGTTGGCAGCCCCCCTCTGGTCAGAACTGTGAAGATCAATTCTGATGCAGCTTTATTTCCTAACTATACCGCAGGGTTAAAAGTTGCTGCTAGAGACTTTGAGTTTCAGGTTCTTACTGCAGCTGTGAGAAGGGGTTTTTGCAAGTTGGAAACCAATGATTTCAGAAGCGATGGCCATTCTTTTTGCGCTGAAACTTGCTTGAAGCAACAGGTGGAGAGATATTCGAGTGGAAACTGATTGTCAGGGGCTGCATTCCTTGATCCAGCATAAATGCAAGCTCCATAATGAGCTGCTCCATAATGACCTGGGACACTTATTGAATGATATTTTCTAGTTGTCCACGCATTTTTTGCATTGTGATTTTATTTTTGTTAGAAGAGATGGGAACAAAGTTGCTCATCATCTTGCTAAATTTAATTGTTTTTTGGCAATGAGGGGTACTGGATTTGTTGTGTCCCTGCCCCAATGACCAGGGACACTTACTGAATGATATTTTCTAGTTGTCCACGCATTTTTTGCATTATGATTTTATTTTTGTTTGAAGAGATGGGAACAAAGTTGCTCATCATCTTGCTAAATTTAATTGATGGCAATGAGGGGTACTGGATTTGTTGTGTCACTGCCCCAATGCAAAACTTTGTACTGTCCGATATTTGTTAATTTGAGTTCCCATTTCTCTCAAAAAAAAAATGACCTTATCTTAAATTTTCAAAACTTCTAATTGAAATCAACCACCCATGAAAAAATCATAGGGATTTATGAAAAAGGTCATTTGAATTTATAGATAGTTTGTTCCTTTTATCCCAATAAATCACATATTATTCAATAAAATACATGGAAATGAAAATAAAATATTATAAAATTATATAATAACCACTAGTCCAGGGATGGCAATGGGTACCCATTAACCAGATACCCAACCCGATTAAATAGGGTTAGGGTAATGGTTAAACGGGTATTTATAGGATTAAGGTAGCAAATTGAAAACCCGGTTAATAAACGGGTAGGGTTAGGGTGGTACTCTTAGGGTATCATAAACCCGAACCCGATTATGCAAATTATAATTAATTAATAAATAATAAATTTTGAAATGACATCACAATTATAAAAATTATTTATTTATTTTGAATTTGGTTCATATTATATTTATAAATAAATTTAAAATTTAAATTTGTTGACTGTATGTTATTAAATAAAATACAATTATAAAATATATTTACTTAATTTTTTACATGTTTATTCTAGATTTATAAATAAAATTTAAATAATTAAATTTCTAATCGAGTAATTAAAAAGGTTATGGTAGTTAAATGGGTAGGTAGTTAAAAATATAATAGGATAGAGTTGGGATAGTGGATTTAAAAAATAAACGGGTTGGGGTTAGGGTTGGAGTTTTGTAAAAATAAACAAGTTACGGTTCGGGTACCCCAAATTTCACAGGTACCCGACCAGTTGCCATCCTGGCATAATATAAGCAAAAAATAATGGTTTTACAAAAATTTAAAAAATCTGCTAAAAATGGTTGGGCATGTAGAACTAACCACAAATTATAATGTATTTTCAAAAATACCCATGATTTATCATTTAATCATAGTTTATCCCATAATTAATGAAGGTCATTTGTGGAAAAATGAAATTTAATGCTCTGCATTTTCTTATATTTTGGATCACAAAAACACACCACTTTTTTCCTTATAAATTGGTTTGAAGGTAGTATCAATTAAAAAGGTTGAGAGATCACATATCTTTTTCCTAGGTTCATTCACAAGAACATAGATCTGTCCAAATAAAATTTTATATCAGCTGCTACCAGAATTTAGGCTCCATTTGAGAACACTTTTTGAAAACTGGTTACAACACTTAGCATAAGTGCTTCTATATATGTGTTTCCATAAAACTTCGTGGTTTTTTCTTGCCACTTATTTAAGTGGTTTTCTTTTGGAATTTAAGAGCAAGTGTTTTTTAGAAAAAGAACAAGCACAACATATTTCTTCAGACAACTTATCATAAGTGTTATAAGCAGTTTTCACTAAATCATGTCAAACGGAGCCATCAATGTGAAAAGAATTCAATTCTTCTCCTACAGAATATGCCCCCACTACAAACTATAATCCTGTCACATCAACACATGTCCTTGGGGATATTGAACTGACTGATGCAGGGTGGGAAAATTAAATATAGTGCTGCACATTCAAGGGCTAAATTTTAACTAATGACTCTAAACAGCAGAGCAATAGATAAAATAAAATAAAAAAGTCCATCCTAAGGCATGCAATTACATAATAACCACAAAACTGGAAAACCGGAAAACTGGAAAAATATGGTTGATCGCATCCCATGTTGTGGCTTTTTATAATAACAAAAAAAAACAGGGGATTGAGGAGGAAAACTGGAAAGCTTGCCTTGATTGTGTCAACAGGAAACATCAAAGCAGTGGAAAGCGCACAAGAAAGGCCGCCTGCCAATGCTGATTTTAGGACACTCCCAGCAGGTACTACTACTGCTGGAACAACAGCAACAACAGTCGCAGCCTCAAACCACACACAGCTATATAGATCAAGGATGAAAGTTAAAATCAAGAAAAGTGACCTGGTGAGCTGTCAAATAGTGGTGGATTCATAAAACAGAAAGTACAAGATTCATGATCGTGTGTGTTCAAAAAACATGTTCACTGAACCGAAGCCCAGCCTAAAATCATTGCCCACGTGATTCTCATGAATTTACAGACCACCTCACAAAATTTATAATCGTTTGTGTACCAAAAATCATAAAATCGATCAATTGGGAGAGATGATCAAATGAAATTTATCACATATTTAAGACGTGCATCTCCTAAAGGGAGAAAAATACAACCAGCAAGTCATTGTAAAGCTTCCAACACTGTTCATTACAGGTGTTGAGTTAATGGCAATCCCATCTTATGACTTTCTTTGCTGCCCGTCTGGTTGGACTCCTGACAAGGCACCCCAGGATCCTGGAATTCAAGGTGTTTGGTTGGGTCAGGAAATCTGGAAGGGTAATGCATGGATCAGGACTGATACCTAGATGGGCAGGAAACCTCATTCTTGGGACTGGGAATACCTTTGGGAAAATATAAAAAAAAAAGTATTTATTAGTGGCATCATAAAAATAATTTTTTAGTTAATTTATTTGTTAAAAATGATTATTATTTAATTAAAATAATGATTAATTTAATGGATTTATTAATTTAAAAATGATTATTAATACATAGAATAATTATTTTAATGATTTTCATATTTATAATAATTAAATTATTATTTTAAGTGTTTTTATGTTCTTGACATACCAAATGCATTTTTTTTCCATTCAAGACAATTCTGCAAGCCAAACAGACTCTTAATCCCATCCCCCACGCATTATGAACCCAATATATGTCATTAATGGTCATAATAAACTCAAAATATAGAAAACAATGGCATTAATAAATCCAAAAAGCTAAGAAATAAATTCAATCACAAGATAATTCAAAATTGATAATTCAGGACTTCAGTTGAACTTCCGCTACAAGCCAAAAATTCATTCAAGGGCCTAATTAACCTTACCGAGGATCATCTCGAAGTCGATCGGAAGGGAGTAAAAGCATAAAGTTCCGGAAATGTCCATAAGAAATAGATTCTTCGGTTTCTGCATTCAAATAACGCATCATAGCAGCAGCGTTTTCCTCATTTGCTGGAAGCCCGGCATTCTTCAGAGATGCCAATATTTCACTTTTCTGCAACGTCCCAGACTTGTTCAGACACAAAGTAGTATAAGCTCGAAGTATCGTCGGTTCCTTCTGTTCCACCAAAGACAGAAATTGCTTCCAACCAAACGATTTTGAGAATAAGTGACTTCGAGCCCGTCCCATAAATTCTTTAGCATATTGCTTTGGAAGTCTTTTCTTCCTCATTGCAACCTCAAGATCTTCCAAGGTAACTTGCTCATCGCCATCCCTATCTAGCTCCTCGAAGAACCTCCTTCCTGTAAAAATGCATGGATCAAAATACAAACAAAACATTCCAAATACCTTGACAAGCAATAGGAATGAAAGTTTAAAGAGTTTAACCTATAAATATCTTCTTCAAACAAAAGGGAACCCAAAGGAAGAGAATGCAATGCGTGATAATAGATGTAACATCATATGCCTATCCGGACCCGTTCGGATCATTGTATCATTGGAAATAGAATAAAATGGAATGGAATGGAATGGAATGAGTAAAGAATAATAACATGTTTAGTTGTTTTTCAAACGATATTGTTTAATGTTAATTATACTAAGTTAAAATAAAAACATTTGAAGGTGAGGGGTATAATGGCCTATTTAATCTCATTCCCACTTCTAAGAGACCGGACTGACACATTTAGGTGACATTACTCATTCTAACATTCTTTGGAACTGACTCTCCCATGTATTCCTTTCCCATCTAATCAAACGCTGGAATGGGATACTCTTCTCAATTTCAATCCAACTAAACATTGGAATAGGAAACAGTTTTCCATGAATAGTACTGTTTGGAATGCAACCAAACAGACTAATAAAGAATTCTGTTACCAATGATGAGAATTCTTTTACCCATGATGAGAATTCTATCCTCGTGGGTTATATATTGTGATGATGGTTGGTAGCAAATGAATAGGAGACATTGAAAAACAGCGTTTCAAATCCAAGAAGTAACATAATGAGGGTTTAAAATCCAAGAAACTGCGTTTAAAAACTTAATGAGCAGTGCAATATTCAAGTTTAAGCCAAAATTTAGTTACTTATTAAGCCACTTGTGACATGCCTTCAGTCTCTGTGTATCTGAAAAAGTCATGAACAGAGAACAATTCCTTTTTGTCAGGATGGTCTCTAAAAGGTCGCCTTGTGTGAGGAAGGAGCTCCGCTAGTTCTGACAGTGAAAAAGACGACAGTGTTGATCTCATCAGTCGCTCAACATTAGATAGAGGAATGCCAAGTAACCCATAGGCCAGCTTCTGTGCTCTGCCACCAAATTCTTCTCTGCTGCTGGCTGTAGCACAAGCATCCCCCTCTTCTTTTACTGAAGGGCCTTCTCCAGAGACATTTGATGGCATTCCTCCAACCCTTGCAAATCTCATATTTCCAAGAAAAGCATTCAAATCCACTTTTCTACCTTCCAAAATGCCCGCAACTGGCTTCAGATAATCAAACAGTAAGTATGAGGAATGTGGAGAGGTGTCAAAACTCTTTTGATAGCTACCTTGAACACCCTTGTCAAACTTACGTCGATTTTGATTAAATCGGTCCAGAATAAAACCAATCAAACATTCAAACGAGGCATTATTTTCTAGCTTATCTGTCATAATACAATTGTGAAATGCGCTAATAGACTGGTAATTCAATTCCCTTTTCTCCAGCTCACTCTCCACACTCAAATCCAATGCCTGGCTGCGTGAATTCTTCTGTTCAACACTTGACTTGTGGAACCACTTCTTACCCATTTTCAGGGGATTGGGTATTGCCTGAAATAAATTATTCAGCAACAAGGACCAACCCAGAGCAAAATCAAAGCAACTCGCACAAGACCCGTCGTCCACTTTACCAAGCACTTTCTCTCTCTTCTCTTCCTTCACAACTTGACCTTCAGGGCAATCGCTGTCAGGGTTGGATGGGAACATCCACAGACATATCTTGATAGGTGACCTGATGGAGAAACCTCTCTTCTTTTCATTGGGAACCGAATAGGGCGGTCTTTTCTTCTTCGAAGAACAAAGGTGAAGCGTATTATTACTCTTATCAACACCATTCCATTGTTCAAGAACTTCAATATTATTGCTGCAATTCTTAGAACCCAGCCAACAACACTCAAAATCTTTTGCAGCTTTCTGAAAGCTTGATTCAAGAGGAGAAAGGGTTCCCTTAACTACTTGCAGCGTGTTGAAGAAAGAATCGACCGGGTCATTTCCAGACAACATCACTGAAACAGAAAGTTAACCACCGTTACATGCATAAAATTCCACGAAATCCTCGCATCGCGTCAAAAAAACCAAGAACATTAGCCGCAGGATTGTTAGCGCGGATCAATAAGTATCAGCAACCAAAATAATCGATCCCTGACAGACCGAGAAACTATAAACATCCAAACAAAGATCGGGAAGAAACGAAAAACGCCTGCGCGCCAATCGCGGGTTATCTCAAAATCCCAAATCCACGATAATCAATGGGCACCAGAATCCGATTACCAATGCGAGCTTTGGAGCGGAGAGAGATCGACTCAAGCAGTACAAAATCCAAACTACAGGGAATAAATTCGAGCGGATCGAATCATTAAAAAGTAATCTTCCAAATTCGAAGATGGGTTTCCCGTTGGAGAGAGGGGGGAAGCTCGCTGAAAGTCACTCCGAGAACAGCAACAAACTTCGAATCAGATATGAAGATGATCATTTCAACGTTCATTCGTGGATGCAGTCACAATTGAACAGCACGATGAACGAGCAAATTTATTTATACGGACAGCCAATGGATAGACTCTGACTCAGCACCTCCGCAGCTGAAGATTTATTTTATCCATTTTTTTTATTTTGAGTTTTATCCATTTTTTTATTTTCAGTTTGGTTTGGTGGTTGACATATTTTATTTCATGCCGATTCAGAGCGTTGATCTCCTTACCGAACTTTCAGTAAATTTTGATTTATCCTAAAATGTTTTAATAATAAATTTATTTAACATATTAACACCCAGTTCACCCACCAACCTTCTCAACTATGTGAAATCGTGAGGAAATAAATTTGGTTACGCACCTAGGGTGGGGTGTCATCCCTCACCAATCCCCCCACATATCCTAGTGCAATTTTTATAAAAAGGGGGTCCAGCCCCCCTTGTCTTTCCTTTCTACTCGCATTTGTCCTCTATTCTAATTTTAATCTTTTCAATTTTTGTTTTCACAACACCTAAATGAAGAAAAGTATTTTTTTTTATTTTAGACCTTATTTTTCACTGTTTGGTTGAACGATTCTAATTATTTATATAATATTATTTATTTACCGTCAGATTTGACGATTTATGAGGTTTATTTAATCATCGTCATAGAGGTCGGGTTGTCGCCTGTTCGAACGATTTTAATTTATTTATTTTTGCACTGTCTGATTGGGCGGTCTAATTAATAAATTAGTACACACAATAAAGTTTTGCACAAGTAATGCGGTGTATTTATTTATTTATTTCAAATTCTCACGTGAACAATTTATTAACCGATTAAGGTGGGATGTGTATATATAATATTTTAAATTATAACATTAACCTTATTTTAATGTTGTTTGATACCGTTTTATTTGCTTTAACGCAAATGTAAATTATCATTGTATTCTTATTTTGAATAATAATAAAGTTTTTTTTATCTCTCTCCTAATTATCATCATGTCAAATCTCACGAAACTCGGATTCACCTCTCTTGATTTTACCATAAGTAATCACATGTCATGGATAATGGATGTTGAAATGCATCTCAAATTGATGGATCTCAAGGAAACAATTAAAGAAAATAATTCACAAACCCTAAAAAAAAACAAGCAAATGCGATGATCTTCCTTGGAAGACATCTCGATGGGAGATTGAAATGTGAATGTCTCACAAAAAGAGATCCAAGTAAGCTCTGTAATAGTTTGAAAGAGATGTATGATTATCAAAAGGAGATTGTTCTTCCCGACCCATAATGAGTGAAATGGTTTACGCTCCCAATACCATAAAAGGGTAAGTGATTACAATTCTGACATGTATAGAATTGTATCACAATTAAACTACTGTGGTATTGAGATTACGAATGTTGATATGCTTGAAAAGACATATACGACATTTTATGCATCTCACATCACTCTATAAACAACAATATTGTTTGCAAGATTATATAAAATATTATAATCTCACATCATCATTACATGTCGTAGAGAAAAACAATTATATTTTGATTAAAAATGACCATCCACATCCTAGAGGTTCAGCAACAGCATTTCCTGAAACAAATGCTATATTTCGTGAAAATAACAACGGAAGGAGTCAAAGATGTTATCACACCCGTTGTTTTTAAATAAATTATTTTATTAATTTTTTGCGTATCAGGTAGTTCGGATTGAAGCCTAACTTAAAATTTTTGAGTTCTTATTTAAAAACACATGTATTGGTCCTGACTGCATCCAACACACCGTGGTCGAAGCCGCACGGCCTTGCCTGAGTTGTCGTATGACCTCGCCCGGTTCACCGCACGCCCTGCCCGGCGTTTAAGGCAGATAAGTGCAATGCAATGAATAATAAAATGGAGATAAAATAAAAACAAGTGTGGTAAAATTTAACGAATTATTTTAATGATGATAATGATAATATTTTTTTTGTTGAGAATATTATTATTGTTATTATTGGCAGCGTTGAGAATATAAATTTTATTAAGTTATTAATATTATCATTACCATTTTAATTATTGTTATTACTATTATTATTATTATTATTACTACTTGTGTTAGGATATTAATATAATTGTTAATATTATTAATCTCATTATTATTATTAAGAACATAATTATTTTTTCAAGCTTATCGTTGTTATTAATATTATTACCATTAACTATGATTATTATTATTGTTAATATTATATTAGGTTGTTACCACTTTTATTAATATCATAAATGTCATTATTATTACTATCACCATAAATTGTTATCATCATCATCCTTAATTATTCTCATTAAAATTGTTAACATTTTAATTAACGTTATCATTTTAAGGATATAACTTTTATTACGCTATTATTGTTATTCTTATTCTTATTCTTATTCTTATTTTTAAGGTTTAGTTTAAGAATAATATTATTATTAATGTTAATAATATTATTAGTTTTGTTTTTGTTTTTTTTATCATTTTTCTTTCTTTGTTTAGGGTTTCACCCTTTTTGTTTTCGGCGCCCCCTACCTAGCCCGGCGAGCCCCTTCCCCCCTTATTTTCTTTCCCACGAACCACCGCACCCCCCCCCCCCACCTGTTTACCTCTTCCTCGCGTCGCCCGTAACCCCTCCCGACTGCCCAGCTCGCCGCCCTCCCCTCCCATGTCCGGCGCCGTACCCCTGCTCCTGGCTCACGCCGCCGCACGGACCCCCGCCGACACAACCCTCGGCTTGCTACCCCCCCCCCCCACACGCGTCGTCGCCCTTCCCTCCGGCTCCCACGTCTGGCAACCGCCATCCGCCGGCCACCTCGCCTCCCTTAGCACCCCAGGCCGCTGCTCCGTTGGTCGCACCTCCTCCCCATGCAGCTGGCGTCTCACCCTCCCCACGGCCGGCCGACTCGAGCCGCGAACCCCCACCCTCCTTGCTACCCCACATCTAGCCAGGACCTCCTCCCTCGAACCCTACGACGAACTGGTTCCCCTTCGTCGTTCTCGCTGGACCAGCGCTCTCTTCCTCGGCTGGAATCCCGCACCGACGGTCCGCCCCACCCTCGTCCAACATGAATTCACGCGCGCGCCTCCCCTTGTTCAGCCGAACATCCGACAACCTTCTCCTTTTGTTTTTTCGGTGTGGCGCACCTCTGACACCTCCTCGTCGTGCTTGGACAGCCTCTCGAACCCTCGTAGCGGCCTCCCGCTCCCTTCGCTGCCAGTGTGGAACACTCAGGTAACCTTCCTTCCTCCTCCTTTGGGTTTTTGGTTAGGGTCCATTGTGTTTGGGGTTCAATTTTCATGGTTTTTGTCCGAATTCATGTTTTAGGGTCTGCTTTGTTTTGTCGTGGTGCGTTTGGCGAGCAGGGTTGCGCACCAAACTTTCAGAGGTTTCTTCACCTAAGGTAGGTGGTTCCAGGTCTAAGTTATTATTTGATAAATTAATTTGCAATCTTAATTTGTTTAACATATTATTTAATTAATTTGTGTGGTGCGAAGTGGGTTTTCATTGAAGTTTTATTTGTATTGAAATTGTTTAGTACCATGTTTATGTTTCGTGTGTGCTATCTGTTGTGGACTTTTATCTAGTTAGTTAGTAATTTTTAAATTATGCGATTAGCTTATTAATTCGTGCAAGTGGTGAAAATTGTATTTTTGACATGACGTCGGGTGCGTTTAGTCGTAAATGAGGGGTTTGTGTGGGTTTAGTGGTTAACGCCAAACGATTTCTTCTAAATTGTTTTACAAGCTTTTATTTTTGGCTTGTTAAATTATGTGGTTTATGCAATTGTGTTTTTCATATGGTGTAAGGTTTTCCATCAAACTATTTGGGTGGTGCAGGTCAAACTTTGAAATTTTATTCGAGTGCGTGTGATGGGTGAATGTGTTTGAATTTATAAATGGTTACTTTAGTTTGTGCAAAGCCATGTGACACCCTTTTACTATTGCTTTATAATTTTTTTATGGTTTACTTAATTATGACAATGGTGTGAAACGTATTTGAAAAATGATTTAGTGTGCGCCTTATTTCAAAATGGTGTTTACGTGTGTAAGTGGTGGTTTGTTTAGCGACAAGTGTCTTTTAAATTTAATCAAGTATGTAACCTATGCAAATTATGTTTTGAAAAGATTTTGGTGTGCGTATGGTTTTAAAAACGGGTTTGGGTGTACAAATTGTGATTTTGCGTGGGTAAGTACCCTGTTTGGCTTTTATGCATTATTGTGACATGTGACATGAACTTGAAACTTGTTTGAGCACAAACCGGGAAGCCCGGGTAGCTAGGAGGGTGGACTAGACTAGTGGGCTAGTGTTCTGGAGGTGACTCGACCCGGTTTCACTGGCAGGACTAATGATTGCAACACTAACTAAACATATGCTTTTCTGAGGGTTGTGATCTTCTAAGCCACGTTTTTTGAGGGTCGTGGTCTTTTAAGCCACGTTTTCTGAGGTCATGGCCTTCTAAGCCACGTTTCACCGAGACACAAAGATCTAGGGGCCCAAGCTAGCTAACACCCACGAGACCTCTCCCATATTTGCTGCTCATTGGTTACTTTACGCTCGTCAGTGTGACACATTGGTTATTTTAAAAAGTGAGTGTGTGTATTTTAATTTAAGCTGTTCCATTTGAAATTGTTTTCTTTAATTCTGTTTTCTTTTAAACTGTTCAAGCATTTATTTATTTTCTTTAGTTAATATTGTAAATGTATTTGTCATTTAATAATTATGTGTGGTACCTTTTTATTGGGTGACGTCCTACTGGGCTCTTGACTCACACCCTACATACATCTTTGGGTGTATGTAGACCTTGTTCTCTGTGTATTCCAGGTTGAGGCATCGTGCTCAGCGATGGTGGTTTTGGTTGTTGATGGTCTTCTCATGCAGGTTGGTGTTTGTGGCATGTGGATGTTGCACTTCTCTTGTTGCTTGAAGGTTTGAGTTAGAGTTAGTTTCTTTTGTTGTCGTTTATTTTTGGATGTTGGCTCAAGTTGTAAACCTTTAAATTTGATTTTAGTTTAAGGGTTTGTTTAGTTGTCAATTCACAAATTTATTTTATCTAACTTGTCAGTGGTTCTGTGTTTACTATTTTGGGTAAATCGTTCCCATGTGTAATGTTTTGATACCCGGGCACTTGTGTCAGCCCGTGGGGATCGAGAACACCCTTAGGGCCATGTCGCAGACCGGGTTGGGCGCCGGGTCAGATAGTGACCCGGCCTAGTTCGTGACAGATGTGATTCTCATGATGGGCAAGGTTTTGGCAGCAAATTCGGTTGAGGACGTGGTTGTAACCATGGACACGCTCAAAATGAATACTAGAATAAAAAAAATATAAGGTCCAACACTCTGATGAATCCTGAAGATTCCTGCTACAGGTGTGGTTTTAAGGGACATTGATCTTAAGTTTGCCAAACCCCAAAACATCTTTGTAAGCTCTATAAAGTGTCTCTTGAAGCAAAGAAGAATGAACCACACTTTGCTGAGATATCTTATAAAGAAAAATAAAATGAGGTCAATTTTATTGAGAATCACGAACCATCAAATGATGATTTCATTTACCTTGAAGTTGGTGATTTTACTTGTGAATTTGATGAGATGATAGCTAAAAATATTTCAGAAAAATTACAGTAGTTACGATATGTGATATATTGTTTTGTTTTGTATGCTTTATATTTTTGATGTTGTATTATTTGAATTTTACAAGGTGTTTCTTATAATATTATTGTCTTTACTTTGAAGCATTGAAATTGATTGCGTAAACGAGACAAATATTTGCATACCGAATAGTGGAACAATGCACACAATTCTTGAGAATAAAAAATATTTTCTAATCTTAAACCAACAAGACCAAAACACTATATCAGGTCTTGCAAATCTGGTATAAGAGACTGGTAAAATAAGTTTTTCTTTGCCTAACGAGACACGATTTTTTACAAGATATGTGTTGTTTTCCCCAAAGTCCAAAAGAAACTTGTTAAGTTTCAATGATATATACCAGCATGGGTATGCTACTCAAACTATATCTAAGAAAAATGAAAAGTACATGTGCATTACAATTAATAAATTCGATAAAAGTCATGTACTAGAAAAACTACCAAAAGTATCATATAGATTGCACTATACATATATAAGTGCAATCGAAACAAGTATAGTAGTAAAGAATGGATCACAAATCGTTAATTTGTGGCATGATTGATTAGGTCATCCTAGTTCAGAAATGACGGGAAAAATAATTGAAAATTATCATGGACATTCAATAAAGGTCCAAAATGCAACGTCCCGGTCCCGGGTGCCACGCAACGGGTGCCCCGAGCCCGGTTCGCCACGTTACCTCAAGCGCATTTCCCCAAACGCCAGAGACTGCCGACTAGCAGCGAGGGCCCAGGTCTGATAGTGGGGAAACTATGTCCTCATTTGTCAAAGTGTAGCGCAGCGGAATACTAAAATAAACATACAACAAACAGCGGAAGCAGTAAACACACACAACTGAAATAAACTACAACAGTTGATATAACCAACAACATACGAATGATGATGCTACATGTTTCAAATTCTAATAAAACAGCCAGAACATGTTATACATCACTGTGATACAACCAAAAGCAAAGTACAACAAAACGAGTAAACAGCTGGCAGCGGCATCGCGAGCCTAGGCTCGGTCCCATGCCCTCCTACTCCACAGCAACAGTCAAGTACCTGTATAGAGACTCTTGCCCCTATCCACACCTGCAGAAACGTAATCTGTTTGGGCCGAAAAGCATGACCCAAACAGGGTGTGAGAAATATATCTCAGTAGGCACCCACCAAAGGCCTGTGCCCAACTGCGTGTAAGCATGCATCAACAGTGTGCAATAGTAAAATGCAATAAGGTAATCAGTACTAAACAGTAACTAACTTAACAATTAAATTTCCATTTTATTATTCATTTAAATTATTTAATTTAGTATCGTTCTGTGCTCAACAACACCACGCCCTCAGGCCAACCAGTATCTCGCCCTCAGGCTAATATAGTGAAACATGCCCTCAGGCTATACAGAATCTCACCCTGAGGCATTGTAACAGAATTCTCGCCCTCAGGCATACGAAGTGTCACCCTCAGGCACAAAAGTTAAGCCCTCAGGCATGAAAGGTTGTCCTCAGGCGGAAAAACGACAGCCCTCAGGCTAATACAGTCACGCCCTCAGGCTAATATAGTCACGCCCTCAGGCTAATATAGGTAACCAGGCCATGCCCAACATATCAAAATACAGTAAACAAGCAATTCCTCTCAAGACAATTCTTACAATTACTATATTGAAGGCATACCCTCGGGTATCTTGGCCAAACGGCTAAACAGAGAAACACACCCCCAGGGTGGTTCCGGATCCAAGCAACGATCCCAACCAACATTTTATTATCACAATTAAATACCTAATCAATTCTAGGTATTAAATATAGCAACGACCTCAGCTACACGACACCCCAACGTGGGTTCGTGGCACAAAAACGCACAGAACACACAACAGTTGGAAAACTAAACACAAAGCCACCTACCTCAAATGCCAACGAACGCTATACCCGAACGCCGAATCCAGAAATGCCCAAGAATGACATAGATCTGACGAAGAACAAAAACCATTCAAACGTAAATAACTTATGTTAGGTGAAGAATTGGCAAGAACCAACCAAGGAGGTGGAAGCCCTTACCCGTGCGGTTCCAACGGGATCGTCTGAGACGAAATCGGATTCCAGACGAACGCCCGAAGGTTCTTCAAAGATCCGGCCTCCTCCTTTGGCTCCAAAATGGCTCAAACGCCTCCTCTGCCAAATGAGGAGGCTACTGCATGTTTTAAGCCCGAATAACAAAGTACACGGCGTGTACTTCTTTCATTTAACTATTCATTTGGTGGCACCTCCACACTGTTCATCTGCTGATAAGAGTACACGACATGTACTCCCAAGTACACAGCGTGTACTGCCACCCAGCTGGCGGCGACTTCACCGCCTTACTTTTTAACCTGCTGACTGACTACACGGCATGTAATGGCCCACTACACGGCGTGTAGGCGGTTCTTACACCCTTTGTCGCCAGCAAGGCTACACACCCTGTGTACTTATCCCAACACGGCCAAAAGTACACGACGTGTGGAAAAGTACACGACATGTAGTTTCAAAATTTAGCATTCTTTTCCATTTTCCATATTTTCTCAAAAACACTTAAGGAAAAGGAAAAGAAGAAACCCGTACCTCAAAGATAAGAACTGGGTTCTTACAAACTTCCCCCCTTATAGCAATTCGTCCCCGAATTGCCTTTTCCAGGGGTGGCGAAGATAAAGCTCAGAATAGCTCTGGCCACTGAGTACGTACGTCGGCCTCCCGCTCCCAGGTCTCGTCCTGCACTCGGCCATGCTTCCATAGCACCCGTACGAGAGGAACTGATCGGCCTCAGAGAAACTTCGTGCTCCTATCAACGATACAGATCAGATGCTCCTCAAAGGACGCATCATGCTGAAGCTCTACCTCCCCTGGCTGGAAGGTGTGAGACGGGTCTGAATGGTAGTGACGCAACTGAGACACGTGGAAGACGTCGTGCATGGCTCGGTACCGCTGCGGTAACTGCAACCGATAGGCAACCAGCCCGACTCTCTCCAGAATCTCAAATGGTCCTACATACCTCGGTGAAAGCTTACCCTGTCTCCTGATTCGTTTGTGTCCCAGCCTCGGCGAAACACGCAAGAAAACCTGATCTCCGAGCACGAACTCCAAAGGTCATCTGCGGCGATCAACATAAGAATTCTGACGAGACTGCGCGGTAGCCATCCGCTTCCGAATCAACTGGACCTGCTCAGATGTCTCCTGCACGAGCTGTGGCCCCAGCAAAGCTGCCTCACCTGCCTCTAACCAGCACAAAGGTGATCGGCATGACCTACCATATAAAGCCTCGTATGGTGCCATATCAATAGTCGCCTGAAATCTATTGTTATAGGAAAACTCGACTAAGGGTATATGCTTCTCCCACGAGCCCCCAAAGTCTAGGACGCATGCGCGAAACATGTCCTCTAGCACCTGTATCGTCCGCTCTGACTGGACATCTGTCTGAGGGTGGTATGCTGTGCTCAGAAGCACCTGTGTACCCAGCGCCCTCTGAAAACTCTTCCAAAAACGAGACGTAAAGCAGACGTCCCTATCTGAAACGATAGAACAAGGGACACCATGAAGACGTACGACCTCTCAGATATACAACCTTCTGAGCTTGTCCACACCGAAGGTCCCCCTGATCGGCAAAAAGTGAGCTACCTTCGTGAGTCTGTCCACAACAACCCACACGACGTCATTGCCACGAGGTGACCTCGTCAAAACCGTCATGAAATCCATCGCGACATCATCCCATTTCCACTCTGGAATGGGAAACTGCTGTAACAGCCCAGCTGGTCTCCGATGCTCTACCTTCACCTGCTGATAGGTGGAACATCTCGTAACAAAACCAACTATCTCTCTCTTCATACCCGGCCACCAGTACTGACGTCTCAAGTCTCGGTACATCTTGGTAACCCTGGGATGAACTGCCTAAGCTGAAGAATGAAACTCCCGCATCAGCTCCTCGCGTATATCCCCTGGAACCCATACTCGTCCATGGAAACTCAAAACCTCGTCGTCGCCTATCGCCCAACCGGGAGGAGGGTCCTCACTTGCCACTGATTCCCGTAGAACTAGGCCTTCTGAATCAGATAGCTGCCTCATCCTCACTCTATCCAGGAGGGTAGAAGTCACAGCTAACGAGGAAAGATAATTCTTCCCCTAACTGTCATGCACCTCCAGATGCATCTCAGAGAACAAAGCCATAAGCTGCTACTCACCACTGTCCTCCTGCACTGCATGTATCTGAGTCTTCCTGATTAGTGCATCGGCTACTGCATTACCTTTACCAGGTGTATAGACAAGCTCAAAATCGAAGGACTGTAGGTACTCGACCCACCTTCTCTGCCTCAGATTCAGGTCACGCTGAGTAAAGATATACTTGAGGCTTTTGTGGTCGGTGAAAACCACAAAATGCTCTCCCAACAGATAATGTCTCCAACAGCGCAACGCATGCACAACTACATCCAACTCGAGATCGTGCGTCAGGTAATTCCTCTCATGTGGCCTCAAATTCCGAGACCCATACACAACAACTCGGTCACCCTGCATCAAAACGGCTCCCAGCCCAATCCCTAATGCATCACAGTAAACTGTATAGCTCTTCCCCTACTCTAGGAGTATCAGGATGGGTGCTGGTGTCAACCTTCCCTTCAGGTCCTGAAAAGATGTCTCACAAGCTTCTGACCAAACGAACTTCACACCCTTCTTAGTCAGACCTGTCAACGGTGCTGCTAAGCGGGAGAAGTCCTGTATGAAGCATCTGTAGTAACCTGCCAGCCCTAATAAACTTCGTGTCTCAAACACGTTCTTGGGATGCTCCCAGGAAACTATTACTCTCACCTTCTATGGGTCCACTGCAACTCCTACCTCTGAGATGATATGACCTAGGAAGTGAATCTGGTCCATCCAAAAGTGGCACTTCGAGAGCTTAGCATATAACCGATGCTCTCTCAGTGTACTCAATATGATATCAAGATGGGTGGCATGGTCGTGTCGAGTGCGTGAGTACACCAAGATGTCGTCCACGAATACTACCACAAAAGAATCAAGATACGGATGGAACACACGATTCATCAGAGCCATGAAAATTGCTGGCGCGTTCATGATTCCGAATGACATAACCGTATACTCATATAGATCATACATACTCCTGAAAGCTGTGAGAGGTATATCAGATGGTCTAATGCGCAGCTGATGATATCCGAATCTTAGGTAAATCTTCGAGAACACTCGTGCTCCACGAAGCTGATCAAGCAGATCATCAATCCTCGGCAAGGGATATCAGTTCTTAACCGTCAACTGGTTCAGCTTTCGATAATCCACACAAAGCCTAAGGGTACCATCCGCCTTCTTCGAAAAAAGGACTGGAGAACCCCAAGGAGAAGTACTAGGTTGGATAAAACCCTTCGCCTGTAGCTCCTTTAACTGCCTCTTGAGCTCCTGTAACTCAGGCGTGGCCATCCTATAAGGAGGAATGGACACTGGTGCTGCTCCTGGCATAAGCTCGATAGAGAAATCCACCTCACGTATAGCATCCCACCTCTTTATCACATAAACTTTCATTACATTTTACAAAACTGAGGATCTTTAAGGTTTAGTGTCTTGGAAACTAGGAACTTTAAACATGAAAACATAAAACATTCTTCTAAAACACTTGAAAGGCTTCTCCTCATGTTCATCCTAGGTTCATTACTGCATCACATAACCTGGGAGCATACATCAAAAGAAAGGGTGATCAAAAAGCCCAGTAAGGAAAACAAGAGAAACATTTTACATGTGAACTTGAGATACTTCAATAAGGTCATGAAAAAGAACTTTAAGGCATGAGAATGAAATAAGGAGGCATATCATAATAAAAATAACATTTTTCATAACTTGAAAATGTGGCTACATCATTTAACATAGAAAATCATGAACATATCACCAAGGTCCATCCCCAAGGTGTCATTTGAAAATTACCAAGGTTATTCACCAAGGTATCGTGAAAATTGTAATCTCTAGTGGTTACATCATTACCCAATGCATTGGAGCGCTATCAGGGCGCACCCTTAAATTTGCCTTTATTATCACGTGAGCCACATATATCATCATCAAACATTTCATAAATAACCCATATAGCATAAAATAAATGGGTTTCATTTCATAATCATAACGTTTTAAAAAAACTGCTTTAAAGACATGATCTTTACATCACTTTAAAACCCATAGAAAAGGAAAGTGGGTCTCATGTATGTAAATCCCAGAATTTAAAATATATCATTTTGGTATATATGTGAATACCCCTTTAGAATAAATAGATTTGAGTATTCACTTAATAATATAAAAGAACTTTAGAAAAAGAGAGAGACATTTTGAGACGGAAATTCTGCAGGATAACAGCTATGTTACGAGGTTTTATAAGACATTAAAAAGAGAGGGAAAATGGGTCAAACATTCATAAATGACCCATAAAACAGTATATGGACAGAATAAGAAGGATACATGATCATGGTAATGAAATTTCAAGGACATACCATTTGAAATGAAAAACATGGAAGGAAGACAAAAATTAGATTTCTCTTATGAAAGTTCGGCAGCCTAACGGCGTTACTTAAACTTCAAACAAAATGATTTGAAAAGATCAAATAGGGTATCTCATCATATGAAAATAAGAGTTCAGTATGATAGATATAGAGATAATTCCCCAACATAATTAAAAAGGAACTTGAAAGACTTGACATGAAATTAGAACTTCAAAACGAGAAGGGTGAAGAACCACTTAAAAATTCGGCAGCCTAACAGCGCCACTTAAAACTTCAAAATACTGAATTGAAGAGATAAAATGGGGTCTCTCATCATATGAACATAAGAGTACAGTATTATAGATATAGAGATCATACCCCAACATAACAAAAAGGAACTTGAAAGAATTGACATGAAAGTAGAACTTCAAAACGAGAAGGGTGAAGAACCACTTAAAAATTCGGCAGCCTAACGGCGCCACTTAAAACTTCAAAATACTGAATTGAAGAGATCAAATGGGGTCTCTCATCATATGAACATAAGAGTCCAGTATGATAGATATAGAGATCATACCCCAACATAACAAAAATTAACTTGAAAGAATTGACATGAAAGTAGAACTTCAAAACGAGAAGGGTGAAGAACCACTTAAAAATTAGGCAGCCTAACAGCGCCACTTAAAACTTTAAAATACTGAATTGAAGAGATAAAATGGGGTATCTCATCATATGATCATAAAATATCAGTATGATAAATTTAGAGATCATACCCCAACATAATAAAAAGGAACTTGAAATACTTTACATGAAAATAGATCTTGAAAAAATGAGAAGGGAGAAAGAATCCGTTACAAAAATTTCGGCAGCCTAACGGCGCCACTTAAAACATCATAAAACGAAATAATGAGAGTAAGAGGGGATCTCTCATTATATGAACATAAAAAGGGAAGTAAGAGGAGTATAAAAGAACATCCTCCAACATAAGAACATGAAGCATAAAAGGAATGACATAAAAAAGATTACTTGAAATGAAAGAGAGAGGTCGGATCCCTTACCTTAAAACATAACTCTTAAAACTCAAAGGTTGGGACCTTGAGGGCTTGGGGGAACCATGGGAGGACTCCTTGGGAGGTAATGAGACCAGAACTTCATTGGGGGAGAGTGGGGAGTCGAATGGATGAGAGGATGGCTTGGTATTTATAGGGAAAGTGAGGGGACAAGGCATTAATGGCAAAGGGACACCTCATTAGTGGTTTTGGCAAAACCATGGGCTTGCCCATGGTATTTTCCCATGGTATTGGCCACTTGGGACACCTCATACCTTATCTCACTATTCATAATTCGAACATATTGATTACAAACTTAATACATCATTTAATGATGTCATTAAACACCCGTAACTTAAAAACTGTATTTTCACTATTCATCGAAAATTCAACTTTCTCAGAATAATCCCAAAATTTCACCTTAACCAAATATCAACGCTCTGATTACAAATATGAACTCCATTTTATAAAAATAATTTTCTAAATATTTTTAATTTAATTTTTAAATAAAAACACTATTCACCGAAAATTCATTTTTTTCAGAAAAAACCCCAAAAATTACCATAGCATAATATCGGTGCTCTGAGTTCAAAAATGAAATCCGTTTTATAAAAATAATTATCTAAATATTTTTAATTAAATTTTTAAATAAAAAACACTATTCACCCGAAAAAACTAATACTTGAATAATGATTTATGAAACCGTTATTTAACCATTTTATTGAATCACATTACTTAATTAATGTGCCTAGATTATATTAATACTTTCTTTAAGTGAGATTACTAATCCATTTGGACACATTACTAATCCTAATCATAAAATCACTATTCATAATTTACTATTCATCAAAAATTAAGTTGATCTTATTAGACTCTAAATTTCGTACCGAACATAATTGTAGAAGACCATTTTTCGAAAATCATTACACATTTTTAATTATTTAAGGTTTACACAACCATTTTTAAAATATCCTTTTTTCTAAAATTCATCAAAAATATGCATACTATATTTATCCGGTCATTTGAAAATTCATAAACTTCATCATAAGAAGAAATCCCAATTTTTATTTAAAACAAAGGATTACACAAGGCAGTTACGGTCTCCTTACATAGCCCCTTATCACACCAGCATAGGACCTAAGTGTAAGGTGTGCTAAGGTGAGAGAATCTGAGGGAGGCTCGGCCAACATCGCACGAGTAGTAATTTCTATCAGTTTGAACTTCTCACGAAGGCGATCCCGTTCTAGCTTTATACGATGAAGTTCAGCTTGGGTTTGGTCCAGAGCAAAGCCCAGTGGTGCTACCTCCTTCCCAAGTTCTGTTAGATGGGCTTCGATTGGTCCAAGACTACTGGGTGAGGCTATCAAATCTTCTTTCTATATTAATTAACCAAGATTACTTGTATTTAGAGACAATAATCAAAACGTTTAGTTTCTAGTGGTCATATTGACCAATGGTCATATAACAGTCAAAAACCAACAGTATCATTTTAATTATACCCATGTTATCAAATGAATCATTTTTGTTGAGTATATAAAAAATAAAATAACACATAAAATTAGGGAACAAGATTTATTCAAAATTTCGGGTTGTTACATCACGCACCGGAGGCAGACCTGAAAAGTCGTCCGGGAAGACATCCCTAAAACGATCGACAACTGGAGGGAAATCCGTCTGACAAGTCCCCTGGTCATCCAGATATAAGCTCGCAATCTGGGCTGTGACTCCACCTCGCCCATGATGCTCTGGTCCAGCTCGACTCGCCTGAACATCCCACTCGCCCTTGTATAGAAACTCCCCGCCCTCTGGTGACGTGAAACGCACCCTGCAACGATAGCAGTCTACAAAGGCTCGAAAGGGAACCAACCAGTCCATCCCGAGAATGACGTCATAACTCGTCATCTCTAGGACATAGAGGTCCCAAAGGAAGTGACACCCTCCAACCTCAAGGGGGCACTCCTTACACTGACGCACACCAGCCGTTCTCATCCCCAACGGAGTGTCTAGCGTCAAGATATTGGAAGAAGTAGAAACACAGAGCCCAATTCTCTCCACCACGGGTACAAATATAAAACTATGTGTAGCACCCGTATCAAAAAGTACTGAAGACAAGACAGAAGCTACTAGAATAGTACCTCTGACTGTCGAAGGTCCATGATCCTACTCCTGCTGGGTCTGTTGCACTGCATATGCCTGCCCAGTGCCGCGGCCCTACGACACAGCCTGACTACCCTGAGCTGTCCCGTCCTGCTGCCTCTATGATCCTGGTGTCTGTCTACCACGGCCACGACCACCATCTCTGCCTGCACGCCCTGACGCATTCTAGTTCCCTGACTGGTAAGAAGCCACTGGTCCTACTCCCACACGTGGAGTCTGTACAGAACCCCTCTCGCTAGCCATCAGTGGATACGCCCTACAAAAGCGTTGTAGGTGACCCATCTTGCCGCAAGCTCGACACTCCACTGGGTCTCATGGACACTGCGGCCTCTTGTGCCCCTCTCTGCCACACTGGAAGCACCTGATCGGGCCACCTGAAGAGACTGCCTGGCTGGTACTGCCACCCTGAGAGAAGTCCATCTGTCTCTTCCTCTTGCCAGTAGAAATAGTACCAATAACTGGTGCCGAACCACCCTGGCCCACACCACCAGATTCTCGCAGGTTCCTCTCTGTAATCAACGCCTGGTTCACAATCGCGTGTACAGTAGGTAACCTGAAAACATTCACCAGCACTCAGATGTCATACCGAAGACTATACTCAAAACGTCTAGCTCTCAGCATCTCATCACCCACCAGCATGGGTGCAAAGCACTGAAACTCCGTAAAATGAGCAGAATAGTCCATCACTGACATGGCGCCCTGCTACAGATTCATGAACTCTCGAGCTCTATCTACCCTCAGTGTCTCAGGGAAGAAGAAGTCATAGAAGACTACCTGAAAATCTTCCCACTCCATGTCCCTGTGATGCTCTGAATGGGTGGTCACATCCCACCACCTCTTGGCGGAATCACGCAGCATGTAAGTCACGAGCTTGACCCTCCTCCCTGGAGGCATCTCTAGATGCTCGAAAATAGTCTGCATCGATCCTAGCCAAGACTCTGCAGCCTGTGGTCCACCATCCCCTGAGAACGTAGGCGGATGCTGCTGCTAAAAGATACGCGTCAGCTCGGCCATAGATGTGGCAGCCTGCAGTGCTCCCTAAAAGGTCTGCATGAACCGCAATAAGACTTCACGGAACTGCGCCTCCGCGCCTGTGTCCGGTATAACAGCTGGTGTCGCATCTGGCTCTGCTGGTGGATCCACTGGTATCCCATGGCCCACCATCTCCGGAGTATAATCGTTGCCGCTCTCTTGGCGAACAACTCGTGGTCGTCTAGGCGGCATGACACTACAAGGTCAAAAGCACGCCTCAGATTCAAGATTATTAAGATTGAAAGCAAAGGAACCACAAAGGGAACAAGAGGAAGAAGGTATTAAAAATTGGCAAACAAGACTACACGGCGTGTACAATGACTACACGACGTGTACTTGACTTCCTTTCCCCTGCCCGGGTCCTTCTACACGGCTAAGCCACACGACTTCCATTCAACAAAACTACACGACGTGTATAATATCTACACGGCGTGTACGATGTTATTTTCTAACTGCCTATATCGTCTGTGACACGGACGACTACTCGGCTTAACACTACACGGCGTGTTACACCCGTACACGGCGTATACAACACCCCGTTTCCCAGCCACACGACTAAGTCCACACGGTCTGTCCTCAGACAAGACTACACGGCGTGTCCCATAGGTACACGGTGTGTTTAAAAGGAGGTGACACTGGCCCGTGTTTGTTAGTTACACGGCCGAGTCCCCGGGTTTCTCTACATGGCGTGTTCATTATTGCCACGACGTGTTTTACCCAAGCCTTTCCCTACCCCGGGTCGCCATCCACACGGTTTGTGACACGGGATGAGGCTACACGGCGTGTACTCCTGGTACACGGCGTGTACTCAAAAAGTTCATTTTCCTTCCCGAACAGAAGAACATACACGGCGTGTATAAAAATACTACACGGCGTGTATACTGGGTTTCCAGACAGTATGCCTCAGAAACTTCTCCGAAACCCAGAAAACACTGAAAAACAACACCTAAGTGTCAAATTCCGACCCGTGAGGGCCCATACTCCCCACGAATAAAAGTTTTGATAGCTTATCTGTGTTATAACAAAATAAACAGTCAATGATCCACCAAATTCCGGTCAATGGGGGCCCATACTCCCCAAAAACCAAAGTTTGGCGTCCATTCTATGGCCAGTTCACATAAAAATTACCCTATCAAACAGTAGGTACTTTTATCAGTGCAGCTATCACAACAACATGCGTTTCTAGCACAACAACTATCACAACAACATGCAATTTCTAATGCACCTACATGGCATGGAAACTATGCATGGCATGTGTTATCTAGCATGTGCCTATATGATGCATGAGATGACATACCCTCATCTCATTGGGTTGCAACTAAAGAGAACCCATAGATAAATATAACACCACAATACAAGTGTGTCACCCAACAGTGAAAACATAACAACCGTAAAATTGCAAACTCAGAATAATTGCAAAATACGAGGTAGACTGGCTTTTCCCTGTACACGGGTTAGCTACGCCCGGGCACAACTTATTACCAACTACCTTTCGTCCTATCCCTGACTACGTCTCCAAACAGTAAGTTAAAGAAAAGAAACCCCTTTAATACCACTTTGTAACGTCACGGTCCCGGGTGCCACGCAACGGGTGCCCCGAGCCCCGTTCGCCACGTGACCTCAAGCACATTTCCCCAAACGCTAGAGGCTGCCGACTAGCAGCGAGGGCCCATGTCTGATAGTGGGGAAACTATGCCCTCATTTGTCAAAGTGTAGCGCAGCGGAATACTAAAATAAACATACAACAAACAGCGGAAGTAGTAAACACACACAACTGAAATAAACTACAACAGTGGATATAACCAACAACATACGAATGATGATGCTACATGTTTCAAATTCTAAGAAAACAGCCAGAACATGTTATAAATCACTGTGATACAACCAAAAGCAAAGTACAACAAAACGAGTAAACAACTGGCAGCGGCATCGCGAGCCTAGGCTCGGTCCCATGCCCTTCTACTCCACAGAAACAGTCAAGTACCTGTATAGGGACTCTTGCCCCTATCCACACCTGCAGAAACGTAATCTATTTGGGCTGAAAAGCATGACCCAAACAGGGTGTGAGAAATATATCTCAGTAGGCACCCACCAAAGGCCCGTGCCCAACTGCGTGTAAGCATGCATCAACAGTGTGCAATAGTAAAATGCAATAAGGTAAGCAGTACTAAACAGTAACTAACTTAACAATTAAATTGCCATTTTATTATTCATTTAAATTATTTAATTTAGTATCGTTCTGTGCTCAACAGCACCACGCCCTCAGGCCAACCAGTATATCGCCCTTAGGCTAATATAGTGAAACACGCCCTCAGGCTATACATAATCTCACCCTCAGGCATTGTAACAGAATTATCGCCCTCATGCATACGAAGTGTCGCCCTCAGGCATAGAAGTCAAGCCCTCAGGCATGAAAGGTTTCCCTCAGGCGGAAAAACGACAGCCCTCAGGCTAATACAGTCATGCCCTCAGGCTAATATAGTCACGCCCTCAGGCTAATATAGTTACGCCCTCAGGCTAATATAGTCACGCCCTCAGGCTAATATAGGTAATCGAGCCATGCCCAACATATCAAAATGCAGTAAACAAGCAATTCCTCTCAAGGCAATTCTTACAATTACTACATTGAAGGCATACCCTTGTGTATCCTGGCCAAACGGCTAAACAGAGAAACACACCCCCGGGGTGGTTCCGGATCCAAGCAATGATCCCAACCAGCATTTTATTATCACAATTAAATACCTAATCAATTCTAGGTATTAAATATAGCAACGGCCTCAGCCACACGACACCCCAACGTGGGTTCGTGGCACAAAAACGCACAAAACACACATCAGTTGGAAAACTAAACACAAAGCCACCTACCTCAAACACCAACGAACGCTATACCCGAACGCCGACTCCAGAAACGCCCAAGAATGACATAGATCTGATGAAGAACAAAAACCATTCAAACATAAATAACTTACGTTAGGTGAAGAATTGGAAAGAACCAACCAAGGAGGTGGAAGCCCTTACCCGTGCAGTTCCAACGGGATCCTTCGAGACGGAATCAGATTCCAGACGAACGCCCGACGGTTATTCAAAGATCCGGCCTCCTCCTTTGGCTCCAAAATGGCTCAAACGCCTCCTCTGCCAAATGAGGAGGCTACTACCTGTTTTAATCCCGAATAACAAAGTACACGGAGTGTACTTCAAAGTACACGGCGTGTAATCCTTTCATTTAACTGTTCATTTAGCGGCATCGCCACACTGTTCATCTACCGACAAGAGTACACGGAATGTACTCCCAAGTACACGGTGTGTACTGCCGCCCAGCTAGCGACGACTTCACCGCCTTACTTTTTAACCTACCGACTGACTACATGGCGTGTAAAGGCCCACTACACGGCGTTTAGGCGGTTCTTACACCCTTTGTCTCCAGAAAGGCTACACGCCTTGTGTACTTATCCCAACACGGCCAAAAGTACATGGCGTGTGGAAAAGTACACGACGTGTAGTTTCTAAATTTAGCATTCTTTTCCATTTTCCATATTTTCTCAAAAACACTTAAGGAAAAGGAAAAGAAGAAACCCGTACCTCAAAGATAAGAACCGAGTTCTTACACAAAAGATCTCTCCACTAAGAAAAATTCCATGCGAGACTTGTTTGTTTGGAAAAATGATTATGAGACCATCTCCAGCCAAGATTAAGGCTGAAATTCCATCCTTTCTTGAATGAATTTAAGGGGATATATGTGGACCAATTCATCCATCGTGTGGGACATTTAAATATTTTATTATATTAATTGGTGCATCTAGCAGATGGTCACACGTATATGTTTACTCTCAACACGTAATGTAGCATTTTCATGATTTCTTGCTCAAATAATTAAATTGAGAGCACAATTCTCTAATTACGTCATAAAAAAAGCAAGGCTCAATATTTCTAGAGAATTTACCTCTTAATCTTTCAAATATTATTGTATGATAATGAGGGTTACTATGGAGCATCTAGTCATCCATGTGCATACACAAAATGGTTTAGCTGAATCACTAATAAAATGCCTTCAACTTATTGCTAGACCATTAATAATGAGAACAAAGTTGCTGAGCTTTATACAGGGTCATGCAATATCATATTCCTCGACATTAATTCGCATCAGACCAAGTTCATATCATAAATTCCTCTCCACTCCAATTAGCATTTGGCCAAGAGCTTGATATCTACCACTTAAGAATCTTTGGTTGTGCAGTATATGTACCAATTGCTCCCCACAACGTACAAATATGAGACCTCAAAGGAGGTAGGGAATATATGTAGGATATGAATCCTCATCCATCATTAGATATCTTGAACCATAAACCGGTGATGTATTTAAAACATGTTTTGTTGATTGTCACTTCAATGAAGAAGTGTTTCCAGTATTAGGGGGAGAAAAGAAACAAATGGAGGAGATTTCTTAGAATGTGAAAACATTATATTTTCTCGATCCTCCCACCCAACAATGTGAGATGCAAGTGAAAAAGATTTTACATTTTTAAGAACCAAAAAATCAATTTCCTGATGCATTTACTGATCCAAATGGTGTGACTAAATCACATATACCAACTGTAAATGCACCGACTATAATTGATGTCCTGAAGACACAACTACATAATGATGTTACATAAATCTCAAAAACACGCCTTAAGCATGGAAGATCAATTGGATCTAAGGATGAAAATCCTTAGAAAATAAAAGGAATGAGTATAATTGAAAACCCCATTATGTAGGCGTGTGTTTCAGAAGAAACACGTAATTTAAGCGTTCTTAAAGAAACACATGATGAGAATCATAAAGAGAATTCACAGGATATAGAAAACCCTAGAGGTTTTGAAAATAATGGAATCTCTCTTAATTATTTGATTATAGGTGATATATGGAATAAAAGTAATGTGGAAAATATTGATGAAATATTTTCATATTTTATGTCACGTGATATAGAAAATGAAGACTTCGAACCAAGGTATGTTATGGAACATAAAAAATGACCTAATTGGAATAAATGGAAAGACACAATGCAAGTTGAATTAAATTCACTTAATAGGCAAAGGGTTTTTGGGAATATCATGATCACACTAGAAGATGTGAATCCTATTGGATATAAATGGGTTTTTGTGTGTAAGCGTAATGAGAAAAGCGATATTGTAAGATATAAATCTCATCTCGTCGCACACGGTTTTTCTCAGAGACCCGAAATTGACTACAAGGAGACGTATTCTCCTATTATGGATGTTATTACTTTTCAATATCTAATCAGCCTTGTAGTAGTTGAGAAGTCTAATATGGATCTTATTGATGTTGTTACAACTTATTTATATGGGTCACTTGATATTAGTATATATATGAGAATCCCTAAAGAATTCAAAGTACTTGAAGTATTGAAATCAAAACCCAAAGACCTATATTCAATTAAATTTCAAAAAACCCTGTATGGATTAAAACAATATGGGAGTATGCGGTATAATAATTTGAGTGAATATTTATTAAATAAAGGATTTGTAAATAACCCCATATGCCCATGTGTTTTTATTAAGAAAAAAACATTTGGATATGCAATCATTCTTGTTTATCTTGATGATTTAAATATCATCGAAACTCCAGAAGAGATCAATGAAGCAATGAGAAACATAAATGATGAATTTGAAATGAAATACCTAAGAGTAACCAAGTATTATTTTGGATTACAAATTGATCATATACCAAGTGGTATATTTTTACATTAGTCAAATGACACCAAAAAGGTCTTAAAATGATTTGATATGAATTAGGGGTGTCCAAACCCGACCAGACCCGAGGTTTGAAAACGTATATTCACGGGTCGAGTTGGTTGAGTTGAGCCATGGTCGGGTTGGTTCGGGTCACAGGTTGGGAAAAGAAGGACCCGACCCAACCCAACCAACCCCACGAACTAAACTTCTTCCATCCAGCACGGGGGTCACCCTGCCACTCGTCCTCATTGTTCAGACATCAATGTCTCTTCTCCCACAATCCCCACCCTCGTAGCCTCTCCATGATCCCCACCCTTCTCGTCACCTCTCTGACGATCCACACCCCCATTATCTCTCCTCTATCCCCACCCCATGTCGCCTCTCCACAACCCCCACCCCCTCGCCTCTCCACAATCCCCACCCCCTCGCCTCTCTGATGATCCCCACCCTCCCTCGCCTCTCCGACGATCCCCGCCCCATTTCCCTTCTTATTTTTTTCAATTTATTTTTTCTTTTCAGGTCGGAAGTCTCATCGCTGTAAGCACCAACACCAAACCTCATCAGCATCTCTGGGAACCAGCTTACACCGTATAACAACCACCATCGCCATACCCACATGCTCTGCCACTGGAGCCGCCGAGCTGCCTCACCATTCTTATTGTCATGTGTCCTATGAATCCATAGACCGCCTCAACATGACAAAGGCGCCCCCCGCACCAACATCCCTGCCTGCACGCCAACTTGTCCCCACCAGAGCTTCCAAGTAGTATCGTTGTCGACGCCATGTCCGATGAATATGCCCGCAGCTATGAAGCATGATGACGACACCCCCTGAATCTGTGTGGTCTTCTGCTCACCATGGTTGTCACCCCAACCCCACCCCCTATCGCCCTTACTCTGATCTTGTCGCCCTAAAACCCTCCTGTATCCGGATCAAGAAACAATAAATTGAAAACCACTTCGTAGCTAGCGACAATGAAATGCGATGATTGAATGTTGGTTGTATTGGTTGTTCATGGTGTGGTTTTCTGCCCTAATTACATCGACATTGATTACTGCTGGTGGCAATTGCGTGGAATAGGAAGCTCGTAGGTGGAGAGGTCTATTGTGGTTCGCTGACCACGAAGAGAGGAAAAATGGAGGGAGAAATCGGCCTTTATTTCACCAAGAACAGAGCATTTACAAAACCCCCTCTCTACACTTCTCTCTCTCTCACATGGAGCTCTCCTGGCTCTCTTTGGATACAATGTAGCTCTCTTGGATCGAATTGGTGATAAAGAAGGAAGCTCCCTTTGCTCTCCTTAAATATCCATGGTGGGAGGTTTCAAGTTTGACACAACTCCCACCAATCCTCCACCTACCATGGACTTCTACCATGGATGCCAAAAACAGGGACTACATGTGCAACAACCTTGTTTGAAGTCCTTGGTTGGTGAGGTAGGTGCACCAGCCACCTACCATGCAGCTGGATAATTCCAACAATTCTCCCCCTCCAGCTGCAATCTGCTGAAGCATCTACAAATGTCTAGCTTCTCCCGAGCAACTACCTTTGTCAACATATCTGCTGGGTTCTCCTTCGTGTGGATCTTCACAAGTCGTAGCAGCTGTTGATCCACTACTTCGTGTATCCAATGATAGCGAATGTCGATGTGCTTCGTCTGGGAATGGTACATGGAGTTCTTGCTCAAGTCCAAAGCACTTTGACTATCGCAATGAACCCTGTACTCCTTCTGGCTGAATCCGAGCTCCTGAAGAAAACGCTTTAGCCACAATATCTCCTTGTCAGCTTCTGAAGCAACAATGTACTCTGCTTCCATCGTGGATAAAGCGATGCACTTCTGCAACCTTGACTGCCATGATACAACTCCTCCTGCAAAATTATAGATGTATCCTGATGTAGACTTCATGCTATCAAGATCTCCAGCCATATTTGCATCTGTATAGCCCTCCAAGATAGGTTCAGCTCCCCCATAGCACAAACATAACTTTGAAGTACCTTTAAGATACCTCAAAATCCACTTGACTGCATCCCAGTGATGCTTCCCAGGATTGGAGAGAAATCGGATCATGATTGCCACTACATGGGCAATGTCAGGTCTCGTACTCACCATAGCGTACATCAAGCTTCCAACTGCTGAGGAATATGGAATCATCTTCATTGCCTCAACTTATTCCTTGGACGAAGGGAATGAAATATTGCTCAACTTCAAATTATCAGAAAGAGGAATGCTCACTGGTTTTGCTTTGTCCATGTTGAAACGTTTCAGAACACGTTCAACATACTTCTCCTGAGACAGCCATAATAGTTTCCTCTTTTTATCACGAATGATCTGCATCCTCAAAATTTGTTGAGCTGCTACCAAGTCTTTAATATCAAAAGACTTGGATAAATCCTTCTTCAATTGGCTAATCTCCACTGCATCCTTCACAATGATCAACATGTCATCAACATAAAGTAGAAGTGAAACAAAGTTACCATCCTAAAATCTCCATATGTAGACACACTGGTCCACCTGTGTCCGATTGTAGCCATGACTCACCATGAATGAGTCAAACTTCTTGTACCACTACCTGGGAGCCTGTTTTAGTCCATAAAAGCTCTTATTCAATTTGCAGACAAGGTTTTCTTGTCTAGAAACCTCAAATCCTTCAGGTTGCTTCATGTAGATCTCCTCGGAGAGGTCACCATGAAGAAAAGTTGTCTTCACGTCCATCTGTTCAAGCTCCAAGTCCAAGCTAGCCACTAATCCGAAAATGACTCAGATTGAAGCCATCTTCGCTACGGGTGAAAAAATCTCATCAAAGTCGACTCCTTTCTTTTGAAGGAATCCCTTGACAACTAACCGAGCTTTGTGCTTGACCTCCCTTTTACTTCCATCCTTCTTTAGCCTGAACACCCATTTGTTCGTTAGTGCCTTCTTACCTTTGGGTAATTCCACAAAATCGTATGTTTGGTTCTTCATCAAAGACTCCATCTCATCCTCCATTGCATGCAGCTACTTGAGTTTTTTAGGATGAGACACTGATTCCTGGTATCCTTCTGTCTCCCCCTAATCAGTGAGCAATAGGTAATCTGACTTCGAATATTTTGTTGATGTAATCCTTCCTCGTGAAGATCTTCGAACCTCTGAAATGTTAGGTTCAGGAGGCATAACATCACCTAGCTCCTGTGATGGTTCTGCAACTTCTTATAGAGAGGATTGAGTCTCCCCCTGCTCAATATCCTCCTCCACAGACTCCTGGTCTGCTACCGATGAGTCTTCTTACACCTCCTCCTCTTCAATGATAGGTGGTGATGGTATAGGTGTTGGATCATAAATTGAGTCCTAGACACTTTCCCTTCGAGTCATTCTAGGATTTTGAATGTCCTTGATCGTCTGGTTCTCATGGAACACGACATCTCTTCTTCTAATCACCTTCTTCTCCTTCGGGTCCCAAAGCTTGTATCTGAACTCCTCATCTCTATAGCCAATGAAGATGCATGGAGTAGATCTCTCGTCTAGCTTCTGCCTGAGATCCTTGGATACATGTGCAAATTCCAAACATCCAAATACTCATAAATGAGAGTAAGATAGATGTTTACCAGACCATCTCTTCTGTGGAATCTCAAAATTCAGCGGGAATAACGGTGATTAGTTGACGAGGTAGCAGGCAACCTGAACAGCTTCTCCCCAGAATGTCTTAGGGACCTTTGCCAAACTCATCATGCTTCTGACCTTCTCCATGATGGTTCTGTTTATCCTTTCTGCAACTTCGTTGTTTTGTGGGGTGCGAGGGACCATCCTCTCATGTCGGATGTCATGACTCCTGCAATAGGCATCAAAATCCCTAGATGTGTACTCTCCTCCATTGTCTGAATGAAGACACTTCAGCTTCCTTCCAGTTTCACGCTCCACCATGGCGTGGAACATCTTGAAGTTTTCCATTACTTGGTCCTTCGTTCATAAGAAGAACACCCACACCCTTTGAGATGCATCATCAATAAATGATAGAAAATATTTGTTACCTTTGAGTGTATCTACCTCCATGGGTCCGCATACATTAGAGTGTACCAGATCCAGAAACTCTGATATTTGTGATGAAGCAGTATTGAATGTGACTCTATGCTGCTTTCCATACAAGCAGTATTTATAAGGTTCAAGTGATGCATCCTTGTCAATACTGATGTACTTCTTATTCGTTAGGGTAGATAACCCTTTTTCACTCATGTGGTCGAGCCTTCTATGCCACATATTATATGACGTCTCTCTTTCCACCGTGTTGAGGATGTCTGCACATATCTTCACATGAGTTTTGTACAACGTACCACATATGTGTCCTCGAGCGATGATGATGGCACCTTTTGTCATCTTCCATGCTCCGTTGCTGAAGATGTTGTCATAGCCTTTTCGATCAAAGACTATACCTGATAACAGGTTGAGCCAAAGGCTTGGAACATGTCGAACATCCTTCAGGGTGATTGTGTATCCAACATTCGTCTTGACTTGGATATCACCCATGCCAACAATCTCCTCCGAACTGGTATTCCCCATCTTTATTGTACCAAAGTCACCAGTTTGATAAGTCAAGAAATACTCATGATGTGGCGTGACGTGGTACGATGCTGTAGTATCGACCACCCATTCTGTGTCTTGGCTTGATGTATGAAAGCATTCCTCTTCTTCATCTTTGGAGCAAAGAATAACTTACCTGATGACGCTCACATGCGCGTCTTTATTTCTTCTTTGTTGGTTGCTACATTGACCCTTTTCTTGTAACAAATTTTGGCAGTTCTTCATGTGTCCCTCCATGCCACAATGGTAGCATTTGTATGTTGGCCTCCTGCCATCTATAGACCTTCCTATGTTCTTTCTTCGACCTCTGGTTCCTGCCCCACGACCTCCTCCTTGCTGTCTCCCTCACTTCTCTAGAACGAGAGCTTGCGTCTGGTTGAAACTCACATCCTTACTTTGGGCTTCCTCGTTGAACAATGCATCCTTTACCATCGCCATGGTCAGTTTTCCTCCAGGTGCCGAGTTGTTGAGTGAGACGACAAGCATATCCCAGCTATCAGGAAGTGTGCAGAGTAAGTGGTTCGCCTAATATTCATCATTTAGAGTCTTACCGGCATCCACCAACTGGTTCACCAGGATTTGGAACTCGCTGGTGTGTTCGACTATAGAGTTTCCACTTTGTAGTCGAAGATTCATCAACCGCTTCAACAAGAAAATCTTGTTTCGAGCAGTCTTTGACTGGTATGTATTTTCCAACTTTGTCCAAAGTTCATACGCACCGGTCTCTTGAGCAACATGGTGGTAAACGCTGTGATCGATACATTGGAGGATTTGGCTGATCGTCTTCTTGTTCAGATTTTTCCACTCCTCTTCCTTTGTGGCATCAGGGTTGACTCCCTCATTCTCAATGGGGTCAAAAATATCCTTAGCATTGAGAAGATATTCCATTCGAGACTTTCAAATGGAGTAGTTCGAAGAAGTCAACATGATCATCCCTCCCGTATATGATCCCTCCATTGGATTTCAATTCAGTTAAAAATTGGTGAATAATTTGGAAAAACGGAGCTCACCGTTGCGTCCATAACGGTCAAAAATGGTGGAATCGACTCATGGATCATCGAAATCGGATACCGATTGATCAAGTTATGATCAAAACAATATCAACGACCGAGATCGTTCGATGACAAGGCGATGATGTGGATCGCCGGAGCACCTGCCGGAAACCCACCGGAAAATTCGCCGGTGCCAGAACAATACCTTCTTCTCTAGCAAGGGGGTACTGTAGCAACCGATGTTTGACCAAACTTTGACCGGCCCTAGGAAGCTCGTTTTAGCTCCGTTTTCAATGTTGTTTGCGCCGTTGGAATCGTATCGACACAGGCTTTCAAAATATACCTTCAAAAAATGATTTCGGGCAACTTGAATTTTCCAGTCACTGGAAAAATTTCCACCGCCCACCTCCATTTCACTGGAACCACCTCTGATACCACTTTTTGTGG
Organism: Viscum album; assembly: GCA_963277665.1. Lineage (NCBI taxonomy): Eukaryota > Viridiplantae > Streptophyta > Magnoliopsida > Santalales > Viscaceae > Viscum > Viscum album. The sequence continues at coordinate 701,651,377 of OY728163.1, forward strand.
TTCGCTGACCACGAAGAGAGGAAAAATGGTGGGAGAAATCAGCCTTTATTTCACCAAGAACAAAGGATTTACAAAAATCCCTCTCTACACTTCTCTCTCTCACATATGGAGCTCTCCCGGCTCTCTTTGGATACAATGTAACTCTCTTGGCTTGAATTGGTGATGAAGAAGGAATCTCCCTTGTCTCTCTTTAAATAGCCATGGTGGGAGGTGTCAAGTTTGACACAACTCCCACCAATCCTCCACCTACCATGGACTTCTACCATGGCTGCCAAAAATAGGGACTGCATGTGCAGCAGCCTTGTTTGAAGTCCTTGGTTGGTGAGGTAGGTGCACCAACCACCTACCATGCAGCTGGATAATTCCAACAAGGTCACCCTATTAGGATGGGCGAGGAGTTGGTCAGTTCGGTTTATGAAGCAGTGGCGATCAATTTTTTTCCAGGAACTGATGGGCCGACTGGACCCAACCCAATTCGAGACAGGTTGGGTTGGGTCGGGTCCAAAATGAAAATCATCGTCGACCCGACCCGACCTTTTTTGATTGAGTAAGCTCCAAAAAATTCCCCAACCTGACCCGATCCGACCCATAGACACCCCTAATATGAATAAAGGGAATCCTTTAAGTACTTCAATGATTGTTCGGTCTTTAAATACTGAGAAAGATTAATTTTGACCATGTGAAGAAAATGAGGAGTTGGTTGGTCGAGAAGTACCATACCTCAATGCTATCGAGGAACTAATATATATTGTTAATTGTACTCATCCTGATATATTTTTTTCTATTAATGTATTGGAAATATTTAGTTAAACCCCTACACGAAGACATTATAATGAAATTAAACATATTTTTCATTATCTTTGTGACACTATTGATTTGGGTTTATTATATTCTAACAAATTAGAAAAGAAGATGGTCAATTTTGCCTATGTAGGTTATCTATCATATACGCATAATACATGATCACAAACTGGTTATGTGTTTACAGTTGGAGGCACTGCTATATCTTGGGGATCACAAAAGTAGACACTTGTTGCAACATATTCAAATCACACAGAAGTAATATCATTACACGAAGCATGTCAAGAATGTGTTTAGATGCGGTTTATGACTCAACACATTCGAGCGACAATTGAATTGCCTATGGATTGTATCCCAACAACATTATTCAAAGATAATACTATGTGCATCACATAATTAAAGGAATGCTTCATCAAGAATGACCGTACAAAACAAATACCTCTGAAAATTTTCTTCTACACATAAGAGTTAATGAAAAATGAAGATATCAATATGCAATATGTTCGATCTAGCGACAACATTGCAGATTTATTTAGGATTTATCAATCGTTATCTTTAGAAAACTTGTACATAATATAGGGAGTAGATTGAAAAATTTATAATGTAATGTAACTTTCAGGATGAGTCTACATAACTGTACTCTTTTCCTTATTCTAGTTTTTATCCCACTGGGGTTTTTTGAAAAAGGTTTTTAATAGGGCAATATCAAAAACACGTATGATATTGGTAGGAGTGTGCATCCCAAGGGGGAGTGTTAGGTAACTAATGAAAGGTGGTTGTAGTCTTCAATGGGGGTGGCCCCCACCAATCCCCCCCACCTACCCTACTGCACTGCCTATAAAAGGGCAGTGCAACCCCCCTGGAGAGGTACTCGCTACAAAAAAATAGCAGATTAGTAGCGGTTTTTTAGAGGGGGGTTATGCACAATCTTATATAAATTCATTTTGGAGGGGGTTATGCACAACCTCCACTAATTATTTAATTTAGAGGAGGTTCACAACCTCCTCTAAAATTTTAGCATTATTTTTTGAATATTTGGTTGGATTTTAGAGGCAGTTATGTCAAAACCACTGCTAATTTAATAATTAGTGGTGCTATATGTTCAGTTGGATTTTAGAGGAGATATATATATATATATATAATATTTGTTTGGATATTAGAGCTTATATATATATATTGGATTTTTTTTAAACAAAAATAGTGAGGGTTCACAACCCCTCTAATCTCTTAAATTAGAGGGGGTTCATGAACCATCGTTAATCCCTTATATTAGAGGGGGCTTTGAACCCCGTATAGTATAAGAAATTAGAGGGTTTTTTGAACCCCCTCTAATACATGCAATTAGAGGGGGTTTTGAACCCCTTTTAATTTATGACATTACAAGGGGTTTTAAACCCCTTCCAATTTAATAAATTAGAGGGGGTTGTGAACCCCCTCTAATTCAAGAAATTCGAGCGGGTTCATGAAGAGCCACTAATTCCTTTGATTAGAGGGGTTTTTAACCCCCTCTAATTTTTTATTTATTTTTTAAAATAAATCTCATATAAATTTAAATTCTATAATATATATGTGTGAATGCGCATGGGTGTGTATATATATATTACACAAACACATTATATAAATGCATTTAAATGCATTACAAACATATATATATATATATATAAAGACATTATATAAATATTTATACATATAAACAAAAATGTATACATATATAAATATTGATATACATAATATAAATCCAATTATAAATATATTTATTCAAATATATAAAATTTATATATAGTTTTATAAATACTATACATTTATATAATATTTTCTATACAAATATATATAATATAGACATAGTTAAATATAATTATAAATATATATTATATATATTATATTATAAAATATTTTAATATATATACATTTATATATATTATATAATTATTATTATATATATATACATATTGTAGTATACCGTAATAATTATAAATTAATTTAGTGTGTGTGTGTGTGTATATATCATTTAATTATATGAGTGTATTTAATTTCATCTGTATATATATGTATATATATGTACATGATATAATATAAATGTATAAAATTACATACATAAAGGTATAATATAAATGTATTTAATATAATATTTGTATAATATAAATCATAAAATATATAAATGTGTAGTATTTATAAAACCAACATATAATTTGTATAGTTTAAAAAATAGGTTTAATAATAATAATAAGAATTAATAATTAATAATATTACTGCTACACACACATACATATATATAAGCATATAAAAATAATTATATATATATATATATATTATAATTACATTATATCTATAAATATTATATAAATACATAAATATATACACATACACGTACAAATATAAATGTATTTATAAATATATATTTATATATGTAAATATAATTATTTATACATATTATATATAAACAGATAATATATTTATATTATCTAACATTACACTATCTAAATAAATATAATTTATTGTATATATTACATGGAAAGCAATTCGCCTGAGTGGTTCAGACGCGCCTTTACATCCCACTGATCCCACGTTCAAATCCCAACGGGGGGGGGGGGGACTCCTTAAGTTGGGGGGAGGTCTTCGTCTGTCCGTGCTGGGGGCCCACAGATAAGTGTGGGCCTTCAGTGGTTATTTGGGGGTGCCTGGGGCGTTGGGGGGATTGTCCGGTGGGGTGGTCCGCAGTTGTCAGCGGAGGGGGGGGGGGTTGTCTGTGGTTGTCAGGGGGATGTCGATGGGGTGGTCTGCGGCATTGTCAAGGGTGTCAGGGGTGTTTGTCCACTATTGTCAGGGGGTACGTAGTTGTCAGTGGTATCGGGTTGGGTGTCATGGGTTGTCAAGGGTGACTGATTGGGATTTTTTTTAAAAAAATAGGGGCAGTTTAGGGGCATTTATAGTATAATCACCCCTAAAATTGGAATTTGAAACTCAATTAGGGGAGGTTATAACCGCCCCTAATTGAAACATCAATTTAGGTACAGTTAAACCGCCCATAATAAGTTGTTTACAATGAATTTAGGCCGAAATTAGAGGGGGTTAAAACCCCCTCTAATATAATCCACTACTACAAACATGGCTTTTATCAGTGCTAGAAAAGCGCATTAACAGTGCTAAAAAAAGCGTTGTTAATCGAGGTGAAGATAAAGGGGGGGGGGGTCCCTTTTATCAGCGCTCAGAAAAGCGCTGATAAAGACCCCTTTTATCAGCGCTTTTAAAAAGCATTGATAAAACTCAAAAAAAAAATAATAATAAAAATTTATATTGGGGGGGGGATCTTTTAACAGCGCTTGACCCTCCCTTTTATCAGTGCTAAAAAAAGCGCTGTTAATCGAGGCGAAGATAAAGGGGGGGGTCCCTTTTATCAGCGCTCAGAAAAGCGTTGATAAATACCCCTTTTATCAGTGCTTTTAAAAAGCGCTGATAAAACTCAAAAAAAAAATAAAAATAAAAATAATTTATATTCAGGGGGGGGGGGAGCTTTTAACAGCGCTTGACCCCCCCTTTATCAGCGCTAGGCGGCCCCCTCCCACTCTCGCGCGTTGCCCTTGCCTGCGTATTCTGCACTTGCCCGCGCGCCCCTCCTTGCTTCCACCCAGATTCGAACCCGCGACCTCCCCCTTGCGCGCCTGCACCTTTACCACTAAGCCATTTCGTTTTTTATCTATTTAATGATACATCTATTTATTTATATATATAGTTATATTTATTTGTATATTAATATAGATTCATATTAATATAAATATATTTAGTTATATTAATACATATATATTTATTCATATAGTAATATATATATATATATATTCGTATATTAATATATATATTTATATATATATATAGTTATATTTATTCGCATATTAATATAGATTCATATTAATATAAATATATTTAGTTATATTAATACATATATGTTTATTCATATATTAGTATATATATATTCATTCATATATTAATATATATTTATATCTATTTATATATATATATATTTGTAGTTACAATATTTTATCCGTATATTTATTTATATATTAATATATATTTATAAGATTAGTTTTAAATACATTTATAAAAGTTTTTATGTGTTTTTATAAATAAATAAATAAATAAATACATACATACATATATAACACACACACACACACACACATATTTTCGAATAAATACATATATATGTGTATTTGAAAAGTCATAGAATGCTAAAACGACCATAACTTATAATCCATAAGCCTGTTTCAACTCTTTAACCAGTCAAATTGAATAAAATGAAACAATCTTCGATATGACATGTGGTACAGGGCTAACGAACATCCGGATAAGAAGTTATACCTGTTTGAATGTTAACAAATCGGGGTATGTCGACTAAAAGCTCAGTTTTGGAGGCCTTTTGGGCCTTTTTTGGCCTTAAAAAATGTGACAGAGGATTTTCCTCAATCATAAGCGCGTAGAGCTCGTCACAGGCTTCGATTTGATATGCTGTAGAGCTCAAACGGACACCCGGATCAAAAGTTACGTCCGTTTGAAGTTTGAGTTACATTTTCAACGTATTTTAGATCTTTTATTAATTTTTTTGATTTTTTGTGTCTACAAATTGTTATTAAATGATTATTAATCGATGATAATTATTAAATTATTAATTAATAATATTTAAAAAAAAAAATCATTTTCTCTAAATTTTTTATATATTAAATGTAGTAGTCTTTTTATACTTTTCTAAAACATATTTAAAAAATATATATTATATTTATATCAATATAAATATACTTATATAAAAATATATTATTTTTCATGATTTTTTTTGAAATATAAAATTTATCAGCGCTAGGAAAAAGCGCTAATAAATCTCCCCTTTATCAGCGCTACTAAAAAAAGCATTGATAAAGGCCCCCTTTATCAGAGCTTTTTTTAGCGCTGTTAAAAGGTGGCACTGCGGAAACCCAGTTTTGTGGTAGTGACCGTCGCTAAATACAAGATTATTTTACCAGAGCTTACCCACAACTGCCCCTAATCAGAGTAGACAATCACTTTAGTGGTGGTTATAGATAACCACCACTAAAGTGTGGGCCCTCAGTGGTTGTCTGGGTGCGCCTAGGGCGTCAGGGGGATTGTTTAGTGGGGTGGTCCGTGGTTGTCAGCGGGTATCGAGGGGGTTGTTTGCGACATTGTTTGGGGTGTCGGGGGGGAGGGATTGTCCGCAATTGTCAAGGGGTGTTCGGTGGGGTGGTCTATGGTTGTCAGGGGCATCAGGTGGGGTGTCATGGGCTGTCAAGGGTGCCTTCTTGGGGGAATTTTTTAAAAAATAGGGGTAGTTTAGGGGCAGTTATAGTGTAACTGCCCCTAAAATTGGAATTTGAAACTCAATTAGAGGAGGTTATAATCTCCCCTAATTGAAACATCAATTTAGGTGTGGTTAAAACCACCCCTAATTTGTTGTTTACAGTGAATTTAGGTCAAAATTAGAAGGGGATAAACCCCCCTCTAACATAACCACTGCTAAATACAAGCCTATTTTACTAGTGCTTACCCACAAATGTCGGTCACTTTAGTGACGGTTATGGATAACCTCCGCTAAAATGTTTAGAGGGGGTTATCACCCTATTTTTTCGTAGTGACTGCTGATATAAGGTAGACATCAGAAACATTAATAAAATACTTGTCTTTCCTTTATGCTCACATTCCTCCACTATTCCAATTTTACTCTTTTCAATTTTTGTTTTCACAACACATTTTAAGTAGATTTGAGGTTGGAAAAAATACCAAACATCCTATTTTTGCATACCACCCCAATAGTACGTTGTTTACTTATTATAAATATAATAATAGTTTTTATAATAAAAATGTTTTTAAATATTTACATTTGTGGATATTTTTTTCAATGCCTTCAAATAAAAATAAAAATATATAACGTCAATTTTTTTAATAATTTTTATATATCCTTTGATACATTGTTTATTTATTATAAGTAAAATAAAATATATATAATAATAATGATGATTATATATATATATATATATAGAAATATATAAATTGAATTTTTCAAAAAACAACTTATATATATATATGAAAAATAAATAAATAATATATATTTATAAATATATAATTTCAATACCATATATATCTATATCTTGTGAGAAATATTTACAAGTATATATAAGTATTACTTTATAGGTATGGAAGTGATTACCTAGTAAGGTGGTAGTCGGCCCTGCCCTAGAGGATAAAATCAAGTTCGAATACCTTCAAACCGGGTTCAAGTTTTAAATATACTACTTGATTCACTACTAAAGATTTGCGTAAATACAATGTTAGCATTTATCAGCGTTAAAAAACACTGATGCAGAACAAAATTTTATCAATATTGAAAAAAACATTCATAAAGATGACATTTATTAGTGCTAAAAAAATTGGTGATGAAAATACACCATTTGTCAACGCTTTTTTTAGGGTCGATCAAAGTGTGTCATTTATTAGCGTTATTTTAGCACTCATAAAGAGCAGCTTGCATATATATTTTATATATACATATTTATATATTCTTAAATATTATTTATAATATATATATATACATACAATCTATATATATCTTTAATCATTTATACTTTGCTTTGTTCTTTTATACTTATTTATAATCATATATATAGTTATAATTGCATATATATATATATATGTGTGTGTGTGTGTTTCTATGTATATATATATATATATATATATTAAAATATAGTAATATGAAATGTATAAATAAATAAATAAATACATTAAATACAGTTAATATCTAAATTTATATATTTATATTCATATTATGTAATTTATAATAAACATGTATATTTATAATATACATATGTATTTATAATTATATGTGTGTATGTTTACATACATTTATATATATGATTATATATTATAAAATATATAAATAATATATTGAAATATTTGTACATATAAAATGTATATTTAAAAATAAAATTCATATTAAAATAAAAAATTATCACAAATCTTTATATTTCAGAATTCATATGAAAAAAATTATCATATTTATATTAATCAATAAAAATATACAATGATACATTTAAATACAATAAAAACACATATATAAATATAATATATTAAAATTTTATTTAAATAACTATACACAAATATAAATGAATATATATCTATTTAAGTATATTTATATTAACATATGTAAATAAAAATAAAAATAGATATTAATATAACTGTTGGTGTTGTGATACGAATCCTACTTCATATGGCCTGTAAAGCTTGTGACATGACAAAATAAAAAAATTGTGAAAAATGGGGGGGGGGGGGGTTGGTAGATGTATGTATATAAAACATGAATGCATGCATGTATATTGTTGGAAAAAATCCTTTAAGGTGATGTTTTAGAGCTTTCGAGCTGTTATGTTTGCTAAAAAAACCAAGAATTATTGACAAAGTAGGTTGACAAAGTGGTTTTGGAGGCACTTTAATGTCATGAGATATTGCGCAATAAAATTCAGGGCAAAGGCATAATTTTTGTACACGAGTTACGTGAGCACCTAGGAGGTATGCGACAACCAATTTACATAGGAGTTACACAACCGTGAACTAAGCATGTGGTGCGGGTCATTTGCAACAATATGAAGAAAGAAATTTGCAATCAACAAAGGAGGACTTTATGTGAGGTCACGAAGGAATTTAACGAGAGAAATTCTGCAAAGGTAAAAATCTCACATAGGTGTTATGTGAGACCACAAAGGACTCACATGAAGGAAATTAGTTTCTGCAAAGGAAGCTGTTTGAGAAGGAAAGGTAGGAATCTTATGTGAACCGTAAAGGACTACGAAGAAGGCTATGTGGTGGTCTAATCATTTTCTGTTGTGGGGAGCACCCCTGCGTGAGAGGCAGTCCCCACATAATAGCCCAAGAACTATTGGGTGTTTTGGTTCGTTAAAATACGAAATGCATAAACAACGTTTATATTCAATTTATTACATGCAAATTGATAAACATATAATGTTTGAGTTGCAATTCCATAACATTAGAAATGAATTATTCAAAATGAATACAATCAGTGAACAAAAACACTGACATGAATTGGGCAGTGGCAATTACATCAACACATTAAATTCAAAACTAACATATTTGAATTAATATTCCAGAAGCGAAAAATTCATTCAGCAATTTACAAGTCGAATAAATGCGGAAATGGAAATGAAAGCATTAAAAGGGACACCAAGGATTTACGTGCTTTGGCCATAGGCCTACGTGCACGGGGCATGATCATCACGGGTTTTCACTATGTAAGGAAACAATAATACAAGCAGCATCAATGGAAAATGACAACACAAAAGAACCAGGCCGAGACCCCCCTTACCTGGGGTTTGGCTTTACCTGGTTGAGGCTCAATGCAGAGATGAGCTGACCTCGATCCTCCGGATTCATCCACCGGATATTGAGGAATACATTGATGTCGGATGCCATTGCAGATGAAGAGACCACCCCACTGAAGCTAGCGCGTGTGCATCTGCCCTGCCCGACCTTAGTCGACACCACCATGTCGTGACCAGATGCTGGCATCTCCTCCTTCAAGATCGATGTCGCACAAGTCCATCACTAACCAAGTCTGGTGCTGCTATCCAAGAACAAAACTAGTACAACAGCTTCTTCATGGAAATCCTACACGCACTTCCTTCAGGTTCAGCCTGTTCAAGATTGACACTGTATCAATTCATGACTATCCAGAAGTGTCACTACCATCTGGGTGATCCGTCGTGGACCAAGGATTGCCATCGCTGTCCTGATCTGGTGTAAACCAGATTCGTAGACCTCCAGGTTCAAGAAAAAAGACCGCAACACCTATGTGATTGATCTTTTCCACCACCGCATCTTTCTTGGCCAAAGAGGGGTGAAATGAGGGGTTCTCATCTAATCGAGTTAGTCGATCATAAAACCCCAAAATCCAGGGGCTCTCGCCTCCTCAGCTCTGATTGTTCCCTACTGCGGCGAAGCCAGCCGCGCCTCGTGTTGCATCCCTCAACCAGATCTGGACAGCCGTAGGGCTCGATGTTGACTAAAGACGACCACTACCGTTCAAACAAGAACGCACTGTCGAGCCCTGTTGACAATGAGGATGCTCCATGGAATCCATTGTCATGAGAGGAGGAGGCCGCCCGAGTCTTTCTCTCTTAGCCGGCGACGATCCAAGAAACCTATTGACGTCGCCCCTCTCCACCTCGCTCGGCCTTGCATCCTCTGAAGCTTGTTGTGCCTCGGCTTTGACCTCATGGAGATGAGGATTTCCTCCCGACCGACCTCCGATTTCACTTCTACTCAGCTTCCTTGGCCCCCCTGGGATAGAGCTCCTGGAGCACCGGGATTTTTTAGATCCCTAACAGCCCTGCACTGATATGAACACGTGGACAATGGAAATGGAATGGGCGGTGCGCCCTAAGGCCAGCTGTGAAACAGATCCTTAACAGAAAAAACATATTAAATAAAAAAATGCATTTAATTAACAATAAAAAAATTCATTTAATTAACAATAAAAAAATAAAACGTGAATATATAAAAAATTCACAAATATTCACCTTGGAAATTAAATTCATGAACAGATTTAATATGCAACAACATCACACTCTCCACCTTGCAAATTAAAACCAAACCACATGATGATTCTGCACCACCTAACATCATCAACTTGGGAAAATCCTAAACAGGAAATAACCTACGGGTTATGACCCAAACAGTCCCCCTACCATGTATCAACTGTGACACATGTCACCCGAAGTTGAATGATATCGAAAAGCTGATAAACATGTTCAGAATTAAACAATTGCAAACAACTGCATGATAAAGGTTCATACCTACACTTACCTGAGTCACACTATGAGATGATGCCAATGAGAAAATCACAGACCGAAAAATCACATGTCATCAGGTCCTTGGAACAGCTCACCGGTGCCTGCAGAACACCAACAAAACAGAGCAGTATCCATCCTCACACAAAACATGGAAAACCAAAACTCATAGAAATTCACATAGAATGTAACTCAGTACAAAACAGTGCAATCATGAAAAACAGCATAAAAAGAAGCATCAAATAGAGAGCACATGCATAGTAAAGGAAATAACCCAAAAAGGTCTCCACCTGAACCCACAAAGACATATAGGACCAAAGTACCAAGAACCGTCGGCTTTAAAACCGAGACACGCCGCCTGAAAACTCTAACAGGAAGACTCTCGACGCAAGGTACTAGAAGATCCTCAACAGATGGATTTAGAATCTCCACCATAGGAGACGATCGCCTAAACAAAAGCCAAAAGGAGACATCCTCACACAGAAGGAAACTACAAGGACACATGCAAGCAGTCCCAACATCCTATGACAACTCAAAGACGCGAGAAAAAAAGGTTGGGAGCCATCTAGAAACTAGGGTAAAACAAGCCACAAAATTCCACACATCCTAGTCTAGTCTTACTAACGGCACACAGTTCTCGGGAAACCATAAAAAGCCGCTAAACAGGGTCAAACAATAAGCAAAGAAGCTTGGTGATCAGCCAAGTGACACTGCACCCACAAACTACCCAAGCCTAAACACTGAACTCGCTACAGGACCATACCCAGAGCAAACAGTCCTAAAGGATGCAGAGGAACACAACAGAGCTAACATAAGCTCATCTCCTAGGAAAAAGGAAGACACTAGAGACACAAGATCCTGCCAAACCCTTACTGCTAACCAACTCTCAAACATAGGCAAACCTCACAAAGTACCCATTCCTACCCCAAAACTATAGACACACATAGGCAGAAACTACCAAGAGGAATCTTTTGAGGCTCAGACAGGTAAAGGAAAATGGAAAGCAAAAAACAAGGAATCAAAATACCAGCAGCAGAATGAAATTACAACCCAAGAGAGCTAACGACCTAGCTGAACGAAACAACAAAGCATGCTACAACATGTAAAATCCACTAAAAAATCATTTGAAAGCAAACTAAAAAACAATTTAAAATTTTAACAAAGCAAAACTTAAACCCAATTAGGCTCTAATACCACTTGTTGTGGGGAGCACCCCTGTGCGAGAGGCAATCCCCACATAATAGCCCAAGAACTATTGGGTGTTTTGGTTCATCAAAATCCAAAATGCATAAACAATGTTTATATTCAATTTATTACATGCAAATTGATAAACATATAATGTTCGAGTTGCAATTACATAAAATTAGGAATGAATTATTCAAAATGAATACAATCAGTGAACAACAACACTGACATGAATTGGGCAATGACAATTACATCAACACATTAAATTCAAAACTAACATATTTGAATTAATATTCCATAAGTGGCAAATTCATTCAGCAATTTACAAGTCGAATAAATGAGGAAATGGAAATGAAAGCACTAAAAGGGACACCAAGGATTTACGTGCTTCATCCATAGGCCTACGTGCATGGGGCAGGATTATCACAGGTTTTCACTATGCAAGGAAACAGGAATACAAGCAACATCAATGGAAAACGACAGCACAAAAGAACCAGGCCGAGACCCCCCTTACCTGGGGTTTGACTTTACCTGGTCGAGGCTTAATGCATAGATGAGCCGACCTCGATCCTCTGGATTCATCCACCGGATCTTGAGGAATACATTGATGTTGGATGCCATCACAGATGAAGAAACCACCCCGCTGAAGCTAGCGCGTGTGCATCTGCCCTGCCCGGCCTTAGTCGACACCACCATGTCGTGACCAGATGCTGCCATCTCCTCCTTCAAGATCGACGTCGCACAAGTCCATCACCAACCAATTCTGGTGTTGCTGTCCAAGAACAAAACTAGTACAACAACTTCTTCATGGAAATCCTACACACACTTCCTTCAGGTTCAATCTATTCAAGATCGACACTGTATCAATTCATGAATGTCCTGAAGTGTCACTGCCATCTGGGTGAGCCGTCGTGGACCAAGGATTTCCATCGCTATCCTGATTTGGTGTGAACTAGATTCACAGACCTCTGGGTTCAAGAATAAGGACCACAACACCTATGCGCTTGATCTTTTCCACCACCACATCTTTCTTGGCCAAATAGGAGTGAAATGAGGGTTTCTCCTCTAATCAAGTTAGTCGAGCATAAACCCCCAAAATCCAGGGGCTCTCGCCTCCTCAGCTCTGATTGTTCCATACTGTGGCGAAGTGAGCCGCGCCTCGTGTTGCATCCCTCAACCAGATCTGGACAACCGCATGGCTCAATGTTGACTGAAGATGACCACTACCGTTCAAACAAGAACGCACTGCTGAGCCCTGTTGACAATGAGGATGCTCCATGGAATCCGTTTTCGTGAGAGGAGGAGGCCGCCCGAGTCTTGCTCTCTTAGCTGGTGACGATCCAAGAAACCCATTGACATCGCCCCTCTCCGCCTCACTCGGCCTTGCATCCTCCGAAGATTGTTGTGCCTCAGCTTCAACCTCATGGAGATGATGATTTCCTCCCAGTCGACCTCTAATTTTGCTTCTACTCAGCTTCCTTTCCCCCCCTCAGATAGAGCTCCTGAAGCACCAGGATTTTTTAGATCCCTAACAGCCCTGCACTGATCTGAACACATGGACGATGGAAATGGAACGGGCGGTGCGCCCTAAGCCAGCTGTGAAACAGATCCTTAACAGAAAAAACATATTAAATAAAAAAATGCATTTAATTAACAATAAAAAAACGAAACGTGAATATATAAAAAATTCACATTTTCAATGTCGTAAAAGGAAAGTCACATGTGAAAGTTGGAATAATTATATCGTGGTTATTGAGTTTTTTTGAGCTGTTGTGTATATAAAAACTATTAAACACTATGTAAAAAAGAAAAATAAGAATAAGAAGACAAAATATTAAAAGTAAAGACCAAGTCTCTCCAAGGTAATTCCGTGAAGCAATTGTGTGGAACATAGGAGTTCGAGAAGCAAGTCAGTTCGTAAATCAAGGTAGTTTGCGAGTGAGGGAAGTTCACAAAGTAAGTTAGTTCACAAAGAAAATCCATTCATGAAGTAGGGTAGTTCACAGAGGAATTTTCACAGAGTAGTTCATGGAGGAACTTGTATAGAGGCAGTCCGTGAGGGACTTACGCACAGGGAAGTTCAAGAAGGGTAGTTCACAAGGGAATTACCCACTATGCAAATTTTACTTGGAAAAAATGATTTCATATCATTGATGAAAAAGGATCTTCATGTTGTTGAAATAGTGGGTGGCCTAGACCCAACTATTCAATGCTTTTTATTAACATATCTTGTATAGAGTAATCTTTTCATGATGTCATCTTACCATTATAGTGTAAGACTTTCCTGCGTCCACTATTTAAATCGTAATATCCAAAGATTAATTATCGTATCGAAAGGTTATAGCAGTTCCCAGTCTATAATGAGAACCTCTAGATACTATGACATTAATCTTAAATATATGTTCTATAGTCTGGATATATCTTACTGATTGGACACAGTAGATGTTTGACTATAAGGTTTTGGGGGCTCATAAGCATTGAGACTTCTTCTCATGAAGTTTTCACTTTGTTATCTCTAGTAGTGAGATCATGAGGACTGACCCGCCAATAAAAACTCCACATGTTTTGGGTGTCATTGGATGTTCCTATCTATGATCATGTGTAATGGTCTCCTGACTTGACATCATTACCAATGTATTTCATTTGATTGCGTACTTTGATGCAAAATGAAAACCATGACAATGAAGTCGTGACGAGGTAGTTTGTGTTGGGTGCGTCATTGGTGGCATGACATTGGTTGAATGGTCAAGAAAGGATTTGTCGCTTCTAGTTTATGGAAGTAATATATCTCAGGCCATGTTGATATGGATGGCAGTACCTTTATAAGACCATGGCCATGCAAGTCAAGGGTAAATCTGTCCAGTTAAATCAACAAACTATAAAGCAAGAAAAGGGCGATGACACGTGAGTGCGTCCTGCTTTATGAGATATTACAGACAAAGAGATTATATTACAAAGTGCGTGTTCGTAGGTTGGTTGTCGCTGCTGTGACAATCCTTATTTCTTCAAGGGCCATGATGGGTTGCTATATCCCACTCTTGGTCTGTGAATAATATTCACGACTGTCGAAATAAGGGCCTAGAGGGTCACACACAATAGCATATTAATGAATCTGCCTTATTCAGTTGAATATGAGTTTTGGACATGGTGGGCCCCGCCACAGGGGTCCGGGATTTGTCCAAAGTTAAACGATCACCAATGCAATAAATAAATTAATATTATTCGAGTTTAGAATAATGAGTATAGAATTTATTTATTAAATGTATTTACGAGTTTTAGTAAATACATGAAAAATATCAATTGACGAATATTAAATTATTCAAGGTTCAATTAAGTGATAATAATATTTATGACTCAGAGAACTAGTCGTAAAATGTCGTTGATAGTGCGTTAAGTATTCGGGGCCGACGAAGCAATACCAGATATTTTAATTAAGCACTATAAATAGAAGAGGAGGGGAATTTGCCAAACACTATTCATGGAGCTTCTCTCTCCTCTCCTCTCTCCCACACTCTAGAGAGAGATTCTCTGGATTCAAGGATCTCAAATGGAGCTATCTCTTGGGTATCGCTAGCGAAGCGATGCAGTGATCTTTGGAACATCGAAGGCATTGTCGGTATTCCGCGCTAGCACCCGGACTTCGACGAACGATGCTCCCGCAGATTCTTTGAAGTGGGTGTGGACGATCTAGAGGAATTCAGCTTCGGATTCTTCGAGCACCGATCGCCAACGACGAGCAGACGTCGTGCGCGGCTTCAGATCTAAAACAAGTATTTTACGGTTTATGTTTGTGCATAAAATCCTCCACGCATGGTCCTCGGCTAAGACCAGACTGCTCTTCTCCGACGTCGACAAGTTTACGTCGACCGTCAGTGGATTTTTTTTAAAAACCCACATTTTTGGGGCTTCCGCTGCATGCACGATTCCAAAAAGTGCTATCAGAGGGAGTGCATGTCGATTTTAAGCCAAATAAATTAAATTTTAATTAATTAATGAAGAGGGTTTCATTCTGGTCCCAATGCCACAAACCGTGTGTTAATCCGACTGCAGATGACCATTCTGTGGTCATCCAAAGTTTTAATTCGGATTTAACATTGGTAAATACATATGAGGTTTTAGATCTATGAACCTCAATTTCATCCGTTGAGATTTCATAATAATAATTATTATTATAATTTCATTGTAATAATAATAGTTCTATTATAATAATAATTTGATTATTATAATAATTTTTTCATAATAATATTTTAATATTATAATATTATTATTGGTTTTCTAAACCTATATAGGGTTAGTAAAATGTAAAATAAATAAAAGGAGATGACTCAACTTTGTGGGCCAAGTCATCAAAATAAATAAAAGGGGAGGAAGACCTTCTTTTAGGTCTTGTTAAAAAAGGGGGTGTTGGGGTGGACTTGCAAAAGCAAGTTTAAATGAAAATTAAAAAAAAGAAAGGGGGCGACTACCTGCACGACCTGCTACCCGCTCCAGACTATCGCGGCGGCCCGACTCTCCCGCTCCCGTCGAACCTGCGCATCCCAACTCTCCCAACTTATTCAGCACCCCGACCTGCGCCCCGACCAGGAGGACTACCTTCTGCCGGTAGCCCGCACAGTCTTGGGTGGTGCTTCTCCCGACCAGTCATCTCTGGGTGTGCCCCGCACAGCCAGTTGTCGGCCGCGACAGCCCCGTACTACTCTAGCGACGCCGTTCAGGAGCACCAACCCTCCTGGAATCCTCCTACCTCAGCCGCCGACCACCACCGGCCACCCTGCCGGCTCCCGCGCGTTGTTCCCTGGGATTCCCCTCTCGATGCGTAGCGTCGCTGCGAACCCGACGACCACCCACACTCTGCCTCCCGGATGGAGAGGCACCGCACCTGTGTCCCACCCGCTGCCCTACTTCCGAGGCCATGCCGAACCTCTCTCTGGTTAGGGTGAAGTCACGGATGCCACCTCCCACGTGGCTCGCACCAGGCCGGACTGGCCTCCTCCGCGGACGTGAGGCTCGTAACTCCTTCCATCGGTTCACCTTGCTTGGAAAACGAGACTATGGCCACCCACCTTCGGGATCACATTTCAGTGTGAGGTAACTGTATGCAGAGTACGTTTATGCCCTGAAACAGGTCCAGGTAGGTGGGCCTAGCCCGGGATGGGCTTGGGAGGACGTGACCGGCCCAGAAAGCCCCTGCACGGGGTCAACACTTCCCGGGATGGGCCTGCACAAGTTCGCCCCGAACCGCATAGGCCCTGACCGGGGTTTATGGGGCTCGAATAATTTTATTTGAATAAAAAGTTAAATAAATTAATTAATTTAATTTCGGTTCAAAATTAAATTAATTAAATATTAACTTTGGTTTATAATTAAAGCGGCGTAATTAATTTATTTGCTAATAAATTGAATTAGTTAATTAATTTAATTTTAGTTTTAAAATTAAATTAATTAAATTTGGACCGAACGAAGTAAATATTAGATTAAAAATTAGAGTGAAAATTTTAATTCAATTAAAATGCCTTCAAGTTTATTTTTAATGCAAGTTTAATTTTTAATTCTGTATTTATTTAATATACACGGGTTTAATGCGTATATGGATGATCATGAGCTGGTGTCCAACCAATGCATGTTTGGTGGTTTATTTAATTAATTATTTATTTAATTATTGCATGTGGTTATGTAATAATTATTTTTAAATAAAAAAGGTGATCTGCGTGTCATCTCAGAGTCGTTATATGTATAAGGGTCTGCACGCCCATTCTTAGAGTTGTATATTTATACCCGAGACCCCCTCACTTGCGTGCGAGTACAATTGTATAATGAAGAGATGACCAGTGACGCATTTCCCACCAAGTGACGACGACGCACCAGACAGGAGTTGGATGCATTGGATGAGCAGACATTATTATTCAAGTTGCAAGCCACGTGACTAAAGGTATTTACCCTTAAGGTTTCAGTTGGTCAGTTATTCACTCAACAGATCAACCAATAGTACCAGCTCATGATCAGGTGTTCATTTTATTTTTGCATGGTTTATTATTTTTGTGCATGTGTAATTTATTGCGTGATCACATAGTATAATAATAAACATGCATGCAAGATAAAATGAACATGTGACGCGATGAAATTTCTATTTCTTGCACGGTCAGTTGTGAGTGCGATCACATAGTACATGCTTATAAAAATAGAAAATGATTTCTTTCATCACATTAAAAATAATAAAAACCCTCAAAAGATATATTAAGTCATAACTGCCTTCTGTCATTTAAGTTTGGACAAAACCAGCTGTTTGAGGTGTCAGTCATGCCATAGCTGAGGGTACCTCTTACTACCGGGGAGTCCTTATAAGAATGATGGGTCGACTTAACTAAAGTTCTAGTAAGGATTATCCATATATATCTTGCTATCATTTTAGAGACAAGCATTGAGTAAATCAAATTTTGATTTTAAGAAGCCGGGACTTCACTCAACAGATCAAGGAACCGCAAGTTAAAGCGATCGGCCATCCAAAAGCCTACCTAGAACCCTCCAAGTAGTGGCGTAGCCATAGCTTGTAGACTATGAGGGGTGGTTCTGAGATCCTTTCCACTAGAATACTCAAGCAACTGAGTATTCCAATTCTAGCATAGAGGGTTCCTAGAATCCAATAAAATAGTGGGAGACATAAAATGGTTTAAGTAATTAATAAAAAATGTCTAAACGGTAATCCAGATAAAAGGAACTCATCTGCTAAAATTCATTTTTGTAGAAAAATGGAAAGTTCTACCAGAAGTTTAAACTGCAATATTATAATGGAAAATGTAAATATCCACACTGACATGAGTATCCATGAATAGTACAGATGCGTGTGCATAACACTATGATATAGGAAACTCAAGGTGTCAGTATCCCCAATACTGTTAAACTACCTCAAGAAGCGAGGGTGAAAATGCTTACAGGAGACTAATGAATAAAGCATATGATAGTTATATCATTATGCTTTCATCAACATCTGGTGTCAGTTGCGGTCGCTACACCAGGACATATATGATATAACATAAAGTCTCATCTCTAAGAAGTTTGAAAGGAGAAAGTGAAGCAATGATATGAATATGGAGAAGTTTACACCGACATGTGTAAATTTAAAGATTGACCATGATCTTTAAATATCATTTTCACCACACTACTCAAGTCTCGTTTTAAGTTACAAAACAAACAAGTATTGAGTAAACGCTTCATTACCTATCTAGGTAAGGTTCACTAAGTGAATAAGAATAAAAGACAATCAAGCTTTAATTCTTATGGTAGATAAATTGAAAGACAATTTGAAAAGGTCAAAGTCATTTAATTCCAATGACACATTCGCAACGTCCTTCAATTAATGAGGTATTAACAGAGGTTATTTGCATTGCATATTATAAAATAATACTATGGAAGTTTAAAAGCAATAACCTGATTTAAAGGAGCAAGTTTCCGCTTCTAAATCAGGCATATTCATCAATGTAATGTTTCCCTTTTACTAATTGGGTATTAAATACAATATTCTGGTAATAAATGTGTATTCTAATATGATAAACAAGTTAGTATAGAAACATTACTAGAAGTTAGGTGTATTCTCTAAGTGGCTGTGAAAGGGTGATACCCAGGCCAGTGGTGAGAAGTACACGACTTCTTTAATTTCCAAGTGAAAGATTCATGTTGAACTATTGTTGAGTATAACCATGAACATTAATCTCATGTGTCCTTGGACACAAGGAGACATTCTTTCAGTTTCTGGAATGAAAGTTGTTTTTGGTAAACTCAATCACTAGTTCAGTGATACATGAATCATAGGAAATTAGTGATGAATATAAATGTAAGACTTATACCCAGTTATGAAAGGATAATTCTTTGTCAAGTAATACTAAAAATGGAAATCATGAATATACAAAGTATGGTATTTAGGCTCAACACAACTAAATACTTATGGTATTATTGACGTCTTTAGTTTTGACAGAGGAGCCTTTAGAAATAAAGGTATGTCACAAAGCATTTGGAAATAGTTAAACTAATAAGCATTAACTATTAAAAGTATAAGCTTGATGTTATTAATATTTTCATGACTTATTATATACTCTCTTTACTGATTTTATATGAAATGTGCATAATTTGTGTGAAATATTAATGTTTTAATACTAAGTATAATTTTTGAGCATTTTTAGAAGTAGTCCAATTGCGTCAGTTTACTATTTTATTTATAACTATCACTATAATGATCCAAATTGTGTGGTTCTTATTTTTTAGGATTTTTAATTCAATATAAAACATTTCATTAGAAGGGATCATGGGACAATTCTGCCATTTGAAGGATCACATTTAACACACAAGATGACCTACAGAATTTGTGAAGAAACTGGACCAGACATGATGATTGAGTTCCTGGTCTAAATCCCAAAGCCCAAATTTCATTAAACTCTGCCATATGTTCTTTATTATCCAAAATAATCATGGATAAAAATTTCAGGGCCCAACTCTAAGAACAAGGTTCCCAAATGAAGCTTTGAAGTCCAACCCACCATTCTGGCCGAGAAATAAAATCAGTATATTATTCATGACATATCTCATGATGTAAGCATAAAATAGAGCTGAGATTTTGTAGTGTGAAATAGGAGATATAGGTGGCCGACTTTGTTGAATAAGTCATTCGGATTTGAAGACATATTTCTGTTTTAAAATCCATTCACATTTTGACCATCGAAAAAGCATGGATAGAAATGGACAATTTACCTTTGTTTAATAAAACCGTCATAACTTTGGATCCACTTGTACAAATGCCTCCAAATTTTGATAGTAGTCGGAAGAATTTATTATATACAACTTTAAAGAAGGATATATTTGGATATTCTGTTGTCTGTATAGCCAACTTGGCAATGCAAGTAGAGAGACAGATTGGGAATGAAAACAGTCCACTTCCTTGGGCTATAAATGTATCCCCCTCCTCTCCTTCAAGGGGGTTGGCATTTCAGAAGAGAGGAGAACATATTGGTACGACCAAAGCCTTGGAAAAGTCTTGGGAGGACCTTCCATACTCAAGTTTTCACTTGAGATACCTTTCCTCCTCTCTTTGTTTTCACTTACTTTCGTGTTCTTCGTTTTTGTAATCTTGTAAGTCTCTTTCTTTGTAATTCTGTTTTAATGCAAGTTACTTCTTCAATATCTCTTATTCTCATCCACCTTCTGTAGTTTAATATTTATTTTCTTAAAATAGTTTAAATTTAGTTGAATCCACTTCCCTTCTTTTGCTTCCTCATTCAATCGAAAATCTGTTTTTAATTTTCTTTATCGTTTGTGTGTGTTCAGTGCACTACTCTTATCTTGTCCCTTTCTTTTTTTTTCTCTTTATAATTAATTACCATAAACATATATTACCAGATTAATAACCATCTTAATTTATGAGTAAATATCTCATTGGGGTGAGTTTTAATTTAGGTATGTTAAGCGATTGAGAGCTTTCGCTCGATTAGTATTCGTTGAATTAACATTGTGTATGTTGGACTTAGCATGTCATGGATCAATGACTTGTTTTGTTTAACATGTGGTTTCCATGGATTATTGGAACCATAAATACACTAACATAAACAAGATATGATCAATATTAGAAAACTAAGTTATGTTAAGGCTTTGATTAAAGCCTTAACACTTGGGAATTCAAATCAACATCAACTTGTGACATGTGTGTTAATTTAAATGCAATATAAAGCAAAGCTCAAGGATATCACAAGCTTAACTAACCTAATTATGAACTCACACCAATCATTATAAATTTTTTAAATCAATCATAATCAATTAGTCATTTCAATTAATCTCTGAAACCCCCCCCCCCCAATCAGAATACAATCAACTAAAAACAAACGACTATTTCAAAGTATCATCGTCGAGAATTCGACCCGAGTGCTGCTATACACATTAGCAGAGCACCAGAACTTTGACCGGTCGATAGGCGACAATCGGACACAAATTTCAAATGGCGCCATTTCCAGGGATGGTGCTTTAAGTAGTCATTAGTTTCTGGTTATTTAAAAAAAAACAAAAACAAAAAAACAAAATTTAAAAAATTGAAAAAAAAACACAAAGAAAAACCCGTCTTCTCATAAAAATCATAAACTGAAAAAAATACAAAGAAAAACCCATCTTTCTATTTCTTCCAAAATCTCCCTGAATTATCCATAGCCTTCCAAACAATCCCTCAGATTTTTTTAACCTTGAAATTGAGCGAACACTTTGCCAACTTAGGAGGAACATAAGAGATAATCAACTCATTCAAGAACCAGTCCTTGTCCAACTAGTTGAATTTGAAATGACCAATCATAGGGAAAAAACCCTTAAAGAACTTGCTTCCCCTGATATGAATTACCAACCTCTTGGTATTCAATATCCAAACATAGAGGCTGATTTTGAACTCAAATCAGGTTTGATTCATCTGCTCCCTCATTTCCACAGGCTAGCCGGTGAGGATCCACATCTCCACCTTAAAGAGTTCCAAGTAGTGTGCTCTACCATGAAGCCTCAAGGGGCTTCTGAAGAACAAATCAAGCTTCGAGCATTCCCTTTATCCCTAGCTGACACTGAAAATTCATGGCTCTACTACCTTCCTACTATTTCCATAACCACATGGAATGACATGAAGCGACTCTTCTTAGAGAAATTCTTTCCTGCTTCTCGTACTGCTTCTATCCGAAAGGAAATAAGTGGTATCCATCAATTCCCAAGTGAATCACTCCATGAGTATTAGGAGAGATTCAAAAAGCTTGTTGAAACCTTCCCACATCACCAAATACCTGATCAACTCTTGATCCAATACTTCTATGAGGGGTTATTGGTTATGGATAGAACTCTCATTGATGCCGCAAGTGGCGGTGCTCTTGTTGATAAAACTCCTACAGTTGCAAGAGATCTCATAAGTAACATGGCTGAAAACACACAACAATTACATACTCGAGCACATGCTCAAGTCAAACAAGCCCAAGATAATCAATCAATTGAGCCGAACAAGATGACCGAGTGGATGAGTGAACTTACAGGTCTTGTGTGACAACTAGCTGTGGCTACCAAATCCCCAACCTCGTCTTCTCCGCAATCAATGTTTCCTGGACCTGTCAAAAACTGTGGAATCTGCAACTCTCCATCTCATCCAACTGACACATGTCCACAACTTCAAGAGGATCAATCTGATTCATCTGGACCAATAGAGCTCAATGCAGCATATGCTTAGCGGAACACCAATCCTCAACTATCAGGTCATTTTGTTAGAAACTTCAATCAAACTCACTCTGATCCCTACTCTTATTCCTATAACTAAGGCCATAGGTATGGAAATCCCATATCTCATCCTCCTCAGTTCCCTCCTCAAAACCCAAACCAACTTCAATATGGTCAAGGTGTTGGTAACTTCCAACAACCTTATCCTTTTATTCCTCAACCTCAAAGGAACTATACTCCTCCTGGATTCTATTATCCTAGTGATCCTTCCCAATTCCAAAACCAATACAATCGCTTTCCCAAGAACCAAAATCAAGGTAATCTCAATTCAGGACAAGCCACTTCTTCTAAGAAACCATGTGAAAGTGCAGTGGAAGATCTTGCCTCTTTCACCCGTTCTAGCCTCAAGAACATTGAAACCCAAATTGATCAACTGGAATCCCACCTTAGTCAGCAACAACCATCTAATTCTTTCCAACTTCCAACTCAACCATTACCCAACCCCAAGGGTAATGTAAGTGCAATTTCACTTAGATCGGGAAATCAAATTTCTATGCCTCAAGAATAGTCTTCCAAACCTTCTTTGAATGTTGAACTAGAAAATGAAAAGAAAAAGAAACTTGAAAAGGAATCTAAATTCATTCCCCCACCTCCTTTAATTCCACTTAGGAATCCAATTCCTTTTCCTCAAGCTGTTTCTAAACCAAGGAAGTCATTTGAACCTAATCCTGAAATACTCAACATGTTTCGACGTGTTGAAGTCAACATTCCTCTCTTAGATGCCATAAAACAAATTCCTAAGTATGACAAGTTTTTAAAGGAGTTGTGTACCCACAAGAGGCAACTTAGGACCTTCGAAAATGTTTCCACCCAACAATCTATTCCCATAAAGTGCAAAGATCCAGGGACCTTTACGGTTCCATGCCAAATCGGAAGTTCCAACTTTGATGATGCACTCATATACCTAGGAGCCTCAATTAATGTCATGCCCAAATATATCTTCTCCAAACTTGGTCTAGGTCCCTTATATCCAATAGGTATTTTCATTCAGTTAGCCAATCAAAGCACAACCAGTCCTGAGGGAATAATTGAAGATGTCCTTGTTCATGTGAATGATCTTATCTTCCCAACAGATTTCTATGTCTTTGACATGAAAGTTGAGACAAACTCTTCTCTATCTCCTTTAATTCTAGGAAGAACTTTCCTCATGACATCTAAAAACAAAATTTATGTCCATGCTGGCATCTTATCCATGGAATTTGGTGACCAACTGGTCAAGTTCAATATTTTTCAATCCATGCGATACCCATCAGAGAATGAATCTGAATTCTCTATCCATTCTTCTGAAACTCTCTCTAAGAGTGTATTTAATCCCAATCCATCATGTTCTTCATGTTCTAATAATAGAGGAGTTTGTGAATATTGTATCCTCATTAACCAAGTCATAAATGGAGAAGTTGATGTTGACATTACAAATGTAGACTTCATTGACCTAAAGGATCTTGAAAACTCTTTGGAATCTCATCTCACCCCTAACCTCCAATGCCCCAACATGAATGGTAATAAAGAAAATGAACTTGAAAGCTCATTTGTTGATTCAAATCTGATTATCCAACATTCATCATTTCCTATCCATGATTATGAAAATTCTGTTATATGTGAGGTAAACCCTAAACAAATGTGTTTATCATGTCCCAATGAGAGTGAAGGTTGTGAGATTTGTTCCCTAATTAATAAAGTGATCACTGGTGAGGTTAAAATTGACCATTCTCTGGTGAACAATATTGAAATATTGGATATTGAAAATTTTATTCAGTCTTATGACTCCTCTGATCCTCATTACTCTACATCGGTAAGTGGTGAAATAAATGAGTCAAAAACAATTGGGATCTCATACTCTGCTTTCGTGTTATCTGAACCTTACATAAATGAACCATCATAATTGAGACATGTTCCTGAATTTCCAAGAATAGAAAATCATCACTTTGTGGATAAAATCATTCCTCACATTGAAGACCAAAGGGAGGATAGTCATATTCTCTTTCCAACCCCGTTGAATTGCAAGCGAAACAAGAAAGGGATGAAATTATCCAATGAATCATAGAGCCTCCCAAAGGAAATGTTTTTCGGGAAGCACACTAGAGTTGAGAAGATACAATGTTCATCGTCAGACTATGGGTAGTCCACTGCAACTGTCCAGCTATAGACAAATAAATGCAACGCTTCTTGGGAGTCAAACCATGTTTTCTTTTACTTTTGTGAAATTTAAATTTCTTTTTAGTTTTTCATTATATGAATAATGATTTTTCTTTTTCAGGTAATAATGCACAATCCTTGATCATTTTCGACTTCCACTGGATCCCCAAATTCTCTAGTCGACCTACCACTAGATGGAGATGGCGACCTGCCAAATCCAAACCAAGGGGCACCTCTTTCCCTTTAACTCTATCTATCTCTTCCTCTCTCTACATATCTCTTCTTCTTCTTCATCTCTCTTTCATTTTTTTACCACTTTATTTATCAAAGCCTTTCTTTTTCACTTTCTCTTTTGTGTGGGTTTATCTTTATAAAAAACAAAAACAAAAACCTAAAAAACTAAAAAAAACAATCACTTAAAAAAAATACAAAAAACTCAAGAGTCATGATTACTCACCTTCCAATTTTCAAATTTTTTCTAACCATTTTGGGGAGTCAAAATACATGGTTTCATCTCAAAATTTTTTCATTTTCATCATGACTTTGGATAAATAATTTTGTGTCAAAATTAAAAAAATTTGAATGCTCAATTTTTGATTTGGAAAATGCTTTTCCCGAACCGTGGGAACATCATTTGCTTTCATGCCAAGGCCACCTATGGACATCTTTTAAAAATGTGTGTTTTCACCCTCATTTGTGAGTCTTGAGTTTGTGGACCTTCGAGCTGAATTTCCTACTTTAGTATGCATTAATATGATAGAGGCATTTTCTGAACCACATAAGAATCATAATAGCCAAATAGCCTCCCATTAACCATACATTAATCCTCCTTTTGAAAGCCCCTTAGATCCTATGAAAACCTTTTCCTTGATAGCCACATTATAAGTCCAATACCTTTCCCCACCCAATATCAACATGGATTTTCATTGCATAAATTTTTAAAATTTAAGTGTGGGGGGGAATGGATTTCATTGTTTGGGTACCCTATTATTGATTTTCAACGAGTTATCATCTGCTTGAGGGCAAACATCAATTTCAGTGTGGGGAATAGGTTGTCATTCAGTGTGTTTTGGGTAATGTGATGTACTTCCATTTATGTAATTTTGTAAATATTATTGACAAGTGTTTAATTTTTTTTCAAAAATGATGAAAAAAAATCAAAAAAAAAAATGAAAAAATGGGTTGTGTCTTGGGTAGGTCAAAAATCACTCTTCCCCAACCTTTGATCTTGTTATAACTATTACAATTAGTGTCATGAGGAGATCAAACATGGGTTGGGATATGAGTGTGAGATCTGTTTCAAGGTCAACTTTCAAAAAAACAATGAAAAAAAAGGAAAAGAAAAAAAAAGAACACTTGCATTATATTCTTATTGGTAGAAGTTTTGTGGTTTGTAAATATTTCATCTTCTAATCCCCTTCAAATTTTCTTCCTTTATTGTGTCTTTCTTAACACAATCATTCCCTTGTAAATATGTGTTTTCATTTCCTTCCATGTTTTATTTTAAAAAAATGTGCATTGCTTTTTCTATGTTGGTGTTTTAACCCTCTTATTCTCTCTCTTGGACATTATACTCCTACCATCCCATATCCACATAAAAACCCCTTAAAAAGACCTCTTGATTCTTGTGCACTTTGGATAGGGATTGGAAGCTGATAGCTTTTTTCAAATTCTATGATTTTCACTTTTGGTTGGTGAAAGAGTGAACCTCCACAAATGAATTTTATCATCTTGAGAGGTGTTAGTTTTGAGTGTCCACATTTTCCATTTCTAAATTTGAGCATGAAAAAATGAATTAGTTTTGGAACATTTTTCTGTAACAACTTGTGTTGGAATTAAAAATGGATGAGTGAAATAGTCCAAACCTCCCCTGATTGGAGAAAACAAGATTTTAATATTTGTTGGTGAGTGAAAATGATTTTGTCATGTTT
Organism: Viscum album; assembly: GCA_963277665.1. Classification (NCBI taxonomy): domain Eukaryota; kingdom Viridiplantae; phylum Streptophyta; class Magnoliopsida; order Santalales; family Viscaceae; genus Viscum; species Viscum album. The sequence continues at coordinate 701,678,558 of OY728163.1, forward strand.
TTATATTTGTTGAACATGGGGACATGAAAAAAACTAAGTGTGTGGGAGTTGATGTTATTAATATTTTCATGACTTATTATATATTCCCTTTACTGATTTTATATGAAATGTGCATAATTTGTGTGAAATATTAATGTTTTAATACTAAGTATAATTTTTGAGCATTTTTAGAAGTAGTCCAATTGCGTCAGTTTACTATTTTATTTATAACTATCACCCTACTGATCCAAATTGTGTGGTTATTGTTTTTAAAATTCCTAATTCAATATAAAACATTTCATTAGAAGGGATCATGGTACAATTCTTCCATTTGAAGGATCACATTTACCACACAAGATGACCTACAGAATTTGTGAAGAAACTGGACCAGACATGATGATTGAGTTCCTGGTCTAAATCCCGAAGCCCAAATTTTATTAAACTCTACCATATGTTCTTGATTATCCAAAATAATCACGGATAAAAATTTTAGGGCCCAACTCTAAAAACAAAGGTCCCAAATGAAGCTTTGAAGTCCATCCCACCATTCTGGCCGAGAAAAAAAAATCAGTATAGTATTCATGACATATCTCATGATGTAAGCATCAAATCGAGCTGATATTTTGCAGTGTGAAATAGTATATATATGCAGCAGACTTTTTTGAATAAGTCATTCAGATTTGAAGGCATCTTCCTGTTCCAAAATCCATTCACATTTTGGCCATCGAAAAAGTATGGATAGAAATGGACAGTTTACCTTTGTTTAATAAAACTGCCATAACTTTGTATAGACTTGTCCAAATTCCTCCAAATTTTGACAGTATTCGGAAGAATTTATTATATACAACTTTTAAGAAGGATATATTTGGAGATTCGGCTGTCTAAATAGCCAACTTGGTGATGCAAGTGGAGGGACAGATTGGGAATGAAAATAGTCCACTTCCTTGGGCTATAAATGTACCCCCCTCCTCTCCTTCAAGGGGGTTGGAATTTCAGAAGAGAGGAGAACATATTGGCACGACCAAAGACTTTCCAAATTCTTGGGAGGACCTTCTATACTCAAGTTTTTACTTGATAGACCTTTCCTCCTCTCCTTGTTTTCACTTACTTTCGTGTTCTTCATTTTTGTAATCTTGTAAGTCTCTTTCTTTGTAATTCTATTTTAATGAAAGTTACTTCTTAAATATCTCTTATTCTCATCCACCTTATGTAGTTTAATATTTATGTTCTTAAAATAGTTTAAATTTAGTTGAATCCACTTCCCTTCTTTTGCTTCCTCATTCAATCGAAAATCTGTTTTTAATTTTCTTTATCGTTTTTGTGTGTTCGGCGCACTACTCTTATCTTGTCCCTTTATTTTTCTTCTCTTTATAATTAATCACCATAAAAATATATTACCAGATTAATAACCATCTTAATGTATGATTAAATCTCTCATTGGGGTGAGTTTTAATTTAGGTATGTTAAGCGATTGAGAGCTTTCACTCGATGAGTATTCGTTGAATTAACATTGTGTATGTTGGACTTAGCATGTCATGGATTAATGACTTGTTTTGTTTAACGTGTGGTTTCCATGGATTATTGGAAACACAAATACACTACTATAAACAAGATATGATCAATATTAGAAACCTAAGTTAAGTTAAGGCTTGGATTAAAGCCTTAACACTTGGGAATTCAAATCAACGTCAACTTGTGACATGGGTGTTAATTTAAATGCAATATAAAGCAAAGCTCAAGGATATCACAAGATTAACTAACCTAATGATGAAATCACCCCAATGATTATAAATTTGTTAAATAAATCATAATCAATTATTCATTTCAATTAAGCTCTGCAAACCCCCCCCAATCAGAATACAATCACCTAAAAACAAACGACTATTTCAAAGTATCATCATCGAGGATTCGACCAGAGTGCTGCTATACACATTAGCAGAGCACCAGAACTTGACCGGTTGATAGGCGAAAATTGGCCGTGCGTTTCAAATCTATAGGTATATATGCTTCATAATATTCCTATAAGAAATTAAGGAATAATAAAGTGAAGTATTTTCATGGTCAAGAGATATGAGTTGCTTCGGGTTGGGATACCGAAGAATATCTCGACCAAGTATTCATCAATCATGATAATGTAGCATGGAGTAATTTCTAAATTCACATTACCTTATCGACATCACGACATTGATTTTAATGAGGAGGATTTATGATAAAGTCTTTCATATCAACATTGATCAACAAAATGTCTAATAATGAAGGATACTGCATGTCTGGACTGTACACTGTGATGCTTCTGCAGTAGAGGTCATGGACTCTCGTTGGATCTTATTCGGGCCTGTCTGAAGCCTCGATTCTCGCGTATACCTGGATAAAGATGGCATGATTTTTCTGTTGCTGCAACCTAGAATGCTGCAGGCCCAGAGTGATTTTTTTTTTGAGTTTTTGTTGCTGTTTACCCATGTTGTCAAAGCTGTTTTCTGTTGGTCGGGTTCTTGTTTTCAGGTGGTGTAAACACATTACACCTCGTGTACTCGATGTAAACTTACTTTTTTTTAATAAATTTATTTCGGCATGGATTGGGCAACCAATCCATGTCACCTTCTTCAAAAAAACATTGATCAACAAAATGTAGCGTGGAGTAATTCCCAAATGCACATTTTATACATCAAAGTATTGATGTAAGTAATATCAATGTTGAAACTAGCAGAAACTTACATTATATTTCATTAAATGATTTGAAAATAATAGTGATATACCACAACCATATGCCAACTATAATGACAAATGGATATCATATGAGTCATAGTATGATGTAAACTCATTATTTCATAAGAACATGTGTTTGGATGTAAAGAGTTTGTTAGGACATAAACAAACTTGTGTCAAGACAAACACATTGTGCATTTAGTGTAATAATCCTAACAGTTGTTTAGGATGTTACATAAATCCCTAAGACAGAAGAGTAGTTAGTCAAGCAATAGACTACACTTCTATATAAGGGTGCACATCTCTATTTGATATAGTGGGAGCTATATTTACTTTTTTTAGTCAATGATCAAAATGCACAAGTAGTTGGCATAGGAACTAGTTCCACAAGTGCATGTGAAACAAAGTATGTTCCGGAGACACATACTACGTAGTAAGGATAAAACCATGGTGATGATTTTTATATTCACCGCGTTCAGTGATCTATTATTCAAAGTGAATATTTCCTACAAGTAAGCAGTATATGGAAATTAGCTAAAATTGATAAGACCAACTAAAATTCAATTAATGGATTCCATGTATCAAAGTGAAAAAGGGGCTATTATTTTGAATACTATGATGGGTATTCAAGTGAGTTGATACATGGATGGTATGAGTTTGGTACCAATAAGGCTTGACTGATTTGACCAATTCATTATGCCTAAATTTGTTATAATTTTACTTATCATAGCTAATATCTATGGTCAATTTATTTAGAATTGGATGTCATGACCACCAATCGTGGATGGTGTCTATACAACGCAACCAGAAAGGTTGGTCACACCACAGAATGCTAATAAAGGTTGCAAGTTACTGAAATCCAGTTTAGGATTAAAGTAAGCAACATGATCATATTATATACATTTGAAACAAATGATTTCCATGTGTCTACCAGAGGTTAGTGGGAGTACCAATGTTTTCCAAGAAAAAATATGTTCGACAACATATGGAAAACAGACATTGGTCTCACAGTTAGTTAAGACCAAAATGAAATTTATTCTCCAGTGATTGACTTAAAGTAGAAACCTAAGTTCTAGGGAATGGGATCTACTGAGGTAGATCTATATGTTGCTTGGTCATAGTCAATCATACATACAATGACATTGTATTGAAAAATACATATTGGAACAATTCAAGAGATGAATTTTTGCCTATGTCACAGGGCATAATCTCTCCATGTTGATCGGTCTGTGATATGGGAAGAGATAAATGTAGTGAGTTGAAATCCATACGTCGGAGCGATGGATCAATCACGTATGACATGATATGTACAATAACCAATATTGCCAAGGTATATTTTACAATAGGCAAATATCAGTTACATCCAGGAGCACTGTAAGTGATGTAGTCAGAAAAATCTAATTGTACTTCGGAAAGTATAAAAGATATGTACCTGGTAAGTGGATAAGAAAGGATACTAGTTTTTGGGGATATGAACTAGTCTTCCATAGACCAATGTGATCTAGTATTGCAGTTAGGTTAAAGGTAATGAGCGAGTCAAGCTCATATAATAAAGTGGTAGCCATACCTACAATGACCGAGTACGTTGCAGCTTCTAAGGCAGCTAAGAAGCAGATATGCAACAATTTGTTCCTGTTCTTGGAATCGCACCTGGTGAGAAAAGTATTATCATAATTTAGATTATGATATTCTTACTATCCAAGATGTCATGTTATGACAGTGGACAAAAAGTGAGATATACTCGGGATACCATCTCTTGAGTAGTTTTACTCAAAGAGATGAGGTCGCTATAGCAGAATAGCCATGCGGTAGAATCGTGGCGGACCCAGTATCTAGAGCCATTACTCAGTAGGAACATGATGTTCATCATGTGAGTAGATAACAAGTTTGGTTAGCAAGTTGGCTCTAGTTCAAGTGGGAGTGTTGAAATAGTGGGTGCCCTAGACCCAACTATACAGTGCTTTTGATTACCATATCATGTATACAGTAAGCTATGCATGACTTCATCTTACCATTATAGTATAAGAATTTTCTGTGTCCACTATTGAAATGATAATTTCCAAAGATTAATTGTCGTATCAAAAGGTTATAGCAGTTCCCAGGCTATAATGAGAACCTCTAGATACTATGACATTAATCTTAAATATATGTTCTATAGTCTGGATACATCTTACTGATTGGACATAGTAGATGTTTGACTATCAGGTGCTGGGGGTTCATAAGCATTGACACTTCTTCTCTTGAAGTTTGCACTTGGTGATCTCTAGTAGTGAGATCATGAGGACTGACCCGCCAATAGTAACTCCACATGTTTTGGGTGTCATTGGATGTTCCTATCTATAATCATGTGTAATGGTCTCCTGACTTGAGATCATTACCAATGTATGCCATTTGATTGCGTACTTTGATGTAAGATGAAAACCATGACAATAAAGTCGTGGCGAGGTAGTTTGTGTCGGGTGCGTCATTAGTGGCATGACATTGGTTGAATGGTCAAGAAAGGATTTTTCACTTCCGGGTTATGGAAGTAATATATCTCAGGCCATGTTGATATGGATGACAGTACCTTTATAATACCATGGCCATGGCAGTCAAGGGTAAATCCGTCCAGTTAAATCAACAAACTATAAAGCAAGAAAAGGGCGATGAAACGTGAGTGCGTCCTGCTTTATGAGATATTATAGACAAAGAGATTATATTACAAAGTGCGTGTTCATAGGTTGGTTGTCGCTGCTGTGACAATCCTTATTTCTTCAGGGTCCATGATGGGTTGCTATATCCCGCTCTTAGTCTGTGAATACTATTCACGACTGTCGAAATAAGGGCATAGAGGGTCACACACAATAGTGTATTCATGAATCTGCCATATTCAGTTGAATATGAGTTTTGGACATGGTGGGCCCCGCCACAGGGGTCCGAGATTTTTCCAAAGTTAAATGATCACCAATGCAATAAATAAATTCATATTATTTGAGTTTAGAATAATGAGTATTGAATTTATTTATTAAATGTATTTACGAGTTTTAGTAAATACATGAAAAATATTAATTGATGAATATTAAATTATTCAAGGTTCAATTAATATTTATGGGAGCGATGATTCAAGTTAATGACTTAATTATTATCATGTAATATATTTTAATATATTACAAGTAAGTGATAATAATATTTATAACTCAGACAAGTAGTTGTAAAATGTCGTTGATAGTGCGTTAAGTATTCGGGGCCAGCGAGGCGATACTGGGTATTTTAATTAAGCACTATAAATAGAAGAGGAGGGGCATTTTCCAAACACTATTCATGGAGCTTCTCTCTCCTCTCCTCTCTCCCACACTCTAGAGAGAGATGCTCTGGATTCAAGGATCTCGGATGGAGCTCTCTCTTCGGCATTGCTAGCGAAGTGATGCAGTGATCTTTGGAACGTCGAAGGCATCGTCGGTATTCCTCACTAGCACCCAGACTACGATGAACGACACTCCCACGAATTCCTTGAAGTGCGTGTGGAAGATCTAGAGGAATTCAGCTTCAGATTCTTCGATCAAAGATCGCCAATGACGAGCAGACTTCGTGCTTGTCTTCGGATCTAAACCAGGTATTTTACGGTTTATGTTTGTGCTTAAAATCCTCCATGCATGGTCTTTGGCTAAGACCGGGCTGCTCTTCTCCGACGTCGACAAGTTTATGTCGACCGTTGGTGGAATTTTTTTAAAAACCCACCTGTTTGGGGCTTCCGCTGCATGCCTGGTTCCAACACATGTCACACCTATGTTAGTGTGAACCCACTTAGTGTTGATACAAATTATCATAAAATTATTTTATTGGACCAGTGAGATCTTTTCAGTCGAGAGAGCAGTGAGTTATTAGAAGTGTGAATGGTTGTAAACCAGAGAGACAGTGAGTCCGCTCAGAACATTGAACAATAATTCACTTTAGTTATTTTGATATACTAACACATCATCATTGTATGATCCTTGGATTATCACGTTTCGGGTGAACCAAGTAAAATTTGTGCGTCTCTTGCATACTTTTCATTTTATCGTACATTGCTACAAGATAAAGAGATGAGAGTGTTTTTTTAGCAACAAAACAAGATCACAAAAGGGGATTAGTTTAATATGTCATACCTGATGGGAATATTGTATAAAGACTTATATATATATATATATTTCATGAAAATTGTGATTTTCATGTACAAGGTGTATTATTATGCAATATTTGATTATAAAAAAAATGATAAATAGTTATCATTTTATGTTTCACCCACGTAAGCTATCATTAAATGGAATCATTTTATATTTATATGAAATGTTTGGAAGTAAATACATTTAATTCATTCATATATACATGAACTAACCATGGTATTTATTCATGTGATTCAACACATGAATATATGATCGGATAATCAAGGAGCGTCCTTGATGGCCTGTTTAAATATTGCCATGTGATGACAATGATATAGGTAATTCTATCATGCTTGGCCATGTTAGAGTTTGTGTTCTAGAACCAACTATTTGTACTTGGATTACATGTATATTCAAAGAAGTAAATATTAATTTAAATATCTTACTACATATCATTCATAGTTTTGTATGGCTTTGATGTAATAATGTCCTTAAGTATCTGCCACATTAAAAGGGAATCTTAGTTTCCCACTATGATGAGAATATTAAAATGTCATGATGATATCCTCAAACCTTGTTATACGGTTGGATAACATTATATTATAGGGCACATAACATGTTGACTATTAGGTGAGAGTAATCACAAGAATATGATACTTCTTCTCATGAAGTTTGCACATGGTAATCTCTAAGATAGGAGATTATGAAAATAGACCCGCCAGTAGGAATTCCACCTTTTTATGAATCATTGGATATTTCTATCTGCGAGTGTGTGTAATGGTTCTTAGACTTTAAGATTATTATTAATGCATCTCATGACTCGTGCACTTAGATGTATTGTCTTAAACCATGATGATAACAGTTCATGAAAATGTTGGGTATGTCGGTTGCATCACGAATGATGTGTTATTAATGAATAAGTTGAGGAAGGATTTGTCCCTTCCATATTAATGAAATTTGATATCTCGACCCTTTGATTAAAATAAAACTATTGCATTAAATTCCATAGTCATGGTGTAATGATGAGTTTATTTCAGATGGTCAAAGAAAGACACATCAAGCATATAGGTTGATGATATGTGTGTGCAACCTGCTTGATGAGATGTTGAGACAAAGAGATTATATTACACAGTGAGCGCTCCTATGTAGTTGTCAACATTGTAACATTAAATTATTTCTCTTGGGTGGCTTGACTCATTACTAGACAATAATCATAGACTTTAGGCAAGCCCACCTAATGCTAACGAAAAAAATCCTAGAAGGTCACACACTAAGTGTTTTTATTAATATCGATTAATTTTTATTTGAATTTAATTATTAAAATAAATATTATTATCAAGACCAATGAATAATTTTATTCAAGTTTTAATCGATTGAAAATTATTTATTGAATATTTAATAAATATTTATTCACCATACTGTGAATAAAATAGTTATTTTATGAGTAAATATTTAATTAATATTTATTTAGGTTTTGATAAATAATAAGGAGGATGAATGGACCAAGATTGTTTCCAGTGATAAATACTAATTTTCAAGCTGATAAAATAATATTTATCATTGCACCAGTTAGCACACGCCATGAAATAAAAAAATAATATTATTTTAATACATGACATAAGGTCGAGCATGGGTTTAACATTTTATTAAGGGCACTTGTATAATTAATTAAAATTACTAACCCTAACCCTAGGTCTATAAATATACCTCTTATACATTCTAAGAGAGGCTAATAAAGAATCATTATGCACAATATATTGCTCTTTAAGAATTCTCCTCTCCCCTCTCACATCCTATCAAGAATGAGAAGATCCAGATAACTTATTCAATACTGAAGAAAGGTGAAGTGATCTAGACGAACAATGCATGCTAGCATCCAATGATTCATCCATGTAGTTTTAAGATAAAAGGATCACACATGGATCACAACTAGAGGAATCCTACACTTAGATCCTACAAACACCACAACAGATTATCGAAAATGGTTTTTTTTCAAACGATGAACATCTATTATGAAAAAAGATCTCAAGAATGAGGCACTATTTATTCTTAATTAATTAAATTAATTATGAATTTAACATGAGAAGACCCGATTTTAGTTTTAGCGACCTCTTATCAATATTGGATTGAAAAAATTTCATTCATCATGACATTCACATCTTGTACAATATGAAAATGATCCATAGAATATGACATTTGCCGAATTAGGATCGACCCTGATAAGTGATTATGTTGTACCTAAAACCAACAAGTGGTATTATATTAGCCACATTCAAATTTATAATTATTTATTTTATTGTTTATTATTGTGCATTTAAAAGTTAAGATTCATTTCAAATTTTAATTCGCTATTGATATTTCATTGAAATATCTTATTCCTCTTATTTTTTTCTCACAAATATTACCAAGATTGATTAATTATTAATGAATCTTACATCAAAAGAACCCATACAGTGGTTCCAAGTTTCATGGATGGATAATACAAGACTAAATGACAAGTACTTCTTCATTACACACTGTGTATCCTTGTTCATTACACAAGGAAGCCCATGAGGATTCCAGGTCATCATGTAATTAATACAAGTTGCGTGTAATAAATGCACCACATTTATGTCATGAACCCCTCCCTCTAAAGATACCTCAATAATATGAGAGAGACAATGACCTCTAATTCCCGCCTCTAGTAGGCCCTGGGTTGACGACTAGCACCAAGGGTATAAAAATATCTTGAAAAGGGAGGCATTGCCCTCTATAATAATTTAGGATCGAGGGATAAGATGAATCACCCACAAACAACTCCATGAAATAATATAAAAAACCAAAACCATCCCACAATGCATGTATAAATAAAACTAATATATATAAAAGTATCCAAAGTAAATACTCAAAATCAAGCTAATGTAGCGACACAACAATTATCCAAGGTCTGAGATAGTAATATTGCACATGGTCCATGTAATCCTATTGGAAACCTGAAAACAGTTTTATATACATAGGGTGAGAATATAAGTATAATCAGTAGGAAAACCAAAGTCTCTCATGAACATGTGAAAGAAGCATACTAATTCACCCATGAGCAAACAAAATAACCAACAACACATAAACATGTCAACTATCCATACCAACCTCACCAAGCTACGCTCACCAAATAACAAAAGCCAAGTAATATAATATAACATGAATCACATTGATAAAGGGTACCCCACACCGCCTTCCTGATGGCATTCCACTCTCACACCCCAAAGTCGTACATCTTGACACACCCATATCTTTTGTATACCACAACACCCACAAGCACAATCACATCACATCACATCATGCCCGCAGACACCTAGGATTGCTACCCACAAACATGGGCACATCACATCTCGTCATGTCCGCAGACAACTGGGCTATCACAACCAGCACCTGATTCACTAACATACCTCATACCATCACATCTTGTGCAATACCCACCTCACCTAGAAGATAGAGTAGGAAAGAGCGGGTACCCAACCATCTATCCTCCTCACTGGATGTTGGAAAAAACACCCCTGCATGACTATGTGTGTGTTATCACACAGTGCTTAATGTGGGTAGGGTGCATATAGAAATCACAAAGAATATAAAAGTATATACATATATCCACACACACAAGCCCAACCAACGAGTTCACAACCAAACACTAATCAACTCACAACATCGCCACTTTTGTTACCACCTCTAAATGCATAACACCATACAACAAGATACAAGATACAAGCCACAAGCCCCATTTCACATTCCCAACCAATTCCATTATACAAATCATTGATTTCATTATTTATCATCAACATAATTTAACCACACAATACACCATTTAATTATTCATCAGCCACTTCAAACCCATTAATCGATACAACCCATGTCATTTCAATCATTATTAAGTAAATTATTATTATTATTATTATTCCATCATTATCTGAGCATCCAAAATAAATTAACCACCACATAATCACCCCCAAATAATGGCCAAACAAACCAACTTGACACCCCAAAATCACGACCAACAAAACACCTCACCTCCCCAAAAGTACGGTCATCAAACCATCAGCCCCACATGCCCCAACCATACATCAACCGAACATCACCGCCCCAAAAAGAATGACCACACATCATAGCACATCAAATCCATTTTACAAAATTATAAGGGGATTTTATCACATTTCACTTTATTTTTAGGGGTGTTATCACACAAGACATAATCCTGGGGAAACCATTTTATTAACTGAATAAAAGCGGTTAACCGATTTTCTATTTTATGGTGATATCACAACAATCACAACAAGAACAATAGTCACAACACATATCATCCAGCACAAACAAATCCCTTAATGACCACAATATTTAGCAGGTCATCAATCCTGTGCAATCATAATATCACAATCATATCAAGGCTGTAAAAATATGCGAATCAAAACCCTTTACCCTTAAATTTCAATTATCCAATTCTTTATATTTGATTAATACAACACAACCATAATCCATTGATAAACAAGAATAAAACCCTCATGTATGATACACAATAAAGAGAAATAAGGGATTATCTACCTCAAAGAATCTTTACAACTCGTTGCACACCACATGATGTAGAAGAAACACCTACAAACCACAACCACACCACGAGATACCATGAATCAACCTACACCACACCCAAAGACCATAAAAACAAAACCCAAACACACAACCCAAACCAAACCGCACCACCACAGTGAAACTCTGAAGAAGAATAAGAGGAAACTAACCAATAAAGAGGAATGGATTATCATGGATTGCCAACGAACAACCACTAGAACCAACAGATCAAAGAGGGAGGATGGAGGGATTGAAGGACTCCTAATGACACCTAGGGTTTGCCCAAAATGAGAGAGGAATAGGGCACAACCGAATGAATAAAAATTCATCCAAAAAAGAACTTAAAACTATGGATCATGTAGTTTACACATCGTGTAACCATTACACAAAGTGCAATCCACGAGTTTCTAGAAATTTCAACTTTCACCGAAAAATGCGTCACCTCGAAGGATTTAACACCATAATTTATCACAAATTGTGAATACCACTTACACGAAGTGTACCCTTTTCATGAGATACCCCTTAACTATGTACAATCCATGAACTAACCAATCACACAATCCATGAACCACCATTACACTCCATGTAATACATTAACACAATGTGTATTTCCCCACAACAACTCTGCTACACCTCTAGAATCCACTGAAAACTCCCAGAACCTCCCCCGAACACCTCCAACCTCCAAAACTGGAAAAGTAACAGACCAAAAAGGCACAAACTGTTACATAAAATACCTCTCAAATGATTCTCACCCTAAGAAATCCAAAACCAAACATAGAAGGGAAGGGGTCCAAACAACCACCCTGTAAGATACCTCTCAAGGATATCTTCATACATAAAATGCTACTCCCAGCCAAAAACACCAAACCAAATGACCAAAAAACATCCCGCACAACCTTATCACCACACAACCACATCACACCAACCATCTCAACCTCCATGAAACCCAGACCAAAAACCATAGTAACCAACTAACCACACCACCATAAACACATGAATCAAGAAATTATATCCTTAAAGATACTATCCACTTTGGGTGACACTGAATCACCCACATGGATTTAATCACATCGAAGTTAATGCAGATCTATTAGAAATTATGTCATCCCCTTTTCATACATCGAAACATATCACACATCATACATCACAAACAAAAGAAAAAAAAATCATCCCATAAAACAAGATCCAAACATCACATCACAAAGAAAAACATAGCAAAGAAAAACTCAAAACAACTCTGGGTACTGAGCATGCATCTGCATCTCTCACTCTTAAGTACTCTCCTCCAGGACACCATGCCTCCATAAAACACAAACCAAAGGAATGGTCTATCCTCGTAATGCCTTCTCTTGGTGATCCTCGATCTCTACTAGCCTCTCCATGAATGTTGCATCATCCTCAATATCCAACTCTCCCAAGTTAATGACATGAAATTCATCGTGAAGATATAAATGAAGATGAGAGACATGGAAGACATCATGGATCCTCTCCATACAAGGTGACATCTCCAACTGATACACCACCTCACCAACTCACCCAATACCTCAAAGGGCCCAAAAAACCTAGTAGAAAGCTTAATCCCTATTCCAAACCTCCACTGCCCACATTGAGGGGAAACCTTCAAGAATAGGTGGTACCTAATATTAAACTCCAAGGGATTCCTCCTGAGATCGACATAAAAATTATTCCAGTACTGATATGCTTTCATCCTCTCATGAACAAGCTGAACCTTCTCTGTCATACTTTTCACCACATCGAGACCAAGAACTGCTGCCTCCCCAACCTCCATCGAGCACAATGGAGAACAACACCATCTCCCATACAAATACTTAAACAGATCCATGATAATGGAAGAGTGATAACTGTTATTATAAGTAAACTCAACCAAAGTTAAGTGTCATAACCAAGATCCACCAAAGTCAAGACACATGCCCACAACATATCCTCTAGTTTCTAGATAGTCTGCTATGTTTATCCTTCTGTTTGAGGATGGAAAGCAATTTTGATGTGCAACTGAGTGCTAAAAACATGCTATAATTCCCTCTAGACTTGTGAGGTAAAACATACATCCCGATCTGAGACAAAGGAACTCATAACTCTATGAAACCTCACCACCTCATTCACATACCTCTTAGCTAAAACATCCACTGTTACTGACTATTTGATTTCTAAAAAGTGGGCCGATTTCATCAAACGATCCACAATCACCTAGATACCATCACAACCTACTTGATATTGGGGTAACCCTATGACAAAATCCATCAATATGTAATCCCATTTCCACTTGAGAACATCCAAATGATGTAATAAACCTCTAAGAACATGATGCTTAGCCTTTACCTACTAGAAAACCAAGCACTTCACCACAAACTCCACCACCTTTCGTTTCATACCAGGATACCAAAATTGCGTCCATAATCCACAATACATCTTGGAAACTCATGGGATTACCACTAATAGTGATTTATGAAACTCATGAAGGACTCCATCACACATCACTACCGAAAAAACAACCTCCCACAAAACAAAATCCAATTCTGAAAATCCTCCAACCATCCCTCCAAAGCATCACCATGGAAAACATGATAATGCATCACTTCTTCCTCTAAGTATCCCCATTGAGACTCCTCCACCTGATACATCAAAGAAGACTGCACTGTTATTTGAAATAAACAACCTCTACCATTATCCATCCTTGTATATAAGTGCAAGGATTCCAACTCCTCTATTATTCTCCAAGCATCCCCAGACTCTTGAACAATATCCTTCCTCAACTTCTTGCTCAAGGCATTGGTCAAAACATTCCATTTTACTAAGGTATAGGAGATATCAAAATCCTAATCCTGAAGAAACTTCATCCACCTATGATACCTCAAGTTCAAATCACGCTGATAAAATATATACCTAAAACTTTTGTGATCCGTGAAGACCATAAAGCGCTCCCCAATGTGGTAATACAACCAAAAAATCAACACAAACACAACCGATGATAGCTTCAGATCATGGGTGGGATAGTTACACTTGTGGGGATGTAACTTCCTAGACCCATAAGATACTACTTCCCTTTACTGCATCAACACACATCCCAATCCCAAACAAGAAGTGTCACAAAAAACCTCAAACATCACCCCCTCCTTAGGAAACTGAAGTACTAACCAACTTCCACTTCAGGTAACTGAACTCTGCCTAACAAAAAAATCCCCCCAAAACCACAATTTTCAGTGGGGTATCAAGCCCATATAATCACAATATCACAATCATATCAAGGATATAAAAACACGTGAATCAAACCCCTTAAGCCTTCAATTTCAATTATTCAATTATTTATCTTTGATTAAGTGAGCATAATCATAACCTATTGATGAATATAAGAAAACCCCTCCCATATGATGCAAGATAAAGTGAAATGAGGGATTCCTTACCTCAAAGAAGCTTTCCAACTCATTGTGCACTGTAGGGAAAAGAATAAATGCTTGTAAACCACAACCGCACCATGAGATACCACATATCAACCTACACCGCACCTAAAGACCATCAAAACACAACCCAAACACACAATCCAAACCAAACCGCACCACCACAATGAAACTTCAAATAAGAACAAGAGGAAACTAACTAAGAAGTATAAAGGGATTACCACATATTTCCAATGAACAACCATTGGAACCAACAGATCAAAGTGGTAGGGAGGAGGGCTTGAAGGACTACTTAGGGTGACTAGAGTTTTTATAGAATGAGGGAGGAATAGGGTATGATCGAATGAATGAAAATTTGGTTGAAAAAGAACTTAAAACCCCAGATCCTTTAGTTTACACATCATGTAACTATTACATGGCAAGTAATCCTTAGGTTTCCAAAAATTTCAACTTTCACTGAAAAACACGTCACCTCGAAGGATTTAACACCCAAATTTATTACATGCCATGAATCTCACTTGTACGACATGTACCATTTTCATGGGCTACCCCTTATCCACATACAAGACATGAATCACCCGACTACACAAGCCATGAACCACCCATCATATAACACATTTACATGGCATGTATTTCTCTATAAAAACTCTTCTACACCTCTAAATTCCACTGAAAACTCCCAGAACCTCCCCCAAACACCACCAACCACTAAAGATGGCAAAGTAATATACTATAAAGTCACAAACCATTACAATTTATACCAACTAGCATGACACAAAGCTTT
Organism: Viscum album; assembly: GCA_963277665.1. Lineage (NCBI taxonomy): Eukaryota > Viridiplantae > Streptophyta > Magnoliopsida > Santalales > Viscaceae > Viscum > Viscum album. The sequence continues at coordinate 701,694,160 of OY728163.1, forward strand.
ACTGGGGTACACAACATATAGTTTGACTACACATCATGTAGTCCACGTGTTTTCACCTGAATAGCCCGAAGGCCTTCATTTTTATTGATTTTTTGATAACCCCCCTTTCAAGGGATGAGGGGGAACCCTTACAAGGCCCGTAGGCTCAGAGATTACAAGACCCATAGGCTTAGGAGATTACATGACCCGAAGGTCTTAGGGAATTCAACCAGACAATCTACAAGGAACTGCCCCTCCCCAGCATCTGAGTCATGATAGTAGCTCTCCACCTTTGCATGGCCGTCTGGCTAGGATTCCCATGCAAGCACAGGATGGTCCCGATGGCATAACCATACCCTCTCATTCTGAAAAATCCATTTGGCTCTGCTCTGGTAAGTGCACCTGCTCTGAATCCTCTTTTGGGGCTGATCCTTTTTTGTAGTGTGTCTAGGGCAACTGCATATGGCCCGAAGGACTTGAGGCGGCCCGAGGGACTTAAAGGTGGCCCAAAATCCCTACTAACCCAAAGGCCTGGGTGGTCCGAAAGCCTTAAGGACTCCAATCCTAAATCGGTGGCCCAAGGTGAATAGTTCCAACAGTAGTGTAGATATTTAGTGAAGAGAAGTAGATGTTATGTGGCTAGCTTATACATGATGTGTACTTTAACTGCTTATATAAAAAAAATAAAATTTAATAAATTATTCTATTAAACCTTATTGAAAAGAGTTTTGTGGGTCATTAAGTTGAAAGCACATACTGATTGTTAGGTTTTATATTATATTAAATTCTTAATTAATTCTGTGTAATATCCAAGACTATGAATCAGGTATGGTTATTGTATAATAAAGACTCAATGAATTAAATTGTATAGGCTACATAATTTTTATGTGTTCCATGTGACATTAAATTGGTAGCACATGTCATGACCCGACCTCGGGGTCCGTGCCGTGACTACCCCAAGCCCGCCTTCCATAGTCCAGGGGCTGGCGACTAGCACCAAGGCGTAATTCCCGGTAAAAGGTAAGGCATTGCCTTTGTAAAGTAAACAAACAACACAGAGCAAGCAAGCAGAAGTAAACACTAAGTAAAAACTGGGTACAACAGTGAGTACGGAAAAGTAAGTGGGCCAGAATACAAACCCAAACTAAAAGTAAAGTACAACTGGAAAAGGAAGTACATCAACTGAAAAGTAAAGCCGCAACGTCGAACTGTCCACTGGTAGTCCCACCTGAAGGGTGGGTACAGATAGCCTCCACAGCTCCTCAGGTCCAGCCGTCCGCTCCGAGTACACCCCACCCAGTGGTCCACCTCCGGGTACTGACCTGCTCCTCATGCCTAAACCACGATCAGCGCTGTCCGTCGTCTGCAACCAACACAACGTAGTGCGGGCATAGCCCATGCAGGGGTGAGTATAAGCTACTCAGCAGGGACCCTGAGACCCTCGAAGGTCTCCCAGAATCCATAAAGGATAATCCACAAAGGAAAGATACAATCATGAAGTAACATCCGACACTACTTAGGTATATGACCATACATATACCTAAGTCATCAATTCCAGTTCGGCTCCAACATCCGAGCCCAAGTACAACCCAGTCCACACAGGAAAGCATAACGTAATCCACACAGGATATCAAGTCAATCTTATCGAAGATAAGGATTGAAAGTCAAGATTCAGCTGACACAGGTATACTTCTTCGTAAGACGATAGAGATGATCAGGTGTAGCCACTGATTCATCTAAGTCGTCGGACCCACACATGATCGATAGGTACTAACCCCCGCAATGACCCACAAAGGATCGATAGGTAACTAACCCCCGCAATGACCCACACAGGATCAGACCCACACAGGATCTGTAGGCGCTGGCCCACACAGGACCGCTGAGCACTGGCCCACACAAGATCTGACCCACACAGGATCGATAGCATTAATCCACGTAGGATCGCTGAGTACTGTAGTCATCACCGTCGAATCCATGAAGGATTTCTGCACAGTCGTCATCGTCATCGCAGTCGCAGCCAGTTCTAAGGTTCCCGCACGCATCAAGCTCGTTCGGGAGGGTCCGCTCCACAAGCCGAGGGGCTGATACAACAACTGACACATAGTCCGGAGTTGATGTATCCAAAAGTTCTGTATCGTCAACAGGAACTCAACGTCAAAGACGGCGCGTCAATCGGACGCCCGATCTGAGAGTTATTGGCCTTTTCGTTCCAGGGGCCCGATTGGTTTTTAAGTCAAAACCAACCCGAACGTACTCCAACTGCATCCAAAACTCGAGCGGAGTAAAACAAAAGGTCTGTCTCACTAAGAGGAATCCAACAAAGTCGACGGCACGTCAATCGGACGTCCGGAGCTCAAGTTATAAGCGTTTCCGCTCCGAGGGCCCGGTTGGTTTCATGTATGAACCAACCCGGCCGAACCCAAAGTACTCTGAAACCATGAGTGTAATATATCTAAATGACCGTCTCGATCCAAGGATCGCATCGCAACTGATGGTGCATCGACCGGAGGTCCGTAGCCCAAGTTATAAGCAAAAGACCGAAACAGTCCGAAAATGGGGGGTCTGGGCCCGGTCCGACCCGGCCCAACCCCCGCCTGGGCCGGCCCGAACCGGGTAGACCCGACCTGGATGGGCACGGACCGGCCCGGTGCGGTCGGTCCGGCCCGGGGCGGCCCGACGCGGGCCGAGCGGGTCGGCTCGGCGCTGGCCGAGCAGCCGCGCGAAAGGGGGCGCCGCCCCCTTGGATGAAACAGCGGCCCCCGCGTGGGGGCCACCCCTTGCCAACAGACGCGGCTGAGCACCGTGTCCCGCCTCCTCGGTCCCACGTGGTCGCGGGACCACCAGCCTGCCGCCGCGGCTTCAGCCGCGACGCCCTTCCCGGCGGCGCGCCAGTGGGGTTTTCCGCGGACCACCAAACGCGCTCCGGTGGTCCGTTTTGCCTTCCGTATTCACCAGCGGTCCTCCCGGGATCGGCTCTTCACTACGAAGACCTCAAAATGCCCTTGCGGCCTGCTTCATCGTCGTCCGCTGATCTGCACACCAAGAACGAAGAAACGGTGGGTTCAGACTTGTTTGTTGGTCTGCACCCACCGCGTTAGCGATTTAAACGGCTTCCGAAAAATTTTAAACACATGCTGAGGATATAAATCACATAGATTTAATTGAACCAAAAACCCCTACCACAAGCGTCGTCGAGCGAGGGTTCGTCACGGAATTTCACATCGCGGAAGAAGGCGTCGCAGAAGGGGGATCGTCGCGTCGCGGAGAAAGGATTCGTCGGCGTCGCGTCGTCGATTTCCGAGGATCCAGCGTTTTTTTCGACCTTCATCGGAGGTCGAAGTTCTTCACGTTCTTCGCGTTTTTCGCGTTTTTCGTGTTCTTCGTGTTTTTCGCGTTCTTCGCGTTCTTCGCGTTCTTCGCGTTCTTCGCGATGAAGGAGTGCTTCACGGCTTGAGTGATTTCTCCCAAACCTCTCACAACCCAACAACCCTTAATAAAATAAGAGTTGTCTTATTTTATTGACACACAAGCCAACATTTTGAATTTCAAAAATGAAACAATCAATTAAGTGAATTAATTGCAATGTTTAAACCACCAAATTAATGAGGCGTTTATTATCCAGATTAAACGCAAGGGTTGACTTCATTAAAAAGGGGGTGCGGGTGCGTTACCTTATTAAAGGAGGGGGTTTAGGAAGAAAAGAAATGGTGGGGATCGTGTGGGTCCCACCTCACAAACATCCTACATAGTGGGTAGGATACTGTGGGTCCCACTTCATCCACTTAGCTAGGTTAAACAAAAATAAAATAAATTTGGTTGCAACACTTTTATTTTATTTATTTACATAACCCAAAAAAAAAAAAATTAAAAACCACACCCGAGCAAACGCAACTCCGGAAAAGGTGTTTCCAAGCAATTACCGGCGCTGCGATTCCATCGATGTCGTCATATTTCGATTCCGAGCACCAGTTAAAAAGTTAGAAAAACTCACTCGTTCGTTCACTGAACGTACCTGAGCCAAACTTCGGAAAATGATTCCGGGCACACCAGGCCTCGGAATCAGGTGCCGTCAGAAACTGCGTTCTTGTAAAATTCCCAAGAAAAAAAAATTTCCTTGAATTTTACGGGTCTTTACATCACTACCACCTCAGGGCTTTACGTCCCCGTAAAGATACATCATAAACTAGGGAAACAAAAGTGGGTACTAAGCCCACATCTGAGCCTCCCGCTCCCAAGTGCTCTCCTGGAGGTTCCCGTGCTGCCATCTGATGCGCACTATAGGAATCGACCGTCCATGTAGGACCCGCTCCTGTCGATCCTCGATTTCCACTAAGACCTCTACAAAAGTCGCCCCATCATCAATGTCCATCTCCCTATGGTCAATGATATGCGTCGGGTCATGCACGTACCTCCTCAGCTGAGATACGTGGAAGACGTCGTGCACCCGGTGCAACTGAGGTGGTAGATCCAGGCGATAATACACCTCGCCAATCCTGCTGAGGACCTGGAATGGTCTGATGAAGCGTGGAGACAACTTGCCGCCTCGACCAAATCTCTGTAATCCCCTTCGAGGTGAGACCCGCAAGAAGATGTGGTCGCCATCCTCAAACTCCAGTGGCCTCCGCCTCCTGTCAGCATAAGACTTATGTCAGCTCTGAGCTGTCCCCATCTGCTCCTGGATGACTTGGACCTTCTCTATCGTGGCCTGGACCATCTCCAGTCCCACAAGTGCTGACTCCCCAGGGTCTGTCCAGCACAGCGGTGATCTGCAAGGTCGGCCGTACAATGCCTCGTAAGGTGCCATCCCGATGGTGGAGTGGTAGCTGTTGTTGTACGCGAACTCCACCAAGGGTAGGTGGTCCTCCCAGCTGCGACCAAAGTCAAGGACACATGTGTGGAGCATTTCCTTGAGTGTCTGAATGGTCCTCTCTGTCTGACCATCTTTCTGGGGGTGAAAGGCGGTGCTCAGATGTAGGTGTGTCCCGAATGCCTCCTGCAACCACTTCCAAAGCCGAGAAGTAAAGCGAGCATCTCGATCGAAGATGATAGATGATGGCACACCATGAATATGTACAATCTCCTGAACGTAGAGATGTCCCAATCTCTACAATGAGCCCTGCTCTCTGATGGGTAAGAAGTGCGCCGACTTGGTGAGTCGGTCGACGATCACCCAAATAGAGTTGTGACCTCTTGAAGTGGGTGGAAGTCCAGTCACGAAGTCCATAGATATTCCATCCCACTTCCACTCTGGGACCTCCAAGGGTTATACCAAGCCTGCTGGAACCTGGTGCTCTGCCTTCACCTACTGGTAGGTGAGGCATCGAGAAATGATCTCAGCCACAACCTTCTTCATGCCCGGCCACCAGTGTTGTCGTCTGAGATCCTGGTACATCTTCTCCACTCCACGATGTACCACCAAAGGGGAAGTGCGAAACTCTCTCAGCAACTCCTCCCGTAAAGCAACTGGTACTAAGGTACGTCCTCTGAATAGGACGTCGTGCTCTCCTCCTACCGAGAAACCATCAGGTGCCTGTCCTGAGGATATCTGCGCACGCCACATCTCACAGTCGGCGTCCCCACGCTGTGCCTCCCTGACCCTCTGCAGTAGTGGAGGAGTGATTGTGAGTGAATGAAGGAAGGCTGCTCCATCTCTATCCACGAAGGATATCTGCAAAGCGGCTAGCTACTATGTCGCCTCCCTAAGTAGCTGAATGTCTGTCCTCCTGCTGAGTGCATCAGCTACTACGTTCCTCTTTCCAGGAGTATAGACTATCTCAAAGTCATAGTCCTGGAGGAACTCGAGCCATCACCGCTATCTTAGGTCCAGGTCCTTCTGCGAGAAGATGTACCTGAGACTATGATGGTTAGAATAGAATGTAAAGCGCTCTCCCATCAGATAATGTCGCCACATATTCAGAGCGAAGACCACTACTGCTAACTCCAGGTCATGGGTAGCGTAATTCTGCTCATGCTGCCTCAACTAACGTGATCCGTAGGCGATCACGGCCCGATCCTGCATCAGGACACATCCAAGTCCAGTCTCTGATGCATCGCAGTAAACTACGTACCCAACTCCCTCCTCTGGTAGCCTCAAGATAGGCGTGTTGGTCAATCTCTGTCTCAGCTTCTGGAAGCTCTGCTGACATCTGTCTGACCACACAAAGGGTTTCCCCTTCTTTTTCAAAGATGAGAGTGGTGCCGAAACTCTGGAGAAGTCTGGCACAAATCTCCGGTAGTATCCAGCTAGTCCCAAGAAACTCCGCACCTCCGTCATGCTTCTGGGTGGCTCCCAAGCTATCACTGCCTCGATCTTCGCGGGATCCATCGCAACTCCCGCCTCAGAGATGACATGTCCTAAGAAGTGGACCTCGCGTATCCAGAATTGACACTTCGAGATCTTACCATAAAGCTGGTTCTCTCGGAGTGTGTCCAGTACAACCCGCAAGTGGTAGGCGTGCTCATCCTCAGTCGTCGAGTATATCAAAATGTCGTCGATGAAGACCATGACAAATCGATCGAGGTATGGCTGAAATATCCTGTTCATGAGGCCCATGAACACTGCTGGAGCATTGGTTATGCCGAATGGCATAACCAAGAACTCATAGTGGCCATACCGATATCAGAAGGCCGTCTTCTGCACGTTCTCGTCCCGAACTCTGAGCTGATGATAGCCTGACCTGAGGTCTATCTTCGAGAACCACCATGCTCCCTTGATCTGATCGAAGAGGTCATCAATCCTCGGTAGCGGATACTTGTTCCTCACTGTCACCTGGTTCAGGCGATGATAGTCGACACAAAGTCGCAAGCTCCCGTCTGCCTTCTTGGCAAACAATATAGGGGAAGCCCAGGGTGAAACACTGGGTCGTATGAATCCCTTGTCCTGCAAGTCCTCCAACTGTACCCGTAGCTCTCGAAGCTCATCGGCGGCCATCCGATATGCTGGAGTGGATATCGGGGCTGTCCTGGGGTACAAGTCAATATAAAAGTCTACCTCTCTACGAGGAGGTAGTCTTGGAACGTCATCGGGGAAAACGTCCGCATACTGATCCACCACTGCAGGAAAACCAGGACTCTGCACGTCAACTGCTCCTAGGATGAGGCTAGACAACTGATGAGTGATGTGTTATCCTCTCCTCTGCGAGAGTCCATCCTGTGCTGTGAAGGCTCCCTTCTCGCCGGTGAAGGTGAAACTGCCTCCATCGGTGCGTACACACCGCACCTTGCACCTAATACAGTCAATCTGAGCATGGACTGTAGATAACCAATCCATGCCCAAGATGACGTTGTAAGGACTCAATGCCTCTACAAGAATATCCCAGCCGAATCTCTCACCTCCTAGAGTAATCTCACACTTCCGGCACCAGTGCGTAATCGCCGAGTCTGCTCCCGTAGGAGTCTCTAACCGTAAGGATCGAGCCAACGGCTCTGTAGAAATCTCCGAGCTCCGAACAAGGGCAGCGAAAATGAAATAATGACTCGCTCCTGTGTCTATAAGAACAACAGAAAGTGTGGAATAGACACATATAGTACCTCGAATCATCTCGGGTGCGCCGTGGTCGTAGGCCTCCGCTGCCTGGAGTTGTGTCTGTCTCTGCCCGCCAGCTCCCTGTGGTCAGGGTGGGCCTCCTGGTGGTGGTGGTGGTAGAGCCTTAAAGCGTCACCCACCACTTGCTGCTCAGCCAGCTCCTCTGCCTCGTCCGCCTCCTCCCTGAGGACCACCACGGTCGACCCTCTGCCTATGCCTGGGTGGTCCCTCAACCATCTACTGCTCCTCAGCACGGCAGGTCGGGCAGTCACGAGCCATGTGGCCCTGCCCTCCGCATGCGTAGCACTATCTGCCTCTCGAAAGACTGGATCTGCGCAGAGTACCCCGCACCTCTGAGCCAGTGTCTTGAGGTCATCTGCCTGAGGGTCTGGTCTGCCTGGACCCATGAGTCATCTGTCGACTGCCTGCTGCAGAAGTCTCCGCTACGTGCCGCTCTGCGGTAGGTCTCCCTGCTGGTGTAGGCTCAGCAAGGAAACTCTCGATGAGAAGGGCTCGCTCCAGTACCCCTGCCTGTGTCATAATACTGAGCGATATCAGCGATGCCCTAATCTACTGCCTCAATCCCTTCTCGAAGGCCCGGGCCCGAAAGAATGGGTCCTGTACCATGTCCGTCGAATAGCGCGAGAGATCTATGAATCTCACCGAGTACTGGGCGACCGTCAAGCTGCCCTACCGCAGCTGTAGAAGCTCTTGGATGCGCACCGCACAAAGGGGGGCTGGGAAGAACTCCGAGCGGAAGAGGCTCTCAAAGTCCATCCAGAGGAGAGATGCCTCATCGTGCACTTGGAGCATCAAGCTCCACCATATGCCTGATGCCGTGTGCAGGAGACTCGCTGCGAGGATCACCATGAGGTCTGTTGGTGTCCTCACTAACCTGAAAACCCGAAAAACTGCCTCCAGCCAATCCTCGGTTGCCCGAGGGTCCGTCTCCCCGCGGAACCTGGGTGGTCGCTGACGCTGAAACTCGTGCAGTGCAATAAGACGACGTGCATCGTCAGCGGCTGGGGCTGGTAGCATCGGTGGCTCGGTGGGTAGAGGTACCGCCGGTGCCTCTGCTGTCAAAGGGCCCTATACCGAGGCCTCGTCGCTCGGTGGGCTGTCGTCACACACAATGCTCAGAACCCTAGCTAGCTACCATCGTGGGGCCATCCTGAAAAGAAACAGGTGCACCACGGTCAAACAATATACCTGGTGAGCTGACACAAATTAATCACAAAGAAAACTTGAAACACACATGCAACCAATGTTTTCGTGCATTAAGTCGGAAACCAGAAGTCAGGGTCCTAGTGTACGGATACGTCGGCCGCCGCACCAACACTGGATTCCCTGGACTGATAACCACACCCAATACCCTTAACACTATTTCTTCACATAGAAGAAAGATCAGATTCCAAAGTTCTGCGGTAGAACCAAACTCCTCTGATACCAATTTGTCACGACCCGACCTTGGGGTCCATGCCGTGACTACCCCAAGCCCGCCTTCCATAGGCCAGGGGCTGGTGACTAGCACCAAGGCATAATTCCCGGTAAAAGGGAAGGCATTGCCTTTGTAAAGTAAACAAACACCACAGAGCAAGCAAGCAGAAGTAAACACTAAGTAAAAACTGGGTACAACAGTGAGTACAGAAAAGTAAGTGGGCCAGAATACAAACCCAAACTGAAAGTAAAGTACAACTGGAAAAGGAAGTACAAAAAATGAAAAGTAAATCCGCAACGTCGATCTGACCACTGGTAGTCCCACCTGAAGGGTGGGTACAGATAGCCTCCATAGCTCCTCGGGTCCAGCCGTCCGCTCCGAGTACGCCCCGTCCAGTGGTCCACCTCTGGGTACTGACCTGCTCCTCGTGCCTCAACCACGATCAGCGCTGTCCGTCGTCTGCAACCAACACAACGTAGTGCGGGCATAGCCCATGAATGGGTGAGTATAAGCTACTCAGTAGTGACCCCGAGACCCGCGAAGGTCTCCCAGAATCCACAAAGGATAATCCACAAAGGAAAGATACAATCACGAAGTAACATCCGACACTACTTAGTTATATGCCCATACATATACCTAAGTCATCAATTCCAGTTCGGCTCCAACATCCGAGCCCAAGTACAACCCAGTCCACACAGGAAATCATAACGTAATCCACACAGGATATCAAGTCAATCTTATCGAAGATAAGGATTGAAAGTCCAGATTCAGCTCACACAGGTATACTTCTTCGTAAGACGATAGAGATGATCAGGTGTGGCCACTGATTCATCTAAGTCGTCGGACCCACACATGATCGATAGGTACTAACCCCCGCAATGACCCACAAAGGATCGATAGGTAACTAACCCCCGCAATGACCCACACAGGATCGGACCCACACAGGATCTATAGGCGCTGGACCATACAGGACCGCTGAGCGCTGACCCACACAGGATCTGACCCACACATGATCGGTAGCACTGATCCACGTAGGATCGCTGAGTGCTGTATTCGTCGCCATCGAATCCACGGAGGATTTCTGCACAGTCGTCATCGTCGTCGCAGTCGCAGCCAGCTCTAAGGTTCTCGCACACAGCAAGCTCGTTCGGGAGGGTCCGCTCCACGAGCCGAGGGGCTGATACAACAACTGACACATAGTCCGGAGTTGATGTATCCAAAAGTTCCATATCGTCAACATGAACTCAACGTCACAGACGGTGCGTCAATCGGACGCCCGGTCTGAGAGTTATCGGCTTTTTCGTCCGAGGGGCCCGGTTGGTTTTTAAGTCAAAACCAACCCGACCGTACTCCAACTGCGTCCAAACCTCGAATGGAGTAAGCCAAAATGTCTGTCTCACTAAGAGGAATCCAACAAAGTCGACGACACGTCAATCGGACGTCCGGATCTCAAGTTATAAGCGTTTTCGCTCCGAGGGCCCGGTTGGTTTCGTGTATGAACCAACCCAGCCGAACCCAAAGTACTCCGAAACCTTGAGTGTAATATATCAAAACGACCGTCTTGATCTGAGGATCGCATCGCAACTGACGGTGCATCGATCGGAGGTCCGTAGCCCAAGTTATGGGCAACATACCGAAACAGTCTGAAAATGGGGGGTCTGGGCCCGATTCGACCCGACCCAACCCCCGCCTGGGCCGGCCTGAACTGTGTTGACCCGACCCGGGTCTGACCTGGTTGGACGCGGTCCGGCCCGGGGCGGCCCGGCACTAGCCGCGCGGGTTGGCTCGGCGCTGGCTGAGCGGCTGGGCGAAAGGGGGCGCCGCCCCCTTGGATGAAACCGCGACCCCCGTGTGGGGGCCGCCCCTTGCCAATGGACGCGGCCGAACACCACGTCCTGCCTCCTCATTCCCACGCGGTCGCGGAACCAGCAGCCTGCCGTGGCGGCCCTTCCCGGCGGCGCGCCGGGCGCCGCCGTGCCTGCAAGGCGCGCCGTTGGGGTTTTCCGCGGACCACCGGACGCACTCCGGTGGTCCGTTTTGCTTGCCATCTTCGCCAGCGGTCCTCCTGGGATCAACTCTTCACTACGAAGACATCAAAATGTCCTTGCGGCCTGCTTCATCATCGTCCGCCGATCCGCACACCCAGAACGAAGAAACGGTGGGTTCGGACTTGTTCGTTGGTCCGCACCCACCGCGTTAGTGATTTAAACAACTTCCGAAAAATTTTAAACACATCCCGAGGATATAAATCACATAGATTTAATTGAACCAAAAACCCCTACCTCAAGTGTCGTCGAGCGAGGGTTCGTTGCAGAATTACACGTCGCGGAAGAAGGCGTCGCGAAAGGGGGATCGTCGCATCGCGGAGAAAGGATTCGTCGGCGTCACGTTGTCGATCTCCGAGGATCTGGCGTTCTTGTCAACCTTCATCGGAGGTCGGCGTTCTTCACGTTCTTCACGTTTTTCGCATTCTTCACGTTTTTCGCGTTCTTCGCATTTTTCGTGTTCTTCGCGATGAAGGAGTGCTTCACGGCTTGAGTGATTTCTCCCAAACCTCTCACAACCCAACAACCCTTAATAAAATAAGAGCTGTCTTATTTTATTAACACACAAGACAACATTTTGAATTTCAAAAATGAAACAATCAATTAAGTGAATTAATTTCAACGTTTAAACCACCAAATTAATGAGTCGTTTATTATCCAGATTAAACGCAAGGGTTGACTTCATTAAAAGGGGGTGCGGGTGCGTTACCTTATTAAAGGAGGGGGTTTAGGAATAAAAGAAACGGTGGGGCTCGTGTGGGTCCCACCTCACAAACATCCTACCTAGTGGGTAGGATACTGTGGGTCCCACTTCATCCACTTATCTAGGTTAAACAAAAATAAAATAAAATTGGTTGCACCACTTTTATTTTATTTCTTTACTTAACCAAAAAAAAAAATTTAAAAACCACACCCGAGCAAACAAAACTCCAGAAAAGGTGTTTCCAAGCAATTACCGGCACTGCGATTCTATCGGTGTCCTCAGATTTCGATTCCGAGCACCGGTTCAAAAGTTAGAAAAACCCGCTTGTTCGTTCACTGAACGTACCCGAGCCAAACTTCGGAAAATGATTCCGGGCACACCGGGCCTCAGAATTAGGTGCCGTCAGAAACTACGTTCTTGTAAAATTCCCAAGAAAATAAAAAAAAATTCCTTGAATTTTATCGGTCTTTACAGCACAAACCTTGAAATTATGATACATGACATTTACAGAATATATTGTATGAGTTCATTATTTACAATTAAAACCATAATGAATAGTTTAGACAGGAAATCATCAAGTTTATTCAAAATACAAAGTTTTATACTATTTTATTGAGTTTTAAATAAAATAAAATAATTTATTTTATTTAAAATCACAGTGGATAATAATTTCAAGATGACTGGATTAAATAAGATAAATTTAATTAATTGATTAATAAGATAATTAATCGGATTAATTCGTGCGTATTTTATCTTATTAAATAATGAATTGAAATGAATGATATTTAGTTGTTTTAAATACGCAGTCATTGCATGTGTATGACCAATCATGATCTTTGACCAACCTATGTATGTGTTGGTTATATTTAATTTAATTTTATTGTATATATTTGAAATTATTTATTATTAAATTAAATTTGATAGCCTGTGAGTCTTCCCTACCTCTTTTATTATGTAGGACTTACGTGTCCAAGGTTGTTTTATGTAATTTCCCTTAACCAATCATTTGGTTCCCCTCACCTGTGTGTGAATTATAAAACATATGTAATAAAAGGACCATAAAAAGGTGCATGAAGTTGGTTCAAGTTAGAGCCGAAGCAAAGGTGATTCAAGATGGAACCAAGATAAAACCAAAACGGAAGATATATAGGCGCATAAGGGGAATGCTGAAACTCATGCCAAGATTGCCAAAAAAAGTTTTTACCTAGGGTTATAGGTTGGTTTATTGTCCACTCAACAAATCATCCATTAGATAATCTCATGATTGTGTCATTTATTTATTTATTTATTTCTGTCATATGCATAATTTATTTTACGGATGCAAGACCGTGATCACATAAATAAATGAACTAATTTGAAAAGATAGAATCTAAATAAATGGATTATGTGTAAATGTTTTATTTAAACATGGTTAATCACTTAAGTAAAATCCACTTAATATTAATAATACATATAAAAGATAAAAAATGAATATTTATGCATAATAAAATAAAATATCTCAAGCTAATATTGAGTCATTAAGCCTTCCATCATCTGAATTAAGATGAACCCATAGTTAAAGTGTCGGTTTAGCCTATGTTGTGGGCACTTTTAATTATCAGGAAGTCTTAAATAAGATAATGGGCCAACTTAACCAAATTTTTATAGGGTTTAATGGACTCTGTATGTATAATAAAAATTTATAGGCAAGTGTTGAGGAAGTTTGAGTCAAGATTTCTAGATTGGGGAGTCCACTCAATGAATCAAAGAATTGTAATCCTAAAATTTGTAAGACCACCCACCTAAATACTTTCTTATAATTTTAATAGACTCTGTTTGGATTATAATAATGTAAATATGGATCCTTATCACAAAAAATGATTACAGTGATAGGACATTCGAAGTTTAATGATGAGGGCCGTTGAGACTTGATAAAATAGGGGGAGACTTAATAAAATAAAAAATTATTATAGTCTCACATAAATTGTAATCAAGTGAAGTATGAATAATATGATCTTTTATAATTGTAGAATAATGGAAAGTTCATCAACCACATTATCCCTATGATCAATTTTGGAAAAATACCATCTCCTGACTAACAATAACTTATAGGACTGGTTCAGAATCCTATGGGTTGTGTTACACCATGAATGTAAATCTTATATGCTAGAATCCTCACTACCTAATCCACATATAAAGAAGGTAAGTGATGAAGAGTTTTATATCCATGATAAAAACTTGAGATTTTCAGTTGATGTTTAGTGTTTAATACATTCATCCATGTTTAGTGAATTCATGAAGTCACATAAAGACATGGATGCATATAGCATACTCCAGGATTTCCATGATTTTTACCAAGAGAGAGCAAGATATGAATAATTTAAGATATCTAAGGTGCTCTTTCAGAGCAAACTTAGAGAAGGTGCACCAACCGGGCTTCATGTAGTCAAACTCATTGCCTACATTGAGTACCTAGAGGTTTTAGGGTTTAAATTTTCTGAAGAACTTTGCACCGATCTCATTATTGCATCACTTACTCAGAACTAATCTAGATTTGTTATTAATTTCAATATTAACAACATAGATAAGTCTCTTCCATATCTTCACACACTACTTCTCCAAGTTGATAAGAATACAAAGCATGAAAAGCCTTACATCCTTATGGTGATTAAAAGGAAAGGTTAGGAAAAGATCTCTAAGTCTATAGCTTCTTCGTAACATCCTTCCAAGAAGAGAAAGATCACAGGGAAATCAAGGGAACATGATGTTATATGTTTCACATGTGGAAATAAGGACCAATGGAATAAAAACTACATCTAAGAAAAGAAGAAAGGGGAAGATTTAGGCACCAAGTAGATTTAAGAATATTTCCCAAGGTGAGGTAGATTTACAAGCAGCCAATGGAGCCAGGTTTTCTATCATGGATATTGGGGACTACCACCTCACATTACTGATGAGAATGATATTTTCTTTAAAATATTATTATTATGTGATGTTAGTTACCAAAAACATTATATCTATATCCAAACTTGATACATATGGATTTATTTTTAAATATGGGAATAAATTTTTCTTATTTTATAAAGATAATATTTGTTATAGTAAGACACATTTAAATAATAGTGTTTATGTGTTAGATTATATAAACTAAGTAATGACAATCGATAATAAAAATAGTTCTCATGGATCATTCCACACCAAACTATGAAATCACCATCTAGGTTATGTAAATGAAAATCGTTTGATTAAATTATACCAGGATGGATATTTGGATTCATTTTATCTAAAAAAACTAGGTTTATGTCACACCTATTTACAATAAAAAATGACCAAATCACCATTTAGTAGAAAAGGTGAAAGGACCAAAGAGCTTCTTGAATTAGTTCATATTGATGTGTGTGAATCATTTCCAGTTGAAGAAAAGGGTGGGTACTCATACTTCATAACTTTTACTGATGATTTAAGTAGATACATATATGTCTACTTAATTAGGTATAAGTCATATTCCTATAAAAAATTTAAGGAATATAAGAATGAATTTGAGAACTATCTTGGTAAAAATATTAAGAAACTATGCTTAGACCATGATGAAGAATATCTTAATCAAGACTTCATTGATTATTTATGGGAGTTTTGGATCCTATCCCAAATAAGTCCTCCTTATGCACCTCAGTGAAATGATATAAGTGAAAGGAGTAACCACACCCTATAGAAAATGGTGAGATCAATGATGAGTCATAAGAATCTTCCATTATCCTTTTGAGGACACACATTATAGACAACAATACACATTTTAAAACGAGTTCCAACTAAAGAGAAAAATGGTATTCCATATGAACTTTGGTATAAAAATAAACCCATGTTGTTGCCTATAATGTGTGTCCTCAAAAGGATAATGGAAGATTCGTATGACTCATCATTGATATCACCATTTCCTATAGGGTGTGGTTACTCCTTTCACTTATATCATTTCACTGAGGTGCATAAGGAGGAATTATTTGGGATAGGATCCAAAACTCCCATAAATAATCAATGAAGTCTTGATTAAGATATTCTCCATCATGGTCTAAGCATAGTTTCTTAATATTTTTACCAAGATGGTTCTCAAATTCATTCTTATATTCCTTAAATTTTTATAGGAATATGAATTATACCTAATTAAGTAGACATATATGTATCTACTTAAATCATCAGTAAAAGTTATGAAGTATGAGTACCCACCCTTTTCTTCAACTGGAAATGATTCACACACATCAATATGAACTAATTCAAGAAGATCTTTGGTCCTTTCACCTTTTCTACTAAATGGTGCCAACGAGCCTGTACCCTAGTGGTTCAGGCTCCTTCTTGGCATCCAAAAGACCCAGGATCAAATCCGGGTAGGGGAGAATTCCCGAGTTACTGTATCAGGAACTGTACAGGCGGAGGGACTGTTGCAGGGACTGTAGCAGCGCGGGTACTGTATCAGTACTGTTCACCGAGGGGTCCTTTGGGCCAAAAATGGGCTTTCTAGCCCTGTATGCAGGCCACTTAGCCTTGGGCCTTCGGGCTATGTAATGGGTCACCCTCTACCCAGTCTAAAGAGGTCTTTACTTTAATAATAAATTGAGGCTTCGGCCCCAACCTTTAAAAAAAAACTTGCACCTGAGGTACTGATTTCATCTTTATATGATATCCCAAGGAAATAAGGGGATACTATCTATATGACCCTTCAGATAAAAAGGTTGTAGATAATAGAAGTACCACATTCCTTGAGATGGATCATATCTTTAAAAGTGATAGTGGAAGTGAGATATACTTCAATGAGGTATAGGATCAAGATACATAAGATTTAGAATAATAATGAATTCCACAAATCCCCATGGAAGAGAATGTTCCAAAGACACAAATACTATGCAAGAGTACAATAAAGGTTATAGAACCTGAAAGATATGGGTTTCTATTCATCAGGGATGGTGAATCATTAATAGTTGATAATAATGATCCACTAACCTATAAGTAAGCAGTAAGTGGCACATATGCTTTCAAATGATAAGAAGCTATGAATTCTGAAATGGAATCCTTATACCAAAACCAAGTTTTTATTTTGGTAGATCCTCAAGTGCATGTAAAGACCATTGGTTGTAAATTGGTATTCAAGAAGAAACTAGAAATGGATGGACCAATTAGAACATATAAGTCATGACTGGTTATAAAAGGGTTCAAACAACGTCAAGGCATAGACTACGATGAAACCTTTTCACTAGTTTTTATGCTAAAATCCATCAAAATTATACTTTCTATTATGGATTATCATGACAATGATATTTGAAAAATGGATGTTAAAACATCCTTACTTAAATAGAATATTTAGGAAAATGTCTATATGATACAACTTGAAGGGTTTATGACTCTAAAGGATGCAAATAAGATATGAAAATTGAAAAGATCCATTTATGGATTAGAGAAAGCATCTAGGTTATGGAATATTTGATTAGATAAATCCATAAAAAAAATTGGTTTCATAAAGAATAAATGAGAGCCTTGTGTCTCTAAACGGATTAGTGGGAGTGTGGTTGTTTTCTTAATAGTTTATGTTGGTGACATACTACTTATTGGAAATTAAATACCAGTCATATAGTATATTAAACCCTGGTTTAACACATGTTTCTTTATTAATGACTTATGGAAATTAGTATATATTATTGGGATCAATATTAATTAGACACTACTTTTTCTAAGTCAAATTATATATATTGAAAAGTTACTAAAGAGATTCAGTATAGAACAATCCAAGAGGGGATTATTTCTAGTGTCACATGAAATTCATCTTTCCAAGAAAATGTGTCCTCAGATACATGAGTAAAGACAAAGGTTGAAAATGATTCCATATGCATCTATGATTGGGTTGGTCATGTATTCTATGTTATGTACTCAGTTATATGTCACTTATATCTCAAGTGTGATATGAAGATATCAAGCTGACCTAGGTGACCACCATTAAATGGTAGTCAATACTATCCTTAAGTATATGAGATGAACTAAGGATATGTTCCTAGTCTATAGAGAAGATGAAAAACTAGTCATAAGAGGATATGTAGATGCTAGTTTCCAAACAGATCACGATGATATGAAATCACAGATAGGATACTTCTTTAATCTCAATAGAGGTGTTGTGAGCTGGAAGAGCTCAAAACAAGTTGTGGTCACAGATTCTATATGAGATTTTGAGTATATTGAGGCTTTTGAGGTAGTTAAAGAATCATTTTGGATGTGAAACTTCATCCAATAGATTGATGTGGTACCTAGTAATAAAGACCATATCACACTCTATTGTGATAATATTATAACAATAACACTTTTAAGGGAGTTAAGGTCACATCAACAGTTGAAGCACATACTTCAAAAGTATCATATCTTGAGGTATTTTTCTCAGAGAGGAAAATTCACAGTGAGAAGAGACTCTAAAAAAGAAAACACGGTGGAACTATTTATTAAATAATTAACTTAGAAAAAAAATTATCTTCATATGAGGTTTAGTGAACTGAAAGTCACTGGAAGCAGGATCTAGTGAAAGTGGTAGTCCATTAGAGTTGGTGTTCTAGAACCAAATGTTTATACTTGGATTAAATTTATACTCAAAGAATTGAATATTAATTTTAATATCTTATTTTATATCATTTATAGTTCTGTGTGAATTTGATGTAACAATGTACTTGAGTATCTATCACATTTAAAGGGCATAGTAGTTCCCCTCTATGATGAGAACCTTGAAATTCAATGAATACATTCTTAAACATAGTTCAATATTCAAATAACATTATATGATAGAGCACATAACATGTTTACTATTAAGTGTGAGCACTCATAAGTAGATAAGACTTATTCTCATGAAGTTCACACTTGGTAATCTCCAATATGGGAAATTATGATAATAGACCCGCCAGTAAGAATTCTACACATTTATGTGTCATTGGATATTCTTATCTATAAGTGCGTGTAATGGTCCTTAGACTTTATGATTATTATTAATGCATGTCATGAATCACACACTTATATGTATTTATGTAAACCATGATGATAATGGTTCATGGAAAATTTGGGTATGTTGGGTGCATCACAAATTACATGTTATTAATGAATAAGTTAAGGAAGTATTCATCACTTCTATATTAATGTAAGTTGATATCTTGACCCTTTGATTGAAATAAAACCATCGCATTAAATTCCATGGCCATGGTGTAATGACGAGATTATTTTAGATATTCAAGAAAGTCATATCAAGCATATAGGATGATGACATGTGTGTGCAACATACTTGATGATATATTGTGAAAAATGAATTATATTGCACAACAAGAACTCATATGTAGTTTTCAACATTGTGACATTAACTTCTTTCTCTTGGGTACCTTAAAAAATTACTAAATAGTAATCTTGAACTTTAGGCAAGCCCGCCTAATTCCAAGAAGAAAGAATCCTGGAGGTTCACACACTAAGTGTTTCTGTTGATCTCAATTAAATTCTATTTGAATTTAATTATCATAATAAATATCATTCTCAATATCGAGAAATAATTTTATTCAAGTTCTAATCATTCAAAAATTATTTATTGAATATTTAATAAGTATTTATTCATCAGACTATGAATAAAATATCTATTTTATGAGTAAATATTTAATTAAATATTTATCTGGGTATTCGATAAATGTTGAGGAGGATAAGTGGACCAAGATCATGTCTAGTGATGAATATTAAATTACAATCCTATAAAATAATTTTTATCATTGAGCCAGTTAGCACACGCCATGGAATAAAAATAATAATATTATTTTAATACATGACATGGGGTGAGACATGAGTTTTACATTTTATCAAGGTCACTTGTGTAATTAATTAAAATTAAAAACCCCAAACCAAGGTCTATAAATAGATCAATTATACATTCTAAGAGAGGCTCATCAAGAATCATTGTGCACAATGGATTACTCTCTATGAATTCTCCTCTTCCATCTCACATCCTTTCAATAACGAGAATATCTAGATAACTTCTTTAAGACTGAAGAAATGTGAAGCGATCTAGATGGAAAGTTCAAGATGATAAATCAATCATGATAGCACACGATGATTCATTGGTTTCATTCAGATATCAAATGAGTATATGTGGATCACCTCTAGATATATTCCACACTTAGATCCTACAAGTGCAATTAAATATTACCAAAAAAGGTTTTTTTTGTATAATCAACATCACTATGAAGAAATATCTTAATAATGAGGTAATATTTCTTATGAATTAATAAACTTAATTATAAATTTAATGTGATAAGACCCGTTTTTGGTTCTAGCAACCTATCTTGTTAATATTCGGTTGGAAAATTTTATTGGTCATGACATTCACGTCTTGTACAATATGTTAATTATCCATTGAATCTAACATTTTATGAGTTGGGATCATCCCTGATAAGTGATTCCACTACACCCAGAACCAACATGAAAAAACTCCTTGAGACCTATAACTTTCTTCTTCTTCTTCCTTTTCATTCCGAGATGCTAGCACATCATAGAAGAAAGAAGAGTCCTGCATGTACAACATGTTATTTAGATTGGCCCATGAATACACAATGGAGGTGAGATTCTTATGTTTGTCACATATGTGATATTCATAAAAAACATATGGAGATAAAGATGTTGAAAATGATATTTGATGTATGGTATTCTGGATTTATAACATTTCTTCATTTCTGTATTTATCATAGGTTTTATATTTCTTGTATGGAGATCTTTGGCTTTGGGTTTAATCACTTCTTATTGATTAAAAAAATGTTGTTTAATCTCCTTCGAAACCCAAAAGTGGTGTCAGAGTAGGTCATGTTTTAAGTTTTATGAAGTCTTGCATTAAAATTAAGAAGAAAAAGAAGAACAAATGATCGTTTAATAGGTTTTCTGAAATTCTGGAAAAAAAGTTTACCCTTATGTACTAGTCTACTTAAAGATAACCCAAACCTTACCCTTACACAACTGAGATGTGTAAGGGTAACCAAAGTCTTTACCCTTATGCAGAGTGATCTGTGTAAGGGTCATTATGCCTTACCCTTACATAGATTGGTCTATGTAAGGCTCACTTGACTTTACCCTTACATATAAAGGGTTACATAAGGGTATGATATTGTTTACCTTTATACGATACCCTTACATATAAGGTATATGTAAAGATAACATCATTGTAACATTTATGAAAATGTGCTTCATAAAGGTAGTACCCTTACACAAGGGATTTTACATAAAGGTATTACATTTACACAACAATACTGCGTAAAGGTAATGAAGTTCTACCCTTATTCTAGGGCTTCAGAACCGCTTTACTCTGACACAGAATAGGGATTCTACATAAGGGTAAACTGAAAAGTTTTTAAAATTATTTTTAAATTCTTAAATGGTTTTAATGGTTTATAAAATGTTTATAGATCATTATAAAGTTGTTTTGGGATATTTTAATTTATAAAAGTTTTATAAATTAATTAATTATAAATTATTTATAATTAATTAAATCTTTATGAAACATTTTTATCAAATATTAAATGTTAACATTTATAATACCTTTTACAAAATTATATGGCATGACTTATAATCTATAAATAGAAGGGTTTATTCAGAAATTTTAAGTGATAATTTATAAAGAGTTATAAATTATGAAATAGTTACAAAATATAAAATGTTTATATTTAAATTATGAAATTTTCAACATTAATTAATTTTAATTGTTCAAATTAAAGGGAACTTATTTGGATATTATTTAAGCCACATCAAAAGGGTTTTTTATGATTATTTGATCAAGGTTTAAATAATGAGTATTTATGATTTTTATATTATGTAAAATGTTTACATAATAGAAATTGGATATATTTAAAATGGAAATACCATATAATGATACATATTAAAGAGTTCATATTGAAATGAGTATAAATGTTTTATATTCAAAATTATGGAATGTCCATAATATTAAAGATGGAAATTATAAAAGGTTTTATAATTTTCATTGATTTATGAATTGTTTATAAATGTTTATCTCATATTTAAATATTTGAATTATTAATTTATTTAAAAATTATTCCCTAATTTATTCATATTTAGTAAATTGTTTAGGAAATGTGAATATTGTGTATGATTTAGTTTAAAATTTTAAACTATTTCTAGGATATGGTCTTGCATTACATGCTAGGATTGACTCTATAATGAATTTAGTTTTTAATATACCTTGACCTTAGTTTGTAATTGAATTTATGAACTCGAATTTAGTTATTGAATATAGTTTGTACATATTAGGTGCTTGAGTTATGATGAATTTGACTATCTCTTGATTAAAGTATCCTTGGGTAGAGGAATTTGAGGCCAGAACTACCTAGAGGCTTATGCCTTTTCTAGGCTAGTGAATGAGGTTGGTTATCTATCACTTTAGGCTTAATCATATTGATAAATATATACCTTTACATGAAGTGTTCATGTATCTTATGCATATGATTCATCTAGACATGTATAAATATGTTTGGATTCTATTTTTGGGTGAGTAACATAAACCTGCGAGTTATGTAATGGGTTATACATAATTATGGTTTGAACATATTTATTTGGTGGAGGGAATATGATTCCAAATTGAAATCACTAGAAGCATGAATATATAAAAGGTAATAACATGAGATAAGATGGTGAGATTAAAATCCTCTTAAAATACTAAGTGTGATATTCCTTTCAAAGTGGTACTTGTTAAGACCTCGATAATCTAACTGGGCAGTTTCATGCCATAGCTGGGTTCCCCTAGATTATCTTACGTAAGGAAAGAAAATAATATGTGTCTGTGGATTGTCTTATCAGGTAGTTTCATGCCAAAGCTGGGTGCCCCTAGATTGTCCTTGGTTATCTTTTTTTTCATTTTCTTTGGGTAACACTTAGTTGGGAGGCCTTAATGTTTAAGATATTAGAGGAATAAGAGTTTATTTTATCCATATAATATATTGGACAAAGGGTTGTATTCTAATCTATCCAAGAATCATATATGATATGGTTGGGATGAAGCCCTACCGAAATAATTAAGTGGTGAGATAAATTCCCAAGAAGACTCATTGCTTAATGAAATATGGATCTTAGACCACTAATGGTTATGATAAATTTTCAATAAGGGGTCATCATTTTAGTGGGATCAAATTTAATAAAATCCCTTATTAAATGATTAATAATACATGATACTAATATGATAAAATATTCTGTTGTAGATAATATCATCATCATCATCAAGCTAAACTTTGTAATTAATCCTTATAAGGAGAAGCTTAATATAAGTCACCCTTAAGAACAGTAACTTAAGATAATTTCTTAAGTAATATTAGTGATTTAAGAAATGTTCTTAAGGAAAATTATATATGACATAATAGTTCCTCCCAAGTATTGAAATTTCTCAACAAGATAATCTAGATACTTATGGAAGTATAGAGTGATTCATTTAAGGTTTCAAAGGAATTAGATGCATAATGACAAATAGAATTTCAGTCTCATATACTCAATATTATTGGGTATGCCAAATGGTATTTAACATGACTAAATATATTGATGAATATATGAGAATAAAAGTTTCCTTTAAGATTTAATGGTTATATGAATCAATTCTATTATTCTAAAAATTATATAGTATCGATTGTATGTTTTACAAGTGTTGTAAATATACATAAGGTTAGAAAGAGAAATAATTGGAGCTTGAAGGTTGATTTCAAGTAATAGAGTAAAGGATTTTCTATATTGATAACTTGGATGATTAAAGCATGTATAAACTTTTCATAAGATGTGTATTTTACCTCATCTATCCCTTGAGAAGAGAATTTAAATAATATTTGTTTAAATGAGATGAGTTTTTTAATACATATGGTTTATGATTTATTTGATTCTATCACTTGCTTTATGGAGAGAATAAAATTGGCTTGTTTTGGTTGGGGGAATTTTTCTTATTTTCATCCATGAAAATGTTATGAAAATATGATTGAATTCAAGAAAATTTTACCCGATATTCTCAAAATGTTGAGAATGGATAAACTAGGCATATGATGTCAGGATTCTGGTACTGTATGGATAATACATATGGGTGAATATTCAAACCATAAGAAGAAAAGTTGGTTGAAAATTTTAACAATATTTATTCAGTAATCCAATCAAGGAAATTGAAACCTAGTGATATCAAGATGATTAATAATTAAATATGAATATATAATAAAATATATACCTAAAGTATTTTATAAAACTACATAGAATGTCTATCTCATGTATGGATGCTATAGAAATTTATTCATCAGTTTTTAAAGGTAAATGATACTGAATGTATATTTTACAAAGTGTTGTAAATATATAGGAGTTCAAAATCAAATGAATAATTGATTGAAATTGTAGTTTATATTCATGAGATGTAGTAAATAGTTACTATATTGAGGATTTGAATGTAAAGGATTTTATTAATCTCAAATGAATCAAAGTAAAATATGTGTATCTTCATCCCAGTTCTCTTATGTGATAAGATAAGATGTTCAATAACAAAGAGTTATTATGAACAAGCATGATATTATTAAATTAATACACATGTTTTATGATTCATCAATTTCTATAACATTTTTTTGAAAAGAAAATTTAGATAAAAATGTTTATCCCGGATAAAAGTGTTTATCTGAATATTTGTTAAAATACATGGGAATGTGTTCCCACCACCCATAGGTAGAATATTTTAATAAAATATTATTTTAAAATGAAAAAGTTCCAACCACATATAATACTATATATGACATAAAAAAATATTTTATTTGTTTAATATTCCTCCTAAAAGGAAATAAACGTTACTTCCTAACACAAAGGGTTTGTGTATCTTTGCAAGATATTTTGAAAAGAATATAGTGTCTAAGAGGCTAATGGGAGCATGATTGGACTTAGAGAAGTTCAAAAATAAAAAATAAAGGACAAAATTGATCTAAAGTTAAATTTTTTCCACTTAATATACTAAAATATTTAGGATATGTGATGGTAAAGAAAAATGTAAAGTGCTATATTTAGTTACCATTCAGAAAGTGAATATCATAGTTTCTTAAAGATTATTCCAATCTAATAATAAAGAGTTTCCACTTAATATACTAAAAGAGTTTAGGATATTTGATGATAAATAAAAATATAAAGAGTTACATTTAGTTATCATGAAAAATAAAAAAACACTATTTATTAAAGGATTGTACCAATAAAAATGAAAAGTGAATTACATTTTATATCCTAAAAGAGTTTTAGGATATACTGATAAAGAGAAATGTAAATATTTACATCAGTTACCACAAAAAATTGTTTTAAAATTATCCTAAAAGGGTTTAGGGTATAGAAATAAAGTGAGATGTAAATAGTTACCTTATTTACCGTAACAAATTGATTGTCACTTTATCTTAAAAGAGTTTAGGAGGATCGGTAAACAATAATGTAAGTAGTTAAATTATTTCAAGGAATTTTTTTGATGAAATAGGATTCCAAGGGTGAATATTACGAACATAGAAATAGTTCTAAGTAGACAATAAAAATTAACATCATAACATTTGATGTTGTGGAGTTAATAAGTTTGAATACATTCAAAGAGTTAAACAATTAGAAATATGATTCCTAAATCTCACCATTATTCAAACCAGTTTACTTAATTAATGTTTATCACTAAATAGTTTAGTGGGATAGTTTTATTAGATGATCACATAGAGATGTTACATAAATTACATATGATATAATGTGATAACAAAACTTAGAAAGTGTAACAAACATAAGGATGATCTAGAAATTTATTATATATTATATGATAAAATGGTGTTTATGTTGGTCTTATTAAATATTCATAAAGAGTTTAAGAATATTAAAATGTAACATATTAGTATAAATATCTATTTTATAATTATTTCATGTTGGCTACATAAATGTATATATAGATATGCATTTTGTGAAGTGAAATGAAAATTGACCTATTAAAGTATGACTTTGAGTTTATCCTTAACCAATGTTTATCATGGAGTATTATAGGTTATGATGAAATGTTAAGGTTAAAATGAGTTGAATTCTTGTATATAGATATAGAATATGCTCATGAGGCATAAAAAATAATAGGATATCCTTCATGTTAATTGGATGACCTACTAAGTATACCACATGGAGTGTAATAAAAATGTCTTTGGTATACTATGGGTGCATGAATCATATTTGAGTCCCCACTACCTGAGGTTGGTGAGATACCTAGAATGAGAACCTTCATACTTTTATATCATACTTATATAAGTCTACATATTGACTTATCTAATATGAGGGTGGTTGGGTATGTTGTTGATCATGTCATTGGTTGGAGTTTAACCAAGATGAAATTTTTCCTCTCATATGATGAGTATGACATCCAGGAACTCTATTGAGATAGACTATGGGAGTGTATAAAAACACCTAGATATTGTATATCTATATATATAAGGGGAATGTGATGTTCTTATTCATAAGGATAAATGACATATTATGCATTCATTGATCAAATCAGTCTACACTCAAAGAATCGGGTTCAAATGAGTTGGCTATATGGGATTGACATGCTCTGTTTCCCAGGTCACTCGATGTCTTGGACAAAGAGAAAATATGATAATGAACATTTTCATTTGATGCAGACAGGTGGGAACATGTATAGAGATACATGAATTTAATGGAGATCACGCTAGATCCCTTTATCGCTTGAGTAGCATTGACGCTTTATTAGAGACTGTTCTTTTCTTAAATATATGGATCTATATATTCATATTTGTTGTCAATTATATAAAGGAATGTGGGTTCAAACTTTGTGGTTGACTAGTTGTGGATTGAGATTGACTCAAAGAGGTACTCTAAAAGTGTTTTAGAGTTAATCCAAAAGTGTTTTGTATGAATGTTCACTAGGTATTGAATATGATATGAAGATAATGATAACTTTATAAAAGGAGTTTTGGATATGATTTCACGAGTTATTGTATATGATACAATATAAGGTGAAATGACACAAAGTCTATTAGGATTAATGAAAGTGGGAGATTAATGGGAATATTCCCTAAAGCCTTATATATATATATTTCATGAAAATTATGATTTTTATGCACATGGTATGTTATTATGCAATATGAGATTGCAGCAAAATGATAAATAATTATCATTTTATATTTCACCCATGAAAGCTATCATTAAATGAAATCATTTCATATTTATATGAAACATTTTGGAGTAAATTAATTTTATGCTTTTTATATATACATGAACTAACTATGGTATTTATTCATGAGTTTCAATGCATGAAAAAGTGATAAGATAATCAAGGATCATCCTTGATGGCCTATTTAAATACAATCATGTGATGATAATGATATATGTAATACTATCATGCTTGGATAAAAATACCTAAAACCCATATCTTTCTTATTCTTCTTAATTTATATGTTGAGGTGCTAGCACATCATGGGATAAGAAATAATCTCGCACGTATGACATGTGATTCAGCTCGGCCCATGGATACACCAAGAAGGTGGGATGCTTATGTTTTCCACTTATGTGATATTTATCAAATGTGTATGGAGATAAATATGAAATAGATTCTATTCGATGTAAGGTATAACAAGTTTATAGAATTTATTTATTTCTATATTTATCATAGGTTTCATATTTATTTCATGGTGATCCTTGATTTTGGGTTTAATCACTTTTACTTGATTAGAAAAACGTTGTTTAATATCCTTAGAAACCCAAAAATACCCTAATTCAAACCCTTCCCTCTCAAGGTATTTAACCTTGAGGGCCCAACAAGTGGTATCAAATCCAAAGGTTAATGTTAGTGAATCTCTCTTAGTATAGGTCATGATAGTTGTAAATCATAAGAGAATTTTGAACTTTGATGGAAATAACTTTCAAATTTGGAAGAATTAAATGCAATACTACTTCTGATCTTTATGCATGGATGTTTATACAACTATTATTCATGGTATTTCAGTCAGTATAGAAAATAGATATTTATCAAGATGAAACTGTAAAGAACTAGATTTTAAAGCCAGAGGAATCGATTATTTGGGTGGAGCTTTGTCCAATACAATCTAAAATAAGGTGATGCCTATTAAATCCTCACATATCTTTCAAGAAAATATGATTAAATTTTTTGAAGGTGACTCAAAAGTGTGATAAGATTAATTTTAGGTTCTTTGGAACAAGTATTAGGACTTAAGGATACACCCAAATGAATCTATTAATGAATTATTTGATTGGTTAAATATGATTATGGATGATATACGTGGTTTGAGAGAAACCCTCGATGATGTAAATATCATAAAGTACATCTTGAGAATGTTTCCACATCAATTTAATTTTATTGCCTATGTTCTTGAGGATAAATATCTTAAGGAACTGAAATTGTATAGTCTTCTTAATACTCTTGTCATATATGAAATGAGAAACAATGATAACATGGCTATGGAAAAGGGAAAGTTTAAGATGATGGAATTCAAGGTGACGAAGAAGATCACCATGGAGGATGATCTGGAATAAGAGAAGTTTGATGAAGTAATGCCATTTCTTTCCTTGAATATGAAAAGGGGAAAATGAAAGTTCAAGGGGAAAATTCCACTCCTGTTCTTTAAATATGGAAAGGTTGGACACCTTACAACAAAGTTCCCTAAGAATTTTTAAGATTATAATGAGTATGATGAATTTCATATGAAAAAAATTTAATCTAGTGTGAAATGTTGGAAGAATACCAAGCACAACTTCTTTAAGAAAAATAATATACTTTCACAAGAGTATAATAGTTCAGAAGAAACATAAGTAGAAGAAATTGAGTATTGAAAATACCTCAAAGAATATATTCTTATGCATATTATAAAAAACCCATATAAAAAATAAGATAATGAAGATGATGAAGTTAAAGTATAAGGGATAATTGACCCCCAGACAGAGTTGTAAGATTCTCTTGAAGAGATAGATGTATATAGAGACAAAATGAAGAAATATAATGGAGTAGTTTTTAATTCAAAACTCAACATGTAATAGTAGGAAGAAAATAAGTCTGAGTTGATGTAAAAAATTGAAAATATCAAATATAAAAATCCAAAAAGTTTATAGAAGGTTGTTGATTATAAGATCAAGGTTAAAAATCAGACCCAAATTATTGATGGTTTGATTAACATAGTGAAAGATTGAGTCAAACATATTGAAGATCTTAGGCCATATGTCATTGTTCCATGATAAAAAATGGAAGACTAGAAGTGACTCTTGACTCTTGATATGGAACTGCGAAATAATATCTAATAAGTTATAGAAAAAGTGCATGAGAATCATAGAGATATAGTAAAACAGTTAGATATTTTTCTACAAAAGAAGAAGACACATCAAAATGAAAAAGTTGGTATGGGGATTGCTCAAAATAAGAAGTCAGTGATGGTTGATTCCCATCCACAAGTACCTACTCCAAATTTAAAGGTTGATCTAGGATTAACTCAAATTCAGAACAATTGAAGAACCAAAAATATCATTGGTACTAAATAAATGACACGCATAAGTACATTTAAAATTAGGCTTTATTATTGTAAAGAGATTTGACACTCTCAAAACACGTGTTCCGTAGAAAAGAGTAATTGGAGGGAATAAGAGAGATGAAGGAAACCACACATAGTCTAATATTTCAGGTATGCATTCAATGGATACAACTTTTTCTGCTATGTACATGGTTATATATCCAGGAATTTCTCATCAATTAGGTATAGGAGTTTGCCTATGGATACTCAAGGAGTTAATACA
Organism: Viscum album; assembly: GCA_963277665.1. Taxonomy (NCBI): domain Eukaryota; kingdom Viridiplantae; phylum Streptophyta; class Magnoliopsida; order Santalales; family Viscaceae; genus Viscum; species Viscum album. Next base: position 701,723,643 of record OY728163.1, read on the forward strand.
TAGTAGCTCAAATAATCATCAAGCAAGATAAAAATGATAAATCAATTTTAAATTTTTCAAGATGAAGTTGGTCTATCATATACTGAGGAAGATTAAGAATTTCAAACAATACTAGAAATGCAGTCAAAGACATGGATCAAAAAGAAAAGGAATGGGAAGACAATGGTTTCATATATTTCCCTAAAAGTATTAGATCACACTGGTGCATGGATCTTTAACAGTGGATGTACTTCCCATATAATGAGAAATAAGGATCTTATCACAGGTATCAAGTATGGAAAAGAAGGTTTTGTAAAATTTGTAAATGATAAAGGATTAAATATAATTATCTCTATAAAGGAAAAATTTGAAGGAAAATACATGATACACATCAATATATTGGTTGTTAAAGTCCTTAGTTAGAACTTGTAGAGTGTAAGTAAATTACGTGACTCGAGGCATGCAATAAATTTTACCAATATGACATGTATCATCAAGGGAAAGGATGGTGAAATTATAATGAAAGAAAGCATATGAAGGGTGATCCATTATTTGTGAGTAGAGAAGAAGATATGTGATTTCTATCCATGGAATAAGAAAATTTATTGTGGTATAAATGACTTGGTCATTTGATCCAACAAACCTTGGAATATCTGGTGGAAATGATGGATATTGCAATCTCCCTAAACCATTACATGATCATACACACATATGAAATGTTTATTAATAAGGTAATATCATTTAAAATACATAAAAGTCAAAATACCATAAGTAAATAAGGGTTCTTGAATTTTTGCATGCTGATGTGTGTAACGGACTAACCCGGGTCAACCCGATCCATCTTGACACAAGGCTCAAAGTGCGTTCCCGGTCATCACAGGTTGACAAAAAATAGCAAGGAATCAAACACATCCATTTAGGAATTATTTTAACCTATAAATACAATAAATTAAAACAAAAATTTACACCCATAAATATGGAATGAACCATCCATAACTTGGACATCCATTCACATCAATAATAAATTCCAATAATAAGAAACAATCCAAATAGAGTATAACACAATAAATTAATTATCAAAATATAAACATCACTATAATAATTGAAATTAAATGTGATAAACCATCATAATTATATAAATATAAGAATAAAAAAGTAAATTCAGGGATGGAGAGGCTGATACAAAACCAAATCCCAACATAAATAATAAAACATCCCAAAAATTCTCCTCACAAGTCATCTCCATGAGACCCTCGATCACCACTAATCCCATACCATGAAGGATGATGAATGAATTATATGGATCCTTCATAAGATGTGACTCATTTCCCTTTACTAAAATCAGACATAATCAAGCCTATATATACCCAAAGACATATGCGGGGTGTGAGGCCAAGCCTAGTAAAATACCACCATGAATCTACATAATATATTTATTAGTGAAAACCACTAGTTCTAGTTTAGAAATATAATTTTATAAATACCACCTTTTGAAAATGATAAATTTAAAATCCTATCATAAATCCTTTGATTTACGTAAAATAATATAAGTTTAATAAGTAACATGAACAAGTAAAAGATAAATATAAATAATGGAAATAGGTTATAATCGACATCAAAACCAAGAAAAACATACACAACATGAGGATATAACCTATAGGTCTAAAAGTAACTAGGAATAACTCATGGAACACTAGAAAACCTATATGATCTTGATAAAATAAACCAATCTTGGAAACTCTCATAGTCTCACTGACAATGACCCTTAGCCAATACACCAACTAAGCTAGAGAAAATCCCATCCAGGTTATCAATACACACCTAAGTTCTCCCATGTGCAAAACATATAAACCAAGTCTCATAACAAATCCATCATCAATAATTACATAATAAACAATACTTTACACAATTTGAAAGATTATAAATCAAGAAAATATCATTCATAAACCAATTTTCTTTTTAAAACCTCATTTGAAATCCATTCAGAACAAAAACACCCTTTGAAACATTTTAACAAACACCTTGTAGGCATAAATATGTTTTTAAAGTTAAAACTAAGTAAAACCACCCCTTTTTACAACATAAAGTCAAGAAAAATAAGGTAAAATCATAAGGAAGTCCCCAATGACTCATTCCACACTGAATAATAATTAAAACCAAAGGAAACTCAACTACTTAAGATTATCTAAAGGAAAGAACCATTATATAGATACACCCACCTTAAATTCAAAGAAAACTAATCGCCTTTATTAAATACCATAAGTAGAGGGAATAAGGGACCCTTAAGAACCTATAAATCACAATAATCATCTATTTAAACTAAATATATCCATGTATTCACCCCCTGTGGATGACTAGGTCAAAACATATGATAAAAATGAAAGAATGAGAAACTATAAGAGGAGAGTCAAATTTATCCATGAGAAATTGAGAGTTTAACTTAAAAACCCCCCAAAAAATAAAGGATAAACACCAAGAAATAAATGATTAAGAGAAACCCATGATTAGAGCACCTAGGTCTTGTGAATGAGGATAAATGGATAGAAAAGTGGTTAAAACCATGTAAGGGAATAAGAGTAAAATCACCATTCTAAAATTTGGGCAGGCCAGGTCATGGAATGACCTTTTCTCACCTTAACATGATAAAAATCTTAGAAAAACCCCCTTTACTATGGTTTTTTTGTGGTGAAACCTTAACCCCATTATGAAGCAACACATCCTATTTAAAAATAGGCTCACTACCTGGGTGGTGTCGCAACATGACCCTCCTCTCACCATAATGTGGCGCACCTCCCCAGAAAACACTCCCACTGTCAGATCGGGTTGTAGTGTGACCTCCCTTACTCATGGGGTGACCTATTATAGTCTAAAACTATAATTATCCCATAGTTTAAAAAACACTAGAACACATGGTAATAAAGTAATATAAACCAAAAATAAATTATCGATAAAATTTTCACCTAAAAATGGCACCATAAGTGTCATAATTCTCTCCACTATGCCACTTTATGCCTCTAGAAAGTCTTTAGAACTCCTGATCATAGAAAAGATAGTTAATTGCTCTCACATTAAGGACTCATACTCCCAAGTCTTGTGGTTATCACCACCATGCTTCCATATAACACATACTAAATGGATATACTTTCCCCACAACACTCTGTCCTGATGATCCATGATATGAATATGATGATCAATGATGGTGGTGTTAGATTCCAATTCCAAATACTCTCACTCAACCATGTGGGTTGGGTATATATGGAATGTATTTAGCTGTGACACATGAAATACATCATAGATAGATATCATTTGAGATGGTAAGGCTAGTCGATATTCTAATTTCCTGATATGATCAATAATCTCAAATGGCCCGACATAATGCAACATAAACTTACCCTAATTTCCCAATGATGATTCCATAATCAAGGAGAAACTCTGAGAAACACCTAATTACCAATGATGAAATCCAACAGATGATGAAGACGGGTAATATAATATTTATGGTAACTCTGAGTCATTGCTAATATTTTTCAGATCAACTGAATCTTACCCATCATCTCTTGGATGATGCTCAGTCCCAATAAGGAATGCTCACCCAGTTCGGACCATTAAAGAGGGTATTAATAAGGTTATCCATATAAGGCTTTAAATTGATCCATCTCAATCTATTTTTGATCATTGTTATTATATGAGAACTCAACCAACTATAGATGCATCTCCCACAATTCATCGAAACACACAATCTTATAGTATATCCTCAAGAATATAAATAGAACACTATGTATTACCATCTATATGAGGATGATAATATGTGATCAAATTCAACTAAGAACTAATCACCTCTTAAAGTCCCTTTTATAAACAATAAGTAAAGCATGGGTGTCACGAACCAGCCCGAGTCAACCCTGAACCAGTCACCCAGGCCAGCCCGCAACATGTCCCAAGAGGCATTCCCGATCCTCCTGGGATAGTGAAAAGAACCAAGGGCACCAATAGAGTAAACAAGGGAATGGTTTTTTTCATATATAAATAATCAAACAAACAACATAAAGAAATGGACATCCCAAAACACATTTATATAAAAATTGAACTGAACATTATTTGTTCAAGAATCTGAAATTACAACTAAACCAAAAACTCAACTGACCAAACCCAATAAACAACTAACTCCATGTGACCCTGCTGGTCACTCTCCAAAAAAATGATCACACGTCGCCCAGGGAGATCGAACTCAAGATGAAACCCGTACAAGGGATAAAAATAGAATAAGACTATAGGCGTGAGTATTAAAACTCAGCAGGTTAGCCTGATATTCTATTCCCAATGCACATCATTTAAAATAAAAGAAACATAAATTTCAAGTTTAAAATAAAAATATAAAGTTATGTTTTCCAAATGAGGTCCCATGCTATAAAAAAAATTATCAGACAAAAACTTGCATGTTTTATAAACAAGAATGCTAGTAACAATTTTCAAAGAGGTGCAACTTCAAAATGAAAATAGTTTTCAAGAGGGATGCTTTAAAGAATTTACACTTTTAAATAAATCAAACACACTACTGAATTTACCAACCAAACACACCATATTCCAATGGTGAATACAAAATAGCCAATGAGAACAAGTCACGAGAACACTCCTAGGCACTAGTTAGTTATGAGCCCCAGGTACCTCGTATATCGGTGAAAGTAACCATAATAAATATTCATTCTCGTGCACACAATCCACTAGTAGGGATCATACCCATAACCTAGTGGTATCCCAACAACATCATCATCATATTTTAGTTAGTGTTGTAATCATCAAACTTGCTACGTGAAACAGGGGCCAAACCCCATGAAATCACTAGCATACTAGTACACGTTCGCCCACCTAGATACCCGAGATTCCCTTTTGTGCTCAATAAAGTTACACATATTATCAAATAAACTTTCCACATAAAAATTACATTACCAAACCATAAACACACAAAAATACCACAAACATGCTTCACATTTCTTTCACGAATCAAGAAACCACTAAAAAGATTTGTAAAATAATTTTAAGGAGTATAACGAGGCCTTGCACATAAAATCCATTCAATAATGTTCTTTTATGACAAAAAAACCATAAATAACATAACAACCTATATTTGGAAGCCTCAAAACCAATTAATAAATCATTTTCATGGACCATAAAATTGTCCCAAAAGATATAACATGAAATACATATGGAAACCATTTTTACAAAAAAAAAAAACAAATGCCAAACGGGCCTTTAAGCCTTTATCAAAAATATCATTTGACCAAGGTATGAATTTCACTTTTATTAAGGAGGTGTATAAACACCATTTAAAACAGAAAAAAACATTCATAAATCCCTTAAAACATTTATGTTACATATTCAAAACACAACCATTTTCATAAGGATGTGAAACGAGCCATTTTCCGACAACTTGGGCCAAAACATGTTGTAAACCAAAACCCATTTGTTTGTAAAACGAAATACAAATTGGAAAGCCATATAAGGACCCAAAAATATCATTTATCATTCTTCCAATTCATTTATAAATCCAATCAAATAATTTTTAAATCAAACATAACACATAAAATCCAACCGGGCAATTTACCGAATACATGACATGCCCTTTTAAACAAAACAATTTATTTTAAGAACTTGACATGGAATAAAGCATCAATTTCATAAAATATTTTATACAAGATACTATAATATATTAAAAATACCACAAACCAGGTTCTAAACCTCACAAAATAGTTTTGAAAGATATTGGAACATTTAAACAAACACTTGGTGTGTACTTTTATGACAAAACAACATTACCTTTCACAAAACAAGGATTAAACAACCATTTTGCACACCAATAAAATTATACAAATGATGAAAAATAATAATAAAAATATATAAAAGATTAAAACAATATGAAAATGATGAATATTAAAATATAAAGTCATGTTCAAGGGATATCCTACCTCAAATCATTGGCGTAATGGAAACGCACACCCAAAATCACCATCCGAGGGTTTACAAACCCTAAACCTATGACGACCAGCCCAAAATGAACAAAAAACCCATAAAAAATCATGGTATAACATAACCCTAGGTCTATCATGACTAGGGGATATTATAAAACCAAGAAATAATGAAAGAAGGAAGAAGAGGGAGGATAAAGGAGAAGGAATCTCACCTTTTCAACTAGAAAACTCATCATATTTCATTAGATCTGCACCCTTAGAGAAAAGATAATGGATTGAAACTTCTTGGAGATTCTACTAAGGTATGGAAGAACTAGTTAAAGAATATTTATAGGAAAAAGAGTATGAATTGAATGATGTATGTGTGAAACAATTTACCTTCTCAATTCTGGACGATTTGAGGTAACATGAGAACTTTCACCCTAATCCGCGACTCATATGAGCTCCAAAGAGGAAAAATAGATAATGGGGGTTAGTATAGGGATATTGGATTATAGTGGGAGGTGGAATCACCGAAATATATTAAAAAATTGAATTATATATAAATGAAACAAATTATTTTTTTTTAAAACTGAAAATGGGCCCATGGGTTGGCCCAATACCTAAATAAGTAACCCCCAATTCACCATGATTATGAATTCTTAAGGGGTAAAAAAGGATATGTTGGTTTTAATATGTCAGAGGAGGAAATGTATGAAGTGTAATGGGTGGAAAATTTTGAAAAACAAAGGAGTTATAAAAGAAACAAATTTGGTTTTTAAAACTGGAAATGGGTTCACGGTTGGCCCAAATCATAAAGTAACCACCCTCCCTCCAAAAACTCCTAAACAAGAAATGGGGAACCAAAATTAAGGTGATTAGAAATATATGGAAGTTAAAAACTCAAAATTAATCTCACCCAACACCCAAGAAAAGGAACGGGATTTTAAATGAACCGGATCAAAATCATGACATGAAAAGAAAAAAAACAGGTGTGACAATGGGTCTTGATTTGTAACAATCACTTAGGGGTGTAATTTCGGCCCGGCTCGGGCCTGCCATGAAAAGAGTCAGGCCTCTGACCACTATTAGGGTTGGGCCGGGTTGGCCCGAACAACCCCATGAGGCGGCCCGAACCTGGCCTCGGGCCGGCCCAAACCATCGGGTCGGGCCGGACTTTTTTGGGCCGGGCCGGGCTTTTTCGAGTCGGTCCATGGTGGACTTTTATTATTTTCAAAATAATTGTCTCTTTTAAATTTTTGTTTATTTAAACATTTTTTTAACATTTATTTAAAACATTTCTTTACATTTATTTTTAAATGCATGTTTTTTGTAAAAACGTTTATTTTATTTTTTATTAACATTTTACAATGGGTGGATGTGTTTTTTTATCTAAATAGATTTATATATTGTGAATATATATATATATATATATATATATATATATTATTTTCAAATTGAAAAAAAATGAGGGGTGCGCAGCTGCCATGGGTGAGTTTAAAGCCTTATTATTTAAAAGTTTTTCTAACATTTATTTAAAACATTTTTACATTTATTTTTTTAACTTATTTATAATTTTTTAAGCGTTTGTTAATATTTTTTATTTAAACATTTTTATTTAAACTGTTTTTTATCATCTATTTAAAATGTTTTTTACATTCATTTTTAAATGATTAATTTAAAACATTTTTGAATTTTTTTAAATGAATGCTTTTTACAAGTATTTTTTTAAAACATTTAACTTTTTTTTCATATTTTAATGTAAAAAGTATTTTTAAGTGTTTGTTTTAAAAAAAATTAATTTAAATTTTTGTTTTAAAAACTTCTTTAAACATTTTTATTTAAACCATTTTTAACACTTGTTTAAAACGTTTTTTTACATTTATTTTTAGACGTTTAATTTAAATTTTTTTTTTGAACGCATATTTTTTACATGTATTTTTTTAAACATTTAACACGTTTTATGTAAAAATATTTTACAGTGAGTGGATATGTTATTTTTTTCTAAATAGATTTATACAGGTCTGTGAATTTATATATATTATGTAAAAATTAAAAAAAATTAATGATTTATTGGGGGGTGCGCAGTAGTGGGTGGTGAGTTTAAAGTGTTGTTATTTAAATGTTTTTTTATCATTTATTTAAAACGTTTTTTTACATTTATTTTTTTAACTTATTTATGAAAATTATTTTTAAGCGTTTGTTTAATTTAAAACATTTTTTAAACATTTTTTAATTTTTTTTGCAGGGCAGGCCCAACCCGACCCTGTCTGAACTGAAATTACACCCTTAGCAGGTGCGCAACAGTGGGTGAGTTAATTTTTTTTTCTAAATAGATTTATATATGTATATATAGTATATATAATATATGCAAGTTTTATCATATTTTAAAAAAATTAATGAGGTTGGGGGTGTGCGAATATCATTTAGTGAGTAGTTATTTTTTTGTTAATATATAATAAGTTATTATATATATATATAATATGAGAAAATTGTAAAAAAATAATTAGGGTTTGGGGTGCGCTGCAGTGGGCGGGTTAATTTTTTTCTAAATAAATTTATATATAATATATGCAAGTTGCAACATGTTTAAAAAAATTAATGATGTTGGGGGACGTGCACGAACATCATTAGGTGAGTGTGTTATTTTTTTGTTAATATAAAATAAGTTATTATATAATATTAAATCATTGACACACACACACACACACACATATTATTAATGGATTTTTAAAAGCCACACTTAATTGATATATATTATTAATAGCTTTATATATAATATTAATGGCTTTGTTTATATATATATATATTATCATATCATTGATATATATATATATATTATTAGTAGATTTGTTTTTATATATACATATATATAATATGCAAGTTTCATCATATTAAAAAGAAAATAGTGAGGTTGGGGGTGTGTGTGAATATCATTGGGTGGGTGTGTTATTTTTTTATTAATATATAATAAGTTATTATATATATATAATGCTAAATGATGGATATATATATATATATAATATGAGAAAATTATAAAAAAAATAATCAAGGGTTGGGGGGTGTGTCGCAGTGGGTGAGTTAATTTTTTTTCTAAATAGATTTATATATGTATAGTATATATAATATATGCACGTTGCAACACACTTAAAAAAAATTAATGAAGTTGAGAGACTCTCACGAACATCATTAGATGAGTGTGTTATTTTTTTATTAATATACAACAAGTTATTATATATATATAATACTAAATCATTGATATATATATATATATTAATAGCTTTGTTTATATATATATTATATTAAATCATATACATATACATATACATATACATATACATATACATATACATATACATATACATATACATATACATATACATATACATATACATATACATATACATATACATATACATATACATATACATATACATATACATATACATATACATATACATATACATATACATATACATATACATATACATATACATATACATATACATATACATATACATATACATATACATATACATATACATATACATATACATACATACATATATATATATATATATATATTATTAATGGATTTTTAAAAACCACACTTAATTGATATATATTATTAATAACTTTGTTTATATATATACACTATTATATATATAATTATATATCATTGTATATATATATTTATACACACATTATAATTATATATAATAATAATTATATGTATATATATAATATTATTTTTTGTTAATATATAATGATATATGCACATATATATAGAAAGACACACACACACACACACACACACACACATATATATATATAGATACATATATAGATAAATATACATCTATACAAATACATGTATATATATATATAGGTATATATATATGTATGTTTATATGTATATATACAGATATATATATACATATATACACATATATATATAGATATATAAATATAGATATATCTATATATATATAGGCTGGTGATTATTTTACAGGCGCAACGCCTGCCTTGGGAGCTCGTGGTAGGGGGATCGAATCCCCGCAGATTCCCCGTTAAATTTTTTACAGCGCGCGGGCCAGCGGGCCGGGCTTTTTCGGGCCGGCCCAGCCTGGCCCACGGGCCTTCTTGGAAAGGCCCAGGCCCGACCCGCTGAACCTACGACCCAAGCCCGGTCTGGCCCAATGCGGGATTTGCCAGGTCGGGCCGCTCGGGCTTTCGGGCCGGGCCTGTCGGGCTTTCTGGCCGCCGGGCCAAAATTACACCCTTACAATCACTGAAGGCAAGCTATAAACTTTATAATCTCTTATACATACATACATCCAAATTATTTCAACTCTATTGAATCCTAAATAGGAATAAAGTAGATTTATTTCATCAAATGGTTGATAATAAACCATATCACATTTTTCCCACTAAGAGATTTATGCAAACCAACAACAAAGTCCATTGGAATCGCATCTCACTTCCATACCAAAATGGGTAGAGGATGAAATAAACCTACTAACTTCTGATTCTGACCTTTAATCCTTTGGTATGTAAGGCATTGAGATACAAAATCATTAACCACTCACTTCATCCTGGGCCACCAGCACCAATGTTTCAAATCATATAACTTCTTAATATCCTCAATGTGAAATACCCAACTAGAATGGTGCCCACCACTCATCAACTCCCTCCTCAAAGCTAAAGGAACCACTAATTGATTCATAAAATAAAAATAACCATCTATATATTTTTTTAAATAATCTAAGGTCTACCCATTATTTAATATTCTACTAATTCACTGATAGACAGGATCCGATGCCTATTCAAATTGAATTTGGTCATCCAAGGATGGTGTAACCCACACATTGTTCAAGAACACTCAGTTATTATCTTCTCCTATCATCTATGCATCTCAATGAAGAATCTCATCAATAGACACTCATCTTCATATTCCTTCATTGCTTGAGTTAGAAACTTCTAGCTCAAGGAATCCACCGTTACATTCCCCTTTCTGGGGCTATAGGCCTAATTGAAATTAAAAGTATGGAGATACTCAACCTTGAACCTCTATCTAAGATTCAGGTCCTTCTATGGAAAGATATACTTCAAAATTTTATGATAAATAAAGATAGTAAAATTATCCCTAAAGAGATAATGGCACTAAATTTTTAAGGCATGGATCACTTCCACCAACTCAATGTCATGGGTGGGGTAGTTTTTCTCACATGTGTGGAGCCAGAGTGATCTATAGGCCAAAAAACGACCACATTTCATTAACGCACAACCCAACCCCATACCTGAAGCATACAAAAATAATATAACCCATGTATGAATTTGGATGAATCAAAATAAAATCTTCTTAGGGTCCATGAAGACGCCTCTTTCTGATACCAAATATCCCAAGAACTTCATTTTATATATACAATATTGGAATTTTGATAACTTTTCATAAAGGTGATAATCCCTCAAGTTTCCCAAAATTAAATCCATATGGTCCTCATGTTCCTCCTTCATCTTGCAATAAACCAAGATATCATCAAATAACACCACCAAAAAAGTGTCTAGATACTGGTGGAATATTCAATTCATCAAGGTCATAAAAAAATGAGGCATTAGTAAGGAAAAATGGTTAACCAAATACTCATAATGATCATACTTTATCTAGAAGGTGGTCTTGTAAACATCTGATCCCCCACCCTCAGTTGATGGTATCCTAACCTGAGGCCAATCTTAGGAAACCATCTTGCTCTTTTGAGTTGGTCAAAGAGGTATTATATTTAAGGTAATGAGTTTTTATTCTTAACAGTCACTTGATTCAGCTTATAGTAATCGATGAAAATTCATAGGATTATGTCCACATTCTTTACAAAGAGAACTGGTGATGACCATGTTGATACATAGGGGGGATAAATCCCTTACTTTCAAGATCCTCCAATTGAACTTTTAATTACTTCAACTTAGTAGGATCCATTCAATGGTATGGAAAGGATATTAGGCTTAATTTTATCCCTCACTAGGGTAGAAACCTAGAAAAACCATTAGGTAAAACCTCGATATAACTGCTCACTACCAAAGGAACCTGACAAACTAAACTCCATTCCAAAACATCAAAAAGAAAACTTGATATCTAGAAAGTGACTGAGCCAATATCTATAATAAGAGGTCATGCCCTTTCTGAACTTAGGCCCCACTCACTCTAAAAGGAATGGGTGTTACCATTAGGAAAAAGGAATAGAACCTTCTAATAATAATAATCTATTTAAGATTTGTAATAGGACTATCCAATCCATACCCATAATTAGATTGAAAATATATAAATCGATCACTAATAAATCCCAAATAATTGTAGCATGAAAAACTATTGCACGACACCCAGGGAACTTGAAACCATAGTACATCCTCTATCCTAAGAGGATTAGAAAGGTCCATTACATATGAAATCAGCTCAAATTTCAATCCCAAGGAATCAATCAACTTAGATGAAATAAATGGATGGGGTGAATCTATGTCAAGGCCATAAAGTATGCAATAAATACCATACCTCTCACAATCATTTTTATAACCTCAAAATCCTATAGCACATGATCTAATGTGTATAAATTCCTATATTTTGTTCCAATATAAGATTTTAAGGTAGGATGATAGTCTATCTTCATACAAGGATGAGACCTTTCACACTTAGATGCATCGGCTTTCACCTGAGAGCCTCTAGTGAAATAAAAAAACATTTTACATCTTCAAGGAGGGATCTTGGAAAAATAATGAAGATGGACCAAATGTATTCATAGGTGGAAAGTCTTCAAATATTACCAATAATATTTCTTAGATTTAACCTTCCTATATTAATAGCATACATTGGTTTTCACCCTATATGATCCATAAAATAGAAATCAAATGGGTGATGAACACTCCCATGACATCCACAGTGAGACTCCTCCTGCTCCCCCTTCTAACTAGAATAGGAACTCTGACTTCCACCCATAGTAGTAGAGGAACCACCTAAGCTAGTCCTCCCTACCATGTCTGTTTCATCCATCACTACCTTATCAACCACTTATTTATGGATAAAAAAGAACATTAATCCTTTATCTATTCATAGGATTTAATCCCATATAAAAACTATAATATTTCAGCTAATCATTTAGAAGGAACTCGAGGGAAAGATAGACCATCTTGGAAAACCGAATGACATACTCTATTATAGAATGACCCCTTGATCTAAAATCACAAAATCCCTATCCTTTTCCAACCTTAAATTATATAGGTAGAATTACTGGTTAAACATCTCCTTGAACTTAGTCTGAGTGAGATTCTCATGATGAGATAGCATGATCAAGTCTCATGAATTTGGGCCAGGACACTCCAATATATAAGTGACAAATCTAAACTCGAATGACTCATGGGTTTGAAGTAAATTAAGAATTCATTACATATTTTCCATCTACTCTTCAAGTTCTTGAGATCCCTAGTCACCCTAGAAAGAGAGTGGATTCTACTTGGTAAAATCTTGGGCATGACCCATCACATGACTTTTCCTTTGATCACCTTATTTCGCTAGATATTTAATAGTCTAGTTAACCTACTTAATGAGATGAGGATCCATAGGAAGGTTAACCCATTGTGCATTATCCCCGAATCCATATCTATGAATCATTGGAGCCTTTATGAGTGGTATAATATATACAACATAAAGCATAAGACCAATAAATAAACAATTAAACTCCCATTTAAACATGGATAAATCATTAATAAAAAATACTCATAAGAAAATAAACACAATAAAATATATAAAGGATCATCAAAATAATCAAGAATAAAGATCAAATCCAATACATAATTTTTAGGCCACCCATGGTAACTCAATATTTAACATGAAGAAGAGCTGGTATAGAACTCCCTCACACACTCCACTCAAGACCCGATGATAATCTTCACACTACCATACTTCCCCAATAATAATAGGTGGATATAATACCATTTTTTAATGAACCGTCCTGGGTCAACTCAACTTTTCACCCAAGACAACTCGCCACATGGTCTAAAGCACATTCTCGATTGCCATAATATGAAGAAAATTACCAGGGTATCAAACATATCCATTTGGGAATGATTTCACCTTAAGAATATAACAAATGAAAACACAAATTTCCACCCAAAAATTCAACAAGAATCATCCATAACTTGGATTCCCATGCACAACAATAAGAAGTTCTAATAATAAGAAACAAGACAAATAGAGTATAACACAAAAAAATAATGATCAACATCCAATAATCACTCTAATAACTAAAAGAAAAAAGTGATAAAAAACCATCATTATATAAAAACAAGAATCTTAGAGTAAATCAAAGTTTAGAGTGGCCAATATAAAACCAAATCCCAAAGAAAAAATCAAAATATCCTCAAAGTGATCCATATAATCCATATACATGTGACCCTAGTCACCACCAATCCCATACCATGAAGAAAGGAAAATTCATTAGGAGGTTTATACATAAGACATGACACCTTTCCTTTTACTAGAATCATATATAACCAAGTCTACATACACCCAAAAGAATATGTAGGGTGTGAGGAAAAACCCAGTAGGATTCCACCATGAATCTATATAATATTTTTCTTAGTGAAAACTATTAGTTCTATTTTGAAAACATAATTTTATAAATACCATGTTTTATTTTATAAAATGATAAATTAAAAACAATTTCATAAATCCTTTGGTTTACATAAAACAATTTAAGTTCCATAAGTATCATAAACAAAAAAATAGAAATATAAATGAGGGAAACATGGTATAATCAACATCATAACCAAGAATAATATATGAAACATGGGTATCTAACCACCAAGTCTAAAAGTATCCATGACTTAATTGCAAAACATTAGTTGAACTATGTTCTCCTGACATAATAAACCAATACCATGAGCTCTCACAGTCTTACCAACAATGACCTCTATCCAGTACACCAATTAATCTAGAGCCGCACCCATCTAGGTTAATAACACACACCCAAGGTCTCCCTTGCACAACACAAATAAACCAAGTCTCATAACTAAACCATCCTTAATAATTACATAATTAACAAGTCCTTATGTAAATCTATGTCTTACAAATCAAGGGAATATCATCCAAAAACTAATTCCATTTTTAAAAATTCCTTTTAAATCTATTTAAAACAAAATACCATTTGAAACATTTTACCAAATACCTTGTAGTAATAAATATGTTTTCAGGTGAAAAACAAGTAAAACCACCCCTTTTTCCAACATGAAGTAAAGAACAACAATGGAAAACCATAAGGCTGTCCTCAATGACTCATTACAAGCACCGTATAATAATTAAAACTAAAAGAAACTTAATTACCAAAGGTAATCCAAAGGAAAAAATCATTATGTAGCGACACCTACCTTAAATTTGAAGAAAAATCATAGTCCTTGTTAAATACCACAAGAATAGGGGAGAAGGATTCCTCAAAAACCTATAAATAATAAGAATCCTCTTTTTAAACCAATCTTTGCCATGGATTTATCCCCTATGTCCAGTTAGGTTAAAAAAACATGATAAAAATGAAAGAATGATAAGATATAAGAGGAGAGGAGGATGAATCCATGAGAAATCAAGAGTTTAACCTAAATATCCCCTTAAAAATTAAGGAGAATCACCAAGGAGGTAATTATGAATAGGAACCCATAGTTGGATCACCTAGGTCACATGAATGAGGAAAAATGGAGAGAAAAGGGGTTTAAATCATGTAAGGGAATAATATTAAAATATCTATTCTAAAATTTGTGTAGGCCAGGTTGTGACACGACCTTTACTTATTGTGGCGCGATTCACCTCTTATAAAAATGACCCCTCTACCAAGGTCCTATCACAACGTGACCTTACCCCTATTACAATGTGACGAAAACTTTAGAAAAATAGGTTCACTTCTTGATTGGTGTCATGTTACGAATCTCCTATCATTGCATTATGAGACACCTCCCAAAAAACACTCCCACTATTAGGGTGGCTCATTCAATTACCTCCCTTGATCACGATGCAACCAACTACAATCCAAAACCATAGTTATCCCAAAATTACAAAAATTACTAGAAAATGGGGGAATAAATAAATAGAGATCAAAAATAAATAATCATTAAATCCCATGATTGAAATGGCATAGTAAGTTTCATAATTTATGTAGACCAATATCACTATGTCATATTGATGGGAAGAGATATTTTGTACTTTTCTTTGATGATTACCATAGGATGGCATGGTTGATGGTCATCACACACAAGTTCAAGGTGTTTAGTTGAATTACTCAATATTAAAGGAAGGATAAAAATACACACATGTAGAAAATTATAAAATTACAAATCAGAAATGGTATAGATTTTACCAATATCCAAGTGAAGGATTATCTCAAGAAGCATGATATAAGGCACTAAGACTCAAAAGTGACAAATAATTAACAAAATGGTGTATTTTAGAAGAGAAATCAGATCATAATCAACATGATAAAAACAATTATTATTTATTAAGTCCTATAAGATATGTTTTGGAATGAAGTATACATAAAATCAATTTATATTTATAAAAAAGCTCCATTATATACAGGGGAATAAAAAACTCTATATGCGATGTGGTATGGAGAAAATCCAATGTTAAAATATTTTCAAATTTGTAGAAGTAAGTGCTTCATTATCAATATGAAGAAACACAAAAAGTTTTAATCTTATAGAGAGAATGGTATTTTATTTGGATATTCATTTAAGCGAAAGAGATACACATGTTTTAAAAAAATGTATTGGAAATATTATTGAAATCTGAGATGTTAATGTAGTAGACAATGAATAGAATATTTAGAAAAAAAGGAGTAGATTCAGGTGGAAAATGATGGGGATTTCAGTATCTAAGGGGAAGAAAAAGGGGCTAATGTTGATTTAGAAGAAGGCACATCGATGATTAGTAGAATGAAGTTAGATATAAATTTTTATAGAAGCTAAAAAGCATGGTTGAAATTGATGAGAAGAATATTATTGGTGATCAGACAACACCAGTGTAGATGAGTAGAATAAAGTCCCTATATCAAACATATCTCTTATATTTTGTGGAGCCAAAGTTTTTTGAAGAATATATTAAAGATGATAATTGTGTTTAGGAAATTAATTAATACCTTGACCAAATTTAAAATAATGATACATGAGTGATTATTTTGAAACTGATAAATAATAACATCATCAGGACCAAATGAGTTTTCTATAATAAACTGAATGAAGATGAAATAATGATTTAAAATAAGTCATGACCGGTATACAAGGGATACTCCCAGATTAAAGTCATAGATATAGATGAAACATTTGTACCTATGGTAAGAAGGGAGAAAATACAATTGTTTTTATTTATAATAGTGTAGAATAAATTCAAGGTTTTCCAAATAGATGTAAAATAATCATTTCTAAATGGATATTTAAAGAATATGTGTTAATCTAATAGTCAAATGGTTTTCTTATCAATGAATATGAGAAAAAAATTCCATCTGAAGAAGGAAGTTTATGGGATAAAACATTCACAAAGAGCATGGTATTAAAGAATATATTAATACTTGAAAAAGATCAATTTACAGTGTGGTAAAGTAGACCATAATAACTACATTAAAAATAAGAGTGATCAAAGAATGATGATGTTAGTATATGTTGATGACACAATCTTTGGTAGATCAAATAAATCACAATGCAAGAATTTTTTAGAATTCATGAGGCGTGAGTTCAAAATTTCAATGATTGGAGAGATAAAGTTATTTCTTGTCAAGCAGGTGATATAATAAAGGAATGATACATTTATCTCCCAATATAAATACACCAAGGAAGTTTTGAAATGATTTTAAATGGAGGATTCTAAGTTAATAACAACATTTATTTCTAATCAGATAAAGTTTTCAAGGGATGAAGATAAAAAAGTTGTAAATGAAATAAATTATAGACAGTTAATTAAAATCTTGTTTCACTTAACAACAACATGACCAAATACTGTGTTTACCACTTTTCAAACTACAATATATCAATTTAATCCCAAATAAAGACACTTTTTAGCAGTGACATGAATTATTTGGTATATCAAAGGCATAATGTATTTATTTTTCTTTATAATACAATATTGGAACATCAGTTATTGGGATATACAAATGTTTTTTTGGGCTAGTTCATCATACAACAAAAAGTCAACATTAGGGAGTTCATTCTATCTTGGAGGACTATGCATTTCTTGGCATAGTAAGAAACAATACTGCATTTCATTGATCACTATAGAAGTTGAATATATTGTTCTCACTCAATATTACATGAAACTATCGTGGATGAAGCATTGACTTAAAGATATGGGAGTTGAAGTGAATTATATGATCAAAATCAATTGTGATAATTCAAGTGCTATAAATCTTAGTAAAAAAAACCATCCATCACTTAATGATAAATCACTTTAAAATAAAGTATCTTTTAATAAAGGGGAAAGTAGATCATGAGTTAGTGAAGTTATAATATATTCCTATTAAACATCAGGTCATATATATTATAACTATGGACTTACCTAAGTAAGAGTTTGATAGGCATTGACTAGATCTCAAACTTTAATCAACCCCCTACACTTAGATAAGTGTGAATGTGGCCCCCCTCTCTCTGAGGTATAGTACAGATTCATTTGTATGTTGATAGATTTTATTTTCCTTTTGGATCCCAAAAAGGAGTGACATTTGAGTTTTTTTATAAAGGGGGATATATATTGTTTATTAAAGGGAGTAAGATTTCTTAAACCCTATGAGGGGATGAGTAAAGTTTATGTAGGGGGTGTCTCTTTTATGTTAAATCAGAAGGAGCAATGATGTAGGGGGTGTCTCTTCTATGTTAAATTAGAAGGAGAAATGATGTAGGGGGGGGGGGGTAATTGAACATGATAATGATGAAGTTGTTCTGTCATGGATTACATAACATAAAGTGAGATCAAGATGAAGGTTTTTAAAATATCAAGATAATATAGAGTGCTGAATGAAGTGATTTATTGATAATATTTTCATGTTACTCATTTTTATCATGCCGAGCTTGACTCATGTGGTTTTAGTGTATATGTTATGTGAGTAGTTGAATTATATTTAGAGTTATAGAGGGTGTATGGTTTTTGAAGCATAAAAATGTGCAAGAATTGTAAAATAGTTGGTTGATAAGGTTAAATTGTTGTAAACAAACCCAAAGGGGGAGATTTTTAGAAAAAATCCCTCAAGGAAATGTTTCAAAGTTTCTAGGTTATTGTATTTGATGAAAAAACAAAGAATTATTAAAAATTCAGGATGATAATGTTCTTTTGGAATCACTTGGAAGTTTTGGGATATTTCATAATAAAATTTGAGGCAAAGGTAGGATTTTTGTGTAGCATTTATGTGACTTCATATGAGGTGAATGGAAGACAGTTCAGACAAGAGTTACGTGAATGTATGTTAGGTACATAATAACTAGTTCATGCAGAAGTTATGTGACCATGAATTAAGCATGCGATGCAGGTCATCCATGAAGGTGTGGTGAAAGTGGATTGAAAACCACAAAGGAGGACTTTACGTGAGGCTGATAAGGAGTTTGGTGCGGGAAATTTTGTAAAGGAAAAAATCTCACATATGAGCTATGTAAGAATGGAAAGGAATTGCATAGAGGAAAATAGTTTCAATAAAGTAATTTGTTCATGATGGAAAGTTAGGAATATTATGTGAATCACAAAGGATCATTAAGAGGGATACATGATGACCTCTTTATTTGAGTTTTCATAAAGTGAAAACCACATGCGAAGGTTGGAACAATAATATTATGGTTAGCAAGTTTTTCAGATATGTTTCCTATATAAATACCCCTAAGCACATTATTGATAAGACATATAAGAATAAGAAAGATAATTATTAAAAATGAATATCATGTCTCTATAAGGGAATTATGAAAATCAATCATGTAGAAATAATGTGTTCATGAAGCAATATAGTTCCCGAAGTAAGACAATTCACAATTGAGGATAGTTCATGGAGTAAGGAAATTAGAAAAGTAGGGAAGTTCATAGATTAATTTACATGAATCATTATATAGAGTAACTTACATAGAGGTAGTACACAAAGGACTTATTAATATGTCAATTCATGAAGGAACAGTTCGTGAAGGCACAGTTCGTGAAGGGGGCAGTTTGTGAAGGGTAGTTCATGAAGGTTAGTTCATAAATTAAATACCAAAGAAAAAATTTTACCTAGTAAAGGTGATTTCATCCCATTTATGAAAAATGAGCTTCATTTCACACCTATGTTGGTTTAAACTAACTCAGAGCTGATAAAAATCATCAAAAGATTCTTCTGGAGGAGTAGTGGGATCTTTTATGTTGAGAGAGCAGTGAGTTCTCGTAAGTGTGAATGGTTGTAAACTAGGGGGAAAGTGAGCATGCTATTAATATTAAAACAAAAGTGCACTTTATTTATTATAATACATTGGAACACTGTCATTATATGCTCCTTGGATTATCCTAATTTGGGTGAACCAAGTGAAATTATCTTATCTTTTAAATGCTTTTCATTTTATCATATATTTCAGTGAGATAAAGAGAGAGCAGTGTTGCATTTAACGATGAAATAAGATAAAAAAGGGGAGGTTATTTTAATTTTCCATACCCTGATTCACCCCCTCTCATGATATTTAACATAGTGGGGCCAATATAAATGCATGCATGTATATATATGTATGTATGTATGTATGTATATGTGTATGTATGTATCTATGTGAATGTATATATGTATATTTGTAATCATATATGTATATATGTACATGCACACAAACGCACACACATATATATGTATGTATGTGTATATACATGTGTGTGTGTGTGTGTGTGTATTTGTATCTACATGTATGTGTATGTATGTGAATGTATGTGTATGTGTGTGTGTGCATGCATATGTATGTGTGTGCATGTGTGTGTTTGTATGTGCATGCATGTGTATGTATGTTTGTGTACGTGGATGTATGTGTGTTTATTTGTATGTATGTGTATGTATATGAATACATCATTATATAACGGGAACATTCATTTTCTTTTTCAATTTCACATATTTCACTATAGTGTATATATATATATACATACACATACACACAATCACACATATTTGAGTTTAGATAATAATATATATGTATATTATATACATGTATACATACATACATAAAGTTAGAATTAGACCTGTACATGGTTTAGGGGACCTGATCAACCCAATAAGCCTGACCTAATAAAAATGCCTAGCTCGATTATTAAATGAGCCTAAATTTAAAAACCTTATTAATAATTGGCTTGGGCTCAAGCTTTAATTAGTGACCCGATAAGCGACTCACCCGACCTGATTAAGCTATATTATAATTATTATTTTTTAAATATATTAACATTTGTATTTATTAAAGATTATTATATATAAATAATTTTAATAATAACATTTATTTATTATATATAAATATCATTTATATTTATTAATATATATAAAATGTATTAAATTTTATAATTATTAGAGATTATTATATATATAATTTATTTAATTCAATAATATATTAAGGTTTTATGGGCATTTTTTTTCAAGGTCATATTATTAAATCGAATTTTTTTTTCAAGGCTCGATTAATAAATGAGTCAGGTTATGGTTAGTTTGGGTAGACCCAATCAACAAATTGGTCTTTTTTTTTCTAACCTGACCCCGACAAGCCCGACCCATGTACATGTCTAGTTAGAATACATATAATTATCAACATAAATTTATACTTCAATGAAAATAACATCTTTAATTTAGTTAAATGAATTAAAAAATAGAACTTTAATTATAAAAAATTAATTATATAGAAATTCTATATATTTAAATACATTATTTATATTGTCATTATATATATGTCATCATTTATAATACCAATAATTAATCTTATTCAAATGTAATAAATGCATTTTAACAAGAAGTATATATATGTATATGCAATTTATATTTTTTTGAAAGTTATAATTTCATATAAAAAATAACGAATATAATATTTTTTGAAAGTTATAATTATTATTAATATTATATTATATTATATTAGGTGCTTGGGGATATAATTTCATCAAACACACACACACCACACACACAAGCAAAGGTAGGTCATAGCCCCCCAAGGGATAACCCATCCAACCACCCACTTTATTACATCATATATATTTGGGCTGAAGGCCCAATGGGTTGTAACCCATTACATTGCCCGTAGCTTGAATTTTTTGTATTAAAATTTAATTTTTAATATTTATTCATTTTTAATATATTTTTTTAATTTATATAATCAATATTTTTTTATATGTTTGAAATTTATTCATTTTTATTCATTAATATTTATTTATTCAATATTGTTTATTTATTTTTAATATTTATACATTTTTAACATTTATTTATACATTTTTATTTATTAAATTTTAATATGTTTTTAATTTATATTATTAATATTTGTTCATTTTTAATAAGTAATTTATTGTCAATATTGTAACAACCCAAATATTAATAAGTAATTTTTTTTATAATTTAAATAAATAAAATTTGATAATAAGTAAAATAATCAAATAAAAACCTTTATTTCAAATAATGGTATATAAAAATATTTATCAAATATGATTTCCTGATTTTTTTTTCTCAAATCTCATAATGTTTTTTTTAATAAATCAATATTTTCAAAATAATATTTTAATTAATGTTGTTTTTTTTAAAATGTATTTAATATAAATATATCTATTTGATTATTCATTTATAAAAATATAATATTTGAATAACTAAACTTGAAAATTGAAATTACATTTTAGAATAGAATATATATATATATATATATATATATATATATGTAATGAAATTCTTATATCTAATATACTAATTTCATTATTTTTTTAAACAATGACAACTATGATTTATTTGAAATAATAATTGTCTAAAGTACATTATTAGTATTTAAATTATATTAAAATGATATAATTTATTTGAAATTAATAAATTTTGAATATTCATATTATAGAAATATGTTTTATAAAATATAAATATAAGAATTATGATATTTTTTAAATTATAAATATATATAATATAAATAAAAACGAATTTATACATGTCTAAAAAGTTACACTTTTTGTTTTAATATATATAATTATATTAATAAATGAATTTAAAGAATAAAACAAAAAAATTTGATAAGTTTTATAAATATATATATGACTTAAAAATATAAATTATATGTTTTATAAATATATATAATTATTTTGTGTATATATATATAGAAACATGTTTTAATATATATATATATATTTATATGTTTATAAATACAATTATCGTTTTTATTATTTTATATAAATGTTTTATTTTATTATTTTACTTTAAAAAATGAAATTCATGTATAGTTTTAAAAAACTTGAAACGATTCAAAAAAGAGAGAGAATGAAATGAAATATATATATATTAAAAAAATACTAAAACTAAAACTAATATAATTATATAATTATAATAATGGGTTTTATATATTCACAATATTGAGTTTTATAATATATTTTACAATTATACAAAAACCGAATCATATAAAATGTTTTTTTCAAAAAAAAAACAAAATGTTAAAAAATTCAAAAGAAAGGATGAAATGATTATTAAATGTAATAATATATTATTAATATAATTATGTTGACTTGACAAAACCAAAAAATAGAGAGAACTGAGAGATGTAAAAAAGGTGAAAAGTGATGGATAGAAAGAAAAAATGAAATGACGTGACAAAAAAAAAGCAAGTGGACTCATGATATGAATAAAAAGATAAACTCAAATATAATATTAAATTTAATATAATATTAAATGTTTATTGAAATGATGAAAATTTAAAATAATAATATATAATAATAACAAAGGTAAACAAAACTCATTTTTTTGTTTTAAATAGAAACCAACAAATAGTCACATTTCATAGAGGATTTCCAAATCTACAAATTATTCATTTTTTAAAAAACCCACCTTCTGAAGGAAGATTCAAAACATATTGTTATATATTTAAACATCATCTTTGTACACCCAATAATACCTGAACCTCATCATCCCAAGTCCCCCATTTTCGTTTTTCTCGAATTCTCGAAGCCACAGTCCCTTGATTGATCCATCACAGGTAAGGGATTGTTTTTTTAATTTGTGTCTAATTTACAAAAATTATATGAATATATGAATATATTTATATGTATTTATATATAATCCTTATTTTTATAATTAATAGGATAAATGATATGTTTTAAATTTTATTTATGAAGCATGATTTGCAAAGATATAAGTATATGTATCTCATTATTTTCTTTTTCTTTAAGGATTTAAAAGTCTTTTAAACCTATCATTTTATAAAGGTTTAATTTTATTATTGATAAATTTATGTTTCTACATATATATATATATATATATGTATTGACATATATCTATATAAAAATATGTTTTTTTTCAGAATTTATAAGTTAAAGGTTTTTGTTTTAAATTTTATCTCTAAGCCCATATATCACAAGAGGATCATTTATCAAAGGGATTAATTAAGTTTTCAAAACATCATTTTGTGTATAAGGTATAATGATTTATATTTATGTATATAAATATATGTATATCAATTTATTTATAAATATGGATTAATATTTTGTCTCCAAATCAATTTTCAAAGGTTAGAAATTTGTTCTTAATCAATCATTTTATGATTTATATTTATGTGTTAAATGATAATAATTATCATTTTATGTACCAAACCTAAACAAGTTATTATTTCATGTGTAAAATTGTATCTTCATCCCCTGGTATTTCATGCATAATTAGGTATGGTCATTATCTAACTTATAAGTGGCATTCCATACATTTTTAATCAAGCATGCACATATTTTATTATGGATTTCATAAGTATAGAAATTTTTGAGCACGAGATTCTCCTAAAAATGATCTTAGTAACTCTCAAGAATATGTTTATAACATGTTATAAGAAATGATATTTTCTTGTAAAGAAAATAATTTTATGCATGTATTTTAGAAATGTTTTGGGTTAGGATTGAGAAAGGCAGGTCCATTAAAAGTGTTTTAAAAAATTGGTACTAGTATAATGAAAGTAATGTTATGGAGAGTGAACCCATAATGTTGGATCAAAATATGAATGTATATGGAACAATACAAGAGGGATGGGGTAAATTGTAGGTTTAAAAACATTTGTTTTTATCCCTTAAAATGATCTTTGTTTAAAAATATTTAAACTAATCCAATTCACTAAAACTCTTATTATATTAAAACAAATAATCAGAATGACCCTAGGTCTAGTAAATATCATAATTATATTGATTGCGACAATTTATTTCATAGTTCATAATTGAAACTAATCGTATTCACAGAAGAACCGATTTGATCAGAGTGAGTGTGTATGAGATAGTAATCACAATGGATACGATGATTAAAAACAATACAATCGATTCTATCATAAAGCGTACTGAATCATATTGGGTATTAAAATGATCATTATTAGTGTATTACACATAAATAGTAATCAAATTATTATAGAGTTATTATTATTAGAATGGTTATAATAAACAAAATAAAGAATAGAATGATGAATAAGTAAAAAAATTATCTTTCTATTAGAATGCAACAAAAATGTAAAAGAATACAAATATATTAACCCAAACAGAAGGGTATATTTTCACCTAGGATATAGGTCTCTTGATTTATACTTTCAAGAAAGTCTGTCTTACCCACACCAGGGTAAGCCCTCGATTTGATGACCGGTTTCAGTCAGTCTGCCTATCCCCAACAACCCTCAATTAAGAAGGTAATCAACACCTCTATCTTCTTATCACTAGAAGCACTCAATTAGTAAAAGATCAGCACCAGTATGTCTACCTATCCCTGAAATCCCTTGATTATATTCACAATTTATCGGTATTGCATGAATCAAAACAAAACTCCTTGAAAATAGAAGTATTAGGAACAAGCTATTCAGGACTTGTAGACTTCAGTGTTTTCACACAAATCAGTATTTTGATAGAGCTCTCGTAGAGTGTCTCCAGTGAGTAAAAAAGTTCTGATCACTTCCAAATGACCTGGTATTTATATCCTTTATCCCAATGGTCATATTTTGGCTCCAATAGTCAGATTTCTTCCTAAAATCTCAAAGGGACTTAGATAGCTGGTGCTACAATAATTATATTGTAACTGAAACAACGACACCGTTTTATAACACATATCAAAACAGAATACATGACATCATTTTGATTCAAATGTTTTCTTTTCAATACAATACTTGTTCTCTGAATATGATAGATTGAGTATGAAAAGAATATGACCTATCCGATAAAATAAAAATGTGAACAGTAAATTGATATGATGGTTTTAATTTTGAATAGTGAGTATGATTTATTCAATTAGTATGATTTTACAAGTGAGTATGATTAAGAATGTAATCAGTGAGACTGATAAAAATCATATTCAGATTTTATCTGATGAGTATGATGATGGTCATATCTAAGATAATCATATAAAATGATTATTCTTATAAAACATGTGAGTACAATTATCATCATATTCGTATGAGAAAAATCTTAGTTAGAAATGAAAAAAAGTCTTAATATAATATATGTATTAAAAAAAGAGTGTGATTTCAAAAACAAAAAGGAATAGAAAAGTCAAAATAGGACTTTTGAATTAAAAATATCCCCCTTTTTGGAAATCACAAACCACAAGTTAAAATAATAAAATAAATACAAAGGTAAATAAAATTTCATATTCAGAAGACATATACTTATGTCCCTTTGAGTTTTAAAACTCTTCTGAGTAAAATTTGAATACAACTAACCTCTCCCTTAGGTTAATAAAATCTCTTAAGGATCGTATTCTATGAGAGTAAAATCCCTCTTTATAAAAGTATTATCCTTTTGAGAATTACTCCCCCTATTGAAAACATTCCCCCCCTTTTTAACACATTCTCCCCTATTTAAAAACATTCTCCCCTCTGTGATTTACAAAAAAGAATGGAAAAGATCTTCTAATGCCTGAAAAAGGGTTAGAGAGAAACACAATATACATATATATAAAATATTTGATTATCTAAAAGGTTTGAAAGAACATTCATCTATGAAAGAAAATATTCAATCAAAATGATGAAAATATCCAGGGAGTTTTTTTTAAAACATGATATAATAAGAGTTCAAAAAATCATTTCTTATCCTTGTATTTATCCTTGTCTTTCTTCATAAGATTTAGGATAACCATCTTCATCTTCTTGAACTATTTTCTATCTTCTAAGAGATTTTTCAGAGATTATTTCTGAGAGTGAATAATTTTATCCTAGACTATAAAAAACTGATCCTAATTCCAAATTGATTCTTCTTGATAATGAAACTTCTCTTCTAGTGACCGAATTTGAGCTTCCTGGGACCGATGATTTTCTTCCTGATCTTTTAACTTCTCTTCTTGATCTTGGAGACTTTCTTTGATATTTTCCTCTTGAGCCTGATACTTTTCGAATTAGACTCTAGTTACTTTTTATAGGATTTCAACTCTTCTAGTCAGCATGAAATTTTAATTATTTAAATCTGATACTTTGATTTTGAGTTCCTAAAACTCTCTGGAGTGAGTATCTTTTGAAGAGATGGGAATTTCAAAATCCTTTACTTTAGCATTTGTTTCACTAACCAAATTGTTAAAGGCTGCTAAGAGTTTATTTATCAGACTACTTATATCTTTAATCTTATCTTCACAATGCTTGAAATTCCCATAAATATTATGTAACCACTTGAAAACTTTATTGCAAGCCTTCCTATGTTCCTCAGAACATTATTTAAACAATCTGAATTCATCTTAAAGTTTTAGAAATTTGTCCATCAAAACATTTACGGAGCCCACTCTATTATTTTGTCTATTTGAAAGAATTTCAATATTTGCATCGAGTTTTGGAAAATAGGGAATGTTTTTTCCATCCTTCTTAATTTATGTTCAATGTATTAAACTCCTTTGATTGAAATAGTTTGATCAGAATCAGTGTCATCCTTGTAGTCGAGTAGATCAATGTAATGCGTTTCTACTAGTACATCCTGTATGTTTTGATTCTCATTTTAATTGGGATCTTCTTTTTCTTCTTCATTTGAAATTTGAATCACTTTCTTGGATTTTATTTTCTGATCAACTTTCAATGAGGATTGTATTCATGGGGATAGAAATTAACTTGAAGTTTCTTATAATAATCCAACTGGTATTGTATCAGTATGATATTTTTGACTTTCATCAACTCCCTTTTTCTTTGATTTAATTTTTTTCTTCCTCAGTACTCTTATATTTACTTTCTTGTTCTTTATCAATGTATTCATCTATGTGGACCATTTTAGATTCCTCTTATTCTTGAGGTGTTGATTCTTCTCCAAATGTTTGTTTCTTTTTCTCTTTATCCTGAACAGAAGGTATTACTGATTTAACATGCACTGGATTCCTAGTAGTTATACCAGTACTATATTTATTTACAGACTTTAAAAGTTTATCAATATCAAAACTTTTGGCCTTTCTCTTTTTCTACTTATTTTATTTTTCTTGACATTTTATTGTTTCTTCAGTTAGATTATTTTCAGAAAGGGCCTCAATTGGATTGAGACCAAATTGTGGATCTACTTGTTTTTTATAATCATGTATTCGCCTACATGGTTCATCCATTACTACACTATAAAAACTTTTCTTATTTGGTTTTGGAATGATATCAGAATTTTCTTTCTTTTGTTTTTTTGAAACAATCAACACTTGAGTTTTAGAAGCTTCTGCTTCAGGGACTTCTCCTTTATCATTCTTAATAAATTTCTTAGAATCAGAATCAAAATGTATTTTCATCCTTCTTAGTGTATCATCACTAATCCAAAAAATTATCATAATTCTTGGTATTTATCCAAGAGTGATGTTGCAAAACCTTATTCTTTCATGAATAAACCCGCTTAGAATGGCTATGAACATTATCAAATGTGACTTAACACCACCATATTTGAGATTTTTGATAGTTATGAAGATTTAACCCATAAGGTTGTTCTTCCTCATATTCACAAGATAGTCGAGGGTGAAGGTATCTGATACCTTTAAAGTTTTTCTATCTCTTCTCCTGGGAATTAGAAAGCCTTGCATCCACAAATTGATTAGCCTATTATCTGGTGACCGATGATTTAACTCTCTTTTGTCTTCATGCACCTCAAATAGGTATTGTTTGGATTTTTCTCTTACAAAATACCCTAAGTTATTTGGTAATTTTTGTGAGGGAAAAAAATCATATACTTTAGATGGAACATTTAGAAAAAGGCTACTTTCTTGGCTGACCTAGAGATTTCATTATCATATACTAGAAGATATACTTTCAAATTTTCTTCATCTACTTTCAAAGTCTTATAGAATTGAATTACTTCATTAAGAATGATCGGATCCCAAGCCTTCAGTTTCTCTACACACACTGATTCCCATCCTTGGAATTGAATAATTCCTTTTAGAGTAAAATCATATTTCTCATAGAAATCCCTTTTAAGCATCCTTTCATGAAAGAACTTCATCTTTTCAAAATCTTTCGATGCCATATATTTTGGAGAGGTTGCTGAGGACTCAGACATGAATACACGAGAAGAATCTGAGTACGAAAAAAATCATACTTGACTATTTGAAGAGGGGAAAAGATTCATCAAAAATGCTGAAATTTTTGATGTAGGATAGAGATGGGGGGTCCCTATTTATAGGTGTAGAGAAGTGACCTTTGGGATTCTATGGTCCATATTATATCAAATAGATCTAACGATTGAAAATATTTTTACTCTTGAGGTTTTTTTAAAAAATTGATCGTATTCAAAATGAATTCAATAAGGTTTTAAAATAAATTAAAAGATTTGAAATATCAACAATTTGAAATGTAATAGAAAGTTTTTGGTTTAGAAATTATACCTTTCGGAGTTTTAGGATAGATGTATTGGTTTTAATATATTATTCTACTGAAAGCTATGAAATCAAATACAATAAAGTACAATTTTGATATGATTGAAATTTCAAGTATGGTAAAATATTACTCAAATGCAATTGAAATTTTATAGGTATGAGAGTGGAAATGATAAAAACATGAAACCTATTAAAAACATGAAACCGATTAAAAACATGAAACTGATTAAAAACATGAAATTGATTAAAAACATGAAACTGATTAAAAACATGAAACTAGACATATATACTCCCTCTTTAGAAAGGATTATCTTAATGTAAGGAGATGGTTAAACAAGAAGTAGATATAAATGATTACTTGATAGTGATAATTCATAGATTCTGTTAATGTATTCAAATTTGTCATAAGGTAAAGGTTTTGTAAAAATATCAACAAGTTGTTCTTGTATTATGATGAATTGTAAAACAATATATCCTTTTAGTGCGTGATCCCTAAGAAATTGATGCCTAATATCCATGTGATTTTCACGAGAGTGATGTGTAGGGTTTTTAAAGGAAATTTCACTAGTGTTATCACATAGTATCCGAGTTTTAGTAAAACTCATTCCATAGTAAGTGAGTGTGTGTTGCATCCACAAAACTTGATCACAACAACTTCCAACTGCCATATATTCAACTTTAGTAGTGTAAAGTGATACTGAGTGTCGTTTCTTGTATGAATAATAAACTAATGAATCTTCTAAGAAATGACAGGTTCCAGATGTAATTTTCCTCTCTATTATACAACCACCAAAGTTAGCATCCAAAAAACTTTTTAAAACAAAATCATTTCCAAAAGAATAAAAATGTCCCAAATCCATATTTCCCTTTAAATGATGAATTTTTTACTGCTTTTAAATGATATTTTTTTGGATTTTCTTGATATCTTGTACATAAGCATACTAAAAACATTAATTCTAGTCAAATAGTTGTTAAGTATAGTAGACTTACTATTATACCTCTAAATGTTGTTTGATCTATTGGTTGTCCAACTTCATCAAGATCAAGGGTATTCGAGGTACTGATTGGATTACTTATACTTTTAGTTTTTTCATATCCATACTTTTTAAGAAGATCTTTAATATACTTATGTTGAGATATATAGGTTCCTTTTTATTTTTGGGAAATTTGAAAACCAATAAAAAATGTTAAATCATCCATCATACTCATTTAAAACTCATATTTTATAAGATTAAAAAATGAATCTATTAAGGATTGCTGAGTTGATCCAAATATAATGTCATCAACATAAATTTGAACAATCAAAACATTTTTATTATCTTTATTTATGAAAACATTTGGATCAGCAGTTCCCTTAACATAATTGTTTTGTAATATAAATCCTTTGATTCTATTATACCAAGCTCTAAGGGCTTGTTTAAGAATCGCCCGACTCCCCTCTCCCCTCTCGGCTTCCCTCCTAGGGTTTCTGAAGCATTATCCAGCGACGATAAATTTACCCTTCAAATATCATCCTTTCTAGTGCTTTCCTTCTCTCTCATCTTCTCCTTCTCCAAAGTGGTCCCTTATTCTCATGTATTTTTCCCTCTATGCTTTGGTGCTCGGTGCTGTGGGTTTTGTTCTTCATTTATTTTGGTCTTCCCATCGAAGGATGCTTCCCGTGGAACCCCTCAGCCGCTCAATCTTCTCTCTAGCCTCAATTTCCTCTAAACCTCTCCTGTTCGGAGTAGGATAAGTGGTAACTATGTGGCTTTGGCTTATGAGGATCGGCGGTCGATGAGTTTCCGGGCGCTACTGGATTTGGATTGTTTTTTTGTTATATTTGCTACTGGTTTTCTATTTCTTCTTTGATGATGGTGATTTGGAGTCCACTATCGCTCAAAGTTCTACTCTGG
This sequence comes from Viscum album, assembly GCA_963277665.1. Classification (NCBI taxonomy): domain Eukaryota; kingdom Viridiplantae; phylum Streptophyta; class Magnoliopsida; order Santalales; family Viscaceae; genus Viscum; species Viscum album. Next base: position 701,755,437 of record OY728163.1, read on the forward strand.
ACTCACTTTCCCCCACACATTTCCTAGTCGGACCTAGATCGGTGGTTCATTGTGGCTTTGGGATGTGAGTCTCAGCGGCTGTTGGTGCTCCGAGCGTGGCTTAAATCGGTTTTTGATGCTCGTTCAGTGAAGTTTGTGTTTTTGGTTTTGGTGTTTAGTGTTGCTAGTGCGGTGATGTCTGGAAGACAATGACAAAGTTTTAGGGTGGGTTGATGGTCTTCAATGGTCTACTGTGGTTATAGTCTCTTACTCTTCGTTGTTTTCCTGCTCTGTTCCCTTCTCTAGATCTAGATTCCACCATTCTCTCCGAGGTGGAGATGTGCGGTGGCCTTCAAGGGTTTTTGGGTTCTGAGTATGAATGGGAAACTTTGGGAGGAGTGCTGTGATGATGTTTTGACCATCGATGACATGGTTGTGTTTAGCTCCGGTGAGATGGTGATGGTGGTTGGCATTGATGTGATTGAAGCCGGTGAGGTGATGATGGCAGCGAAATGTTCGATGGAGGAAAGGTGTTCGGGTGTTGTTTTCTCGGGCGGAGGGTGATGGTTGATGGTTTGTGGATCTTGGGGGGCGTGCGACTCAAGTTTCTAGGTGATGGATGGCGGTTGTTTTGGATTTTGAATTTTGAATTCTGAATAGTGGTCTTTGAAAGCGTTTGTATTCGTCTCCTTGTGGGTGTGGAAGATGTGGGATCATGCAGTTGTATTTGGGTTCACACTTTTCCTTAAAAGTGTCATTTGAAAATAAAAAAATATGGATTGTAGGTAAGGGCTTTTTTAATACCATATAAATATTTTTTAAGTTTAAAAACATATTCAGGATGTTTTTTGTCTTCAAAACCAGGAGGTTGTTCAACAAAAACTTCCTCTTGAACATATCCATTAAGGAAAGAACATTTCACATCCATTTAAAAAATTATGAAATTAAATAATTCTACAAAGGCTAATAAAATTTGAATATATTAAAGTCTTTCTATTGGATCATAGGTTTCTTCATAGTCTATTCCTTCTTATTGATTATAGTTTTTAGCAACTAATCTTGCTTTATTTCTTATTATAAATCCATTTTCATCACATTTATTTTTGAAGACCCATTTTACTCTAATAGTAGAGGTTTATTTAGGTCTTTCAACCAAGGTCTAGACTTTGATCCTTTTGAATACATTTAGCTCATCTTGCATAGCCTTTATCCAATCTTCATCACCAAATCTTCATCAGGACCTTTTGGTTCAAATTGAGAAAGAAATACTAGATGTTCTACTTGATTTCTTAAGTAAATTCTAGTCCTTACGGGTTGATTAAAATTAACAATGATATTATCACCAGGATGATTTCTAATAAGCAACTGATTTGGGTTTTATAAAACCTATTCATCAACATAAGGTAGAAAGTCTTCTGGGGTAAATACTTCAGAAACAATTTTTTGAGTATTTTTCATATTAGAATAATTATCAATCAAAGGTTAATAATCAGTTTTGGAAAACACATCAGAATATGGAGGTTGAGGTTGTTTAAAAACAAAAGGACCAGTTTCATCAAATTTGACATGTTCTATTTCCTCAACAATACAATATTTTTTGTTGAAAACTCTATAAGCCTTAGAAGTAGCAGAATAGACTAAGAAAATTTATTCAACGAATTGGGGTGAGAATTTTTGTAACTTATCTTTTGTATTCAGAATGGATAATTTTCATCCAAATACTCTAAAGTATGATTCTTTTGGTTTTCAGCCTATCCATAAATCATAAGGTATTTTATTAAGAAATGGCCTTATTAAAATTCTATTTATATTATAACAAGCATTACTCACAACTTCAGCCCAAAAAGTTTTTATAATAGAATATTCACTCAACACGTTTCTTGTTATCTCTTGAAGAATTCAACTTCTTCTTTCAAAAACACCATTTTGTTGAGGAGTTCTAGGAGATGATAAGTTATGAGTAATTCCTTTCTTACTATACAAAGTTTCAAAATCTGAATTTTCAAATTCTCTACCATGATCACTATGAATAGTTATCAATAAAAGGGGTTTTCTCATTTTTAGCTTTGGATGTAAAGGTTTTAAAATAATAAAAGGCTTTAGATTTCTTTGTAAGAAAATAGACCCATGTATGTCTAGTGTAATCATCAACTAAAACAAATACATAGTATTTTCCTCCAATACTTTGACTTTGTGTAGTACTGAAGAGATCCTTGTGCACTAACTATAATGCGTCAGTAGTTGAGACTTAACTAATTGATTTAAAACTTTACTTATGTGGCTTTCCATATTGACAAGGGTCATATACTTTTGAAGAATGAAATATAAGATCTGATCGATCCTTAACAAGTCCTTTATTATATAGTTTACATAAGTTCCTAAGGTTTTCATTTCCTAGACTTCTATTCCATAACCAAGATTGATCTTCCATTGCACTAAGGCAAGGTAAGTCTTGGATCCTAAGGCCTTCTAAATTAAGTGTATAAACATTCTCATGCCAATGGGTAGAAAGAATGAATTCATCCTTGTAATTGTGTACTAAGAATTTATAATTCCTAAAATTCAAAAGTTAACCTTCATCACATAATTGAATTATGATTATAAGGTTGTTATTAAGACCTTTATCAAATAAAACATTTGAATCTCTTTTTAAATTTAGTTATAGGTTCTCTCTATGGAAAAACAAAACCATGATAATCTGCTTTGAGCATGGATCTTCTAGTCTCAATAACTTTAGAAGTACCAAAATGTGTAATTTTTAACTTCTTCCATATACTATTGGCTGCTTCACAAGGTGATATCTGGTTGTATATATTTCTGGTTATTAAATAAAGTAAATTATTGTATACCTTATAGTTAAGCTAATATTTATGTTTTTATTTTTAGTAAAAGTTATCACTTATTTTTCAGGTATCTTGTAAGATCCAGTAAGCATTACAAAATTGTCTACTCCAGTGTTTATAAAAAATATCTTTATTTTTTCTCTCTAGTATTCATAGTCATTTCCATCAAAAATAGGTGGTCTTGTAGGGTTCAGATTGTCTATGGATCTGACATTGATTCCAACCATCTTTCAAAAAAAAAATTCCACTCCACACGTTAGTGTAATATGTATTTATAAAAAAAGAGTTTATAAAATAAATATAACTAAGTTACAAAATTAACATAAGAAAATATATAAGCAATATAAGCCTGCTATGATACCAATTGTTGGATCAAAATATGAATGTAGATGGCACAATACAAGAGGGGGGGGGTGGTGAATTACAGGTTTAAAATTTCTTGTTTTTATCCCTTAAAAGGATCTATGTTTAAAAAAAACTAATACAATTCACTAGAACTCTTATTGTATTAAAAAAATAATCATAATGACCTTGGGTATGGTAAATATCACAATCATATTGATTGTGATAACATATTTCACAGGTCATAATTGAAACTAATCGTATTCACAGAAGAAATGATTTGATCAGAGTGAGCATGTATTAGATCATAATCACAATGGTTACAATGATTAAAAAAATACAATCAATTATATCATAAAGTGTACATAATCATTTTGGGTATTAAAATTATCATTATTAGTGTATTAAAAATATATCATAATCAATGTATTATAGAGTTATCTTAATCAAAATGGTTATGATAAACAAAATAAAGAATAGAAAGATGAATAAGTAAAACAATTCACTTTCTATTACAATGCAGCAAAAATGTAAAATAATACAATTCTTTTAACCTAAAGAGAAGATTATCCTTTCAACTAGGATATAGGTCCCTTGATTTATACTTTCAAGAAATTATATCTTACCCACACTAGGGTAAGTCCTCGATTCGATGACCAGTTTTAGTTTATCTGCCTATCCCTGACAGCCCTCGATTATGTAGGTAATTGACACCTCTGTCTTCCTATCACTAGAATCCCTCAATCTGAAAAATATCGGCACTAGTCTATCTACCTATCACCGACATCCCTCGATCATATTTACAATTTATCAGTATTTCACAAAGAAAAACAAAACTCCTCGAAGATACAAGTTGTAAGAACCCAGATCTTCTTTTCAGGTATGAATCTTGTTTTCTGGTTGTTTTTGAGAAAAAGTGGAGTTTTTGGAAATTTCAGGAGTACACGCCATGTACTTATAAGTACACACTGTATACCCAGTTTTCATGAGTAGCCATGTGTCGGTCATGTAACGACCGAGCACATGGCTGTGTGGGGTGACCTGGAGACCGCCTAAAGCGAAGGCCGATTAAAGCAAGTACACACCGTGTACCCTCAAAGAACACATTGTGTACTTTATTTTTATTTCATTAAACGGACCAGGGTCGCGTCTAATCGATAGAACACCCTTCTTATCCGTTCGTCTCATCCAGAAGCATCTGTAGCCAACGATTCTTCTCCAATCCCTGACTCGCCATCCGTTCTCTGAATCGACTTCCGTTGATTGCGTTGGAATCGCCATGGTAAGCTCTTCCTTCTTCTAGAGCCTCATTTCCCATTTTCTCTTATTACGTGAGATTTTTTTGGTTGAACATTTTAAAAGTTTTTATAGATCTACGATGTTCTAGGTCAAATCAAAGGTTGGGATTCAACTATATCGATCATACAATGCCGAGGTAGGTGGTTTGTGCCTTTCTGTAGTTAGTCTTTGAGTTATATGTGCAAAAGTGCCCAATACCCTTATTTGGGGTATTGAGTGTTTATGGGCTTTAGCCCTGTTTTTTCCTACTATGAGTTGTGTTCCTAAGTAGAGGATTTATGATTGTAAATAGGGTTATTTACCTTTTTATGTATGTGTTTCCCATGTTTTCTTGATATTGACCATTTGGTCTTGATTTTCCTATTAGGTTGATTTTTTTCCATGCCTAGTATTGTTAGGATGGAGTGATTTTATCTGACATGTTGTGAGATGCTTTAGATTGTTTATCCAAGTAGTTATTGAGGTTTATTTTGGATTCCACATATATTTTGTGCACGATTGACTTACACAGGGCTATGAGAACCTGGTGTGGTAGACCATAGGGAGAATGGATGCTGAGGGCTTCTCCAGAGGGTCTGTTTACTTTTTACATTGTGAGACCATAGGGGGGATGAACTTTGTGCTCCCTCAAAGTGTTTGTAGATCCAAGTTGCGAGAACACAAGTGGAACTGGATGTTGAGTTCTTCTTGAGAGTGTATATAGTTACCAATATGAGACCACGAGGATAATTTAAGGTGATTGCTTCCTCAGAGAGTCTATGCTAAAGCTGAACTATAAGGGTTAGATTATGAGTTCTTCCCCGAGGGTTTCTTGTGTTTGTTTGGTTGAACCAGAGGGGTGAATATGTAAGTACTTTCCATAGGGTTACTTATGATTGCTGGTTGCTTAACTAATAAATGAACATGGATGTAATTGAAACTATAGGATTGTTTACTTTTGAGTACTTCCTTGTTTATTGCTTCATTTTGCATATTGCCTGTCATATATATTCACTGACTATTAGGAACAAATATTTGGGTGGTTTCCTACTGGGACTCATCTCACACCCTATTTGGGTCATGCTTTTGGGCCCAAATAGATTATATTGTTTCATGTCTAGATAAGGTAATGCGCCCTTCTACTTCAGGTACTTGATTGTTGTGGAGCTGGAGAGCATGAGACCAAGTTGAGGCTTGCGATATTGTTGGAGTTTATTTGTTTTCTTTGTACTTTGGTTTAGTACTGTATTCTATAATTGTGACTTGTTTGGATGCTTTCCTAGACATATGTATCATGCATCATTTATATATGTGCTCTAGTTGTTTATTTCTTCAGTATTCTACTATTTACTGTTGTATGGTATTATCAATGTTTATACTATTGTTATCTATTTATTTTTACTACGTTACTTTGCCAATGAGGGCATAGTTTCCCCAATATCACACCCAAGGCCCTCACTACTAGTCGGCGGCCTCTGGTGTTTGGGGAAATGTTCTTGAGGCCATGTGACCAACCAGATACAGGACACCTCTGGGCGGCACTCGGAATTGGGATGTTACAAAGTGGTATCAGAGGAATTCTTTTCTTCTTGAATTACCATTTAGATCCTTTAGTCAGGGATAGGACAGAATGGGTAATTAGTAATAAGATGTGCCCAGAAGTAGCTAAACCATGTATAGGGAAAAGCCAATTTACATCATTTATTACAATTTTTCCTGGTTTTTCACTTTTTATAGTTGATTTTATTTCACCGTTGGGTGATTCACAAGTTTTTTGGTGTTATCATTGATAATTTTGTGGTTCTATTTCTGTTTCAACCCAATGAGATGAGGGTATGTCATCTCATGCATCATATAGGCACTTACTAGAGATCACATGTAATGAATTCTTTCCATGCCATTTAGGGTGCTTAATAATTTCATGTTGTTGTGATAAATGTTGTGCTAGATATGCATGTTGTTGTGATAGATGCCTTGATAGAATACCTGCTATTTTATAAGGTATGGTATTGTGTAAGGTTTCATTTAAATGAACACCAAACTTTGGTTCTTGAGGTGTTATGGGCCCTCATGGATCAGAATTTGGTGGATCATTTCATTTTTATACTTGTATATAACATGAATAAGATACCAAGCTTTAATTCGCGGGGATTATGGGCCCTCACAGATTGGAATTTGGCATTTTAATGTTCGTTTTAGTGTTTTTTTGGGTTCTAGAGTAGTTTTTGAGGCTTACTATCTGGAAAAACCCAAAATAAATGGGGTGTAATGATTAATACATTCCATGTTTCCTTATGTTTGGGAAGGAACAAATTTTCTTAAGTATACGCCGTGTAATCCTTAACCATGTGATTGGATGTGTGGGCAGAGACACGGGGTTGGGAAATCTTTGGTGGAACATGCCATGTACCAGATGTACACGCCGTGTGTATAGACCATGTGTCCAGCTGTGTGACCAACAATATGGGTTGATAATGGGTAGTTAGTACAAACCGTGTCTAGCACAAACACGCCGTGTAGGGTCAGCCGTGTAACTGGCCATGTGACTAACAACACGGGTCAGTGAAGTTCGTCTAGTACACGCCGTGTCTGGCACAAACATGCCGTGTAGTAATTCTCTAGGAGAATCATGTGGGTTAGTCGTGTAGAAAAACTCGAGTAGGAGAACACGATTCAAGTACACGCCATGTCTTGGGAGAACACGCCATGTGTAAGGGGTGTTACACGACTAGGGTTGGCAGGAGTACACGCCCATGTGAAGGCTTAAAGTAACACACCGTGTATCCCCCTTTTGGAAATCTTGAATGCTTTCATTCTCCTATTCTCTTATTACACTTCTAAGTTTCAGTCCTTGTTAATCTTGATCTAAGGTGTGCGTTTGACCTTGCAAAGTCATGCCACCGAGACGTCCTCCGGTTTTACACTAGTTACAGGGTAGTGGACATACACCAGATATGGCAGATCAAGAAATACCAGTAGATCCTCCATTCGTACCTGTCTTGGAACTAGCTGTTATCCTGAATATAGGCACCGATGCACAGTTATGAGAGGGATCTATGAGGTCCATGCAGACCTTACGAGGAGTACTGCATCTTGCCCCGTCTATGGAAGAGTTTACGCGAGTTTTTCAATTGCAGCATCCTCCTACCTTCACAGGGGAAGGAGGACCTCAGGTTGTAGAGTCATGGTTAGAATCCATGCTTTCTATCTTCGAGAATCTAGAGACTCCTCCAGAGAGGAGGGTGAAGCTCACTGCGTATATGATTCAGGACTCCTCCAAGATATGGTGGGATGTGATCTCACAGGCGGGATGCCAGCAGGTCATGTCTTGGGATGAGTTCTAATGTTCCTTCTATGACTACTTTTACCCAGAGACTCTAAGGGCCGACTGAGATCGAGATTTCATGGGTCTGGAGCAGGGTACTCTTTCAGTTATGGAGTATTCTTCTTACTTCACCGATCTGCATCACTTCACACCCATCCCAGGAGGTGATGAGTTATTCCTGGTGAGGAAGTTTGAGGATGGTCTCAGGCACGACATCCAATCTCAAGTGAAAATCTTAAGGTTGACTTTCATCAGTTCTATAGTTAACCAAGTTCTGATCATGAAGCATAATCTGATGGATTCTAGAGCTGTAAGCCAGGGCAGTTCGACATCCAGAGTTGGTACCACTTAGACTGACAATAGGAAGCGCCACAGGGAGTCTACATGTGGAGATCAGGGTATGCGAAATACTTCTTCTGGTGGCCAGGTGGTGTGATACTAGTGCGGGAAGAGCGGGCATACGAGGCCACATTGCCCAAGAAACCTAGTGGAGTGCTGATCTTACGGCAACATGGGACATCTTCAGCACTTCTGTCAGATCTTATCACCATAAGATGATGATAGGGGTTCTGTTTTGACTCCTCATACCAGAGTAGGACCACCAGTTTCTCATCAGTCTAGGAATTGGAGTTCTTCAGGACGTTCAGGCCGAGGTGGAGGCCATGGCCGTAGCAGTCCAACGCAAGGTTTTCGATAGCCATAGGGTGGATCAGTTTAGGGTTCATAGGGCCGAGGTGCAGGTCAAGCCTTTGCAGTGGAACAGACCCAACAGGAACAGGATCCCGACCTCTCTACAGTTCGAGGTACTATCTGTGTTTCCTCAGTTTTATCTTCTACACTTTTCGATATAGGGGATTCCTATAGTTTCATATCTATTGTTTTTATGGGGAGCCTTGGGCTCTGTATATTTACTTATGCTGATGTCCTGATGCTGGACACTCCGTTGGGGATAAGAACAATTAGTGTACATCAATGCAAGGAGTTCTCTCTTGAGGTTGGTGGGTGTCACTTCTTTTGGTACCTCTATGTCCTAGAGATGATAAGATATGATGTCATTATCAGAATGGACTGGTTAGTTTCCATCCAGGCTGTTGTCGACTGCTATCGTCTTAGGGTGAGTTTCACATCACCAGAGGGAAGATCGTTTCTTCATAAGGGAGAATGGGATGTCCATGCAAGAAGAGTGGGACCCGAGCATCATGGGTTAGGAGGAGTTACAACACAGATTACTAGTCTATATCTAGATGACTAGGGGACATCACAGTTGGACTTTCCTCTAGTGGTCGATCATTTTAGGGATTTATTTCCATAGGAATTTTTAGGTTTACCTCTGGAGAGAGAGGTAGACTTTTCTATTGATCTTGTGCCAGGGGTGAAACCAATATCCATTCCTCCTTATATTATGGCTACAACAGAGTTACAGAAGCTCAATAAGTAGTTTGGAGGAGTTGTAGGAAAAGGGTTTCATCCAACCCAATACTTCTCCTTGGGGTTCTCCTATCCTATTTGTGAATAAGGTAGATAGTACCCTCATACTTTGTGTGGATTATCAGAGGTTTAACCAGTTGATGGTCAAGAACTGATATCCCTTGCCAAGGATTAATGATCTCTTTGATCAGCTTCGAGGATCCTATGTGTTCTTGAAGACTGACTTAAGATCCGGTTTCCATTAGTTGCACGTTAGACCATTTGATATACCTCTTACAGCCTTTCAGAGTAGGTATGGTCTATACGAGTATGTGGTTATGTTATTTTGTTTCACGAACATGCCTACTATTTTCATGGAACTGATGAACTGAGTGTTCTATCCATACTTGTATTCTTTCATGGTAGTCTTCATGTACGATATATTGGTGTACTCTCACACTTTACAAGACCATGATACACATCTTGAGATCATTTTGAGTACACTGAGAGAGCATAATTTATATGTTAAGCTCTCAAAATGCCACTTTTGGATGGACCAGATTCACTTATTGGGTCATGTTTTCTCAGAGAAAGGAGTATCAGTAGACCTATAGAAAGTGAGGGTAGTAGTTTTATGGGAGAAACCAAAGAACGTCTTTGAGGTAATGAGTTTTCTAGAGCTAGATGGTTACTAAAAACATTTCATACAGGACTTCTCATGCTTAGTAGTGCCACTGATGGGCTTGACTAAGAAGGGTGTGAAGTACTTGTGGTCAGATTCTTGCGAGTCAACCTTTCAGGAGATAAAAGGGAGGTTGACTTCAGCATCGATACTAGTATTTCTAGAGCCGGGAAATAACTATACCATATACTGTGATGCATCAGGTATCGGGCTGGGATTTGTGCTTATGTAGGGGGAAGGATTCATTGCGTGTGAGTCTCAGTATTTGAGGCCACATGATAGGAATTACCCGACGCATGATCTCGAGTTGGCTGCGGTTGTTCATGCCTTACATTGTTGGAGACATTATCTTATGAGAGAGAATTTTGTGATTTTCACCAACCAAGAAAGTATCAAGTATATATTCACTCAGCATGATCCGAATCTGAGACAATGAAGGTTGGTTGAGTACCTTCATTATTTTGATTTTGAACTTGCCTATACGCCTGGGAAATGCAATGCTATGGCTGATGCACTGAGCAGAAGAACTCAGATACAGGCAGTTCAAGAGGTCAGCAGTGAGTTGCAACTTATGGCTATGTTCTATGAGATTCATTTTGAGGTGCATGACAGACATGGGAGGAATTTCCTTTCTTCTGTAGTTGTTACATCTACTCTACTTGATCGAGTGTGAATGATGCATCTATCAGATGCTGAAGGCCTAGTTCTATGGGAGAGTGTGTCAGGAGAAGACCCTATTCCTGGATGGATGGTATGTGGGATGAGATCTTGCATTTTCATAGACGCATATGGGTGTCATAATACATGTGCAAGGAGATGATGCAGGAATTTCATTCCACAGTTTGGGCAGTTCATCCTGGTGTCACTAGTCTCACTCAAATTTACCCAAGATTTTAGGTTTAAGCGGTCACTTGTAGTTTAGATTGGGTTTTCGAATACTCAGAGACCTAATAAGAAACCTATATACACATACATTCTATGGATAGTTCTTGGCTATGAAGTGGCCATATTTGGGTTGATTTTAGATAGGTGGAAGTGAACACTAAGATTCTTAAGTGAATTCAATTTAAAAGAATGAGTTGATCCTAGGTTTTCACTTGGGGTGGATTGGATGCATTCCTTTTTCAACTATTTCAATTTCTTATATTTGAGATGGGTTCCTTTAATAAGATCAAAAAAATCATCAATTAATGTTTTAATACCTCCAAACCTTAATACTAATCACCTATACACTTGAAGGATCAAAGTTTTGAGCACTCAAAGGTAAAGTTTCGTATTAGCACTTGAAGTGTGCAACCTTAAATTCAACAAGGACGAAGGAGTTTAAAGATCTTCAAAAAAAATTATCAATTAAAAGAAGTGATTAGAAATTAATGGAGTGAGAAATAACATCCAATACAACCCCTTTCTACTCCCTTGGATCAACCCATAAGTGGGCTATCCCTCCATTTATCCTATGGTTTCAATGGAAGCGGGAAGTAGACTCATGAGGGAGGAATTGGAGAAGTAAAAAAAACAATGAAATAACAATAACTCCACAGTTGTGTGATAATTTCACAAGGTTTGGTGTGAATAGGTTCACACCTTGAGGAAATTGTATCAAAGTGATAAGAATAATAATATAAAAAGAGAAGATGAAGAACTTTTATAAAGAATCTATGGTAATTCAATAACTTATAATTGAAGGAATGCGATTACAAAATCAAATTGGCAGCATAAAATTAAAATGAAACAAAGCTCAAAGATGATTAAATAATCCAATTCCAATTCCTTAAATAGGAATTTTGGGAGCCTTGGGTTGAGCCTCTAATAGTGAAAGTCATACCACTTGATTATGGTAGGCTTACAGTGGTGGAAATCTTGTGGAACTTAGACTTTTCCACTCTTGACCCGAGGTGGCAGCCAGCTTGCATCCACCGAACAGAAGCACCTAAATGAGCTTCTAGAAGGCCGAATTAGAGTGGGACATAGAATAATAAAATGGAGCTCCAGGTTTCCCCTAACTTTCTGTAAAGTTTAATCCCAAAAGAGTTTTGGTTTGCGAGATATTATCGAAATGGTGGGCTATTTTTCTCGGTTATAGAATTTGGCCCAGAATTTTATCTCCAACTTGGGCCACCTGGAACTCAATTAAAACATAATAATTTGCTTTGGAAACTATTTAATTAAATGTTACCCATGATTTCCTCTATCTTTATTTCAATTTTCATAACTATTGGGCTTGGATATTGTCTACTACAATAGTTTTATTGGGTTGTTGTCCAGTTTACTTCACCCAGAATGTTGTTTGTTCAAGGCCAACTTTGGTGGTCTTCCAATATGAATCTTCATGTACTCCAAAAGTATGAATTATTACCAATATAATGAGAAAAATTAAAATTAAATATGAAAATAAAATCAATATCATTGGGTACTTTGAATGATGTTCAAAAATGTACAATGTAATAGTGCATTTTAAGAAGGAATTACAATTATAATATGAAATAATGTTCAAAGAGTAAAATGAACTAAAATGGTGTTTATTAATAATAAATCACATTAATATTATATATATTAACAATGAATATTATTCTCATTTAGTGGCTAATCACACCCCCAACTTGAGTTTTACTAGTCCCGTGAAAAATGTTTCTTAAAAATAAGAAATTTGAATTCCCTTTTTCAAAAACATTTTAATACACAATGCTTACTGAAAGAACTCATACCAAAAAATTATCAAACCATAAAAATAATTTAAAACAATATATATCCATAAGAATATCCCAAGACCAAGACCATTCCTTTGTTCAAATTCATTACCACGTTTCATCCAATTTCAATAAAGTATAATGATGTGTTGTGTGTCACAAAAAACATGGAGGTTTATTTTTATTCAAGGGGAAAATGATGGAAGTGATGGGTGGAATCACATTTCAATATTAAGATGAGTATTCAATTTTTTTGTATATTTTTTATTGTTTTTTTGAAATTTTTCCATGGTAATTGAAATTACACTCAATAGAGTCAACCCATGTAGCGAGACTTTGCTGATGACTCCCAAGCTCAAAGACCTTAGGGCACCAAGTGAAACCCACATACTCTAGCATCATATCAAGTTAAATCAGTCAAAAACAAAGTCAAATTACCACAGATAGAGATAAAATTTACTATCTCTGGGCCAAAAAACTATGGAGACATGATCCCCAAGTGCTGAAAGCCACGCATTTGGTTATTTCATTGCTCTACGTGCATATTTATTGTTTTTTTTATTTTTTTTATTTTTTATTGAATACTCATATTAAAACTAAAATGATCAACAAACCTATGCTATTTATTTTGGGGAACCCATGAACTCAAACTAATACCCCACTATCCAAAGGACGTTCATTGTGATTTTTTTTATTTGGATGAAAATATAAACGATGAAATATAACATTGGACAACCACACTTTCCAAAAATCTGTACTCATGAAATTATACATGGATTAAAATAAGAATCAGGGAATGATAAATTATTTGATATTTAGTTTCAAAGTTTTCAATGTGTATTATAATTTTGAAAGTTAAAGGATTTTTTCCTTCCATTTACACACATTTTTTTCAAATCATTTTTTTACACAACTGGATTTTTTTTATTTCATATCCTCCCCAACTTAAAATAACACTATCCCTAGTGTTTGAAGACAAGAAAATTTAGAAGGGGGTAGAGGAAGAGAAGGGGAGTTCAAAAAGGAAATTGAAAATGTGGATCATGGAATGAAGTCACCTGGTGGTTGAAGTTGAAGTTCGTGCTACTCTAATTTAGTCCTTTGATATCCATGTCACTCGCTGAGTTCCCTAGTGAAAAAAGAAAAAAAAACAAAAAAACAAAACAAATATATATATATATATATATATATTTATAATAATAAAAAAAGTAAAATATAAGTATATATATAAAAATTATAGAATAAGGAAGCACTATAAGACGTAGGTCAGTGGTAAGTGCGCGCCCCTGTCTCCCTTCGGTCCTAGGTTCGAGTCCCCACAGCTTTGACGGTTGTGATGGGGTTTTCCCTATAACCTACGATGTGTCCTTTTATTTTTTTAATTATTTTTTTTATTTTTATTTTAACCTACAAACACATAAAAATAAAATGAACCAATGATACATTGTCTTCTTTTTAAATTTCTGGGTAAGGTATTACTCAAGGATCACACCACATGACACAGATGAATATGGCGCTCCCCTTTCATACCCATCCATACTCATAATAAAATAATAGGTCAACAATTTTTTTTATTTTTTTTAAATATCAAAATGATTCATTAATCCTATTTTAAAAATAAACATGATTAAAAAATATTGGAAATATAAAAACCATAGGTTTCCACCCGTGCATTGATTTTTTTTAACATCATTAGCTCGACTTAAACCTCTTAACTTACCCAATACCAAATTTTAACATTTTAAGGACCACATGTTTCTCCACTTATACTAGGATTATATTCATTCTATGTTTATAATTTATTTCATACACAAACCTATGTTCTATAATGAGTGGGAAAATTCAAGGAATATCAGAAATGGTTGATCCAATTTCCTCTATTGTCTTGCCTAAGACATCAATGATCATTACAACTTTTTTTGTTTCAATAGAAGAATTAATTACAAATGAAAGGTCATGTTTATACCCTATGAATGGATACTTGAGTGGGGAAGAAAGGATAATAATTTTGATCTCGGGTTGGATAGTACATTCATACACAGGTGGAGATTTTGAATCCAACTCAGTTTCATTTTCCGAATTTATCAACAAAATTGGTTCCTTTTAAATAGAATATTCAACCACCAAATTGGAAATATCAGTGTCAGGAATGGGTATGGAATCAATTTTTGTGATTTCTCTTAATGTTTTAGTGATTGGTGTTTTTGAAAAATCATAAATGGAGTTATACTTAGGAGACTCAATCCATGATGTCAAATTATCCTCTTTTGAATTCAAAAAATCAATTTATTCTTGATTTAAAGACCCTTAAATAATTACTTTATCTTCTTCATATATCCCAAATACAAAGGTTAGTTCTTCAATAAATTCATGAGAAGTTTGTGGGAAACTAGACACTCCACATAAGGTTATGGAAGGGACAATTAGTGTAGGGATGAGTTCCTCACAAGTATTAATGCATTGTAGTTCTAATCTCAAAGATGAAAACTCAGAATTAATTATCTCCATTTGATTACACAATTGTTCAATAAATATTTGAGGAATATAATTTTTATGATTTTTAACATCATGTAATTTTCCAAGATTGATCTCTTCCACCATCCTTGAGAGGGATAGAAATTTATCCTTTAAACAGTCATCATTTAAATGATTGTGCGTCTCACCGAGTGTGGGGTGATCATTCAAGGATTGATCAAATAAATTCACTGATTTAGAGAATTCTAAATAATGATTTAAATTTTTTTTCCAACATGGGTTTATGATAGGTTAATGTTGAAGAGACTCCATTAGAGTAGGCTGAAACTAGGCTTTTAGATTCTTAGGACACACACAAACAAAAAGGTAAAAAGATAAGAGATATGGGGGTGATAATAGCGAACTTGGGGTGAGAAAAGGATGATAGTGTCTAAGATAACTTACTTAGGTCCCTATAAACATTGCCAAAATTTGGTCTCACCCAAATTTACCCAATATTTTAGGTTTAAGCGGTTGCTTGTAGTTTAGCTTGGGTTGTCGAATCCTCAGAGACCTAAGAAGAAACCTATAGACACGCACATTCTATGGACAGTTCTTTTCTATTAAGTGGAAATATTTGGGTTGATTTTAGATAGGTTTAATTTAACACTAAGATTCTTAAGTGAATTTAATTTAAAATAATGAGTTGATCCTAGGTTTTCACTAGGAGTGGATTGGATGAATTCATTTTTCAACTATTTTAATTTCTTATATTTGAGATGGGTTCATTTAATAAGATCAAAAAAAATCATCACTTACTGGTTTAATACCTACACACCTTAATACTAATCACCTATACACTTTAAGGATCAAAGTTTTGAGCACTCCAAGGCAAAGGTTTGTATTAGCACTTGAAGGGTACAACCTTAAATTCAACAAGGATGAAAGAGTTTAAAGATCTTCAAACAAAATTCTCAATTAAAAGAAGTAATTAGACATTAATGGAGTGAGAAATAACATCCAATACAGACCGTTTCTACTCCCTTTGATCAACCCATAAGTTTTCTAACACTCTATTGATCCTATGGTTTCAATGGAAGTGGGAAGTAGACTCATGAGGGAGGAATCAGAGAAGTAAAAAAAACAATGAAATAACGATCACTCCATCGTTGTGTGATAATCTCACAAGGTTTGGTGTGAAAAAGTTTTCACCTTGAGTCAAAAATATCAAATTGATAATAATAATAATATAAAAATAAAATATGAAGAACTTTTATAAAGAAGATAAGGTAATTCAAGAACATACAATTGAAGGAATGCGATTACAACATCAAATAGGCATCATAACATTAAAATGAAACAAAGCTCAAAGAGGATTAAATCCTCTAACACCACTGCCTTAAATAGGCATTTTGGTATCCTTGGTTAGATACTACAATATTTAAAGTCATACCACTTGATTATGGTAGGCTTACGGTGGTGGAAAGCTTGTGGAACTTAGACTTTTCCACTCTTGACCCGAGGTGGCAGCCAACTTGCATCCACCGAACAGAAGCGCCTAAATGAGATTCTAGATGGACGAATTAGAGTGGTCTATAGAAGAATAAAATGGAGATCCAGATTTCCCCTAACCGTCTGTAAATTTTCATCTCAAAATAGTTTTGGCTTGTGAGATATTATTGAAATGGTGGGATGTTTTTCTGGGCCATAGAATCTGGACCAGAATTTTATCTCCAACTTGGGATGCCTAGAACTCCATTCAAAAGTCAGAATTAGCTTTGTACACTGATGAATAAAATATTCCCCATGATTTCCTCTATATTCAGTTCAATTTTAAGAATTATTGTGCTTGGATATTGGTCACTACAATAGTTTTATTGGGATTCTATCCAGTTTACTTAACCCATAATGTTGTTTGTTCAAGGCCAACTTTGGTGGTCTTCCAATATGAATATTCAAGTACTCAAAAATTATGAATTGTTACCAATGTAATGAGAAACCTAAAAATTAAATATGAAAATAAAATCGAGATCATTGGGTAATTTAAATTATGTTAAAAAATGTACCATGTAAAATGCACATGAATATTATATATATTAACAATGAATATGAGCCTCATTCAGTGGATAATCAGTCACCAAGATGTATCGAGATCTGCATCATCAGTATTGGTGGCCAGGTATGAAGAGAGATGTTTCTGGTTTTGTCATGAGGTGTTCCACCTATCAACAGGTGAAGGTGGAGCATCATCGACCAACAAGGCTTTTACAGTAGTTACCAATTCCCAAGTGGAAGTGGAATGATGTCGCGATGGACTTCGTGATAGGTTTACCAATGTCACCTTGAGGGAATGATGTCGTTTGGGTTGTCATTGACAGACCCATGAAGGTTTCTCACTTCTTTCCAATCAAGGATTCCTTCAGTGTTGATGAGATGGGAAGGTTGTACATCCAAGAGATTGTATATCTATATGGTGTTTCTCACTCCATTTTTTTAAATAGGGATGCACGTTTTACTTCTTGGGTCTGGAAAGGACTATAGAAGGCTTTGGGTACACAGGTACTTCTGAATACGGCTTACCATCCCCAGACAGATGGCCAGTCCGAGCGTACAATTCAGGTTCTAGAGGATATTCTTTAATAATGCATCCTAGATTTTGGAGGTTCTTGGGAGAAGTACATACCTATTGTGGAGTTTTCCTACAATAATAGTTTTCAGGAAACTATTCAGATGGCGCATTATGAGTCTTTATACGGTAGGCCATGCCGATCACCCCTATGTTGGCTGGAATTAGGAGAGGCAGCTATGCTGGGACCTCGTCTTATTCAGGAGACCACAGAATAGATAGAGTTGATTCGAAAGAGGATGGATACTGCATAGTCATGACATAAGTCTTATGATGACTAACAAAGATGACCTCTAGAGTTCGAGGTCAGAGATCAGGTTTTCCTATGTGTCACACCGAGGTTGGGACACAAGAGGATTAGGAGATAGGGTAAGATTTTGTAGAGATATGTTGGACTGTTTGAGGTTTTAGAGAGAGTTAGGCCTGTTTCCTATTGGCTATAGTTAACTTAGAGGTACTGGGATATGCATGAAATTTTCCATGTTTCTTAGTTGCGGTGTTACTTCTCAGACCCGTCTCATGTTTTTCAACCTGAGGAGGTTGAGTTAGAAGTGGATGCATCGTTTGAGGAGCATTCTATCCAGATTGTTGATTGCAGTGAAAAGGTTCTCTGTAGTTGGTCTGTTTCATTGGTAAGAGTGCTATGGTAGCACGAGCGAGTATAGGACGAGAATTGGGAGAGGGAGGATGATGTATGATCAAAGTGGCCAGAGTTGTTCTAGGATTCTTCTTCTATTCCGTCTTTCTAGGGAAATTTAGGGATGAATTTATTTAAGGGGGGAAGTTTGTGAGAACCCAGATCTTCTTTTCAAGTATGAATCTTGTTTTCTGGTTTTTTTGGGTGAAAAAATGGAGTTTCTAGAAATTTTAGGAGTACATGCCATGTAACCGGTTACCACGGGTAGCCGTGTGTTGGTCATGTAACGATCGAGCACATGGCCGTGTGGGGTGACCTGGAACCGCCTAAAGTGGAGGCCGATTAAAGCAAGTACACACCGTGTACCCTTGAAGAACATTCCATGTAATTTCTTTTTATTTCATTAAACGGACCGAGGTCACATATAATCAACAGAACACACTTCTTCTCCGTTCGTCTCATCTAGGAGCGTCTGTAACCAGTGATTCTTCTCTGAGCCCCCGACTCACCATCCATTCTCCAAATCGACCACTATAAATTGCGTTGGAATCAACGTGGTAAGATCTTCCTTCTTCTAGAGCCTCATTTCCTGTTTTCTCTTCTCTCGTGAGATTTTATTGGTTGAAAGTTTTAGACATATTTTTAGATCTACGACGTTTTAGGTTGAATCAAATACTAGGATTAAACTATATCGATCGTACAATGCTGAGGTAGGTGGATTGTTCCTTTACGTAGTTAGTCTTTGAGTTATATGTGAAAAAGTGACCAATAAAGTTTTTTGGGGTATTGCATTTTTATGGGCTTTAGCCCCGTTTTTTTCTAATATGCCTTGTATTCCTAAGTAGAGGATTTATGATTGTAAATAGTGTTATTTACCTTGCTATGGATTTGTTTCCCATGTTTTCTTGATATTGACTGTTTGGTCTAGCTTTGTCTGTTAGGATGCTTTGTTTTCCATGCCTAGTATTGTTAGGATGGAGTGATTTTATCTGACATGTAGTAAGATGATGTAGATTGTTTATCCAAGTAGTTCTTGAGGTTTAATTTGGCTGCCATATATCATTTGTGCACGATTTACTTACACAGGTATGTGGGAACCTAGTGTAGTAGACTATAGGAAGAATGGATGCTGAGGGCTTCTCTAGAGTGTTTGTTTACTTTTTACATTGCGATACCATTTTGGGGGTGAAATTTGTGCTCCCTCAGAGTATCTATAGATCCACATTGTGAGACCACATGGGGAATTGGACATTGAGTTCTTCCTCCGAGTGTCTATAGTTACCGATATGAGACCACAGAGAGAATTTATGGTGAGTGCTTCCTCAGAGAGTCTATGCTAAATTTGAACCAGAGGGGTTAGATTGTGAGTACTTCCCAGAGGGTTTCTTGTGTTTGTTTGGTTGAACCAGAGGGGTGAGTCTATGATTACTTTCTAGAGGGTTACTTATGATTGTTGGTTTCTTAACTAATAAATTAAAATGGATGTAATTGAAACTATAGAGTTTTTTACTTTTGAGCACTTCCTTATTTATTGCTTTATTTTGTATATTGCCTGCCATATATATTCACCAACTTTTAGGCATAGATATTTGGGTGGTTTCCTACTGGGATTCATCTCACACCCTATTTGGGTCATGATTTTGGGCCCAAACAGATTATATTGTTGCAGGTCTAGATAAGGGAAAGTGCCCTTCTACTTCAGGTACTTGATTTTTGTGGAGTTGGAGAGCATGGGACCAAGCTGTGGCTTGCGATGCTGTTGGAGTTTATTTGTTTTCTTTGTACTTTGGTTTAATACTGTATTCTAACATTGTGGCTTATTTGGATTCTTTCCTAGACATATGTATCATGAATCATTTATATATGTGCTTCATTTGTTTATTTCTTTAGTCTTATGCTATTTACTGTTGTATGGTATTATCACTATTTATGTTATTGTTATATATTTTTCTTCACTGTGTTACTTTTCCAATGAGGTTATAGTTTCCCCACTATCACACCGAAGGCCCTCGCTACTAGTCTGTAGCCTCTAGAATTTGGGGAAATGCGCATGAGGCCATGTGACCAACCGGGTATGGGGCACCTCTGGGAAACACCTGGAACCGGGACATTGAACAAGTATTAGGAAAAAGATGTTCATGACTTGTATACTTCATAGTTTTAACACGAAGAAGTATTTTTACAAAGCTCTCACAGAGTGTCTCTAGTTATTCAAAAAGTTTTGAGCTCATCCAAATGACCTGGTATATATAGCCTTTATCCCAACAGTCATATTTTGGATCCAACAGTTAGATTTATTCCTGAAATCTTGGAGGGACATGGATAGTTGGCACTCCAATGATCATATTGTAACTGAAACAACAACATCGGTTAAGAACACATATCAAAATAGAATAAACAACATCATTTTGATTCAAAAGGTTTTCTTTTAGATACAATACTTGTTCTCTAAATATGATAGAGTGAGTATGAAAATAATATGTCCTATCTGATAAAATAAAAAAGTGAATAATAAATTGATATGATGGTTTTAATTTGAAACAGTGATTATGATTTATTCAATCAGTACGATTTTATAATTGAGTACGATTAAGAACGTAATCAATGAGACCGATAGAAATCATATTTAGATTTTATATAATGAGTATGATGATTATCATATCTAATATAATCATATAAAATGACTATTCTTATAAAACAAGTGGGTATGAATATTATCATATCCATATGAGAAAAATCTTAGTTATAAATTAAAACAAATTTTAGATAGTTCATTGAAATATTGTTTCACTTAACAACAACATGACCTAATATTGTGTTTACCAATTTTCAAACTACAATATATCAATGTAAATAAATCCACTTGTTAGTGGTGACGTGAATACTTTGGTATATCAAAGGCATAATGGATTTAGTTTTATTTATAATAAAATATCAGAACATGAGTTATTGGGATATACAGATACTGATTGGGCCAGTTCAGTATATGAAAAAAAGTCAACATTAGGGAGTGCATTCTATCTTGGAGGACTATGAATTTCTTGGCATAGTAAGAAACAAGTCTTCATTTCATTGATCACTACATAAGTTTAATATATTGTTCCCACTAAATATTACATGAAACTATCATGGATGAAGAAGTGACTTGAAGATATGGTATTTTAAGTGAATTATATGATCAAAATCAATTATGATAATTCAAGTGCTATTAATCTTAGTAAAAAAAACACCCATAACTTAAGGATAAATCACTTTGAAATCAAGTATCTATTAATAAAGGGGAAATTTGAGCATGAGTTAGTGAAGTTATAATATATGCCTACTAAACATCAGGTCACATATATAATGACTACAACCTTACCTGAGGAAGAGTTTGATAGACACTGACTAGATCTCAAACTTCAATCAACCCCTACACTTAGATAAGTGTGAATGTGGACCCCCACTATTTGAGGTATAGTACGGATTCATTTGTATGCTGATATAATTTATTTTCATTTTAGATCCCACAAAGGAGTGGAATTTGGGTTTTTTGATAAAGGAGGATATATATTGTTCATTAAAGGGATAAAGATTTCTTAAACCCTTTGATGGGATGAGTAAAGCTGACTTAGGGGGGTGTCTCTTCTATGTTAAATCAGAAGGAGAATTGATGTAGGGGGAGTAATTGAATATGATGATGATGAAGTTGTTCTATCATGGATTATATATCATAAAGTTAGATCAAGATGTTGGTTTTTAAAATATCAAGATAAGATAGAGTTCTGAATGAAGTGATTTATTGATAATATTTTCATGTTATGCTTGTTTATCATGTCGAGCTTGACTCATGTGGTTTTAGCATATATGTTATGTGATTATTTGATTTATATCTAGATTTATAGATGTTGTATGGTGTTTGAATCATAAAAGTGTGAAAAAATTGTAAACTAGTTGGTTAATAATGTTAAATTGTTGTAAACAAACCAAAAGGGGGAGATTTTTAGAAAAAATCCCTAAAGGAAACGTTTCAAAGTTTATAGGTTCTTGTGTTTGTTGAAAAAACATAGAATTATTGAAAAATCAGGATGAAAATGTTCTTTTTGAATCACTTGGATGTTTTGGGATATTTCACAATAAAATTTGAGGCAAAGGTAGGTTTTTTGTAGCATTTATGTGGCCGCATAGGAGGTTCATGAAAGCCAGTTCACATAAGAGTTATGTGAATATATGGTAGGTACATAATATCGAGTTTATGTAGAAGTTATGTGACTATGAATTAAGCACGTGGTGCCGGTCATCTATGAAGGTGCAATGAAAGTGGATTGCAGACCAAAAAGGAGGACTTTACGTGAGGCCGTGAAGGAGTTTGGTGTGAGAAATTTTGTAAAGGAAAAAATATCACATATGAGCTATGTGAGAATGGAAAGGAATTTCATGGAGGAAAATAGTTTCTATAAAGGAATTTTTTCATAATGGAAAGGTAGGAATATTATGTGAATCGCAAAGGATCATGAAGAGGGCTACATGATGACCTCTTTATTTGAGTTGTCATAAAGTGAAAGTCATATGCGAAGGTTGGAAAATAATATTATGGTTAGTAATTTTTTCAGATCTGTTGCCTATATAAATACCCCCAAGAACATCATTGAGAAGACATATAAGAATAAGAAAGGGAAATATGAAAAATAAAGATCATGTCTCTATAAGGTAATTCTTCAAAGAAATCATGTAGAAAGCATGAGTTCATGAAGCAACCCAGTTCCCGAAGTAATACAGTTCACGATTGAGGGTATTTCATGGAGTAAGGAAATTTAAAAAGTAGGGAAGTTAATATATTAATTTACATGAATCATTACATAGAGTAACTTACATATAGGAAGTCCACAGAGGAATTATTAATAGGGAAATTCATGAAGGAGCAGTTCGTGAAGGCACAGTTCATGAAGGGGGTAGTTTGTGAAGGGTAGTTCATAAATGAAATAACCACAAAAAAAATTTACATGGTAAAGGGGATTTCATCCCATTGATGAGAAATGAGATTCATTTCACACCTATGTTGGTGTAAACCAACTTGGAGCTGAAACAAATCATCAAAAAATTATTCTGGAGGTGTAGTGGGATATTTTATGTTGAGAGAGTAGTGATTTCTTCTAAGTGTGAATAGTTGTAAACCAGGGGGAAAGTGAGTTTGCTCTTAATATTATAACAACAATGCACTTTAGTGATTGTGATACATTGGTACAATGTTATTGTATGCTCCTTGTATTATCCTAATTTGGGCGAACCAAGTGAAATTATCTTATCTTTTAAATTCTTTTCATTTTATCAGATATTTCTGTGAGATAAAGAGAGGGGAGTGTTGCATTTAATGATGAAATAAGATAAAAAAGGGGAGGTTTTTTTAATCTGCCATACCCTGATTCACCCCCTCTCATGATATTTAACATAGTGGGGCCAATATAAATGCATGCATTTATGTATATGTATGTATGTATGTATGTATGTACGTATATGTGTATGTATGTATCTATGTGTATGTATATTCGTATATGTTTAAGAATATATGTGTATATATACATGCACACACACACATATATATTCATGTATGTATGTGCATATACATGTATATATGTGTATGTATGTGTGTGTATGTGCATGTATGTGTATGTATGTGTATGTATATGTGTATGTGTATGTGTATGTATGTGTATGTGTATGTATGTGTATTTGTATCTGCATGTATGTGTGTGTGTGTGTATGCATATGTATGTGTGTGCGTGTGCGTTTGTATGTGCATGCATGTGTATGTATGTTTGTGTATGTGGATGTATGTGTATGTATATGAATACATCATTATATAACGAGAAAAGTCATTTTCTTTTTCAATTTCACATATTTCACTATAGTGTATATATACATACATATACATACACACAATCACACACATTTGAGTTTAGATAATAATATACATGTATATTATATACATGTATACATACATACATATAGTTAGAATTAGACTTGTACATGGTTCAGGGGACCCGCTTGACCCGATAAGCCCGACCAGATAAAAAAAGTCATATGCTGTATATGTGTGTTTATGTGTATGTATATGAATACATAATTATATAACGGGAAAAGTCATTTTCTTTTTCAATTTCACATATTTCACTATAGTGTATATATATACATACATATACATACACAATCACACACATTTGAGTTTAGATAATAATATATATGTATATTATATACATGTATACATACATACATATAGTTAGAATTAGACTTGTACATGGTTCAGGAGACCCACTCGACCTGATAAGCCCGACCGGATAAAAATGCCTCGCCCGATTATTAAATGAGCCTAAATTTAAAAACCTCATCAATAATAGGCTTAGGCTCAGGCTTTAATTAGTGATCTGATAAGCGACTCACCCGACCTGATTAAGCTATATTATAATTATTAATTTTTAAATATATTGACATTTGTATTTATTAAAGATTATTATATATAAATAATTTTAATAATAATGTTTATTTATTATATATATATATCATTTATATTTATTATTATATATAAAATGTATTAACATTTCTATTTATTAGAGATTATTATGTATATAATTTATTTAATTCAATAATATATTAAGGTTTTACATGCATTTTTTTTCAAGGTCGTATTATTAAACTGACTTTTTTTTTCAAGGCTCGATTAATAAATGAGTCAGGTTAGGGTTAGTTTGGGTAGACCTGATCAACAAATTGGTTGATTTTTTTTTCTAACATGAACCCGACAAGCCCGACCCATGTACATGTCTTGTTAGAATACATATAATTATCAACATAAATTTATACTTCAATGAAAATAACATCTTTAATTTAGTTAAATGAATTAAAAAATAAAACTTTAATTATAACAAATTAATCATATATAAATTCTATATATTTAAATACATTATTTATATTGTCATTATATATATGTCATCATTTATAATACCAATAATTAATATTATTCAAATGTAATAAATGCATTTTAATAATAAATATATATATGTATATGCAATTTATATTTTTTGGAAAGTTATAATTTCATATAAAAAATAATGAATATAATATTTTTTTAAAAATATATACATAAGTTTACATTTTTATAATATTAAATATTTATTCATTTATATAATTAATAACAGTTTTTCATATTATTATAAATATTTAAATACAATTATTATTAATATTATATTATATTATATTAGGTGCTTGAGCGTATAATTACATCAAACACACACACACCGCACACACACATTCTTGAAAGGTAGGTCATAGCCCCCCAAGGGATAACCCACCTAACCACCCACTTTATTACATCATATATATTTAGCCCGAAGGCCTAGTGGGCTGTAGCCCATTACATGACTCATAGGACTGAATTTTTTTGTATTAAAATTTAATTTTTAATATTTATTCATTTTTAATATTTTTTAAATTTATATCATTAACATTATTTATTATTTTTTTCTATTTTTTAAATTTATTCATTTCTATTCATGACTATTTATTCATTTAATATTGTTTATTCATTTTTAATTTTTATACATTTTTTTAACATTTATTTATACATTTTTTATTTATTATTTTTAAATATGTTTTAATTTATATTATTAATATTTGTTCATTTTTAATGAGTAATTTATTGTTAATATTGTAACAACCCACATATTAATAAGTAATTTTTTTTATAATTTAAATAAATAAAATTTTATAACAAGTAAAATAATTAAATAAATACCTTTATTTCAAATAATGGTATATAAAAATATTTATCAAATATACTTTCATGAAATTTTTTATTATTCTCAAATCTCATATTTTTTTAATAAATTGATATTTCCAAAATAATATTTAAATTAATACTGTTTTGTTTAAAAAAACACATTTTAATATAAATATATTTAATTGATTATTCATTTATAAAAATATAATATTTGAATAACTAAACTTGAAAATTGAAATTACATTTTAGAATATATATATAAATGTAATAAAATGATTATATCTAATATACCAATTTCATTATTTTTTTAAATGATTTATTTGAAATAATAATTGTCTAAAGTACATTATTAATATTTAAATTTTATTAAAATGATTTAATTTATTTGAAATCAATAAATTTTGAATGTTCATATTTTAGTAATATGTTTTATAAAATATAAATATAAGAATTATGATATTTTTGAAATTATAAATATATATTATATAAAAAACAAATTTATACATGTTTACAAAATTAAACTTTTTTTAATATATATAATTATATTAATAAATGAATTTAAAAAATAAAACAAAAAAAGTGATAATTTTTATAAATATATATATGACTTGAAAATATAAAGTATATGTTTTATAAATATATATAATTATTTTGTATATATATATATATATATCAAAACACGATTTAAAATATATATATATATATTTATATGTTTATAAATATAATTATCATTTGTATTATATATATATATATATATTTTATTTTATTATTTTATTATAAAAAATGAAATTCATGTATAGTTTAAAAAAACTTGAAACAAAAATAGAGAGAATAAAACAAAGTATATATATATGTTAAAAAATGCTAAAACTAAAACTAATATAATTATATAATTATAATAATGGGTTTTATATATTCATAATATTGGGTTTTATAATATATTTTATAATTATACAAAAACCGAATCATATAAAATGTTTAAAAAAATGTTAAAACATTTAAAAGAAAGGATGAAAGGATTATTAAATATAATAATATATCATTAATATAATTATGTTGACTTGACAAAACAAAAAAATAGAGAGGATCGAGAGATGTAAAAAAAGGTGAAAAGTGATGGATAGAAAGGAAAAAAAATGAAATGACGTGACAAAAAAATCAAGTGGACTCATGATGTGAATTAAAAGAGAAACTCAAATATAATATTAAATTTAATATAATATTAAATGTTGATTGAAATGATGAAAATTTAAATAGTAATATATAATAATAAAAAAGGTAAATGAAACGCAAATTTTTGTTTTAAATGGAAACCAACAAACGGTCGCATTTCATAGAGGATTTATAGATCTACAAATTGTTCATTTTTTTGAAAACCCAACTTTTGAAGGAAACTTCAAAACATCTTGTTATATATTTAAACATCATCTTTACACACCCAAGAATACCCGACTCTCATCCTCCCAAGTCCCCCATCTTCATTTTTCTCGAATTCCTGAAGCCACAGTCCCTTGATTGATCCAACACAGGTAAGAGATTGTTTTTTTTTAATTTGTGTCTAATTTAAAAAAATTATATAAATATATAAATATATTTATATGTATTTATATATAATCCTTATTTTTAGAATTCATAGGATAAATGATATGTTTTAAATTTTATTTAAGACCCATTATTTTCAAAGATATAAGTATATGTATCTAATTATTTCCTTTGGCTTTAAGGATTTAAAAGTATTTTAAACCAATAATTTTATAAAGGTTTAATTTTATTATTGATCAATTTATGTTTTTACAAAGATATACATACATACATATATACATACATACATAACAACTTTCTGTATACATACATACATACATACATACATACATACATACATACATACATACATACATACATACATACATACATACATACATACATACATACATACATACATACATACATACATACATACATACATACATATATACATACATACATACATACATACATACATACATACATACATACATACATACATACATACATACATACATACATACATACATACATACATACATACATACATACATACATACATACATACATACATACATACATACATACATACATATATGTATGTATTTACATCTATCTATACAACTTTCTATTTTTTTAGAAAAGTTAAAGGTTTTTGTTTTAAATTTTATCTCTATGCCTATATATCATAAGAGGATCATTTATCAAAGGGATTACTTAAGTTTTCAAAACATCATTTTATGTATATGGTATACTGATTTATATTTATGTATACAAATATATGTATATCAATTTATTTATAAATATGGATTAATATTTTGTCTCCAAATCAATTTGCAAAGGTTAGAAATTCGTTCTTAATCAATCATTTTATGGTTTATATTTGTGTGTTAAATGATAATAGTTATCATTTTATGTACCAATCCTAAAAAAGTTATTATTTTATGTGTGAAATTGTATCTACATCCCCTGGTATGTCATGCATAATTATGTATGACCATTATCTAACTTATAAGTGACATTCCATGCATTTTTAATCAAGCATGCACATATTTTATTATGGATTTTATAAGTATAGAAATTTTTGAGCACGAGATTCTCCTAAAAGTGTTTTTATAAACTCTCAAGAATATGTTTATAACATGTTATAAGAAATTCTATTTTCTTTTAAATAAAATAATTTTATGCATGTATTTTAGAAATGTTTTGGGTTAGGATTGAGAAAGCCACGTCCATTAAAAGTGTTTTAAAAAATTGGAACTAGTATAATGAAAGTCATGTTATAGGGAGTAAACCCATACTATTGGATCAAAATATGAATGTAGATGTAACATACATACATACATACATACATACATACATACATACATACATACATACATACATACATACATACATACATACATACATACATACATACATACATACATACATACATACATGTATGTATTTACATCTATCTATACAACTTTCTATTTTTTTAGAAAAGTTAAAGGTTTTTGTTTTAAATTTTATCTCTATGCCTATATATCATAAGAGGATCATTTATCAAAGGGATTACTTAAGTTTTCAAAACATCATTTTATGTATATGGTATACTGATTTATATTTATGTATACAAATATATGTATATCAATTTATTTATAAAGATGGATTAATATTTTGTCTCCAAATCAATTTGAAAAGGTTAGAAATTCGTTCTTAATCAATCATTTTATGGTTTATATTTGTGTGTTAAATGATAACAGTTATCATTTTATGTACCAATCCTAAAAAAGTTATCATTTTATGTGTGAAATTGTATCTACATCCCCTGGTATGTCATGCATAATTAGGTATGACCATTATCTAACTTATAAGTGACATTCCATGCATTTTTAATCAAGCATGCACATATTTTATTATGGATTTTATAAGTATAGAAATTTTTGAGCACGAGATTCTCCTAAAAGTGTTTTTATAAACTCTCAAGAATATGTTTATAACATGTTATAAGAAATTATATTTTCTTTTAAATAAAATAATTTTATGCATGTATTTTAGAAATGTTTTGGGTTAGGATTGAGAAAGCCACGTCCATTAAAAGTGTTTTAAAAAATTGGAACTAGTATAATGAAAGTCATGTTATAGGGAGTAAACCCATACCATTGGATCAAAATATGAATGTAGATGTAACAATACAAGAGGGGGGGGGGGGTAAATTGTAGGTTTAAAAACTTTCATTTTTATACCTTAAAAAGATATATGTTTAAAAATATTTAAACTAATCCAATTCACTAAACCTATTATTATATTTAAAAAAATAATCAGAATGACCCTAGGTCTGGTAAATATCATAATCAGATTGATTGCTATAATATATTTCATATGTTATAATTGAAACTAATCGTATTCACAAATGAAACGATTTGATCAGAGTGAGTGTGTATGAGATCGTAATCACAATGGATACGATGATTAAAAAAAATACAATCGATTCCATCATAAAGAGTACAGAATCATATTGGGTATTAAAATGATCTTTATTAGTGTATTACAATTAACTATTAATCAAATTATTATAGAGTTATTGTAATTAGAATGGTTACGATAAAACAAAATAAAAAATAGAAAGATGAATAAGTAAAACAATTCACTTTCTATTATAATGCAGCGAAAATGTAAAAGAATACAATTATTTTGACCCAAATAGAAGAGTATCCTTTCACCTAGGATAGATGTCCCTTGATTTATATTTTCAATAAATTCTGTCTTAACCACACCAAGGTAAGCCCTTGATTCAATGATCAGTTTTAATCATTCTACCTATTACCGACAACCCTCAATTAAGCAGGTAATCAATACTTTTGTCTTCATATCACTGGAAGCCCTCAATCCGCAAAAGATCTGCACCAGTCTCTATACCTATCCCTAGAAGCCCAAGATCATATTCACAATTTATCAGTATCACATGAAGAAAAAAAAAACTCCTCAAAGATACAAGTATTAGGAACAAACTGTTCACGACTTGTAGACTTTAGAGTTTTCACACAAAGTAATATTTTGATAAATCTCTCGTAGTGTGTCTCCAATTAGTCAAAAAAGTTCCAAGCTTGTCCAAATGACTTGGTATTTATAGCATTCACCCCAAAGATCATATTTTAGCTCCAACAGTCATATTTCTTCCTGAAATCTCAGAGGGACTTAGATAGCTGGCGTTCCAATGGTCATATTATAACTGAAACAACATCATCGTTTTAGAACACATATCAAAACAGAATACATGACATAATTTTTATTAAAAGGTTTTTATTTTTGATACAATACTTATTCTATGAACATGATAGAGTGAGTATAAAATGAATGTGACCTATCAGATAAAATAAAAAAGTGAACAGTAAATTGATATGATGGTTTTAATTTGAAATAGTGAGTTCGATTTATTCAATTTGTATAATTTTATAGGTGAGTATGATTAAGAACGTAATCAGTGAGACTGATAAAAATCATATTCAGATTTTATCTGATGAGTACGATGATGATCATATCTAAGACAATCATATAAAAGGATTATTCTTATAAAACAAGTGAGTACAATTATTATCATATTCATATGAGAAAAATCTTAGTTAGAAATGAAAACAAAAAGTCTTAAATATAATATATGTATTAAAAAAATGAGTTTGTGATTTCCAAAAAAAAGAATATAAAATTCAAAAGAGGAATTTTTAATTAAAAATCTCCCCCTTTTTGGAAATCATGAACCACAAGTTAAAATAATTAAATAAATACAAAGATAGATAAAATTTCATATTCAAAAGACATAGACTTATCTCCCTTCGAGTTTTAAAACTCTTCTGAGTAAAATTTTAATACAACTAACCTCCCCCTTAGGTTAATAAAATCTCTCAAGGATAATATTCTATGATAGTAAACTCCCCCTTTCTAAAAGTATTATCCTTTTAAAAATTTATCCCCCTATCAAAAAAATTACCCCCCTTCTTTAACACATTCTCCCCTATTTAAAAACATTCTCCCCCTTTGTGATTTACAAAAAAATGGGGAAGATCTTATAATGCCTGAAAAAGGGTTAGATAGAAACACAATATACAAAGATATAAAGGATTTGATTGTCTAAAAGGTTTGAAAGAACATTCATCTTTGAAAGAAAACATTCAATCAAAATTATGAAAATATATATGGAGTTTTTTTTGAAACATGATACAAAAAGAGTTCAAAAAAAAAATTTCTTGTCCTTGTATTTATCCCTGTCTTTCTTCATAAAATTCAGGATATACATCTTCATCTTCTTGAACTCTTTTCTGTCTTCCATCATATTTTTCAGAGATTATTTCTGAGGGTGAATAATTTTCTCCTGGTCTATAAAAAACTGATCCTAATTCCAAATTGATTCTTCTTGATAAATAATCTTCTCTTCCAGAGACCGAGTCTGAGATTCCTGAGACCAATTATTTTCTTCCTAAGCTTTTAACTTCTCTTATTGAGCTTGGAGACTTTCTCTGAGATTTTCCTCTTGATCCTGATACTTTTTGGATTGGAATCTAGTTACTTTTTTTTAGGATTTCAACTCTTCTGGTCAGTATGAAATTTCCATTCTTTAAATCTGATACTTTGATGTTGAGTTCCTCCAATTATCTAGAGTGAGTATCATTTGAAGAGTTGAGAATTTCAAAAGCCTTTACTTTAGCATTTATTTCACTAACCAAAATTTTAAAGGCTGCTAAGAGTTCATTTATTAGACACCTTATATCTTTAATCCTATATTTATGATGCTTGACATTCCAATCAATATTATGTGACCACTTTAAAAATTTATTGCAAGCCTTCCTCTATTTCTTATAACATTCTTTAAACACTTTGAACTCAGCTTCAAGTTTCAAAAATCTATCCATAAAAACTTTTACCAATCCTATTCTTTCACTTTGGCTATTTGAAAGAATTTCAATCTTTTCATCAAGTTTTGGAAATCAAGGAATGGTCTTTTCCAACCTTCTTAATGTATGTTCAATGCATTGAATTCCTTTGATTGTAATAGTTCGATCAGAATTAGTGTCATCCATGTAGTTAAGTGGATCACCGTAATGAGTTTCTACTAGTAAATCCTCAAGGTTTTGATTCTCATTTTCATTAGGATATTATTTTTCTTCTTCATCTAAAATTTTAATCACTTTCTTGGATTTTGGTTTCTGATCAACTTTCAATGAGGATTGTATTCATGGGGATATAAATTTATTTGAAGTTGCTTATGAGGATCTAAATGGCATTGTATCATTATGAGATTTTTGACTTGCATCAGCTCCTTTTTCTTTTGATTTACTTTTTTTTATTCCTTAGTACCCTTCTCTTCACTTTATTGTTCTTCATTAATGTATTCATCTATGTGGTGCATTTTAGATTCATATTCTTCTTGAGGTTCTGATTCTTCTCCAACTTTTTGTTTCTTCTTCTCTTTATCATGAACAGAAGGTATTGTTGATTTAATAGGCGCTGAATTCCTAGTAGTTATACTAGTACTGTATTTATTTTCAGACTTTATGAGTTTATCAATATCAAAAATTTTGTTCTTTCTATTTTTTTAGATTATTTTCTTTTTTTCTTGATGTTTTATTGTTTCTTCTATCTGATTCTTTTTAGAAAGGGCCTCAGCTGGATTGAGACCAAATTGTGTATCTCCTTATTTTCTCTGATCATGTTCTCTCCTACATTGTTCATCCATTCCTCCACTATAAACACTTTTCTTATTTGGTTTTGGAATGATATTATACTTTTCTTTTATTTTTTCGGAAACAATCGACACTTGAGTTTAGGAAGCTTCTGCTTCAGGGACTTCTCCTTCAACATTATTAATAAATTTCTTAGAATCAAAATAAAAAATGTATTTTCATCCTTCTTAGTGTATCATCACTGATACAAACAATTATCGGATTTCTCGGTATTTATCCAAGAGTGATGTTTCAAAACTTTATGCTTTTATGAATAAACTTTCTTAGAATGGCTGGGAACATTATCCAATGTGACTTAATACCTCCAGATTTGAGATTTTTTTGAAAGTTATGAAGATTTAACCCATAAGGTTGATCTTCCTCATATTCACAAGATAGTAGAGGGTGAAGATATCTGATACCTTTAAAGTTTTTCTGTCTCCTCTCATGGGAATTAGAAATACTTGCATCCATAAAGTGATTAGCCTATTATCTACTGATGGATGATTTACCCCTCTTTTTTATTAATGAACCTAAAATAGGGATTGATTGACTTTTTCTCTTACAAAAGACCCTCAATTATTTAGTAATTTATGTTAAGGACAAAAAGAATCTCCCTCATATGGAATATTTAGAAAAGAGGATGCTTTCTTGGATGACATAGAGATTTTATTGTCATTGACTCGAAAATATAATTTCAATTTTTCTTCATCTACTTTTACAATATCATAAAATTGAATTACTTCATGAGGAATGATAGGATACCAAGCCTTCAATTTCTCTACACATACTGATTCCCATCCTTGGAATTGAATAATTGTTTTTAGAGTAGAATAATATTTCTCATAGAAATAACTTTTAAGAATCATTTATCTAAATAAATTCATCTTTTCAAAATCTTTCGATGCCATATATTTTGGAAAGGTTGCTAAGTACTTAAACATGAATACACAAGAAGACTCTCAGTATGGAAAAGATCGGCCTTGACTATTTGAAGAGGGACAAAGCTTCATAAAAAATGCTGGAAATTTTGATGTTGGATAGAGATGGGGGTTCCCTATTTATAGGCATGGATAAGTGACCTTTAAGATTTTATGGTCCATATTAGATCAAAGATATCTAATGGCTGAAAATATTTTACCTCTTGAGGTTTTTTTTAAATCTATCGTATTCAAAATAAACTTGATAAGGTTTTAAAATAAATTAAAATATTTGAAATACCAAAAATTTGAAATGTAATAGAAAGTTTTTGGATTATAAATTTTACCTTTCGGAGTTTCTGGATAGATGTATTGGTTTCAATATATTATTCTATTGAAAGCTATGAAATCAAATATGATAAAGTACAACTATGACATGATTTAATTTTCAAGTATGATAAAATATTATTTGAATACAATTGATATTTTATCAGTATAAGAGTGGAACTGATAAAAACATGAAGTTGATTAATAACATGAATCTGATTAAAAACATGAAACCAATTAAAAATATAAAACTAATTAAAAACTTAAAACCAGATATATGTACTCCCCTTTTAGAAAGGATTATCTTAATGTAAGGAGATGGTTAAACAAGAAGTAGATATAAATGATTACTTGATAGTGATCATTCATAGATTCTGTTTAATGTATTCAAATATGTCAGAAGGTAAAGGTTTTGTAAAAATATCAGCAAGTTATTCTTGTGTTCTGATGAATTGTAAAACAATATCCCCTTTTAGTGTGTGATCCCTAAGAAATTGACACCTAATATCTATGTGCTTTGCATGAGAGTGATGTACAGTGTTTTTTAAGGCAATGTAACTAATGTTATCACATAGTACCTGATATTTAGTAAAACTCACACCATAGTCAGTGAGTGTGTGTTTCACCCACAAAACTTGAGCACAACAACTTCCAACTGCCACATATTCAACTTTAGCAGTGGAAAGTGCTACTGAGTTTTGTTTCTTGAATGAATAAGAAACTAATGAATCTCCTAATAAATGAAAGTTTCTAGATGTACTTTTCCTCTATATTCTACAACCACCAAAATCAGTACCCGAAAAACTTTTTAAAACAAAATAATTTCCAGAAGAATAAAAATGTATCAAATATATAGTTACCTTTAAATAGTGAAAAATTATTTTCATTTTTTTTAAATGATATTTTTTTGTATTTTCTTGATATCTTGCACATAAACATATTAAAAACATTAAGTCTAGTTGACTAGATATTAAGTACCGTAGACTTACTATCATACCTCTAAATGTTGTTTGATCCATTGGTTGTCTAGC
Source organism: Viscum album (assembly GCA_963277665.1). NCBI lineage: Eukaryota > Viridiplantae > Streptophyta > Magnoliopsida > Santalales > Viscaceae > Viscum > Viscum album. Next base: position 701,790,954 of record OY728163.1, read on the forward strand.
TTCATCAAGATCAAGGGTATTCGAGGTACTGATTGGAGTACTTATACTTTTAGTGTTTTCATATCCATACTTTTTAAGAAGATCTTTAATATACTTATATTGAGATATATAGGTTTCATTTTATTTTTGGGAAATTTGAAAACCAAGAAAAAATGTTAAATCACCCATCACACTCATTTCAAACCCAAATTTCATAATATTCACAAATGAATCAGTTAAGGATTGATGAGTTGATCCAAATATAATGTCATCAACATAATTTTGAACAATCAAAACATTTTTATTATCTTTATTAATGAAATGATTTGGATCAACAGTTCTATTAATATAATTGTTTTGTAACAGAAATCCTTTGAGTCTATTATACCAAGCTCTAAGGGCTTGTTTAATACCATATAAATCTTTGGTAAGTTAAAAATAATATTCAGTATGTTTTGTATCTTCAAAACCAGGAGGTTATTTAACAAAAACTTCCTCTTGAACATATTCATTAAGGAAAGAACACTTCACATCCATTTGAAATTTTTTGAAATTAAATAATGCTTCAAAGGCTAATAGAATTTGAATAGATTCAATTCTAGCTATAGGAGAATAGGTTTCTTTGTAGTCTATTCCTTTTAATTGATTATAGCCTTTAATAACTAATCTTGCTTTATTTCTTACTATAACTCCATTTTCATCACATTTATTTATAAAGACCCATTTTACTCTAATAATAGAGGCTTCTTTAGGTATTTCAACCAAGTTATAGACTTTGTTCCTTTCAAATTCATTTATCTCATCTTATATATCCTTTATCCAATCTTTATCACCTAAAGCCTCATCAATAATTTTTGGTTCAAATTGAGAAAGAAATTATAGAAGTTCTACTTAATTTCTTAAGAAACTTCTAGTATTTACATGTTGATTAACATTACCAATGATATTATCACCAGGATGATTCCTAAGAAGCAACTGATTTGGGTTGTGTAAAACCAATTAATCAACATAAGGTATAAAGTCTTCTAGGGTAAATACTTCAGAAATAATTTCTTGATTATTTTCCTTATTATAAGAATTATCTATAAAAGTTTGATAATAGGTTTTGGAAAACACATCAGAAGATGGAGGTTGAGGATGTTTAAAAACAAAAGGATTAGTTTCATCAAATTTGACAAGTACTATTTCCTCAATAATACAAGAATTTTTGTTGAAAACTCTATAATCCTTAGAAGTGGTGGAATGGCCTAAGAAAATTCATTCATTAAATTGGGGGGTAAATTTGTGTAAGTTATATTTTGTATTCAGAATGAATACTTTGCATCTAAATACTCCAAAGTATTATTCTTTTGGTTTTCGTCCTGTCCATAAATCATAAGGTTTTTTATTAGAAAATGGCCTTATTAAAACTCTATTTATATTATAATAAGCAGTATTCACAACTTTAGCCCAAAAATATTTTGAAATAGAATATTTACTCAATATGGTTCTTCTTATATCTTGAAGAATGAAACTTCTTCTTTCAATAATGCCATTTTGTTGAGGAGTTCTAGGAGATGAGAATTTATGAGTAACTCCTTTCTTACCATAGAAAGTTTCAAAATATGAATTTTCAAATTCTCTACCATTATCACTATAAATATTTATCAATGAAATGTTTTTCTCATTTTTAACTTTGGCTATAAATGTTTTAAAATAAGAAAATGCTTAAGATTTCTTTGTAAGAAAATAGACCCATGTATGTCTAGTGTAATCATTAAATAAAATAAATACATAGTATTTGCCTCCAATACTTCTAGTTTGTGTAGGAATGAAGAGATACTTGTGCACTAATTGTAATACATCAGTATTTGAGACTTCACTAATTGATTTAAATCTTGACTTATGTTTCTTTTCATATTGATAAGGGTCACAAACTTTTTAATAATCAAATCTAAGATCTAGTAGATCCTTAAAAATTAATTTATTATATAGTTTACATAAGTTCCTAAGGTTACAATGTCCTATACTTCTATTCCATAACCAAGATTGATCTTCCATTACACTAATGCAAGGTAAGTCTTTTCTCCTAAGGTATTATAGGTTAAGTGTATAAACATTCTCATACTAATGGGCAGAAAGAATGAATTCATCCTTGGAATTATGTACTAAGAATTTATCATTCCTAAAATTCACAAGGTAACCTTCATCACACAATTGACTTATTCTTATAAGGTTATGCTTAATACCTTTAACAAATAAAACATATGAAATCAAGGCTTTTCAAAGGAGAAAAATGTTACCTATACCAATGATCTTTCCTCGAGCATTATCTTCAAAGGTAACCCTTCTACATTTCATTTCAATAATTTTTTCAAAGAATTTTTTGTTACCAGTAATATACTGGGAACAACCACTATCCATGTACCATGTGTTGTTTTTGGTACTTTTTTTGTGTTCTTGAAAATAAAACAATTATATTTTCAGAATCCAAACTTCCTTGGATCCGGTATTTTTTGAAAATAGAATATTAAGAATCCAAATTTGTTTATAAAAGTGAGATTTAGGAAATCCTAAGGATTGGATTTTGTTTAATTCTTGTTCCAATTCCCACCACTTCGACACTTAATACATAATGGGGAACTTTTGGGAACAAAATAGTTATTACTAAAAACAGGTTTTGAGTGAAAATAACCAATTCCATAACTATTCATTGGAGGAAGAATTTGTTTATACATTTTTAAAATTTTTCCTTACCAAAATTAAATTTTGATAAAAGTTTCTTAATATAAAATATTTAAGATTTTAGTATAATAACTAAATTATTATCCTTATCTATATTAGTTTTAGAATTAGATTTTGTCTCTAAATCATTTTTCTTAGAAACAACTTTTTTAGGATCCTTAAAAAGTTTATCCTTTTTAGAATTTACTTTCTTAAGATTTTTTTAAATAGAAACAATTTCGAAAGATTTTTCATCAAGATATTTCGAAAGATCTAATACTTCTTTTGTTAAAACTTTGATTCTATAATTTTCCTTATAAAATTTCTTTTTGATCTTACTATTTTCATTTTCAAGTAACTTGGTAAACTAAGATACTTGTTCAAAATAAGGTAAAGCATCTTTTGCTAAGGAATAATATTCATCTGAATAAATATAACCATTCTCATTAGGATAATTAGAATTTAATGTCATATTGGTTAAGGATTCATCAGTGTGTACCTTTTCCATGAAACAATTATTTTCAATAAGTATTATATCAATAAGACCAATATTATTTTGTGAAAAAGATTCATTGTTTGAAGATTCATAAGAATAATATCTACCACATGCACTCAAAGAATCATTTTCCTTCAAGACTTTCCTTACTTTAGGCTTTTAGTACTTTTTCTGATTCCACTTAGAATTCCTGTATTTCCTGTCTTTTCTTTTCATCTTAGGATAATCAGGCCTGATATGTCCATCTTTCTTGCATTCATAATATGTGACTTCAGAGTCTTTCTTATCCTTCTTATCATTTCTCTTATATCTGTATTAGAAATCTTTATTGATAATAATCTTGTTCATTCTTTGATAAATATTGGATAACTCATTCTCTGATTGTTTAGATTCACTAGAGTCTGATTGAACTACAAATTTCTTCTTTGTTGACTTAACAACTTTCTCAGAAGTTTTGGATTTCATCTGATTTGTTGTAGTAGTAAAAGAAACACTCCCATTATTCTTCCTAACATTCTTTTAATCTCTCTTTAATATATTCTCATATTGCAAGAGAGTTCCAAATAACTCATCAATAGTTAGAGTTGTGACTTTCCTTGACTCATCAATATAATTTATCTTTGATTCCCATTCATTAGGCATGATATCTATAATATTATCTATAAGAATATCATCATCTAATACTTTATCTCCCATTAAATATAGTTTGTTTAAAATATTCATGAATCTCTGTTGAATTTTTGTTATAGGTTCTCAATTTGGAAAAACAAAACCATGATAATCTTCTTTGAGCATGGCTCTTCTAGTCTCAATAACTTTAGAAGTACCAAAATGTGTAATTTATAACTTCTTACATATACTACTGGATGCTTAAAAAAGTGATATCTATTTGTATATATTACCAGTCATTGAATAAAGTAAAGTATTGTATACCTTATAGTTAAGATGATATTCCTTATTTTATTTTTTAGTAAATGTTCCGACTTCCTTTTCTAGTATCTTGTAATCTCTAATAAGAATTATAAAATTATCTACTCCAGTGTTGATAAAAAAAATCTTCATTCTGTCTCTCCAAATATTCATAGTCATTTGCATCAAAAATAGGTAGTCTTGTAGGGTTTAGATTGTCTATGGATCTGACATTTATTCCTCCCATCTTAAAAAAAACTTTTCCACTCCACACATTTGTGTAGTATGTATTTATAAAAAAAGAGTTTATAAAAGAAGTATAACTAAGTTACAAAAGTAATGTAAGAAAATATATAGGCTATGGAAACCTGCTATGATACCAATTGTTGGATAAAAATATGAATGTAGATGGAACAATACAAGAGGGGGGGGGTGAATTGTAGGTTTAAAAGATTTAATTTTTATCCCTTAAAAGGATCTATGTTTAAAAAGATTTAAACTAATCCAATTAACTAGACCTCTTATTGTATTAAAACAAATAATAAAAATGACCCTGGGTTCGGTAAATATCATAATCAGATTGATTATGATAACATATTTAATATGTTGTAATTAAAACTAATTGTATTCACAGAAGAAACGATTGGTCAGAGTGAACGTGTATTAGATCATAATCACATTGGTTACAATGATAAAAAACAATACAATCGATTCTATCATAAAGTGTACAAAATCAGATTGGGTATTAAAATGATCATTATTAGTGTATTAAAAATAAATCATAATCAAAGTATTACATAGTTATCATAATCAGAATGGTTACGATAAACAAAATAAAGAATATAAAGATGAATATGTAAAACAATTCACTTTCTATTACAATAAAGTGAAAATGTAAAAGAATAAAATTTTTTAACCCAAAGATAATGGTATCATTTCACCTAGGATAATGGTCCCTTGATTTATAATTTCAAGAAATTATATCTTACCCACACTAGGATAAGCCCTCGATTTGATGATTGGTTTTAGTTTATCTACCTATCCCCTACAACCCTCGATTAAGCAGGTAATTGGAACCTCTGTCTTCCTATTACTAGAAGCCCTCAATTCGAAAAAGACCAGTACTAGTCTATCTACCTATCCGTGACAACCCTCAATCGTATTCACAATTTATTGGTATTGCACGAAGCAAAACAAAACTCCTCGAAGATACAAGTATTAGGAACAAACTGTTCATGACTTGTAGACTTCAGAGTTTTCACATAAAGAAGTATTTTGACCGAGCTCTCACAGAGTGTCTCCAGTTATTAAAAAAGTTTTAAGCTCATCCAAATGACCTGGTATTTATAGCCTTCATCCCAAGAGTCATATTTTGGATCCAACAGTTGGATTTATTCCAAAAATCTTAGAGGGACTTGGACAACTAAAACTCCAACAATCATATTGTATCTGAAGTAATGACATCATTTAAGAACACATATCAAAATAGAATACACGACATCATTTTTATTCAAAAGGTTTTCTTTTAGATACAATACCTGTTCTCTGAATATGATAGAGTGAGTATTAAAATAATATGTTCTATCCGATAAAATAAAAAATTGAATAGTAAATTGATACGACAATTTTAATTTGAAATAGTGAGTATGATTTATTCAATTAGTATGATTTTATAGGTGAGTACGATTAAGAATGTAATCAGTGAGAATGACAAAAATTATGTTCAACTTTTATATGATGAGTATGATGATGATCATATCTAATATAATCATATAAAATGATTATTCTTATAAAATAAGTGGGTGTGATTATTATCATATCCATATGAGAAAAATATTAGTTAGAAATGAAAAAAAGTCTTAAAGATAATATATGTATTAAAAAAACGAGTTTATGATTTCCAAAACAAAAAGGAATAGAAAAGTCAAAAGATGCTTTTTGACTTAACACAGAAGTCTTAAGGGGACTTTGTTCCATATGAGTTATGACCATCGATCTTATTCTTTTATTATGGTCTTTTGAGAACTATAAATAACCCATCAAAATTTATTATTTTCAATGGAGGAATCCCAATATTCTTTTCAAATATAATTATTTTGAGAAATTAATATCTTTCTAATATATATATATATTTATATTCCAATGTTTTGGAAAGCTTAATTTTAAGTATATACATTTATTCAAAGGAAATATTTTAAATATATTTATTTATGGTTTTAAAACCCCTTACTGGGAATATCAAATGCACACCCTACATTTTAATTTTTTTTGTACAAGAATAGTAGAGTTACTTTGTGATGCGAGTTTCTATGAGGAGGCAGTGCACTGAGGAATTTTCTATTTAACTAATTTAATTTTGTATAGTTTTGTTGAAATGTAATATTTATATCTAATTCTATAAAACCTAGACTGAAAAATATCCTCAATTATGTAATGTGTTGTGTAATTATTCAGTTTTTTTATAAAAAAAATTACACAGCAAGTTTTAGCACCGAATCTGGAAGTGTGAGTTCGGGCTGTTATAAATATTTTGTATTTAAATATAATTTTTAATATTTATTCATTTTTATTTTAATATTCATTCAATTTTTTAATTAATAATATTTATTCATTTTTAATATTTTAATAATTTATATAATTAATATAATTATTAATTATCCATTTTTTTTTATTAATTTTTAATTTATTAATTTTTTTTATTTTTAATATTTATTATGTATTAATTTTTTAAGGTAAAACTATATGTATTGTAGAAAAATCTCATATATTGATTAAATTTCTTACGTATTATATGTTTATAGTGCTAACTTTAGCACTGATAGATCTTTTTAATCAATGCTAAATTTAGCACCGATGAAAGGCATATATATCAATGCTTAAAATTTTAGAGATGATAAATGTACTTTTATCAGGACTTTTTTAGTGCTCATAAAAATATACCTTTATCAGTGTTGGACTCAAGATTGATAAAAAAGTTCTTTATCAACACTTCTTGGTTTAGTGCTAATAAAAGTTACTTTTATCAGTGCTTTTTGGTTAGTGTAGATAAAACCCTTTGTCTTTTTTTTTTAAAATAACCTTATAGTTGTGCCACACCTCCTCCTCACTCAAGACCTCACAAAACCCAATCTTTGTTGCCACATTTGTTGAATATTTTTTATGAATAAACCGTCAAAACTGAATATATTCTTTTTGAATCTTATTTTTTCACAATATTTTCATTGTTCAATTAGTTTTCCATGATTTCCCTAATTTTTTTTGTTATTCTTCACATAATCATCTTTATATATTTGTTAAAATTTACACACACACACACACACATATTTATCTCTCTCTGTGTGTGTGTGTGTGTGTGTGTGTGTGTGTTTTATCTCCTTTTTTTGGTCTCGATGTATTTTAAAAAATTCATATTTTTTAGAATATATAGTTTCTACTATAATTTTTATTGAATTTTAATTAGTTTTGATGAGAGGAAGTATATTTTGGGTGTTTAATAATATTTTTGGTTTTTATTTTAATTCAAAAGTTAGTTATTTCCAAAAAAAATTGCTTGAATTGTGTAATAATGGATTTGAGATAAATTTTGATTTGATTTAATTGATTTAGAACTCTTTTGGTTATTAATTATGTGTTTTCTTGATATGTTTTTCATGTAAGTGTTTATTTTAAACTAATTTTATAATGATTTATGGTTAGATGTTGGTTTGAGTTGCACATGGATTCAAAAATTGTAATTAAAGCTGGAACCATGTGTAATATGCTCAAGTAGGAATTTTGGGATCTGTTTAGATGATCCTGGAATACTAATTATGAACCAAGTAAGGTATTTAGTATGAAATAAATCATAACCAATGAAAAATCTCAAAAACCTAAATAAAGGATAAGATATGACATAAACAACATTTATGAAATATAATTATAAAAGTAAATGTTCCTTATCTAAATATGTTTTCTATATTTGAAACATAATTTAGAAAAGAAAAGAATATTTACTAAAGAAAAATTTACATATAAAGTTAAGGTCTACCCATGTTTCCCATATTTAAAGAGAGGAAAAATTTACGCTTTAGATTATTACTATATAAATGAAATCCATTTACTTCAGGGTAGATAGTGAATTTTAAATAAATCATTTTAAAGAAATAAATTACCCAAGGTTAAGGATTCATTAAGAAAAATAATAAAATTTTAATCCTTTATTTAAAACCAATTCCATACTCAAGAAACCAAGAATAAACAAATAATGTAAACAATAATAAACACTGAATTTAAATAGATTTTTTATGGACAACATTACTTTAAAAAATTATAAAATCCATATAAGAACATACAAGGATATAATAACTGACCAATACAAACAAACCATTATAACAGATGGAAATTACTTATTTAAATTAATCATTAACATAAACAACAAAAACTTTACCTAAAACCAACTTTTCGCAAGGTGCTAAATCAAGGTTTTAAATAAAGAAAGTATAAAAAAACCATCAAATAGGTTTATGTAAAATTCCATTTAAAACCTTTAACTTTAAGTATCAAAATATAATTGAAAAACAACCCATTCTAATCCCATTTTTTTTTACAAAAAGTGGGATATACTAAATATCTCCCATATATATGTATTATAATTTAAAATTATATTTTTAAATATATAATTTATATAATTTATGCATGTAAAAAATGATACATTATATGTATAACTTTCATGATTTTATTTATTTATTTTTAAATATTAATATTGAACCAATTAGGATGGAAATGAATTGAAAATGGATGAATCTCAATTGAATGAAAAAAGAGTATGGGTATGGGGTTAAAAATTTCATCAAGTTTACAACAGATCATAGAAATTTTTAGGATTATAGAGATTATTCATGTCACCAAAAGTTCATTCGCCAGAAGTTTAGAGTTAGATAGTTCATTTTGGTCTTATTAGAACAATTATAATAGGATCCTTCAGCATGCAAGTATGTTCATTAGAAGTCTGCAAACTTTTGATGGATGATGTACAGATTGGTCTTTGGGAATGGTGAAAAATGTACTAGTTGAGATGGTTTATTCTGTGAAAGCCTCAGTTGATTAGAGAAGTCGGTGAATGACTTACTACAAATATCATATTATGGTGCAATTTGTTTAACTGAAAATGTAACTCTTTAAAATAAAGTGGGACCAAATGTTGATGTATTGTATCATACTATAAAAAGTGTATCACCATCTTAATAAGCTATAATGTGTTTAATTCCTGTACTCCTAATAATACAAAGATTTTTTGATGTTCTCTTATGGATATAGCATAAAATTTTGAACCATATAAAACTTGTGTGTTCATTTAATTTCACTATTATTTATTCATTTTACCTTGAGACACTGTGTGTGTGTTTTATCTTAGAAGGGGTTATTAGGGTTAATAAAGTATTCCTAATTTCTATACTTCAATATAGGAGGGAAGAACTGGTATTTGGTTTTCCACAAAGTTGAACTACCAGTAAATACAATTTTTTAGTGAATTCAAGGTTCAACCATATGATGTTTATATTATAATTTTAGGTCGGTCTTGTAATGGCCCGGACCTCTTTAGTCCATTACTTTGTGAAAATGTGGTGTTGGAGGTGTTCCGGGAGGTCAAGGTGACTTATCCCCAACACTTTTCCAATTTTCCAGTTCTATGAATAGTGTTTCCAGTTTTATGAACAGTAACGGATCGGTCTGACAGATCGCTCTGATAGATCGGTCTCACAGATCGGTCTCACAGATCGTTCTGACAGATCGGTCTGACAGATCGGTCTCACAGATCGGTCTCACAGATCGGTCTCACAGATCGGTCTCAGAGATCGGTCTCACAGATCGGTCTCACAGATCGGTCTCACAGATCGGTCTCACAGATCGGTCTCACAGATCGGTCTCGAAGATCGGTCTCGCAGATCGGTCTCGCAGATCGGTCTCGCAGATCGGTTTCATGTACAGTAACGGTGGGTGAATAATGTTTCAAGATTCCTATAGTTTTCCCCCTTTTGACGTTTCCTTTGACGTAAAATACATTTAAAGCCTTATTTTAAGGGATCTTAAGGCCGTTTCAAAGGCTATAAATCCTATATTAATTATTCCTAAGGCCGAGATGTTTTTACTTGGTCAAACCACATGGGTTAATGTGATCCGTTTTTAATGGATAATTAACCCGATCTTAAACCGTCGCCTCATTAAATCTTCATAAGGGACAAGATATCATTCTCCCTTGTTCTTCCTCTTTGTTCTTGGCTATGAGATGCTAGAACCTTTCAATCCTTCCCATAGGAGTTTCACAATCAAACCATACTCCTCCGATTGGTTTCGCTCTGTTTTGGATGCAACCGAGATGTGTCGGTGAATCTTCCATATAAGGTATGTTTTATCGACGTTTCTTTGGGGATCATCTTCTCTTGTTCTCCTTTCCATATTATAGAATGAAATATCCATGCTTCTAATGGGTTTTTCTTGGGTTTTGGTTGGTGCTGTCGTACCGTAGCATCCTCGGGTGGATGCAGTTGTCGCGAGAGGAGGATTGTGACCCGTTGCGTGGATAAAGAATGTCAAGAACTCTTCAAGGTAGGGGATTCGTGGATTCTCTAAATTTTTATGTGAAATCGTAGAGTTAGCATGATTTATCCCTTTGGATCACAATGAAATTGACCTAATTAAATATTTGAACTGGATAAAGAAATTGCTATCGCTCGTATGTTACTGCCTCATGTTTTGCTAGATAGTGTGATTTCTATGCTTTCTTTGCTTAGTTGTTTGTTCTTGATGGAAATTTATAAAGAACGTAAAGCCGGAAATAATTAAAAATTAATTGGATAAAGATAAAGAGGCATGTAATTGAATCCGGTTTTTTCCGTTGTTGTAGTTGTTCTAATTTTATGTTAATCAAACTGGCATAGTAAGCATGTTAAATCTTTTTTGATAGATTATTGAATAGGTTTCCTAGAATTGGAACCTACGATTTGGATCTGTTAATTCAAGAGGGATTAAATAACTTGTTGTTGATAAAAGATAATGCCTGATAGGGTTATGAGTTACCCTCTTTCTTGTAAGGCCGAATTCCTTGTGGTTTGGAGCCATGAGTGCTCATTTTGTATGAAGGCTGGATGCCTTGTTAAAGGTCCAAGAGCCCATTTGATGTGATGATTGTTTTCCTACTGCTTGTGCTGTGATGTGAGCCTGGATGACTGTTGTGATATGTGGAGGCATGGAGGCCTTGTGGTTGTGGTAGCGAATGGCGCCTAGAGTGGCGAGATGAATCAATTTATGCATATGAGTGTCGGGGAGGACACCAAGGATGATGGTATGGGATGGATGTGATGGCTGGATGTTGGTGGTTTTGTTTGGTTGTTTATCTACCTTACTTTTCCCCACTGCTCAAGGAAGCTGGTCTTGCTAACCCTCCTTCCGAAGGAGGCGAAGACACGCGGGGTATGCCATGTGATTTCCGTGTTTAGCCTCTCGAGGGAGAATGGGTCTATGCTCTTGCTATAGGTGGAAAATACTTAACGGGTAGTATATCTACTCACCGTGTCGATCCCCCTTTGTGTTTAGTAGCATAGGATGATTTTATAGAATTCCTGGGAATATGGTAAAGTAATTATGAAATGAAAGATTGATTAAATGGTGATAATCCACGGGGATGGAGATACTGTAATTAAAAGGTGATGTGGAATCTTAAAAGGAGAAGTTTATTTTGAATGTGATGCCAATGAAGTTTAATTTGGTTTTTTTCATGGTTAATTAATGTGCAAAGAATTAATTAACGTAAAGTGGAATTGATGAAACAGGGAATGAAGTATCCTAATGAAGTTCTTTAACTGGTTGTGTGCTTATAGGATACATAGTCTTAGAAGTGTCAGCCCGGAGTCCGAGAGACGTTAGCTATAGTTGTGTACAAGACTAGGTTATGCCCATAGTGTGGTTGTGAGATATATATATTCTGTAATTTTTGTGTTTCTAAATGCTACTCCACCCTGTCGGTAAGGGTAACTGACACCCCGGGGATTCTGAGCCCCTAGCGGGGGGGTGTTTTCCCCAACATTCTGATGGGAGGTTGAATGGCTGACTACCCACTTTGACCCCGCTCTCTTCTCTTGGTAGATCTTTGTGCTGGTAGGCCCATTGGTTAGTTTTCCCTATATACTTGTGTAGAGGGCTGTAATGGCTTGTGGTTATTTCACACACATATATTCTGGATATAGTATCATATGGACTACTATAGGTGTAACGTGTATATGTTGTAATGGCTTGAGGATCCTTACTCGGCGTATGGGCTATGATGTATTGACGTATAATACCCGACGTATAATACATGTTATGCGAGCTGTGGTGGCTCCTGGAAACTACCTGGTTACTTTGGGTTGTGAGGATGGTGTGGTGCTTAGCCCAGGTGTCTGCGAGCAAGCCTTTGTGGTGCACATGGTGCATATTGTGGAGCTTAACCCAAGTTTATACGGGCAAGACTTTGGAGAGATATGCACATGACGTATGTCGTTGGGGAAAAGCGGAAAACTAGTGGGGAAGTAGTAGCAGGGTAACCTTGATATTCTTTACTATATGCTATATTCTTGTATGCGTTACTTGGTGAGAGTAGCCATGGTGAGGTTGGGAACTTAGTATACCTGTTTAGGTGACAAGTTAGTTTCACTTGTTGTTCACTGTGCTTTAGCATGATTTCATTACTTTTTCACGAGAGGCTTTGGGGAGGATCCTACTGAGTATACTGTTATAATCACCCTACGTATATATAAACTGTTTTTCAGGTCACTTGGAGTAGGTTGGAGATCAAGATGTTTACTACTAGCTTGTGGTTGCAGGAGCTGTTCAGGCTTGTAGTTGCTGCTGTCTTTTCCTTTCTTATGGGTACTTGTAGTTTTCCCCTTTTAGTTGTAGCACTTTTGCATGGAATTTCATATATGAACAGGGGTTTCTTTTATATTTCAGTTTGGAGTTGGAGTTGATTGGTGTCTATCTTATCTCTCTCTTCCGCATGTGTTCTCTTAGAGGGTAATTCCTCCCATTTGTGTGTTTACTATACCCTCGGTGCTAGTCGCCAACCCGGGACCTACTGGAGGCGGTACTCAGGGGGTCATTATCTCCCTTCTCACATTGTCGGCCCAGGAGGGGTACACTTTGTGGGGAGGGGGTCGTGACAGGTCTTCCCAACAAGTAGTATCATATGGTACTTGGTTTTACACAATCAACAACTTAGGTAACTTTATCACTTACCTCAAATTAATATTATCATCAATTGGTCATTCTATCATTGATAAATATGAAAAAATTAAGTAAAGGTTTGGATTAGTCAGTTTAATGAAACTGAATTTGGTTTTTAGAAGATGTAAATACTAAAATATCTCATCCAAAAGGATCCCAAAATTTTGTTTGGTAAAAAACCTAACAATATGGATAAATACAAATGAGAAAACTTGGAAAAAATGTGTTAAGATTCATGAGGATGACATTGACATGGAATGTGGCCTTCAACACCAGGGAGAAGAAGACCATAATTTCACTTATGAATGCTCTAGTGGAGATTTATAAAAAACAAAAAACCTTAAATAAAGTGTTGTTGATGAGATATTTTTTTTAACTTGAGGCTATTAGATGGAATACCAATGATAGATCATGTAAACGATTTCAACATGATCAGATATCAGCTCGAGTCAGTGAAAGTAACTTTCACAGATGATGTGTGGGACATACTACTAATTTCATATTTACCAAAATATTGGGATGGAATGGTTATAATGGTATGTAATTCCTATGAAAAGACTAATATTTTTGTTTGTGGATGTGCAAAACTTTATCCTAAATGAGGAGATCAAGATAAGAGAGGTCCAAGTTCCTTCCAATAGTGCATTGAATACTAATAAAAGAATACACTCACATAATTAGAATAATCATCAATAATCAGAGGATAAATCTAGGGAGAAGAGTCATGAAAATTAAATTGGTCTTGACCTTACCTACTAGAATTACTCTAAGTGATGAAATATTTAAATAAATTTTAGAAACCATAAGAAATAAACCAAAATAATGACCACTAAAAGTTCCAAATCCATTAATGAAATGAAATATGGTAGATATATTATTCTCAATGTTCACAATATAGTTGAGTCACGGGTGGTTGAATTTAGTGCATCTTTATACTCAATAAATGATTATGGATGCATGACAAATCTATGTATCTAAATTCCTTAGAAATTTTTTTCTATAAGATGTAAATATCTTAATGTAAAATGAGAGTATTCTTTTATTGAAAGGAGTGAGACACATAATGAGTCTTAAGAAGAATATTATTTCATTTGGGTAGTTGAATGATAAAGGCTTATATACTAATTTTAACAATGGAGGTAAGAAAGTGACTTGGGGATCCATGGTTATGGAATGAGGAGAAAAGTACATGAACCTTTATCTGATTGGAAGTTTAGTTGGAAGTAAAATGGATAGAATTTCAACCTTTAAAAATATATATGTATGTAATTTCATACTTGGCCACCTTAGTGATAAGAACATGAAGGTTATATTAGGGAAGTAAATTCTAAAGCTCGATCATACAACCATCTAAAGTTGTGAGATTTGTGTGATTGGAAAGAAAAAAAGGGTTTCATTTAATCTGAATAGTCAGAAGCCCAAATCCCAAAATTTAGAGCTAGCTCACACAAATGTATGGGGATATGATTTAGTTCAATCTCATAGAGGATCATGATACTTCTTCACATTCATTGATGAATCCATGAGGAAGGTATGGGTTTATTTCTTAAAAAATAATTCTAATGTATTTGATTCCTTTGTATAGTGTAAATTCATAGTGGAGTTGGAAAGTGGTTGAAAATTGAATAGATTAATATATGATAATGGTGGTGAATACAATTTTAGAAATTTTTGAAACTTTTATCAAAATAAGGGGATCAATCTTGATATAATAGTACCCAAATATCCACAATAAAATGGAGTTTGAGAGAGGATGAACTAAACTTTGATAGAGAATGATAGATTCATGTGTGTGTACTCTAGTATTCCCAAGTCCATTTGGGTGAAATAAATTAACACAAAAATATAACTGTTCAATAGAAGTCTAATATCTATAGTGGGAAAAATTATATCAGAAGAACTATGGTCCGATAAGCTACCAAAATTTTAATACATCAAAATATTTGGTTTCATTACTTTTTCTCTTATTGATGTAAAGGATAGAGATAATTTGGAGGTAAAATCCAAATTTTTTTTTCTAGCTATGGAAATGAAGATTTTGGTTACCAATTGTGAAGTGATGATCAATGGAAGATCATCATAAGTCAATATGTAATATTAAATGAGGAGATCCTATGAAAAAACAGGGACTTGGCCAAATAAAAAGTTGAGGGAGAGAGGTCAACTATTTAAGTACAAGTCAATATATATGGAAGAATCGATAATTTAAAAACATCAGTAATAATAGATGTCAACATGAATGCACTAGAAATTTAATAATTATATATGTTCCAGAATTATAGAGAACTAAAAAAGTCTGAGGAAAAGCTCCAGTAGCTGAGAAATCAATAATAGGAATGCCAGTAGTTTAAGCACTTGAAATTTATGTTCCAACAAATACATAAACTTATATAAGAAGATATTTTAGAGTCAAATGACCAGTGCAGTGGTACGAGGTCAACATGAACTTATTACTTCTAAAAAATGATAAGGAACCCGAATATTTCTGAAAAGATATAATAACTAGTAATAACTCAAAGTAGTGATAGTCAACTATGGAGGAAGAGATGAATTATCTAAAGTTTAGTAGAACTTAGGATCTAACCGAACCACCAAAAGGGAAACAAGTACTCAAGAACAAATGGTTCTACCATTTGAAAGAAAAATTGACATAAGAAGGTGATACAAGGCATAATTTATAGTGAAATTATTCCAACATAAGTAAGTAATTGATTTCTTGGAAGTATTTTCACTCATAGTAAAGAATAATACAATCTGGACTATGTAGAGAATAATTACATTTGATGGTTTATACTTAGAGTATATGGATATGAATATTTTCTTTCTTCATGATTATTTGGATGGGGATACCTATATGATGCAACCTAAGAGGTTTTAAGACCATTAGAAATATGGCCTTTTCTGTAAACTTAAGAAAAGTATATACGGATTGAAACAGATACCTTGATAGTAGAATCAAAAGTTCTATTCTTTCATGGATAAAGAAGGTTTCACAAGGAGAAAATTTGATCATTATTGTTTCTAATTTTTTTGGAATGATGGAACTTACATTTTAATCTTGCTCTATGTGGATGGCATGTTGCTGGTGGGTTTATAGATTCAATAGATTCTATAGTTAAAGAATAAATTTTCTAGAATATTTGAAATTAAGTGTCTTGGATAAGCCAAGAAAATATTAGGGATGAGGATATAGATGGATTTTAAATCTGTTACTCTAGTGTTATCTTATAAATAATACATCTATAATATCATCGAAAAACTTAGGATAACCAGATGTAAATCTGGCAGAACTCCTCTTGTTGGACAATTCAAGTTATCCAAAGCCCAAACACCTTTAAAAAACATGAGGTCTAATACATAGAGAAAATACTATATGCTTAAACTGTCGTAATATTGATGTATGTGATGATATATATATGTCTATAAATTTCCTTTGTATTGGGAGTAGTATGTTGGTTTATGTATAGCCCTGGTAAGGATAATTTAGAAGTTGTGAAGTTGATTATCTAATACTTGAAGAGATTGGTAGATAAAACATTGTACTTTGCAGAAAATGATCCTATGTAAGGTTTTGTTAATGAATATTTTATTAGTTATTATATCACTCAAAAAAGAATAATGGGTTTTGTGTTTAAATTTAGTGTAATGATGATTAGATAGATGCCACAACTATAGCTGGTGTCGACTTTTTCTACAACTGAAGTAGAGTATGTTATAGCTATAGAAGCTGAAAACACTACAAAAAAACTGGGTTTCCACAACGCCACCCCTTATCAGTGCTAAAAAAGTGCTGATAAAGGGGGTAACTTTAATAGCGCTAAAAAAAGCGCTGATAAAGGGAAATTTTAACAGCGCTAAAAAATGCGTTGTTTAAAGTGTCCCTTTATCAGCGCTTTTTTTAGAAGCGTTGATAAAGGGAGGCCTTTATCAGTGATTTTTCCTAGTGTTGATAAAGTTTATATTTCAAAACAAAATCATGAAAAATAATATATTGTTATATAAGTATATTTATATTGATATAAATATAATATATATTTATTAAATATGTTTTAGATAAGTATAAATAGACTATTACATTTAATATATAAAAAATTTAGTGAAAATGGATTTAAAATATTTTAAAAAATATTATCAACTAATAATTTGCTAAATATCATCGATTAATAATCATTTAATAACAATTTGAAGACACAAAAAATCAAAAAAATTAATAAAAGATCTAAAATAAGTTGAAAATGTAACTCAAACTTCAAACAACCATAACTTTTGATCTGGTTGTCTGTTTGATCTCTACAGCATATCAAATCAAATCTTGTGATGATCTCTATGCGCTAGTGACCAAAGAGAACCTTATATAACATTTTTAGGTCCAAAAAGGCTCAAAAGTCCTCTAAAACTGAGTTTTTAGTTAGAATACCCCGATTTTCTAACATTAAAATAGGTATAACTTTTGATCCGGATATCCTCTAGGCCTATAACACATATCATATCAAATATTGTTTCATTTTATTTGACTTGAGTAGTTGTGGAGTTGAAACAGACTTCTGGATTAGAAGTTATGGTCATTTTAACATTCTATAGCTTTTCAAATACACACATATATATATTTATTCGTATATATATATATATATGTGTGTGTGTGTGTGTGTGTGTGTGTGTGTTTGTGTGTGTGTGTGTGTTGTATATATGTATGTATGTATGTATTTATTTATTTATAAACACACATAAAAAAACATATTTTATAAATGTATTTAAAACTAATCTTATAAATATATATTAATATACAAATATATATATAGATAAAAAATTATAACTAAAAATATATATATATATATAAATAAATATAAATATAAATTAATATATGAATAAATATATATATATATACTAATATATGAATAAATATATATGTATTAATATAACTAAATATATTTATATTAATATTAATCTATATTAATATACGAATAAATATAACTATATATATAAAAATAAATATAAATATATATTAATGTATGAATAAATATATATAAATTAATATATGAATAAATATATATGTATTAATATAACTAAATATATTTATATTAATATGAATCTATATTAATATACAAATAAATATAACTATATATATATATAAATAAATATAAATAAATATTAATATATGAATATATAAATATATATATATATATATTAATATATGAATAAATATATATGTTTTAATATAACTAAATATATTTATATTAATATGAATCTATATTAGTATACAAATAAATATAACTATACACTACTAGAAATTCAGGCTTCTGCGCCTGCTAGCATTAGCGACCGCCAATGGCGGCCGCTAATTCCGTCAAAAAATCTGGCGGGATTTTTCCCGCTTCCAGTCTTCTTCTTCACGGGTTTCCTGTAACACCACGGTGTCGCCGCCTCCTACCGCCTCCGCCGTCGCCCACGCCACCACGGGTGACCTCCAAACAAACCTCGAACTCTGTTGTTGTACCTAATAGGTCCTTGAACCGCTGTGGAAACCTTACCCTACCTCCCCATGACATCCGCCTAGGTACCTTCTTCTTTCCGACCACCGGAAATCCGCCATAGACGGCGACCGAAGGTTTCGGCATCCCTCCCTGCCACCCCCCACGTCACTGTGTTTAATCGACAGTAAGCCACACAAAATGTCGCTGTTTTCATGCGGGGGTTTTAGCGGCCGCCATTGGCGGTCGCTGTTGAGCTTCACCGATGAAGCAACAGCGACCGCCATAAGCGGTCGCTGAGCGGCCGCAAAAAGCCTTTAGCGACCGCTTTTGGCGGTCGCTAATGGCTGCAATTCTAGTAGGGATATAACTATATATATAAATAGATATATCATTAAATAGATAAAAAAACTAAATAGCTTAGTGGTAAAGGTGCAGACGCGTAGGGGGGAGGTCTTGGGTTCGAGTTTAGGTGGAAGCAGGGAGGGGAGTGCGAGCAAGGGGGATGCGTGGGGGAAAGTGCAGCGTGCGGGAGAGTGGGAGGGGGTCCGCCTAGTGTTGATACGAGGGGGGGGGGGGGGGGTCAAGCACTGTTAAAAGCTCCCTGAGTATTTTATTTTTAACTTTGTTTTTAAATTTGTTTACTTTTATCAGCGCTAAAAAAAGTGGTAATAAATGAACTTTTTTATCAGTTCTTTTTTTAGCGCTGATAAAAGGGACCCCCCTTTATCCTCATCTCAATTAACAGCGCTTTTCTAGCATTGTTAATTCCCTTTTCTAGCACTGATAAAGGTCATATTTGCAGTAGTGAAAGGAGTTTGTCTGGTTAAAGTGATTGTTAAAGGAGTTGGGTAAATAATTAGGAGGAACATTATTATGTGATAGTCAGAGTGATATAAAACTTTCCAAGAATATATAATTTCATATTATAATGAAATAAATTGACCTAAAATTCCATTTTGTTCAGAATATACTAGAGGATAAGGTTTTAGAGATATAAAAGATTACAGGGAAGAAAAATCTAGATGACATGTTCATAAAAGTTTTAATCCAAAAATGTTTAAGGAAATATTATTCCCAAGTGGGAATTAGTTGAATGAATGAAATATAAAGATTACTATAAAGAACATGGAAGAATATTGTTTTCCCAGAGTGTTGGAGGATCTCAAATAAGTTCCTTGAAGTAATCTTCAAGTGGGAGATTTTTGAGATTGTGAAGCTTCTTCAAGTAACCAAAACTTTATTAATTAGAGGTTCAGAGTCCAATATTTTTTTTGGTCTTTTTAAAATAACTATAATAGGAACCTTCAACATATTAGTATGTTAACCAAAATTTCAAAAATTTCTAATGAATGATGTACAGATTGGTATCTAGGCATGGTGAACAATGTGTTGGTTGGGATGATTAATTCGTAAGAATCCTTAATTGAATAAATATTCCAATGGACAACTGACTGCAAATATCATATGGCAGTGTAACCTATTTGAATGATAATGTATCTCTTTAAAAGGATGTGGGACCAGCTGCTAATGTATTATACCATATTAAAAAAATGTGTAACACTGGTTTACTAAGCTATAATGTTTGTAATTATTTTACTTATGATAATACAAAGAGTTTTCAATGTTCTCCCATGGATATATGATGAAAGTCTGAACAATACACAACTCGTGTATCCATTTCATTTCCCCGTTGTTTCTTTTTTTCACCTTAAGATAGAGAGTGTATGTGTTCCATCTTAGAAGGGGTGGTTAGGGTGCATCAAGTCTTCCTAATTATAGTGCTTCAATATGGGAGGGAAGATCTAATAGTTGGTTTTACACATCATTTATATAAAGAAACTGACTATAGTAGCCTATATTTGGTGGTTACTTTATTACATTGGCACTTGGTACAAGTGATCACATCCTAAAGGACCGAATAGTTTAGTAGTCTTGGAGAACTAGATATATACTTGAATTACACCTTACATTTGAAACCATAAAATACCACATAACACAATTATTCTCATTATTGTATCCCTTCAAGTTAAACATAAAACATTTCCTTGCATCCTGGGGAAAATAAACATAAGAAAATGGTGAGCTCAAAGGCTCAGTAAGGGTATATATATAGTGGAAGCTAAAAAGGAATAATCAATATGGAAAGGTAAATAATTTAAAACATATTACATTTAGTCAACAACTTGAACATAATGAATAATATGGTAGGAATAAATTATTATAAAATAATTCCATATAAATAATCACATGATCTTGAATCATATCCATAGATATTCTAGATAATCAAATAATTGTAGGTTCCGGGTGTAGCAGAAACGCGTTGGTGGGGGGTTTTACCCAACTTTAATTTTAACGTTAACAACGTTCAATCCGAGATCCGTCACGATTTAAAATGCTGGATCTTCGGAATAGAACAAAGAACAGAAAAAAAAGAAGAGTCCCGAAACCATTGAGATAGGATCATCATATGTTGGTTATAATTAATTTAATTAATTCATAAGAATTACCTCGATGGAATTCTTTCTTCGTTGGAGTCTTCGGTCATGATCCTGTGATCCGTCATTGCATCGTAAAATCCAAGTACATAATTCCTCTAGCGGTGATCCACAAGTGCTCCACGTATCTCTGGAAGTCTCCGAAGGGATCTCCAGGTGCTAGCATGGAAGAACCTTCGCTTGCGATGTCCGCCTTCTACCGCCTTGATCCAGTGGAGGATCTCCCTCTCGTAACTTGAAAGCGTTCTTAGTGGAAAGGGAATTCTCTCTTGGCTTGAGAGTATTTCCAAATCTGTTGTGCACAACAATGGATCTCTATCTGTGAGAATAATGTAATTGGGATTATAATACTTAGAATAATAAAATGAATTAATTGCCCAAAATCATTTAATCATTTCATTTAATTCTTAGTAATACCCCATGTCTTAATGATGACAGTTGACCATCATTATTACTTGACATGCTCCCAACATATTACATTAAAAAATATTTTCTCATGAATCCCGAAAAACAAACTACATGACGTGTATATAAATATACACGACGTTTACTTTTGTTTTTCATTTTTTTTAATTTCCTCCACCATATTTATTATACCTTGAGTAATGGATATTTATTTCTTAAACAAATGTAACTGCATTACTCACTAATAAATATATATATTATTTCTCCCACAATATATTCTCTCGAATAACTAGTGTTGAAATAAATACGATCAGGCATCCTTAAATAATTATTAAACCACAGTTGGGAATAATATTTATTTAACTTGTTAAATTAATATTTAACTGAGATACATGGACACACTTAGTGTGTGACCCTCTAGGCCTCTTTCTCAGTGGCATTAGGCGGAGCCTGCCTAAAGTCCAAGGTTAGCATCTAGCAACATGCTAAGGCACCCATAGAGAAAGAAGTTAACGCCGCAATGACGTGTCACCTCCTATGAACGCTTACCATGTAATATAATCCCTTTGTCTCTATATATCCAATCAAGCGGGTTGCATGCTAGTGCCATCAACCCATGTGCACGATTATTCTTTCTTTGAATTCCTGAAATTGAACTCGCCCATACCTTACCATGGCCATGGATTTATTTAGGCTATATAAATTCCATCAAAGGGCCTGAGATATCTACTTCCGTTATGGAACAGAAGGGACAAATCCTTTCTCGCATTATCTATTAATGCAGTATTACTCGTGACGCACCCAACGTATGCTACCTCTCTGTGAATAGTGTGTCGTCACAGTTTTCGTCAATACATCTAAGTGCACGAGTTATAATACCCATTAATATTAATCTTAAAGTCTAAGGACCAATACACATGTCCGCAGATAGGAACATCCAATGACACTATGAAATGTGGATTTCCTACTGGCAGGTCTCGTTATCATAATATCCTCCTAGATATTACCAAGGGCGCACACCATGAGAAGGTGCCTCAAAGTTTTATGAGTCCTCACCCCTAATGACCTGTATTATTTGTGTCCCTCAAATAATATCATGCGGCCATAGAACATATATTCAAGAATAGTGTTATGGAACTTCCAGGTTTTCATCATAGCAAAGATCCTCTATGACCCATTAATGCAATAGTTGTCCTTAGGACATTATCACATGCATTTTCACGCAGAAGAACAATCAAGATGTGATAAGGCTTTTATTAATGAATAAAGTAAAAAGTAGTTGGTTATAGACCACCAAATCCAACAGACTCCCACTTGGACTAGAGCCAACTGCTAACAACCTTTAACCCGTTATCCCTCACATGATATTCATGCTTCTTCTGAGATAGGCCCTTAGTCATGGGGTCCGCCACGTTCTCTTCCATGGACACTCTGCTCACTACAACTTCACTCCTTTGATAGAAATCCCTCAAGAGGTGATACTTCTGGAGTATGTGCTTTTTCTGTTGATGTGACCTTGGTTCTTTTTCAAGAGCCATCGCTGCAATATTATCATAATACAATGTAATGGGATCTTTACTTCTAGGAACCACATCAATCTCCTGGAAAAAGTTCTGAATCCAGACGGCTTCCTTGGTTGAATCAAAAGCCGCTATATACTCTGACTCTACTGTAGAATCGGCGACAACTGGCTTCTTTGAACTCTTCCAGCTCACAGCTCCTCCGTTGAGACAGAAAACATATCTTGATTGAGACTTCAGATCATTTTGATCCGTCTGAAAACCAGCACCAGCATACCCTCTGATGACAAGCTCCTCATCTCCTCCATACACCATGAACATATCCTTAGTTCTTCTCAGATACTTAAGGATAGTCTTAACAGTAGTCCAATGCTGTTCCCCTGGATATTCTTGATATCTTCCTACCATGCTTAGTGCATAGGCAACATCAAGCCTGGTACATAACATGGCATACATGATGGATCCTATAGCCGATGCGTATGTGATCTTGATCATACTATCTTTCTCTTGTTGTGTCTGAGGACACATTTTCTTAGAATGATGTAAGCCATGTTAAACTGGAACCAATCCTCTCTTGGATTGTTCCATACTAAATCTCTTTAGTATCTGGTCAATGTATGTACCCTGACTTAGTCCAAGCAGTCTCTTGGATCTATCACGAATGATCTTGATCCCTAGAATGTAGGCTGATTCACCTAAATCTTTCATGGAGAAGCACTTGTTCAACCAGTCCTTAATTGACTGTAAGGCTGGTACGTCGTTTCTAATAAGCAATATGTCATCAATATATACTACTAGGATGAAGACCGCATTCCCATTAAACTGCTTATAAACACATGTCTCACATTCGTTCTTAATGAAACCAAATTCCTTTATGGCTTCATCAAATCGAATATTCCATGACTTGGATGCTTGATTCAATCCATAAATGGATTTCTGCAACTTGCAAACCCGTTTGGATTCACTAGGTGTTACAAACCCTTCTGGTTGTGTCATATAGACATATTCCTGAAGGTTCCCATTAAGGAATGTTGTTTTGACATCCATCTGCCAAATCTCGTAGTCATGGTAAGCTGATATGAAAAGTATGATTCTTATGGATTTAAACATGGAAACTAGAAAAAAGGTTCATCATAGTCAATTCATTGACCTTGTCTGAATCCTTTAGCCACTATCCTTGCTTTATAGGTGCTAACTTGACCTTCCATGTCCAGCTTTCTCTTGAATACCCATTTTCATCCAACATGATTTACATCAACTGGATCATCGACCAGAACCCAAACTTTGTTCTGATACATGGAATCCATCTCATAATTCATAGCTTCTAGCCATATTGTAGCTTCTGAGCTTTCTACTACTTCCTTGTAGGAGAGAGGTTCATCATTGTCCAACAATAATGATTCAACATCCTCGGTGACTAGGAAACCAAATCTCTCTGGTTACCTTACCTCTCTTGAGCTCCTACGCAGTACTTGTGTTTCTGGAACCTCTTCCATGGGGACCTGTGGAACTTGTTCCTGTACCAACTCTTGTGTATCTTAAGCATCAACTTCATCTAATTCAATCTTGCGCCCACTATCCTTCTTGAGGATGTGCTCCCTCTCAAGAAATACGGATTGTCTGACGACAATCACTTTCTTGTCTGAAGGGTTATATAGTTAATATCCTTTCATTTCCTTGGGATATCCTATAAAGATACACATCATGCCCCAGGGTGCTAGTTTGTTGCCTGACAAGTCCTTAATAAACACCTCGCATCCCCATACATGTGTGTGAGACAAAGTGGGTTTCCTTCCATTCTATAACTCAGATGGAATTCCATTTGCCGCCTTAGTTGGTACTCGGTTTAATGTGTATGCTGTGGTTTGAAATGGATATCCCCAAAAGGATAATGAAAGATCCGCATGAATCATCATCGACCTCATCATGTCCAACAAGGTGCAATTCCTCCTTTCACTAACACCATTCCACTGTGGTGTATAAGGAGGAGTGAGCTGAGATAGAATCCCAGACTCTTGTAGAAGATCGATGAACTCTTAGTTCAGATATTCTCCACCTCGATCCGATCGAAGCTTCTTTATCTTCTTACCAAGATTATTCTCTACTTCATTCTTGAATTCCTTAAATTTTTCTAAGGCTTCTGACTTATACCTCATTAAGTATACAAATCCATATCTACTCAAATAATCAGTAAAAGTAATGAAGTAAGAATATCCACCTCTAGCTTCTACTGAAAATGGTCCACATACATCCGTGTGTACCAATCCTAGAAGCTCTGTGTCCCTTTCACCCTATCCACCGAAAGGCAGCTTGGTCATTTTACCTTGTAAACAAGAATGACATCTATCAAGTGGTTTTAGCTCAGTAGAGTCTAAATAGTCATCTTGACAGAGCTTTGTCAAGTGCTTCTCGTTTACATGACCAAGGAGGTGATTCCACAACTGGGTGATGTTTGAGTCATGTGAGTTTGTTTCATTATCGATTTCCAACACTTGGTTTTTATAATTTAATACATACAAACCATTATTCAAATATGCCATACCATAACATACGTTATTCTTATAAAAGAGACAAACCTTATTTCCAAACTTGAAAACAAATCCATCCATATCCAAACAAGATACAGAAATTATGTTCTTGGTAACACTAGGCACAAAATAACAGTTTTGTAAAACCAAAATCATGCTAGTTGGAAATGAGAGGTTATAGTCGCCAATAGCCAACGCAGCCAGCCTTGCACCATTGGTAGCTCGACGATCCACCTCTCCTCTGGAGATCTTTCTAAATATACCTGGTTCCTGCATTTGAATACAGATGTGAGCCCCACAAGCTGTATCTAATACCCAATGTGTAGAAATATAAAGATTTCACTCGATAACAAATGCAAATTTAGCATCCCCACGCTTCTGGGTGCAGTTCCTCTTCCAGTGGCCCTGCTTGCCACATGAAAAACACACTGCCTCCCATTCCTTGACCTGACTCTGGATCTTCCCCTTCTTGGAGGGACGGTGCTCGGGGGCTTCAGACTATTTATAAGTCTTTATCCCCTTTGCCTTGTCCTTCCTTTTATTGTTCACCATAAGGACTGCAGGTTTGTCATGCCCCATGTCCTTATCTACTTGGCGAATCAAGTTCAGAATCTCCGATAGACTCTTCTCATTGACGCTCATATTATAGTTGACAATGAAGCTAGAGAAGGTCTTGGGCAGTGATGATATGATGAGATCTGTACGCAACTCATCTGGGAATTTAATCCCTAAGATGTCCAGACATTCAATGTAGCCAATAAGCCTGCCTACATGAGGCCCAGCTGGCGCAGACTCTCCAAGATTAGTTTTAAACAAATCATTGGAGATCTCATACCTCTCCTGTCTCACCTTCTCTTAGTAGAGATCCTTAAGGTGAGACATCATGCTATACACGTCCATGTTTTCATATTGCTTCAAGATCTCATTGGACATGGACGATAGCATGAAACACTGGACATATGTGGCACCATCCATGTGTTTTATATAGAGAGATAATTCCTAATCATTGGCCTCTTTCCCAGGCGCAACTGGAATAGGCTCTTCCAGCACATACAATTTCCTTTCATGGCGAAGGATGACGCGTAAACGCCTCTGCCACTCTTGGAAATTGGTGCCGGTGAGAAGGTTTTCCTTCTCGAGTATGGTTTGCAATGATATGTTTGAAGTAATTTTCTTGTCATTTATACAAATTTAAGATGAGAAAAGGTTTAGTACTTTATTACAGAACTGAGACAAATAAATAAATTAATACTTATTAGTCTCCCACTATTTTATCAAAATCTAATAGCCCTCACCATTGACTTCAGAATATTCTGTTGCCTGAATATTCTAGTGGTAGAGATCCATATTTACCTTCAAATTACCCCAAATAGGGTTGGTCAAGCAACTTGAAGGGTTTTAGGTAGGCATTCCAAATTCCAACTGCATTAACTTGCAGCTCCTTGATCCGCTGAGTGGACTCCCCAATCCCGAAATACTTTTATTTTGGATTTCCTCAACCTTTGCCTCTTGGTCACACCAAGTCCTGCTATAGAAGTCAACCCTTGATGTGAACCAATTCATATCAACCCAAAACCTTGAATTAGAATTCCCCGATAATTGAAAGCACCCCAACTAGGGTTGGTCAAGCACTTTGAACTATGGTTCGATTCTAACCAAGATTATGGAAGGCTATACCGACTTAATATTTCTTTTTAGGGATTTTATCCTTATACGTAAATTTCCATTTTATTATCTTTGATTACATTCTTTTTAATATTAAGTGGGATATACTTAAGTGATTAACCATTTCTAAGATAATATTTACGTATAAGCCGGTTTTATTTTAGTTCCATCTTGCATGCTCGTTTAATTCATTAATTGTGTGATCGTGACAACACACCCATAATAAATAAACCATGCAACTGACAGAAATAAAATAAATGGTATGATCATTATCTTTTCTATTGGTTAGTTTATCTAGCGGTTGATAAACTAACCCAAGACCTAGGGAAGAAAAACCTTGAACCTTTCGGGTTTGTGTTTACAGCTTTACACCTGTCCACCTTTGTATCTCCTTGGATTGGTTTCACCTTGGCTCCTGACTTGAGCCGCCTCCACTAGTTTGGGAGCTCCATCCATTACATATGCATTTATCTCACACATAGGTGAGCGGTGAAAAGGTGTTTTTAAAAAAAGAATCCTTGGGCACGTAGACCCTACATATTAATGAGGAGATGGCTCACATGCCAACAAATTTAATTTAAATAAATAAATTAAAAGAAACTATTCACATATAAAGGTCTTGGTCT
Organism: Viscum album; assembly: GCA_963277665.1. Classification (NCBI taxonomy): domain Eukaryota; kingdom Viridiplantae; phylum Streptophyta; class Magnoliopsida; order Santalales; family Viscaceae; genus Viscum; species Viscum album. The sequence goes on from OY728163.1 coordinate 701,818,988, forward strand.
AGCTGATGATCATCCATATATGCAAAGATATTTACGCATAAATAAAACTAGCATTCAATTATTTAATCATTCTTGTTTAAGATAAATCACGCTCGAATTAATTAATTATCTTTAATTAATCAATCCTTTTATCTTAAAACCCTTTTCTGAATTTCCTGGAGATTATCATCCATCATTATTTTAAACAAATAAATTCATTTAAAATTATCCTTGTATGTAACTTGTACCTTTGAAGCAACTCGGTGAATTCCCATTTATTACGCAGATGTTAAATTAAACACATATATATAAAACACCTATCACGTGTTGTGCCTCAGCTTTACGAATGAACCATAGTACACGTCGCAAGGGTTTGTATAATATAATAATAAATTTTAATAAATCTGCGTAATTTGGGTGGGTACACGGTGTGTAGTTATGACTACACGGCGTGTACTTTTTCTTCACCGTCCATCCGAAGTACACACCCAGGGACATGACGTGTTAATGTACTTCAGAAATTTTCAGAGTACATGGCGTGTCTAGTGGGACACATGCCGTGTAGTTTCCGTGTTACACGGTTTCTAGCCGGGCAAGCCGTGTACGGGGTACACGGCCCAACCCTATCCCAAAGGGACTACACGCTGTGTTCATTGGACCACACAACGTGTAATCTAGAAACTGTGTGCCACCTGTTTCTGGTCAACACACGGCATCTTAAATTCTTAGAAAGAATCCAATACACAGCCTGATTTGGAAGATCCGTCAATGAATTGAACCTAGACTACACGACGTGTACTTCTGAATACACGCCGTGTATTCTGGTGTTGTACGTCCAGAAACGTTTGGCTCCTCTGGATGAGTTCCTCTATTTTATTTTAATCAAAATTAAAAGAAAAATTCGTTTCTGTGGGGTGAATGAGAAACGAGGGAGGAGGAATGGATCTCGATATTCAGATTTCCAGAACAATTAAACTTGAATTAAAATAACTAAATTATTAAATGCGTAAATCATCAATGAAAAACTAAATAATTATAATCAATGATATAAACCGCTCTGATACCACTTGTAGGTTCTAGGCGCAGCGAAAGCGCGTTGGTGGGGGGTTTTACCCAACTTTAATTTTAACATTAAAAACGTTCAATCTGAGATCCGTCACGATTTAAAATGCCAGATCTTCAGAATAGAACGAAGAATGAAAAAGAAAAGAAGAGTCCCAGAACCATTGAGATAGGATCATCATATGTTGGTTATAATTTATTTAATTAATTCATAAGAATTACCTCGATGGAATTCTTTCTTGGTTGGAGTCTCTGGTTACGATCCTGTGATCCGTCGTTGCGTCGTAGAATCCAAGTACAGGATTCCTCTAGCGGTGATCCACACGTGCTCCACGTATCTCTGGACGTCGCCGAAGGGATCTCTGGGTGCTAACACGGAAGAACCTTCGCTTGCGATGTCCGCCTTCTACCACCTTGATCCAGTGGAGGATCTCGCTCTCGTAACTTGAAAGCATTCTTGGTGGAAAGGGAATTCTCTCTTGGCTTGAGAGTATTTCCAAATCCATTTTTCACAACAATGGCTCTATATCTGTGAGAATAATGTAATTGGGATTATAATACTTAGAATAATAAAATGAATTAATTGCCCGAAAGAATTTAATCATTTCATTTAATTCTTAGTAATACCCCATGTCTTAATAATGACAGTTGACCATCATTATTACTTGACATGCGCCCAACGTATTACATTAAACAATATTTTCTCACGAATCCCTAAAAACAAACTACACGGCATGTATATAAATATACACGGCGTGTACTTTTATTTTTTATTTTTTTAATTTCCTCCACCATATTTATTAGACCTTGAGTAATGGCTATTTATTTCTTAAAAAAATGTAACTACATTACTCGCTAATAAATATATATATTATTTTGCCCACAATATATTCTCTCGAATAACTAGTGTTGAAATAAATGCGATCAGGCATCCTTAAATAATTATTAAACCACAGTCGGGAATAATATTTATTTAACTTGTTAAATTAATATTTAACTGAGATACATAGACACACTTAGTGTGTGACCCTCTAGGCCTCTTTCTCAGTGGCATTAGGCGGAGCCTGCCTAAAGTCCAAGGTTAGCATCTAGCAACACGCCAAGGCACTGATAGAGAAAGAAGTTAATGCTGAATTGATGTGTCACCTCCTATGAATGCTTACTATGTAATATAATCCCTTTGTCTCTATATCTCCAATCAAGCGGGTTGCATGCTAGTGCCATCAACCCATGTGCTCGATTATTCTTTCTTTGACTTCCTGAAATTGAACTCGCCCATACCTTACCATGTCCATGGATTTATTTAGGCTATATCGATTCCATCAAATTGCATGAGATATCTACTTCTGTTATGGAATAGAAGGGACAAATCCTTTCTCGCATTATCTATTAATGTAGTATTACTCGTGACGCACCCAACGTATCCTACCTTGCTGTGAACAGTGTGTCATCACAGTTTTTGTCAATACATCTAAGTGCGCGAGTTGTAATACCATTAATAATAATCTTAAAGTCTAAGGACCAATACACACGTCCGCAGATAGGAACATCCAATGACACTATGAAATGTGGATTTTCTACTGACGGGTCTCATTCTCATAATATCTTCCTAGATATTACCAAGGGCGCACACCATGAGAAGGTGCCTCAAAGTTTTATGAGTCCTCACCCCTAATGACCTGTATTATTTGTGTCCCTCAAATATTATCATCCGACCATAGAACATATATTCAAGAACAATGTTATGGCACTTCCGGGTTCTCATCATAGCTGGGATCCGCTATGACCCATTAATGCAACAGTTGTCCTTAGGACATTATCACATGAATTATCACGCAGAAGAACAATCAAGATGTGATAAGGCTTTTATTAATGAATAAAGTACAAAGTAGTTGGTTCTAGACCACTACCTCCAACAATAATCACATGTAAACCACTAACTAATCTCATAATGAGAGAATGCATAATACAAGACATAATAAATATACCGTTAAGGATTTAGCCAATACATCAAATAAAAATGGGTAAGACCTCAGCAAATACCCAAACTAGTTTGTCTCCTGAGACCTATCGATGCATCGAGGGGCTATAATAGTCCCTACTCATCACTTAATAAGTATAATGCATTCCTTATATGAAAGGGGTGAAACATATTCAACATATACATTTGTATTGAAACTATCACATGAAATGTTAATAAATTTAGCCAATAAATAAACATTATCACATACCATAAAAAATAATATGGTGAATGGTATCAAAATATTACATTCCCAATCAAACTGATCATAAACCATTCAATAAAATATGGTAGATGATATCATAAGATATTAAACTTAATGAATCATAAGATTAAACAAAGGATGTTGACATAGATGAAAATAATTTATTAAGATCATTGATAAATTCTTGAGGAAAATACCCTTTTCAATTTGAAATCACTTATTTTTAAAAAACTAAGCAATTATAAAAGAAAAAATTTTCTTTGAAAAGAAATTTATAAAATTATCAAGGAATATTTAAAATATTAAAGAGTTATGAAGGTTGGACAAATCCAATCATGATTTATAAGTTAAATAAAAAGACTCCTATATTTTTGTCATAAAATTCACAAAGTACCTCAATTGGAAAATGAAAAAAATATTCCTTTCAAACCATTTTGTAAAAAAATCAATCATGGGTAAAAATGATTTTAAAAAATTATAGGAGTATATTAAAAACATTTTTGAAAACAATTTTATAAAACATAGACATGCCAGATAAATATTCCCCAGTGGATACTTAAACATAATCAATCCTGAATAATTATGAGATTGTAAAATAAACCCTTACCAGTTGAAAATCTCTTGAATTGTAATCCCCATAAATGAAATAACTTCAAATATAAATTTAGATAACATGAAGGCAAAGATATTTATGATATAATATATAAAGGAGTAAATATATACACCACCCGAAATAAATAAGTGGTGAAAATGAAATATGTCTCACAGAATTAAAATTAAGATCATAAACCCTCACCTTAGGTTTGATTTCCTTTGTACTCATTTGGACCTCCTCTTCTTTGGTAGACTTCTTTTAGATCTCTTCTTAAGAGATTTAGGTTTGGTATTTTGGAAGGACCTAAAATTATAGAACTAGGATAAGTTTTTTTATAATATAAATAGGTAGATTTTGGTCTATTTAGATGACTCAAAGTGTTGTGAAGAAGTGAGGTAGGAGGTTCCCTTTTATAATTGAGGTGAGGAACACTTTTATAATTTCTCAAAATATTAAATTATAATAAATTAATTTATAATTCCAAATGCCTCAAAATAGAAATAGATTCAAAGATAATATATTATATAGTTTTAATCCCATAAACCAATATAATTTATACATGTTTGGGTTTCATTTTAAACCTTATCATTTTGATTAACCCCTTGGTTAGTTATTTTTTACCTTAACCATGGTAACCATTATTTTAACCATAATGGGTTAATAATTTTACTATAAATGAAAAAATGACTCATAAATGGAACATTTATGATGTGTTAAACTATATAAAATTCAAATGGATGAATATAACACTTTTATGAATTTTAAAAATTTAATAAAATATTATTTTTGATAAATTATCATTAATGTTTATTTTGACTCTATTCATTTAATTTGACTTAAAATACATCAATACAAAGAGGAAATTCAAATATAATGATTTAAAACCTCTCTAATATTTCATATAGATATATAAAATTCGTTTCAGACATTAAATCATTCAAATTTTGTCAAAATTAATATTTTTAAAATCATTTATTTTATTTTTCAGTTAATTAAATAAATACTATATTAGAATTTCAGAAGAATTTAAGGTGATTATATAATTTATAAAAATAGAAATAAATTTATATAATGAAAATAATTTTATTAAGATCAAAATATATATTTATGCTCATTAATACCTTGATTTTTTCTCCATGTTCCCACATAAAATATATTAAATACAAAGAGAGTGACATTTTGTAACTATCTTTGATTTAAATAATATATAAGCCATATTCATGGAAAAGTATCCATTAATTAACAAAAATTATAAACTAAAGTGATAAAGGTATAATTAAATTCATATAATAATGTTTAAACAAGTTTAAGTCATGGTTATACCCTTATTTTTTAACCTCTTGTTAACTCTTTTGACAATTACCATACTATTAAAATTTTCTACTATATAAGGGTATGTAATGTTACTATAAAATTAAAAAAGACCCATTAATGGATTATGTTAGATTTAATTAACCATATAACGTTTATTTTTATTAATTTAAGGTTTTTATGATTTTTTAATCATTTAATAAAATAATATTTACAATAAAATATTCATAATGTCAATTTTAAGAATCACTCATTACACTGACTTTAAAAATATCAAGATAACACATATAATTAGAAAAGAATATTTTATTACATTAATAATATGTAATTTTAATCTATAAAATTTAGTTATCACCTTAATTAATTCAAATTATATTACTTTTAATATTTTTAATACCTTTTATTTGATTTTTCCAGTAATTGAATAATTTTTGCATCATCATTGTGTAATCATTTAAGGCAATTATTTCTTCACTAAAATTTAAAAATAAATTACCATGATGAATAAAAATAATTTATATTTAAAAATAATATTTTTAGTCAAATATATCCTCTAAATAACACCATATTAAAAATATTATACTTATTAAAATCAAGAGCGTGACATGTTTGACTTTTCTTTAAATAAAATACTATAAAGGTCATAATCTTATCCAAGTGGCTCCAAAAGTCATAAATAAATTTATTTACTGAAAATAATTTTATTATGATAAAAAAATAAATTTATATTCGTTCAATAGTTATTTTAACTCACATATATATCATGACAACATATGTAATGTGTTATTTTGACTTTGTCGGCCTTACGCAAGCATTTGGATAAGCCACTTGTAATATAACTCTAAAATTTGTTTCTAACCATAAAAACCATATATAATAAATAATATTTAATTTAAAATTATATCAAGGACTTATATCATCCAAATTATTACTTTTAGAATACCAAACTTGACATTTCTAGTGCTGCACAGGATCTGTGTCAGCACTGAAAATGATTTTCAAAATTATCAAAAAATAAATTTTAATTTACATGTTATGAATTATTTTTTTATGATATTTATATTGTAATATCATAAATTTTTCATTTAAATGTTCATTAAATTTTTATATCATTATGTATTGATGATATCATAAGATATACATTATTTTAAAAAAATTGTATTTTTTTACTATTCACCAAAAATTCAACTTTTTCAGAAAATTATAAAAATTTCACTGTAGACTAATTTTAATATAGTGATTTTGAAAATGAATCTCATTTTATAAAATTAATTTTATAAAAGTTAAAAAAATTAATGATATTCATTTTCTTATAGAAAATAATAAAAGCCGCTTTTGAAGAATATATATATTTGAAGAATAAAATGACTTTACTAAAAATCATGTTATTAATTTATAATAATGTATCAATAAATTTATATTGAGTATTAATTACATAATTATTTCATAAAATATTTATTCCTATTCATACCTTCCAAATTAATGACTAAGTTATAAGTCACATTTAAATAATAACATTTGGCTTTCATTTAGGCTCGATGTCGCGTGCAACATAAGCTATCAAACATAGTGTTATCTTAAAATATTAGGGTGTTACATTCACCCCTCCTTAAATAATTTTCATGATTGTAATTTGAAATTTCACTTCAAAAATCAAGGGTTTACATTTGAATATTCATTTATGGAAATCCCACATCATAAAAAGGGTTACTAAAACATCCTCTTAAAAAGAGGGAAATGGAAATGTGAAGGTCACCAAAAATTTGAGATTTAAAATAAGAGGAAATTAATGGGAAGTGAAAATATGGACATGGAAGAGAAATCCAACTATCAAGGTCTGACAGAGATTTATAGAAAATATGATCATGATAACATTAACCATCCCAAAACTATAAATCTATGATCAGTTAAAATACCACTGGTTTCTCAGTAAGAAAATTAAAAAGATAATGTTTTTGTTCCATAATACTTTTCCCAGAGTTGAGGTAATCCTTTAGAATAAGATAATAAGGAAATATACTTACTTGACAAGTAAAGTTTCATCCTTTAATCAATTTCCACCACAAACTAATCTTTTTCTCCAAATGATGAGTATGATTTTTTATGTCTGAATCACTATAATAAAATTTTACTAATGAAAAAAATATAATCCTTCTATCTTTAGATATTATCCAAAACCAATATTATTAGTACAAGATAAGATAACTCCTAAAAACAATAAACCTTCATATGAAGAAAACTACTTTAATCTCACAAAATTCAATAGTAATACCCAAAATTCAACTTAAATCATTCAATAAATAAGTATCATTAAAAGTGCTCAAAAAATATTCTAGCCTAGATTCAAACCCGAAAATCATAAGAATTCGATCACATAGTCATCCTAGATAAATGTTGGTCGGAGTGGAAACTCAAGAGGTGGGTGAATTGAGTTCCTACTTAAAATTTCTGTTAAAAAATTTATCCTAAATATCCCCCAATTTAGAAACAGACCTGTTAATTAAGGAAGTAGAGATATAAATATTTAGTTGGTCAAAAAGTTTCTCAAAGGGAGATGAGTCCTCAGTTGAATCAGTGTACAACACTTATTCAACTTTTGAAATAGGTTTACTGAATTAAACATATATACACACTAACCATAACTAAATATGAGAGTTAATGTAAAATAGTTTTATGTTTTTTATATTATAAGCAGCGGAGAATAGAAAAAAAATGTATTACAAAATATAGTGAACAACAGAGTTAAACAAGAGGTTCAGTCTCAAGATGAGACTTAATCATCTCCACTTGGTGATCACCTACCACCAAGAAATTTATATTAACAATACACTTGATACACAGCCTGTATCGGGATTTACAATAGTTTTCATAAACTGTCGAGGGCTCACACGCTCTACCACAGTTCTTCATCGGAAAAATAATAATCCAGACCACACACGGTCTCTTCCACAGTTACACATGGGAAACATAGTGTAAGAAGTTTGATGTGAGGATTTTCAGTATCCTCCAATTCAAGCACAGGAGATAGGGTGTGTAATAGAAAAACACACACTTCTCAAAAATGTAATAGAAAGAACCCAATAGGGATAAATTTATAAATATTGAGTTTAGAATGCTCTATGTGCTTTACATTTGAGATCTTGACTCCTTTTAGTAAATAATTTGCAGTTCGAGTCATTTTTTGGAAGTTGTCTCAAAAAATAGAGTGTTGTAACTCCAGGTTCTATCTCTTAGGTACTAAGTGTTCTGCTTCTTGGGTTGATAGAGATTTGATGAATCATAGAAGATAGTCTTGATTTTTTTTCTCCTAAAATGATCTTCTTAACGCTCTTGGGTTCACAGTGTGAGTGTTGATGTTCTTCTTTTTTTCTTCATATCTAGCGTGTAGTGACTCTCTCTAGTGTCATCTGGAATAATAATATCTTCACTTCCTTGGTCTTCTATTTTATATTTGAGGTCTCACAAAAGAAATAGACAAAACCATGTGCATTCTTCCTCATACCTCATACTGTCTCGAGATACAGTCTCTTGATATGTCTACAATCAGAATTAATTAATGTCAGAAGCATTAAATTTACCAAATATGACCGTTAGAATAATCTTAATAAATTGAAAAAGTATGGAGTAAAAGAGTGGGTATCGGTAGGCTGGTGATGGTAGCCTTCAGTGGTAGCCTTCAACGGTAGCTTTCAGCGGTAGCCTTCAGCAGAAACCTTCAATAGATTTCATCGGTAGCTTTCAATTGTAGCTTTTATTAGTAGCATTCATCAGTAGCTTTCATCGGTAGCTTTCATCAATATGGTAGCATTCATCGGTAGCCTTGTATTGGTAACTCAGTAGTGAGGTTCCTTAGCGGTAACCTCTATCGGTAAACTTCCAGCGGTAACCTCTATACTTAGAGAAATTTTTTCACTGTAAACTTAATCGATAGAACAGTGATATTAAAGATACATAGTTATCACTTGATAGAAACTATAAATATTAGTGAAACACAATTATCATATAAAAAAATCAAGATTTGGGATTACCAAAATAGGTGTGTCCAAAAATCTTTCTCTTTTTGATAATCACAAATTATGTCAGTGAAAATTTAGATTTAAGTATTATTGAATCAGGGTTATGCACATTTTCTAATTTCTTCAGAGATGTGAGTGTACATATATTTTATATCAGTAAAATTGAACCATGGTTATTGTGGAAAATACAGCAGAGCATATATGTAAGGACTCTAGTCAACTTAAAAATTCTCCCCCTTTATGATTAACAAAAATAATAGAAGACAAAAAGATACAAAAGAGGATTTTTGTATTAATGAAGCAAGAATAAAATATACAAAAATATTAAAAATATCCCCATCAACTAATACATCCCACATTCAATCCAAAACAGAAATTTCCAATGAAGCTTTGTCTTTGGAAGTTGAGGAGGCAGGTTCAGAAGATGGAGGGATTACCCTAGGGATGGTAGTTAATAGTGTAGAAGGAGCTACTACAGAGGCATCAGTAGACCAATAAAGAGTAGATCTATGAGGGATCATAGGGATTAAGCTTCTGATGTCTTGTGTAAGAGTCATCAAATGGGAAGCACTGGTAGAGCCTGAGGCAACTGAGGAATGAGGTAATGCTGGAGGAACAATAATGGGAGTGAAGTTCACATAGAGGAAGGGAAAAAGAAGATTCTTGAAATCCATAATGATGCTTCCTCCTCATTCCATAGTTGAGATAAAATCATCCTTATTCTCCATGAATTTATCCAAGGAAGGAGTCAATTCTCTAAGCCTGCTAACTTGATCCTTAAAATCCTGAGTGACAGGTGGGATTCTCAAGTTTTCCAATAGTATCTTGAAGTGACCATCCATCTGATTCTTAGTGTAAAACCTTTTGTAATAAAAATAAACTTGCTCTTTGATGGAATTCTGATCTCGAGCAGACTCCATTAAGTAATCTCCCACAAGATTATGAATGTCTCTGGTAGTGGAAATGGCCCAAGTCATAGACTGAGGGTTTTAGGTACTTGCACCAGATAACTTCTCCACTTCTTCTCTAACAACTGAACTGAAAGATTCTAGATCAATTGGAGGAGAGGATGAAGAGGAAGCAGATGCATACAGAGGTGCAATTGTGAAAGATATTGTCACCTTAAAATACTTGGTCAGACCACAGATCAATCTTTTCACATAATCATCCTTTCCACTCACATGTGCCTCCATAGACTTCATAAAGTCCTCAAACACAATGACCATCTACTGAACAACACTCTTAACAAACTTAAGGTCTTTGTACACTCAAACCCTTGAATCCATATAGGATTAAAAACTCACAAAAGATTGTTTTACAGATTTCATAGATTCTTCCAAGGTTCTGACTTGATTCTGACATTCCTTTACTTCATGTAGTAAGTTTGAGTGAGAGGTAGAGATTACTCTTTCTAAGGTATATGACACAACTTCTTTATTGAGATCCACTGATATTTCTATCTTAACAGATCACTCATAAAAGTGTATCTTCAAATCTGATTTTAATGATTCTAAATCATTTTTCTTCACATAATCTTGAGGTAGAAGCACTACTGGATGCACAATATTGGTCTCTGAAATAGAAGGAATTGGAGGGATTTTGTTAGGCTTGTCATCTTCAGAGTCTTCATAGTCTAAGCCCAAGACCATGAATCTAGGATCTTTTAACCAATCCTATATTCCATGAGAAAAAAAAAACTGAGCCTGTGGAAATAGGATCCCCCCCTCACTTGGAGCATTCTCCTGGTCAATGATATTTATCTATGACATTCCTCCTTGATCAAATACAACAATAGGAGAGTCCATGGATACTTCTTCTACAGAATCTTCAACCACATCCATAGCAATTTCACCTCCAATAGATTCAACATTCTCTTCCTCTTCACTCTCTACCACTTCTGTGTATCCTATCAAGGGACCGAGACTCAAGCATTCCTCTGTCTCAAATTCCTCAAGATAAATGTCATCTTCATTCTCCTCCCTTGAGGTCTCTGTATGAGTAATGACTCTTAAGACATTCTATTATCCTTCTTCTTCACTAGTTTCATCATAATCACTATCCCTTAGGACAACCTCTCTTCTGGGAAATATCTTTGGTGGTATAGGCTCACCAAAGGATATAACATTGGAATGAGGACTTGAGGGAAGTTCAGGATCACTCCTATCATCTATAGTAGAATCATCTATTACTTCAATAACATCAGCCTCCTCTTCTTAATCTGAGTAAACTGGTTCCACTTCATCAGATTTTAAACCTAGATCTATATTATTCTTTGGCCTAGTAGGATTGGTAACAGGATTGAATTCCTCATACAACTTAGCCTTATCATTCACCCATTTTTCTTTCCACGGGTTCTGGTTTATCTTTATAAATTTTCAAATTACTTTGGTAATGCAGAAGTTGTCCCATACAACTACTATTTCCTACTTATTTCTAGTAACACCTTTCACTCTCAACATCAAGGAAATAAACATGGAATGAAATAAAGCATTTGATTTTGAACTTGGCCAAGCCATATCCTCTAACTGAATCATCAACAATCTACAAAGATTTATCCTCTATCCTTGCTTTAACAGATACAATAGAAATATGTCTTGATACCTCAAGGTGGAAAAGTCCCCTCTCTTGAGACTCAAAAAATGTTGAACAAATTTAAAAAGTAACCTATTTTCTCTTTCCATTTTAGCATTAATCATCTTTCTAGGGATTCCATTCCCTGTCAGCTCAGCCAAAGCTTCTTCACAGTAGAAATAATCACTGGTGGGAGGCACCACTTCAAAGTAATAATAAAAAATTCCTTCATGTGGGACTCTTAAGCATTCATCCCATTCAAAAGATTAGAAGCTCACACTTACTCCATTTACCTTTGAACACATTAGGTTATCATCCTTATACTGCTTGAACTTTAGAGATTCATAAAATTCCTTCATTAGCTTTGGGTAGTATGGTCCATTATTATTTGAAAAACATTCTACCCAATCCCAAGCTTCGAGTGCCTTCAGCACCAGAGAATTTCTTAACATCAGCCATTCCAAACTTAATTCATTTTCAAACATAATTCTCCACTTTAAAAAAATGAGTTTTGATTAGTTTTTCTACTACTTTGATTCCACTACTAGACCCAATTCTAGGTCTCTTAAGGTTAGGTGCATCTCCTTCATCACCAACCATCGGTCTCTTCAGCCTTTCCATTGCAATCTGGAGGGATTCGAGGGTTTCAGCAGAAGGTTAGGTTCCAAGGTTAGGGAGTAAGAGGTTCATAAGAGGATTGAAGTGAATTGAAATGTGGTTTTTACTTTGTTTTTATCATTTAGGGATAAAAAAAATAGAGTAAAAGAAATAAATAATATTAAAATGTTTTAGATTTCGATAGAAAAACACGAAGTCCCGGACTTAAGTAAGGTCAATTATCGGTAAGGTGCCAACAGTGAGGTCCAACGGCGAGGTCCTAATGATGAGGTATTATCGGTGAGGTCTAACAGTGAGGTCTTATTAGTGAGTTCTAATGGTGAGGTATTATCAGTGAGGTCTAATAGTGAGGTCTTAATGGTGAGGTCTTATCAGTGAGGTCTAATGGTGAGGTATTATCAGTGAGGTCTTATCAGTGAGGTCTAATAGCGAGGTCTTATCGGTGAGGTATAACGGTGAGGTCTTATCGGTGAGGTATAACAGTGAGGTCTAATATTAAAAGTTTTTCATACCTAACTCATGTTTGAGGTAATTTAACCTCTCAAATTTCATAGGCTTTGTAAATATATCTTCCAATTGATGTTTAGTGCCAATGAATTCAAGAGTGATATAACCTCTTTGATAATGATCTCTCAAAAAGTGATGTCTCACATCAATGTGCTTTGTCCTATCATGAGATAATAGATTTTTAGAGAGGTTAATAGCACTTGTATTATCACAGTTTATAGAGAAACATTTGAATTAATATCCATAGTCCAGTAAAGTGTGTTTAAACCACAAAATTTGAGCACAGAACTACCAACAGCTATATATTCAGCTTCGGTAGTGGATAATGAAACAAAATTCTGTTTCTTACTACACTATGATACTAGTGACTTGGCCAAAATGTGACATGTTCCCGAGGTTCTTTTTCTATCTAACTTACAAATAGCAAAGTCATAATCTGAATAACTTATTAAATCAAATAGTTTTCCTCTTGGATAAAATAGTCCTAAGTTTGTAGTATACTTGAGATATTTAAAAATCCTTTTAACAGCATTTGAATGAGATTCTTTAGGATTGGCTCGAAAATGAGCACACATTCATACACTGAACATAATATTAGGCTGGCTAGCAGTAAGATAGAGAAGAATCTCAATCATACCTCTTTAATTGGTTTGATCCACTATTTTACCAGTTTCATCAGTATCCAACTTACAAGTGGTACTCATAATTGTATCACTACCTTTATTACTATCCAATACAAAACATTTCAGCAGATCCTTAGTATATTTACTTTGATTTAAAACAATACCATTTTTATTTTTAAAAATTTGAAATCCATGGAAAAAATTAAGTTCCCCCATTAAACTCATTTCAAATTCATCTTTCACCATCTTTGAAAATCAATACATAAAGAATTTTTAGAGGATCCAAAAATAATTTCATCTATACAAATTTGTACTATTAAAATATCTTTGTAAATCCTTTTAATAAAAAGAGTAGGATCAACTATTCCTTTAGTAAAATATTTTGAAATAAGAAAAGAATTAATTCTGTCATACCAAGCTCTAGGAGCTTGTTTTAGACCATATAAATACTTAGAAAGTTTAAAGACATGATTTGAAACATGGGAATTTGTAAAAACAGGGGGTTGTTCAAAAAATACATCCTCAAATATGTACCCATTTAGAAATGAACTTTTGACATCCATTTGATAAAGTTTGAAATTTAGATGAGCTGCCTAGGCAAGTAGTATCCTAATGGAATTTAGTCTAGCTACAGGTGAAAAGGTTTCCTCATAATCCATTCCTTCTTCTTGACTATATCCTTATGAAACTAGTCTAGCCTTGTTTCTAACTATGTTTCCAGATTCATCAACTTTATTTCTAAACACCCATTTAGTGCCTATGGTCAAAGTGTCTTTAGGTCATTCTAATAATTCACAAACTTTGTTTCTTTCAAACCGATTTAATTATTATTTCATAGCCACCACCCAAAATTCGTCATTGATAGAATCATTAATATTTTTGGGTTCAAGCTATGAAAAAAATTCTTGATGTTCAACCTGGTTTCTCAGAGAAGCTCTAGTTTGGGTCTCTCTATTTAGATCACCTACTAAAACATCTAAAGGATGATTATTGAGAGTTATAATACCTTTATAAAGAGTTGAACTAGACTCCTCATTGTTTTCTATAGGTTCAGATTCAACATGCTCTAATTCTGGAAAATTTCCAGAACTAGTTGTTTTCACTAAGAGTTCATTGTATTTATCATTAAGGTCCAGAATTGACATATCTTCCTCAAGATGTTCAAGAGAGATTTTGGGTTCATGTGGATCATCCTCATCAAATTTGACATGAACTGATTCTTCTACACATTTGGTTTTATTATTTAATACTCTATATAATTTATTAGAGATTGAGTAACCTAAGAAAATTCCTTCATCACTCTTGGTGGAAAATTTTCAAGATTATCCTTAGTGTTAAGGATAAAGACTTTGCAACCAAAAACTCTAAATTAATCAAACTTAGGCTTCCTATTATTACATAGCTCATAAGGGGGTTTCTTAATAATGGGTCTAATTAAGACTCTATTGATGATGTAACAAGATAAATTAATAACTTCAACCCAAAAACAGATAGGCAAGTTATACTCATTTAGCATAGTCCGAGCAATATCTTGAAGTGTCCTATTTCTTCTTTCTATAACTCCATTTTGTTGAGGAGTTCTAGGAGCAGAGAAATTGTGATTATAGCCATTATGTGAGAAAAACGATTCAAACTCCAGATTTTCAAACTTACGGCCATGATCACTTCTCAAGGTCTTAATTCTAAGTCCACTAAGATTTTCTACAGAATTGAAATATTTAATGAAGTAAGAACATGATTAACTTTTGTGAGATATAAAGTATACCCAAGTGTATCTAGAAAAATCATCTACAAGAACATAAACATAGTGCTTCCCATTTAAACTTGAAACTCTATATGGTCCAAACAAATCCATGTGAACCAACTCAAGCAGTTGAGAAGTGGAAACTTCTTTATTTGATTTGAAAGAAACTTTGTGTTGTTTTCCCTTTTGACAAGGATTACAAACTTTGTTAAGTGGGAATTCCAATTTAGGTAAGTCTCTAACTAAACCTTTCCTAGATAGTTTCCTAAGTGAGTGCACATTGCAGTGTCCTAATATTTTGTGCCATAACCAAGATTCCTTATGAAAAGCTTTTAAACAAGAAACATTTTTCTTAGATAAAGAGTTTAAATCAAGTGCATATACATTTTCCTTTGTAAGAGTAGTGAATATTAAATCATTCTTATAATTAAAAAAATTTCATGCATCATTTTCAAAATTAACATTAAAACCATCATCACACAACTGATAGATACTCAGTAGATTGTATTTTAACCCATTAATAAAAAGTAATTTTGAAATTAATATAGTGTTAGGGTTACCAATTTGGCCTAAGTCGGTGATCTTTACTTTAGCATTATCACCAAATGTAACATGTCTACTATAAACATTAATTAGGCTCTTGAAGAATGATTAATACCCTATCATATGTCTTGAATATCCACTATCCAAATACCATAGAGTTTTTACAGGATCTCTTTAGACAATTTTCCTTCAAAACAGATTAAGTATAGGGTAACTTTGGTACCCATATTTTCTTGGGTCGAGAGAGGTTAGAAAGTAAAACTTTGGGAACCCATATTTGTATAATAGGGTTTCCATAATAAATAGACATGTTTTGTTATATGAACACTTTTTAGGTCCTTTAGAGAATTGTTTTTCAAAAGATAGTCCATAACTTGAACTAGCAGTGAACTGTCCAGATTTTGGAAAAAATTTCTTTTTAATAATTCTTCTCTGTCTTGGATGATATCCTAGACCATTTTTGTATTTTGGGGTAATTTTTTTCATTATAAACTGAATCAAGGTATCTCCACCTTCATTAAACTTCTCAAGATCTCTTTTTAATTTCTCATTCGATAATTTAAGTTCAGTATTTTCTTTTAATAGCTGAGCACATTTTTCTTTCTCAATATCCAAATCAGACTTATAATTGGCATTTAAAGCATGTTGTATTTTCAATAATTTTTATTTATCATTGAGTTCATTAAAGGTATCCTCAAGAATTCCACAGTATTCAAATAGTTCATCCTTAGTCATATCTTTCTCATTATTTGATTCACTTTCATTCTCAGAATAGTAAGAATTATGTATAGGAGAATTAGGTATTACCTTAGATGTTTCTATCATGAAACACAGATTTTCATGTTTGTTCTTTTCAATATCAGAAGTGTCAGATCCACTGGAGTTTTCTTCTGAAGCACTCCAAGTAACTTTTATAGCCTTTTTTATATCCCTTTCCCTTATCTTCAAATTTCTTCTTAAATTACAGATTGGGGTAATCATCCTTCACATGGCCTTTTCATTTGCACTCATATCAGACTATCTTATTTGTATTGTCATTCCATTTTCTGTCCTTTTTCCACTATCCTTTACTATCATACCTTCCTTTATAGTTTGAATTTATAAATAAATTCTTCTTTTGGTAGAACTTTTTGAATCTCCTAACAAGATGAGACATCTCATCATAATTTTTAGAATCTTAATCTTCTCTGGTGGGACTGTCTACAGGAACTTAAACTTTTTCTTTATCTTTGATCTTTTAGGTAGAAGTCTTGAATGTTATAGTTTTATTTCTCAGTTCTTCATCTACTTCTTGATTTACCTTAAGCTCTTCTTCATACATCATAAGTTTTCAAATTAGTTCCTTCACTGGTAGCTTGCTTATTTCACATAATTCTTGGATAGAAACAGAAGTTCCTCTCTATCTATCAGGTAGGCATCAAAGAAACCTCATAATCTGATCCTTGCTGTCCACTGGTTTCCAAAGAAGACTCATGGTATTTGATATTTAATTGAACTTGATATACATTTCAAATATAAGTTCATCAGGCTTAATTTTAAAATTATCACATTTAATAGTATAAGTATTTAATATCATTTCTTTAACATTGGTTGTTCCCTCATGGGAAATAGCCAAAGTATCCCAAATTTCATAAGCATTTTTATAAGAAGATATTCTATTTAATTCTTCATCACCTATAGAATAGTAAAATTCATTCATTTCTTTACAGTTATTGTTATATGTAGCTTTAGTCAACTGGGACCATGTGTCCCTAGCAGTAGCAGGCAATTCATGTTGTTCATCAATTGTTTCCCAAATTTCAGGACCCATGCTTTCTAGATACATTTTCATTTTTAATTTCCACTGAGAAAAATTATTACCATTAAAGAAAGGTGTCATGTTAGTAGCCTCACCCTAAAATATATTATCTATAGTTAATTAGAATTTAAAGAACTGGAAATTTAGATTTGACAGAAATTTTAAGATCTTTAAGATATAACAAAAATCACAGTTTAAAATAATATGAAAAGTTGCACAATAGTTCAGAAGGTGGAAATAGAAATTTACTCCTCTAATACCAAATATTGGTCGGAGTGGAAACTCAAGAGGGGGGTGAACTGAGTTCCTACTTAAAATTTCTGTTAAAAAATTTATGCTAAATATCCCCCAATTTAGAAACATCCCATTTAATTAAGGTAGTAGAGATATAGATGTTTAGTTGGTCAACAAGTTTCTCAAAGGGAGATTAGTCCTCTGTTGAATAAGTGTACAACACATATTCAATTTTTGAAACATGTTTACTAAATTAAACAGATGCACACACTAACCAAAACAAACTATCAGAGTTAATGTAAAATAGTTTTCTAATTTTGAAATTATAACCAGCAGAGAATAGAAAAATAGAGTATTATAAAATATAGTGCACATGAGAGTTAAATAAGAGGTTCAGTCTCAAACTGAGAATTAATCCTCTCCACTTGGTGATCACATGCCACCAAGCAGTTTATATTAACAATAAAATTGATACACAGCCTGTATCAAGCTTTACAATAGTTTTCACAAAATGTCCAGGGCTCACACTCTCTACCACAGTTCTTTGTGGTAAAAACAAACAATCCAGAGCACACATGGTCTCTTCCACAGTTAAACGTGGGAAACAAAGTGTAAGAAGTTTGATGTGAGGATTTTTAGTACCCTCCAAGCACAAGAGACAAGGTGTGTAATAGAAAAACACACACTTCTCAGAAATTTAATAAAAAGAACACAATAGAGATAAAGTTATAAAGATTGAGTTCAGAATTCTCTATGTGTTTTAGAGTTCAGATCTTGATTCCTTGGAGTGAATAATCTGTAGTTCGATTCATTTTTTGGAAGTTGTCTCTAAAAACAGAGTGTCACAACTCTAGGTTCTAGATCTCAGGTACTAAGTGTTCTACTTCTTGGGTTGATAGAGATTTGATGAAGCACAAAAGACAGTGTTGAATTTGTTCTCCTGAAATGATCTTCTTAATGCTCTTGGGTTCATAGTGTGAGTGCTGATGTTCTTCTTTTGTTCCTCAGATATAGCATGTAGTGACTCTCTCTCTAGTGTCATCTGGAATAATAATATATTTGCTTCATTGGTATTCTATTTTATATTTGAGGTTTGACAAAAGGAATAGAGAAAACCATGTGCCTTCTTCCTCATACCTCATACTGTCTCTAGATACAGTCTCTTGATATGTCTACAATCATTATTAATTAATTTCAGAAGCATTAAATTTACCAAATATGACTGTTAGAATAATATTAATAAATTGAAAAAGTATGGAGTAAAAGAGTGGGCATCGATAGACTGGTGACAATAGTCTTCAATGGTAGCCTTTCAATGGTAGCCTTCAACAGTAGTTTTTTGTGATAGCCTTCAGCAGTAGCCTTCAACAGTAGCTTTCATCGGTAGCTTTCATCAGTATCTTTCATCGGTAGCTTTCATTAGTAGCTTTCATTAGTACGGTAGCGTTCATAAGTATCCTTGTATTGGTAACTCAACGGTGAGGTTCCTCAGTGGTAACCTCTTTCAGTAACCTCTATTGGTAACCTTCCAACGATAACCTCTATACTTAGAGAAATTTTTTCACTGTAAACTTAATTAAGAGAACAGTGAGATTAAAGATGCATAGTTATCACTTGATAGAAACTATAAATATTACTGAAACATTATTATCATATAAAATAATCAAGATTTGGGATTAACAAAATAGGTGAGTCCAACAATCTCCCCCTTTTTGATAATCACAAATTATGTTAGTGAAAATTTAGATGTAATTATTATTGAATTAGGGTTAAGCACATTTGCTAATTTATTTGGAGATGTGAGTGTACATATATTATATATCAGTAAAATTGAACCATAGTTATTATGGAAAATATAGAAGAGCATATATGTAAGGACTCTAGTCAACTTAAAACTTCTCCCCCTTTGTGATTAGAAAAAAATAATAGAATACAAAAAGAGACAAAAGAGGATTTTTGTATTAATGAAGCAAGAATAAAATACACAAAAAGATCACAAAGATCCTTATCAATTAAGACATCCCACATTCAATCCACATCAGAAATATCAAATGGGGATTTGTCTTTAGAAGCTGAGGAGGCAGGTTCAGAAGATGGAGGGATAGCCTTTGGGATGGCAGTAAATAGTGTAGGAGGAGCTGCTATAGAGGTATCAGTAGACTGATAATGAGTAGATCTCTACGTGATCATAGGGTTCAAGATTTTGATGTCCTGTTCAGGAGTCATCAAAGGGGCAACATTGGTAGATATTGAGGCAACTGAGGAAGAAGGTAATGTTGGAAGAATAATAATGGGAGTGCAATCCACATGGAGGAAGGGAAAAAGAATATTCCTAAAATCTATAATGATGCTTCGTCCTCATTCCATAGCTGAGATAAAATCATCCTTATTCTCCATCAATTTCTCCAAGGTAGGAGTCAATTGTCTAAGCCTGCTAACTTGATCCTTAAAAGCCTAAGTGACAGGTGGGATCCTCAAGTTTTCCAACAGTAGCTTGAAGTGACCATCCATCTAATTCTTATTGTACACCATTTTGAAATTAAAATCAATGTGCTCTTTGATGGACTTGTGATCTTGAGCATCCTCCCTTAAGTAATCCCCCACAAGCTTATGAATGTCTCTGGAAGTGGAAATGACCTGAGTCATAGACTGAGGGTTAGAGGTACTTGCACTAGAGAACTTCTCCACTTCTTCTCTAAAAACTGACCTAAAAGTTTCTAGATCAACATGAGGAGAGGATGAAGAGGAAGAAGATGCACATAGAGGTGCCATTGTGAAAGGTAATATCTCCTTAAAAGACTTCGTCAAACCACTGATCAATATTTTCACATCATCACCCTATCCACTCACATGTTCCTCTATATAATTCTTTAAGTCCTCAAACATAGTGACCATATGCTAAACAAAACTCTTAACAAATATAAGGTCTTTTTCCACTTGAACCCTTTAAGCCATATAAGAGTCTAAACTCACAAAATATTATTTTATAGATTCCATATATTCTTCCAAGGTTATGACTTGATTATGACATTCCTTTACTTCATGTAGCAAGTTTGAGTGAGAGGTAGAGATTACTCTTTCTAAGGAAGATGCCACAAATTATTGATTGAGAGCCACTAATCTTTATATCTCAATAGACCGCTCATCAAAGTGTCTCTTTAAATTTGATTTTAATGATTCTAAATCATCCTTCTTTACATAATCTCGAGGTAGAAGCACTACTGGTTGCACAATAGTGGTCTTTGAAACAGAAGGAATTGGAGGGATTATGTCAGGCTTATCATCTTCAGAGTCTCCATAGTCTAAGCCCAAGACCATGAATCCTGAATCTTCTGACCAAACCTCTATTCCATGAGAAACAAAAACTGAACCTGTGGCAACATGTTCCTCCCCCTCACTTGGAGCATTCTCCTGGTCAATGATATTTACCTCTGCCATTACTCCTTGATCAACTGTAGAAATAGAAGATTCCATGGATACTTATTCTAGAGAATATTCAACCACAACCATAACAATTTCACCTCCAACATATTCAACATTCACTTCCTCTTCACTCTCTACCACTTCTGTATAGCCTATCAAGGGACTGAGACTCAATCATTCCTCTTCAATTTCATCAACAACTATCTCAAATTCCCCAAGATCAGTGTCAGCTTCATCCTCCTCTTTTTAGGTCTCTCCAAGTGTATTGTCTCTTAATACATTCTCTTATCCTTCTTCTTCACTAGTTTCATCATCATCACCGTCCCCTAGGACAACCTCTCTTCTGGGAAATCTCTTTGGTGGGATAGGCTCACCAAAGGATACAACATTGGAATGAGGACTTGAGGGAAGGTCATGATCACTCCTATCATCTATAAAAGAATCCTCTCTTACTTTCATAACAATATCCTCCTCTTCTTCATCTGATTAAAATAATTCCACTTCATTGGCTTTTAAACCTGGATCTCTTTTATTATTTGGCATGGTAGGATTGGTAATAGGATTTAATTCCTCATACATCTTATCCTCATCATTCACCCATTTTCCTTTCCAAGGGTTCCAACTTATCTTTATAAATTTGAAAATCACTTTGGTAATGTAGATGTTGTCCCATAAAACTAATTTTTACTCCTTATTTCCAGCAACACCTTTCACTCTCAACATTAAGGAAATCAACTTGGAATTAAATACAACATTTGATTTTGAACTTGGCCTAGTCATATCCTCTAACTAAATCATCATCAATCTATAAAGATTTATCCTCTGTCCACTCTTAAATAGATACAATAGAAATATGTCATGATACCTCAAGGTGGAAAATCCCCTATCCTAGGACTCAAAACATGTTTAACAAATTTAAAAAGCAACCTATTTTCTCTTTCCATTTTAGCAGCAATCACCATTCTAGGGATTCCATTCCCTGTCAGCTCAGCCAAAGCCTATTCATAGCAGAAATAATCACTGGTGGGAGGAACCAATCCAGAGTAATAATAAAAAATGCCTTCATGTGGGAATCTTAATCATTCTCTATTTACCTTTGAAGACATTCAGTTCTCATTCTCAAACTACTCAAACTTCAGAGATTGATAAAATTACTTCATTAGATTCAGGTAGTATGGTCCATTATTATTTGAAAAAAATTCTACCCAATCCTAAGCTTCGAGTGACTTCAACACCAGAGACGTTCTTGAAAACCTCCATTCCAAACTTAATTCTTTTTCAACCACAATTTACTTCTTCGACAAATGTGGATTGATCAGTTTTTCCACTAGTTTAATTCCACTACTAGATCCATTTCGTGGTCTCTTAGGGTTCATCACATCTCTTTAATCACCTGTAAAGACCCGTAATTTCTATGTAATTTTTTTTTAAATATATGAGAATTTTAAGAGTCCGCAAAAATTGAAGGTGCGTGATTCCGAGACCCGGAGTGCCCGGAGTGCCCGGAATGAATTTCTGAACTTTTGTTCAGGTACGTTCAGTAAATGTGCGAGTGATTTTTTTTCTCTAAATTTTGAACAGGTGCTCAGAATTGAAATCTGAGGGCACCGTTGAACTCACAGCACCGATATTCTCTTAAAGATACTTTCACCTCGATGCAGTTGGTAGAGGGTGGAAGTTAGTTTTTGGGTTTTTCGTGAATGATTAAAATAAAAATAAAGTTGTGTAGCTTTTATTTTTATTTTATTTGTTAAAAACCTCCATGTGGAAGTTGAGAAGTGGGGACCACCAGAATTTAACCTCCCATGAGAGGTTATGGTGGTGGAGACAACCTGAGCCTAACCTCCCATGAGAGGTTATGGTGGTGGGGACCACCCGATGCCTAAACCTCTCAACTCCCTCATTAAATGTGGGAGATCCTCTTCAACTACTCCAATATTAATTGTGCCAAACCTCCTCCACAATAATTAATCCAATGCACCACTTTAATTGTGACAATATATGAGATTAATTAACCCAATTTAAATTATATACCAACAAACATAATTAATCACATAATCCATTGTTTTGGGGCTACCATTTCATTTTGGTGGATTTGGGAGAGGAGGAGCTTTGGGAGAAAATATCTACAACAAATAACGCCAATGAAGAATGCCTCTCCTTTGACGTTTTCTTCTCCAAAATCCGTCAAAGGATCTCCAATGATGCATGAACTGACAATTAAGAAAAACGCCGATGACACCAACGTCCATCTTTTCCCAACAATTCATCTTCTTCCTTGCGACCTTGTCGACGTCATCAAGAGAACGAGGTAGGGGTTTATTTCTATTTGTTTGTCACTTTCCATGTACACCCCTTCTATTTCTTTTGCGTGTTGGGAACAATCAATGTGGGAGGATAGGAGTTGACGTTCATGTCCATGTTCTTGATAAGCCATATGGTACAACCCTAACACGGAGGGTACGGGCCAAACCAACATGGCCCGACCCTTCCACAAATCTTGTGGTGTTCTTCGTGATGGAGGAGGAGGGAAACCATCCATGGTTGGGGCATGAGAATGGTGGCCGACACCACCGCCATCGTCGCCGCCCAGCGGCCTCCTTGCCGACCATGGCCACTGCTGCCGCCCGCGACCAGACAGCCGCCCCGCGGCCTGACCACCGCCCCACGGCTGGACCTCCACCCCGCAGCCGGACCGCTACCCCGCAGCCGGACCGGGGGCCAGACCGCTGCCCCGCGGCCAAAGCGGTGTCCAGACCACTGCCCCGTGACCGGACCACCACCCCGCTGCCGAAACACCATCCTCAGACGAGCCACCCCATGACCTTGGGCCCTTGCGACACCCTTCGTGGCCTCACGACCACCCGCAGCCCTCCGCAGCCCCTCGCGGCCTGCCGGGCTGGACCTAGTAGGAGCCGCCCATCGGGCTAGGCCCAACCCAGCGGGTCGGTCCGAGTCGACCCAAACTAGGTTGGCCCAGGCTGGGTCGGGCCGAGTCGGTCCGACTGGGTCAGACCGAACCCCGGCCCACTACGACCCAATTACTTTCTTTTGACCATAACTTTGGCACTAGATGTCCGTTAGATGAACTATCAGCGGCGTTGGGAACCTTGGAGCGAGTTAGTACATTTGAGTGATAACCCAATTTGTTTTGGATGAATATGGGGAACAATTAGGTTGGATCGAGCACAAATCCAACCGATCCCCTGAGACTAGAAGGCTAATAACTCAAAGACCGGGTGTCTGATTGATGTGTTTTCTGTTACGTTGAGACCCCTATGATGTGGCAGACCTTTGAGATACTTCTTCTTGGGACTTCATGGAAGTTGTAGTATCGACTAGGATCTAGTGTATCGTATCCTCCTGGAGATGAGTGAGCATAGTGTGGGAACCTAATGGTTGGCTGAGACTTGATGACTGCTGACCGTTTTGACTCAGAGTGACTTGACAGGCCCAGTGGGGAGCACCTTGGTGGTGCGGCAGACCCACGGTGGGGAGCATCTTGCTGACGCGACAATCCCACGTTACTCGACAGGAGGACTACCTCATCAGGCCACGAGGGGGAGCGGCTTGGTGATGCGGCATACCCACAGTGGGGAGAACCTTCGTGACATGGAAGACCCACGATACTCGACAGGAGGAGTACCTCAGCAGTCCAAGGTTAGTGAGAAGCACCTATGTGTGACGCGGAGGGACCGCTATACTCGATAGAGGAGGAGTCTTCTTGCAGGTGAGGTGTTCGACGTTGTGACTGGGAATATTACTTGATACTACCCCTATAATAAATCCCGGTGTGAGCTGAGTCAGTACCTCTGTGTTTTCCTCGTGATTGAGATAGATTACTTGATAACTTAGGTATATGTATGAGAATATACCTAAGTAAGGTTATCAGTTTATTTCATACATTGTGATTTATCCTTGTTGGATTTTGTGAGACCTAGAGGGTCTCAGGGTCCCTACTGAGTATAGTTATACTCACCCCTGCACGGGCTATGCCCACACCTTGTTGTGTTGGATGCAGATGACGAACAATGCTGATTGAGGCTGAGAGTACCAGGACTGAATGGTACCTAGAGGTGGAAAATATGGCATGTCAGTATGAATAGGAGATGAGTGGATGCAGAGTGCTAAGGAGGCGATCTGTACCTACCCTTTAGGTAGGAACCTTGGAGGATGACCCATCAGCTGACTTTCCATTTTCTTCAGTTGTATTTGTATCACAGTTGTACTTGTACTTTCTAGTTGGGCTTGTATTCTGGCCCCTTTTACTTACTGCACTCAATCTGTTTACAATTCAGTTTACTTGTGTTCCTATCTTACTGTGTCATGGTTACGTGTGATTACAGGTTATAAAGGCAATGCCTTCCCATTTTTAGGGAATACGCCTTTGGTGCTAGTCACTATCCCTTGGCCTATGGAAGTCGGGCTTGGGGTAGTCACGACATGGGACCCGGGGGATAAGTCATGACAAATTGGTATCAGAGGAGTCAGTTCTGCCATAGAAATTAGGACTATGATCTTTATTTTTAACGAAAATAGTGCTAAGTGTAGTGAGTGTGGTTATCAGTTTAGGGAAACTAGTGTTGGTGCGGCGGCCGACGTATCCATACACCAGGACCCTGACTTCTGATTTCTGACTCAGTGCACGAAAACACAAATTGCATGTGTGTTTTCAAGAGTTTTCTTTATTATCTCTTGAGTCATCACACCAGGTATAACTTATTAACCGTGGCACACCTGTTTCTTTTTAGGATGCCTCCACGCAGACATCTGACTAGGGTTCTGAGAGTTGTACACACTGATAGCTTATCGAGCGATGAGGCCTTGGTGCAAGGACCTTTTCTAGTAGAGGCACCAGTGGTACCACTCCCCATTGGGCCACCGATGCCACCTACCCCAGTAGTAGAGAGTGCATGCCCCTTGAGCGCGTTGTATGAGTTCCAGCGCTAGAGGCCACCCAGGTTCAGGGGAGTGACGGACCCACATGCGACTGAGGATTAGCTGAAGGCTGTGGTGAGAGTCTTCCGAATAGTAGGGACACCATCCGATCTCATGGTTATCCTTGCCGCCAAACTTCTACAAGAAGCCATAGGAAGATGGTGGGGCTTGATGCTCTAGGTTTATGACGTGGTGACACTTCTTTGGGTAGACTTCGAGAGCCTGTTTTAGGAAGAGTTTGTCCCATCGACTCTTCGCGTAGTGCGCATACAGGAGCTTCTTCATCTACAACAGGGAAGCATGACTGTGGATCAGTACTAAGAGAGGTTCACTGACCTCTCACACTACTCCATAGATATGGTGCGGGGCCCTTTCTTCAGGGCCCATACCTTCGAGTAGGATCTCAGGTGAGAGATCAGGGCTTCAATGATCTCACTCAGCATCCCGACGTAGGCGGGGGTATTAGAGAGAGCCCTTGTCACAACCCCCTCCCACCAAAGATTCCCCTCTTGAGCTGGCAATGGTGAAAGGGAGATAATTACCCCCGAGTCCCACCTCCAGTAGGCCCCGGGGTGGCGACTAGCACCAAGGGTATGAGTTTTCACAAATATTGGAGGCGTTACCCTTTTTATTATTTAGGATCGGGAAATAGGACAAGTCAACCACCAAAAAAGAAAAAGAAAAAGTGTATATAAATAAACCCAAACCATCCCACATGCATGTTTAAACAATTTTATAATAAGGTGCAAGTACAAGAAAGCTCAAAGTACAATACCAAAAGAAACAAGTGTACAAAAACTGTAACAACTCCAACTGTCTGACTAGTAGGGCCCCGCACGGCCCTGGTAGTCCTCCTGGAAACCTGAAAGTAAATGCAGGGTGAGCATACAAGTATACTCAATAGGGAAACCTAAAGCTCTCGTGCAAAAGTGGGGAGACATCCTAATGTCCCGTGATAACAACAGAAGAAACCTAGCAAGGAATTATATCCACCCAACCTCACTATCCACACTCACCAAAACACAATCACAACAGATAGTAGTATATAAAAAACAAGAGTATTGGGTACCCCACACCATTTCCCTTTGGTTAGCTGCTCTTCCTAACGGCGAACGTTCTGACACTGCCACACTCTCCCTGCCCGCACACACCTGGGCCTCACAACCACGTATCCCACCCGCACACACCTGGGCCTCATCCCAAAGATTCTTGGGAAATAGTAGAACCTTCCTGAAGAGCCTTGAGCTAAATCCACCCCAATCGAAACCTACCCGAAGAGTCTAAGGTGTAAGGTCACCTCAAGCCATCACAGCCTAGGGGAGAAGGAGCAGGAAGGAGCTAGTAACTAAGGGAAAAACACCCTCTCCCATGAAATGGGAGTGTTCGACACTAATTACTCAACATGTGTGGGGTGCGCTAAAACACAAAAGATACAGATATATATATATATATATATATATATATATATATATATATATATACCAACCACACAACCCAACCTATGGCTTCTAAACAGAGAAACTGAACACATGCCTCGGCACTGCTACTACGAAGCACACATACAACAAATAACCCCAACCCCATTTAGGTTTTCACATTTCATCAGAATTAGTTTATTTAGTTCCTTAACTACTGGGAAACTATCCACAACTAACCACATAAATTGTTCATAAAACTTATCCCTTCCATCCACAAATCAAGTTAGGAAAACACAAGCAACACAATCAAGCCCTTCTTATCAACCAACCAACCCCATTGATTATTAACCCCGTTCCATTATCATGACCCACCATTTATTAACTCTTCCACTTTTTATTTATTATTCACAACACACTGTACGTTCACATTCAAACCCATCCCTCCAGCCCCGCTGCCAACTTCCATAACCACAACTGCACCATACATCATTATCCCTTTAATACCATTTATCGCAGCCCCGCTGCCCGTTACCAACACAACGTTCACACCAACCCACAACCAAGTCAACCGCAGCCCCACTGCTCACCCTATCCACAACAACCCACAAAACACCCCCATCACATTCCACGTATCCAAGACAACACCCACATGTTTATTATTCCATTTTGTTCAACCGGGGTGATCACACAAGGGTTCCAGATTTTAAACAGCCAACTTTACGTGATTAACCAATTTCCATATTCCACAAAGTTTCCATCCATAAGAAAATCCAGAAGGAGAGGGAAACATTTAATTGCATAAGCAAAGTCCCCCAACGACCATGATTTTTAGTAGGTAGAAGCTCATTCAATTCACAACATAATAACACAGGATATAAAGTAATAGCAAGCACAACTTCCCAACCATGTTATATATGTCATTTACTATCTTTATTAAACCAGTTCAAAAGTGTTTCACGTAAACAAGAGTTCACCCACCCCGCATGATGCACAATTTAGAGAGACGAAGGTAAGATCCCTACCTCAATAGGTTCTGATCACAACGCTCCCCCGAATCAACTTTAGAAGAAGTATGTGGGTGTCCGTCACTTCTGTCGGGTCCCGGAAAAACCTCTTCGGGTGGAAGTCAGAAAGGAAAGGCTGAAGGAAAGACAACAGACCCAGGCTCGGAAGTTCCGCATCGTTGTTACGATCCCGTGTCCGCTGATGGATCGCAAATCAGAGCTCGGACGAAGAAGTTATGGAAGAAAGAGCCTTCGAGTCTCTTGGGAGAACTCTGCTCAGAGGAAAGGGGAGGAGAGGGGTGAGTTAAAAGGAGAAGGGGACCCCTCCTTTTATAGGTGAGAAAAGAAAAAGTAGACAGTGTGTACTTTATGGTACACGGAGTGTACTCAGTTATTTCACATGGTCTCCACGCGGCTTCCAACACGGCTCTACGGCCATTGACTGGTCAACACACGGTTTGAAGGTAACATATACGCGGGGAGGGACTACACGACATGTAGTTTGGACACACGGCGTGTACCCATTTATTACACACGGTAAGGACACGGCTCCAACACGGCACACAACCATTGACTGGTAATGTGTATGCGGGGAAGGACTACATGGCGTGTAGTATTGGACACATGGCATGCACCCGTTATTCCACACAGCAAGGACACGACCTTCAACACGGGGTATACCTGGAAAGGTGGTACACGGTGTGTACTCAAACTACATGGCGTGTAGTTTCAAAATTCTAGAAAGTGTGCTAAAAGTCCATTTTACCCTCCAGAACACTTCTTGACCTTTTTTTTGACAAAGGAATGGGCCGGAGAGGTCCGGGCCATTACATAAGATACCTCTTAAAACATTCTCGTCCCCGAGAATTCAAAAACCAACCCAGAGGAAACCCAACAAGATACCTCTTAGGGTTCTTGTTATAATAGGAACCCAACCAATAACCCTAATCATATGTGTTAAGAATTCCTTCTACTATGTCGAGATATTATCTGCTTTAGACGGAACTGACTCGCCTGCACAGGTTCAATCGCATCCTCATTAATGCGTCTCGATTAAGAATTGGGTCTTCCCACTTTCATAAATTAGGATTTTTCAACTCGCACTACCCCCAACACCACACAACCAACACACTTCCCGAACACGTGGTTTTGGGAAATTCCTTCTCCCATGTTGAGATATTATCCGCTTTAGGCGGCACTAACTCGCCCGCACGGATTCAATCGCATCCGCATTAATGCGTCTCGATTAAGGGTCAGGTTTTCCCCTTTACCACACATCCGGACATGTTACACATTACCAGGGAACAAGGAAAAAAGGTCTCACAACTGACAAGCCAAGCATTCCATATATCAAAGGTACATAGTACAACATCAACACAAAGCTTAGAATAACAAGGAAAACACAAGTCAAAACAACTCCAGGTACTGAGCATGCATCTGGGTCTCCCGCCCCCAAGTGCTCTCCTTGAGGCTGCCATGCCTCCACAACACATGAACCAAGGTAATGGTTCGTCCACGGAGCACCTTCTTTTTACGATCCTCGATTCTGACTAGTCATTCCTTGAAGTTCGCGTCGTCTCCCATATCTAGCTCTCCCCAGTCGATAATGTGGGAGTCGTCGTGTAAGTATTGAAGAAGCTGGGAGAAGTGGAAGACGTCATGAACCTTCTCCAACTAAGGTGGCAGGGCTAGCTGATATGCCACCTCGCCGACTCGCCTCAGCACCTCAAAAGGTCTGATGAACCTAGGTGAGAGCTTTCTCCCTTTACCAAACCCACGATGCCCCCGTCGAGGAGAAACATTCAATAACACATGATCTCCCACCTCTAACTCAAAGGGCCTCCTCCAATGATCAACATAAGACTTCTGTCGGTCCTGAGCCGCTTTCATCCTCTCACGAACAAGCTGGACTTTCTCTGTGGTGCTTTGTACTACCTCTGGCCCAAGAGAACATGTCTCACCAACCTCTTCCCAGCAAATGGGTGAACGACATGGTCTCCTATACAAAGGCTCAAATGGTGCCATTCCAATAGTATATTGGAAGCTGTTGTTGTAAGAGAAATCTACTAAAGGGAAGTGTCATACCCATGATCCTCCGAAATCCAGAACGCATTCTCGCATCATGTCCTCCAACATCTGGATAGTCCGCTCTATCTGCCCGTCGTTCTGGGGGTGGAAAGAAGTGCTAAGGCGTAGCTGGGTGCCAAAATCATGTTGTAACCCCCTCCAGACTCGTGAGATAAACCGAGTATCCCGATCTGAGATGATAGTCTTTGGGATTCCATGCAACCGCACAACCTCATCTACGTACCTTTGTGCTAAGGTACTCACCAGGCCTGACTCCTTAATTGCTAAGAAGTGAGCTGATTTTGTCAGTCGATCCACCACCACCCAGATAGCATCATAACCACCCTGAGCTCTGGGTAGTACTATGACTAAGTCTATTGAGATGTCATCCCACTTCCACTCAGGGACATCTAAAGGATGCAACAAACCACTAGAAACCCGGTGTTCAACCTTCACTTGCTAACACACTAGGCATTTAGCCACAAACTCCGCCACTGACCGTTTCACCCCAGGACACCAAAACTGTTCCCTCAGGCCTTGGTACATTTTTGAAACTCCTGGATGTACCGCCAAGGCTGAGTTATGGAAATCACGGAGAACTCCCTCACGCATTGTCTCTGGGAAAAACATACTTCCATGGAAAATCATCTGATGTTGGCTGTCCTCTAACCATCCTTCTGGAGCATTCCCTTGATCGACATGATCCCGCATCACTTTCGCCTCGAATTCCCCCCACTGAGACTCTTCCACCTGCTGCAACAAGGAGGACTGCACCATCATCTGAAACAAACAACCTCTAATACCTTTTACCCTGGCATCCAAGTGCAAGGCATCCAACTCTCCCATCACCTTCCAAGCATCAGTGGATTCCTGAACTACTTCCTGATGCGACTTCCTGCTCAGGGAATCATCCACAATGTTGCCCTTACCTTCAGTGTAAGAGATCTCAAAGTCATAGTCTTGGAGAAACTCGACCCATCTCCACTGCCATAAGTTTAGGTCATGATGGGAGAAGATATAACGCAGGCTCTTGTGATCTGAGAAGACCACAAAGTGCTCCCCAAAGAGGTAATGTTTCCACAACTTCAGTGCGAACACTACTGCTGCAAGCTCCAGGTCATGGGTGGCATAGTTACGCTCGTGAGGGAGTAACTTCCTAGACCCATAACAGATCACTCCCATCTTCTGCATCAGCACGCACCCCAGACCAAGGCCAGAAGCATCACAAAACACCTCATACAACAACCCTTCCTTTGGAAACCTGAGTACGGGAGAACTGACCAACTTCTCCTTCAGGTAGTCAAAAGCTTTCTGGCACTGCTCGCTCCATAGGAAGACCTGGTTCTTCCTCGTCAAAGATGTCAATGGAGAAGCAACTCGAGAGAAGTCCGAAACGAACCTCTGATAGTAACCTGCTAACCTCAGGAAACTACGAAATTCTTCCATGCTTTTGGGTGCTGCCCAAGAAACAACTGCATCCACCTTCGATGGGTCCACTGACACTTCATGCTGAGACACCACGTGCCCAAGGAAGTTCACTTCATGTTTTAAGAACTTACACTTCGACAATTTCCCGTAAAGATGGTGGTGTTGAAGGACTCCCAAGACTGCCCTGAGATGCTCAATGTGCTCCTCCTCTGATCTTGAGTAGATCAGGATGTCATCGATAAACACAACGATGAACCGGTCCAGAAACTCTCGGAAGACAAAGTTCATAAGTCCCATGAACACAGCTGGGGCATTCGTAACTCCAAACGACATCACTACAAACTCGAAGTGCCCATACCTGCACTTGAAAGCCGTCTTCGAGATGTCACTGTCCTTTACCCTCATCTGATGATATCCAGATCGTAGATCAATCTTGGAAAACCAACCTGCTCCCCTCAGTTGGTCGAAGAGATCATCTATCCTTGGAAGGGGGTAACGGTTCTTGACCGTTACCTGGTTCAACCTTCGGTAGTCTATGCATAGCCTGAGACCACCATCTGACTTCTTCACAAACAAAACCGGAGCACCCCATGGCGATAAGCTGGGTCGAACAAAACCTTTCTCCATCAGATCATCAATCTGAATCCGCAACTCCCGCAACTCCGAAGGTTCCATCCGATAAGGGGCCATCGAAATCGGACAGGCACCAGGCTGTAAGTCTATCCCGAACTCAACGTAACGTCGGGGGGGGGGGGGGGGGGGGGGGTAGAGTCAAAACCTCCTCAGGAAAAACATCGAGGAACTCACCAACAACCTCCGGGACATCCATCATCTCTGTATCAGCTGGAACCACTGATAACCCGCCTAACAAGGAAAGGAGAGGATTCACATGCCGACTTCCCACCTGATAACTCCTCTCGCCAACAAAAGATACGTGCTGCCCATCCACATCAGAGAACACAACTCTTCTCCAAAAGCAGTCGATAATGACACTAACAGAAAACAACCAGTCGATGCCTAGGATGACATCGTATGGATGAATCTGTAACAGAAGAAGGTCCCCACTAGATCGATGTGGTCCCAAAATCATCCCACATCCCCGGAAAACACAAGATACGCTGTTCTGGCCTCCAACTGGTGTACTTATCACCGGTGGTACGGAAAGTCTCTCTACGTCTAGTCCCAAAGCATGGGCTAGACCAGGTGCAACGAAGGAGTGCAAAGCTTCCGAATC
The DNA here is from genome assembly GCA_963277665.1 of Viscum album. Taxonomy (NCBI): domain Eukaryota; kingdom Viridiplantae; phylum Streptophyta; class Magnoliopsida; order Santalales; family Viscaceae; genus Viscum; species Viscum album. Next base: position 701,852,326 of record OY728163.1, read on the forward strand.
GAACAAAGTAGAAACAAGAGTGCTGAACAAACAAATCTTACCTCACACCACATCTGGTCCTACTGGAGCTGTCAACTCTACTGCGTACAACTGTCTACACCCAGCTCCTCTTCCTCTCTGATGTCTTCCACCTCCCCGACCACGCCCTGGTCGAGGTCCCTAAGGAGCACCTTGAGTTCGGCTCCCTCCCGCAAAGTCTGCCCTCGGAGGAGCATGGTCCTGCTGCTGCTGGAAGGGCCTCGCTGGCAACTGGTGCTGCTGTGGTGGGCGCTGAACCTGCCCACCTCCACCGTACTGAGCTTGGGTTGGGCACCAACTCTGAACGTGCCCGAAACCTCCACAAGAAAAACACCTCAGTTCTGGTCTCATGAAAAAGGGACGAGGACCCGAAGATCTGAACTGGAACTGTTGGGGCCTGCTCCCCACTGGCCTGAACCTGGAAGGTACCATCGCAGGAGACCTACTGCTGACTTCTTTCCCCTTCGACGAGCCCGGATGGATCCCCTCTCGTGGTGCACCTCACAACGAGTGCATCCTCTCTACAACCTCTGCCTTCTTTTGTACCGCCAAGTACGTCGGAAGGGTGAAGGGGGTGACAACATACTGGAGTAAAGGACGAAGCGCCTCCTCCAAACGTCTCGCCCGAGACTCCTCATCTGGAAAGAGATCCAGAGAAAGGCGCAAGATATCCTTGAACTTGATCCCCAGCTCTCGTACTGACATACTCCCCTGCTGAAGGGAGAGTAACTCTTGCCGCTTCTCCGCCTTGTTCATGGAAGAAAGGAATTCCTCTCAGAATTCCTTCTCAAAGTCAGCCCATAGAACCTCTGCCTCTATCCTCTCTCCGAGGTAGAGCATCCACCACCGTCGCGCCACACCTCTCAGCTGACTGACTTCTAGGGGAACCTAGTACTCCCTCGGAGCACTAATCAAGGTAAAAGAGATCCCTAGCTCCTCAAGCCACCCCTCCGTCTCTGTATCCGAAGTACTACCCTCGTACTTCTTGAGGGTCTGCCGCTGGAAAGAACAGAGAGTCTTCTGCCACTGGCTATCTTCCTCCTCTCGGTCAATCCTCAACTGATCGACCGCCTGAATCTGCTGGGCCTCGGCCGTCTGAGCCACCCGGGGACGACGTCCAGGTGCCATAGCTATACGGTAAACAAAGATCGCCTAATCCCAAGTAGTAAGGAAAAGATCAAGGTTTTATTTTATCATTTTATTTCAATTTCTTTCCCAGAACACCCAAATCAAGTAAAACACAATCATGATGATGCATGTACCTTCCCTAGGGTCTCTACCCTGCAATCAATGTAGTCTCACTTGGTCGTTCGGTAGGCTGAGAGTCCTTGCATCAGATCACGGGGGGCCCTAAAATCCCATGTCCTAGCCGGTCTTCCCTGGCCTATATCACACACCAAGATTAACTAACATTGTCTCCCTACCATCCCATGCAATCTTCACTGTTCCTAACTCCAGACTCCATCCTATCTCTCAACCATCACCTCTGATACCATTCTGTCATGACCCCCTCCCACCAAAGATGCCCCTCCTGAGCTGGCAATGGTGAAAGGGAGATAATGACCCCCGAGTCCCTCCTCCAGTAGGCCCCGGGGTGGAAACTAGCACCAAGGGTATGAGTTTTCACAAATATGGGAGGCATTACCCTTTTTATTATTTAGGATCGGGAAATTGGACAAGTCAACCACCAAAAAATAAAAAGAATAAGTGTATAGAAATAAAACCAAACCATCCCACATGCATGTTTAAACAATTTTATAACAAGGTACAAGTATAAGAAATCTCAAAGTACAATACCAAAAGAAACAAGTGTACAACAACTGCAACAACTCCAACTGTCCGACTAGTAGGGTCCCGCACAGCCCTGGTAGTCCTCCTGGAAACCTGAAAGTAAACGTAGGGTGAGCATACATGTATACTCAGTAGGGAAATCTAAATCTCTCGTGCACAAGTGGGGAGACATCCTAATGTCCCGTGAGAACAACAGAAGAAACCTAGAAAAGAATTCTATCCACCCAAACTCACCAGCCACACTCACCAAAACACAATCACAACAGGTAGTAGTATATAAAAAACAAGAGCATTGGGTACCCCGCACCATTTCCCTTTTGTTAGCTTCTCTTCCTAATGGAGAACATCCTGATGCTTCCACACTCTCCCCGCCCGTACACACCCGGGCCTCACAACCATGTATCCCGCCCGCACACACCTGGGCCTCACAACCACGTATCCCGCCCGCACACACCTGGGCCTCATCCCGAAGATTCTTGGGAAATAGTAGAACCTGCCCGAAGAGCCTTGGGCTAAAGCCACCCCAATCGAAACCTACCCAAAGAGTCTTAGGTGTAAGGTTGCCTCAAGCCATCATAGCCTAGGGGAGAAGGAGCAGGAAGGATCTAGTAACTAATGGAAAAACACCCTCTCCCATGAAATGAGAGTGTTCGACACTAAGTGCTCAACATGGGTGGGGTGCGCTAAAACACAAAAGATACAGATATATATATATATATATATATATATATATATATATATATATATACCAACAACACATCCCAACCTATGGCTTCTAAATAGAGAAACTGAGCACATGCCTTGGCACTGCTACTACGAAGCATGCATACAACAAATAACCCCAACCCCATTTAGGTTTTCACGTTTCAGCAGAATTAGTTTATTTAGTTCCTTAAATACTGGGAAACTATCCACAACCAACCACATAAATCATTCGTAAAACGTATCCCGACCATCCACAAATCAAGTTAGGAAAACACAAGCAACACAACCAAGCCCTTCTTATCAACCAACCAACCCCATTGATTATTAATTCCATTCCATTACCATGACCCACCATTTATTAACTCTTCCACTTTTTATTTATTATTCACAACACACTATCCATTCACATTCAAACCCATCCCTACAACCCCGCTGCCAACTTCCATAACCACAACTGCACCGTACATCATTATCCCTTTAATACCATTTATCGCAGCCCTGTTGCCCGTTACCAACAAAACATTCACACCAACCCACAACCAAGTCAACCGCAACCCCACTGATCACCCTATCCACAACAACCCACAAAACACCCCCATCACATTCCACATATCCAATCCAACACCCACATGTTTATTATTCCATTTTGTTCAACCGGGGTGATCACACAAGGGTTCCAGATTTTAAACAGCCAAATTTACGTGATTAACCAATTTCCATATTCCACAAAGTTTCCATCCATAAGAAAATATAGAAAGAGAGGGCAACATTTAATTGCATAAGCAAAGGCCCCCAACAACCATGATTTTCAGTAGGCATAATCTCATTCAATTCACAACATAATAACACAGGATATAAAGTAACAACAAGCACAACTTCCCAACCCCGTTATATAAGTCATTTATTATCTTTATTAAATCGGTTCAAAAGTGTTTCACGTAAACAAGAGGACACCCACCCCGCATGATTCACAATTTAGATAGAAGAAGGTAATATCCCTACCTCAACAGGTTCTGATCACAATGCTCCCCCAGATCAACTTTAGAAGAAGTCTGTGGGCGTCCGTCACTTCTGTCAGGTCCTGAAAAAACCTCCTCGGGTGGAAGTCGGAAAGGAAATACTAAAGGAAAAACAACGGAACCCAGCTCAGAAGTTCTGCCTCTTCGTTACAATCCCGTGGCCGCTGACGGATCGTAAATCGGAGCTCGGACGAAGAAGTTATGGAAGAAAGAGCCTTTGAGTCTCTTGGGAGAACTCTGCTCAGAGGAAAGGGGAGGAGAGGGGTGAGTTGAAAGGAGGAGGGGACCCCTCCTTTTATAGGCAATAATAGAAAAAGTACACGGCATGTACTTTATGGTACATGGCGTGTACTCAGTTATTTCACACGGTCTCCACGCAGCTTCCAACACGGCTCTGTGGCCGTTGACTGGTCAACACACGGTTTGAGGGTAACGCATACGCGGGGAGGGACTACACGGCGTGTAGTTTGGACACACTATGTGTACCCATTTATTACACACGGCAAGGACACGGATCCAACATGGCACAAGACCATTGACTGGTAACGCGTACGCGAGGAAGGACTACATGGCGTGTAGTATTAGACACACGGCGTGCACCCGTTATTCCACACAGCAAGGACTCGACCTTCAACACGGGGTATACCCGGAAAGGTGGTACACGATGTGTACTCAAACTACATGGCGTGTAGTTTCAAAATTTTGGAAAGTGTGGGAAAAGTCCATTTTACCCTCCAGAACAGTTCTTGACCTTTTTTTGACAAAGGAATGGGCCGGAGAGGTTCGGGCCATTACAACCCTCTTGGTGGAGAGTTTCCTTGTTGAGCAGTCACCAGTAGCAAGACCCACTACCAATCATCACGTAGTGGAGTTTTCTATAGCTGGAAGTATACAGATGTCACAGAGGTCCAAGAGGACCAAAACTACAGGTGGATGACTGCATGACTCAGGATTGATTGTGAGGGGCACCTGAGGTGAAGCCAATTATACCAAGAGCGGGAAGTGTTTCACATGCGGTGGACAGGGTCACATGGATCGTGACTATCCGACCTGCCATACGGATGATCAAAATATGTTTAAAGGATTTCCCAGGTAGAGAAAAAGGTTCAACCGAGGAGCAGGCGTACGTGGTAGGGGAGCTAGTCATGCAGCTGGCGGTGGGTGACGATTTGAGATTCTACTACCACCACTACTAGGAGTTCCACCCCGACCACAAAGAGAAGATGGACATGGAAGATCTCAGCTCCAGGCAACTAGGGCCTACAATCACAATGCTCCAGAGATGATATGAGTTACGATCTGTGTTTACTCCACCATAGCTACAATACTTATAGACATAGGTGCCAGTCATTCTTTTATCTCCACTGCCCTCATTTGGAGCTCAGATATTCTGACGGAGCCGTTGGCTCGATCCTTACGGCTTGAGACTCCTACAGGAGTGGATTCATTGATTACACACTGATACTGGAAGTTTGATCTTACTCTTGGAGGCGAGAGCTTCGGCTGGGATCTCTTAGTAGTGGTGTCGAGGCCTTACGACGTCATTTTGGGTATGGACTGGTTATCTACAGTCCATGTTCATATAAATTGTATTAGACGCAAGGTACGGTGTGTCCGCACGGATGGGACTAGGTTTACCTTCACCGGCGAGAAGGGAGCCTTTTCAGCATAGGATGGACATACCCGGAGGAGGGTGCAGCTGATCACTCATCAGTTGGCTAGCCTTACCCTCAAAGCAGTTGATATAGAGATTCTGAATTATCCTATAGTGGTGGACCAGTACGTGAATGTCTTCCCTGATGATGTTTCGGGTCTACCTCCTCGTAGAGAGGTGGACTTTTACATTAACTTGTACCCCTGGATAGCACCAATATCTACACCAGCATATTGGATGGCTCCCGCGGAGATTCATGAGTTGTGGGTGTAGCTGGAGGATTTAAAAGGGAAGGGATTCATCTAGCCTAGTGTTTAACCTTGGGCATCCCTGATTTTGTTCTCCAAGAAGGCAGATGGGAGCTTGAAACTTTGTGTTGACTATCGGTGCCTAAAACAGGTGACCATGAAGAACAAGTACCCACTCTCGAGGATTGACGACCTCTTTGATCAACTGAAGGGATTACAATGGTTCTCAAAGATAGACCTCAGATCAGGCTATCACCAGCTCAGAGTGAGAGGCCACGATGTGCAGAAGATGGCCTCCAGATGCCGGTATGGCCATTACGAGTTTTTGATTATGCCATTGGGTGTGACCAACGTTCTAGAAGTGTTCATGGGACTCGTGAATAGGATCTTTTAGCCATACCTTTATCTCTTTGTAGTAGTCTTCATCAATGAAATTATGATCTACTCAGCTACTAAGGAGGATCATGCATGTCATTTGAAGGTAGTACTGGATACACTCTGAGAGCACTATCTTTATGGTAAGATCTTGAAGTTATAGTTTTTGATCCGAGAGGTTCACTTTCTGGGGAATGTCATATCAGAGGCTGGAGTTGCAGTGGATCCATCAAAGATTGAGGTGGTACTTGATTGGGAGCCACCCAGGAGTGTGACAGAGGTACGGAGTTTCCTGGGTTTGGATGGATATTACCAGAGGTTTGTGCCAGACTTCTCTAGAGTTGCAACACCACTATCAGCATTGATGAATAAGGGGAAATCCTTCGTTTGGTTGGAGAAATTCCAATGGAGTTTTCAGGAGTTGAGGCAGAGGGTGACTAGTGCCCCCATATTGAGGCTTATATAGGAGGGAGTAGGGTACATAGTTTTCTATGACACACCAGGGATTGGACTCAGATGTGTCCTGATGCAAGAGCGAGTAGTGATTGCAGATGTTTCTCAATAGCTGAGATAGAACGAGCAGAACTACACTACCCAAGACCTTGAGTTAGTAGCAGTGGTCTTCACCTTGAAGATGTGGAGACACTATCCGATGGGAGAGCATTTTATCGTGTACTTTGATCATAAGAGTCTCAGTTATATCTTCTCCCAGAAGGACCTGAACCCGAGACAATGACATTGGATTGAGTTCCTCTAGGACTATGACTTCAATATAGTCTATACTCTTGGGAAGGGGAATGTTGTAGTAGATGCACTCAACAGGAGGTCTGGTATACAACTAATAGGTGAGGCGATGAAGCAGCTGGCTGCTTTATAAACATCCTTTGTGGATAGAGATGGAGTAGCTTTTCTTCAGTCTCTTACAGTCACTCACCACTCCTTCAGCGAGTTAGGGAGGCACAACATGGGGATGCTGACTGCGAGACATGACATGCTCAGATATCTACATGACAGACACCCGATGGATTTTATGAAGGTGGGGAGCACGTCATCCTCTTCATAGGACATACCATGGTACCAGTGTAACTTTAGGAGGAAGTGTTGAGTTAGTTCCACACTTCCTCTCTAGAGGTACATCCAGGAGTGACAAAGATGTACCAGGATCTCCAACGACACCACTGGTGGCCGGGAATGAAGAAAGTGGTAGCAGAGTTTGTCTCTCAATGCCTCACATGTCAGCAAGTGAAGGTGAAGCATATGGTAACAACATGCTTAGTTTAGCCTTTAGAGGTCCCAGAGTGGAAGTGGGATGGGATATCCATAGACTTCGTGATAGGACTTCCACGCACATCCAGGGGACATGAATCGATTTGGGTGATCATCGACCGACTCACCAAGTCAGCCCACTTCCTACCGATCAGAGAGCAGAGTTCAGTAGAGAGCTTGGAACGCCTCTATGTACAGAAGATTGTGCAGTTACATGGAGTATCCTCGACGATTGTCTCCGATCATAATGCACGTTTTACTTCCCGGCTATGGAAGGGGTTGCAGGAGGCTTTCGGGACGCAGCTTCATTTGAGCACCACCTTCCATCCTCAGACGGTTGGTCAGACTGAGCAGACCATTCAGACCCTTGAGGATATACTGCGTGCTTGTGTCCTAGACTTTGGTCGCAGCTGGGAGGATCACTTAACTTTTGTGGAGTTTTCATACAACAACAACTATCACTCCACCATTGGGATGGTACCTTTTGAGGTGTTGTATGGGCGACCTTGCAGATTACCTTTGTGTTGGACTGATCCAGGGGAGTCAACACTAGTGGGACCATAGATGGTATGGGCTACCACAGAGAAGGTTCAGATCATCCAGGAGTGGATGAGGACTACACAGAGTAGGCATAAGTCATTTTCCGACATGATACGGAGACCTCTGGAGTTCGAGGATGGCGACCGTGTATTTCTATAGGTCTCACCTCGATGAGGTCTACAGATATTTGGCCGAGGCAACAAGTTATCTTTGAGATTCATCGGACCTTTTCAGGTCCTCAGTAGATTTGCTGAGGTGGCATACCGCTTAGCTCTTCCACCTCATTTGCACCGGGTGCACGACGTCTTCCACGTGTCCCAGCTGAGGAGATACGTGCACGAACTTTCTCACATCATCGACCATGGCGAGCTGGACGTCGATGATGTGGAGACTTTTACGAAGGTTCCAGTAGATATTGAGGATCGACAGGAGTGGGTCCTTCATGGATGGTCGATACCTCTGGTGCGCATTCGCTGGAAGCACGGAAACCTCCAGGAGAGCACATGGGAGCGGGAGGCTTAGATGTATGCTCAGTACCCCCACTTGTTTACCTAGTTTGAGTTGTGGATTATGGGGATGTAGAGCCCTGAGGTGGGGAGAATGTAAAGACCCAGAATTTCCATGTAATTTTTTTAAATATATTAGAATTTTACGAGTCTGTGAAAATTGATGGCACGTGATTTCGAGGCCCGAAGTGCCCAGAATGAATTTCTGAACTTTTTCTTGGGTACGTTCAGTAAACGTGCGAGTGAGTTTTTTTCTAACTTTTGAACCGATACTCAGAATTGAAATCCAAGGGCACCGTTGAACTCACAACGCCGATATTCACTTAAAGAGACTTTCACCTCGACGACAGTTGGTCGAGGGTGGAAGTTAGTTTTTGAGTTTTTCGTGAATTAATAAAATAAAAATAAAGATGTGTAGCTTTTATTTTTATTTTATTTGTTAAAAACCTCCATGTAAAAATTGAGAAGTGGGGACCACCAGACCTTAACCTCCCATGAGAGGTTATGATGGTGGGGACCACCTGAGCCTAACCTCCCATGAGAGGTTATGGTGGTGGGGACCACCAGAGGCCTAAAACTCTCAACTCCCTCATTAAATGTGGGAGAGCCTCTTCAACTCCTCCAATATTAATTGTGCCAACCCTCCTCCATAATAATTAAGCCAACACACCACTTTAATTGTGCCAACCTATGTGATTAATTAACCCAATTTGAATTATATGAGAAGAAACATAATAGATCACATAATTTTTTATTTTGGGGCTATCATTTCATTTTGGTGGATTTGGGAGAGGATGAGATTTGAGAGAAAATCTCTCCAATGAAGAACGCCAATGAAGAACACCTCTCCTTTGATGTTTTCTTCTCCAAACTCCATCAAAGGATCTCCAATGATGCATGAACTGAAAATCAAAGAAAAGACCAATGACACCAACGTCCATCTTTTCCCAACGATTCGTCTTCTTCCTTACGACCTCGTTGACGTCATCAAGTGAACGAGGTAGGGGTTTATTTCTATTTGTTTATCACTTCCCATGTACACCCTTTATATTTCTTTTGTGGGTTGGGTACAATCATTATGGGAGGATTGGATTTTATGTTCATGTTCATGTTCTTGATGAGCCATATGCTACCACCCTAACATGGAGGGTACGAGCCAAACCAACATAGCCCAACCCTTCCACAAATCTTGTGGTGTTCTTCGTGATGGAGGAGGACGACAACTATCCATGGTTGGGGAACGAGAACGGTGGTTGACACCACCGCCAGTCGTGACGAAGGCGACATCGCAACGACACTGCCCCGCAGCCACCGCCGCCATCCGCGGCCAGACCGCCGCTCCGCGGCTGGACCGCCGCCCCACGGCTGGACCGCCCCCCTGTGCAGCCGGACCGCCGCCCCACAGCCGGACCGCCGCCCCGCGGCCGGACTGCCACCCCCACAGCCGGACCATGACCCCATGGTCGAACCACCACCCCGCGGCCGAACCACCATCTCGTCCGAGCCACCCCGTGGCCTTGTGCCCTCGTGACACCCTCTGCGGCCTCGCGACCACCCGCAGCCCTCCACAGCACCTTGCGGCTTGCCGGGCTGGACCCAGCAGGCCAGGCCTCCCAACGAGCCGGGATGGAACCAGTGGGTCAAGACGGGTCAACCCGAACCGGGTCGGCCCAGGCCGGGTCAGGCCGAGTCGGTAGGACTAGGTCTGACCGGACCCGGGCCCACTACGATCCAATTACTTTCTTTTGGCCATAACTTTGGCACCGGACGTCCGTTAGACGAACCGTCAATGGAGTTGGGAACCTTGGAGTGAGTCGGTACCTTTGAGTGATATCTCACTGTGTTTTGGATTAAAATGGCGAATGATCAGGTTAGATCGAGCATGAATCCAACCGGGCCCCCGGGACTAAAATACTAATAACTCACAGACCGGACGTCTGATTGACGCGTCGTCTGTTACATTGAGACCCCTATGATGTGAAAAACCTTTGAGATACTTATTCATGGGACTTTGTGACAGTTGGATTATCGATCAGAAGCTTGTGGAGCGGATCCTCCCAGAGACGAACGAGCATAGTGCAGAAACCCAGCGGCTAACTGAGACTTGATGACTGTTGAACGTTTCGACTCGGAGTGACTTGATAGGCCCAGTGGGGAGAACCTTGGTGACGTGGCCGACCCATGGTAGGGAGCTCCTTGGTGACGCGGGAGACTCACGGTACTCGACAGGAGGAGTACATTAGTAGGCCACGAGGGGGAGCGCCTTGGTGACGCGGCAGACCCATGGTGGGGAGCGCCTTGGTGACGCGGCAGACCCACAGTACTCGACAGGAGGAGTACCTCAGCAGTCCAATGTTAGTGGGAAGTGCCTCTATGTGACACGGCTAGCCCACTTTACTTGATATAGGAGGAGTTCTCCAGCAGCCGAGGTGTTCGACGTTGTGACTGGGAATGTTACTTGATACTACCCCTAGAATAAATCCTGGTGTGAGCGGAGTTAGTACCTCTGTGTTTTCCTCATGATTGAGATGGATTACTTGATAACTTAGGTATATGTATGGGCATATACCTAAGTAAGGTTATCTATTGATTTCATAATTTGTGATTTATCCTTGATGGATTTTGTGAGACCTAAAGGGTCTCAGGGTCGCTACTGAGTATCGTTATACTCACCCCTACGCGGGCTATACTCGCACCTTATTGTGTTGGATGCAGATGACAGAAAACGCTGACTGAGGCTGAGAGTACCAGGACTAGACGGTACCTGGAGGTGGACCATATGGTGTGTCGGTACGCAGAGGAGACAGGTGGATGTGGAGTGCTGAGGAGGAGATCTGTACCTACCCTTCAGGTAGGAACATCGGAGGACGATCCAACAGCTGACTTTCCCTTTTCTTTAGTTATATTTTTATCACATTTGTACTTGTACTTTCCAGTTAAGCTTGTATTCTGGACCCTTTTACTTACTGTACTCACTCTGTTTACAGTTTAGTTTACTTGTGTTCCTATCTTTCCGTGTCTTGGTTACGTGTTCTTATAGGTTATAAAGTAAGTGCCTTCCCAGTTTTAGGAAATACACCTTCAGTGCTAGTCGCCAGCCCATGGCCTATGGAAGGTGGGCTTGGGATAGTCATAACACAGGCCCCGGGGGTTGGGTCACGACATCACGAACCATCGATCTCTTCATCCTTGACATTGCAGTTTGGAGCAGTTCGAGGGTTTCAACAGAAGGTTAGGTTCCAAGGTTAGAGAGTAAGAGGTTCAGAAGAGGATTGAAGTGAATCAAAATGTGGTTTGCACTTTTTTTTTATCATTTTGGGATTTAGAAACAAATCGAGTAAAATAAATAAATAAGATTAAAACATTTCAAATTTCGGCAAAAAAACACGAAGTCCTGGACTTAAGTAAGGTTGACTATCGGTAAGGTGCCAATAGCGAGGTCCAACAGTGAGGTCCTAACATGGAGGTCTTATTAGCGAGGTCTATTAGTGAGATCTTATCGGTGAGTTCTAATAGTGAGGTCTTATCGTTGAGGTTTAATGGTGAGGTCTTAATGGTGAGGTCTTATCGGTGAGGTCTAATGGTGTGGTCTTATCAGTGAGGTCTAATGGCGAGGTCTTATCAGTGAGGTCTAATCTTAACAGTTTATCATACCTAAATTATGTTTGATGTAATTTAACCTCTCTGAATTCAAAGTCTTTGTGAATATATCTACCAATTGATGTTCAGTGCCAATGAATTCAAGAGTGATATCACCTCTTTGATAATGATCTCTCAATAAGTGATGTCTCACATCAATGTGTTTGTCCTAGCATGAGATACTGGATTTTTAGAGATGTTAATAGCACTTATATTATCACATTTTATAGAGACATGTTTGAATTGATTTCCATAGTCCATTAAAGTGTGTTTCATCCACATAATTTGAGCACAAAAACTACCAGTAGATATATATTTAGCTTCAGGAGTGGATAATGCAACAAAATTATGTTTCTAACTACACCATGATACTAGTGACTTTCCCAAAACGTGACATGTTCCAGAGGTGATTTTTCTATCTAACTTACAACCAACAAAGTTATCATATGAATAAATTATTAAATCAAACGATTATCCTCTTGGATAAAATAGTCATAAGTTTGTAGTATACTTGAGATATTTAAAAATCCATTTAACAATAGTTAAATGAGATTCTTTGGGATTGGCTTGAAAACAAGAACACATGCATACACTGAACATAATATCAGGCCGGGTAGCAGTAAGGTAGAGGAGACTCCCAATCATACCTCTGTAATTGGTTTGATCCACTGGTTTACTAGTTTCATCAACATCCAACTTACAAGTAGTACTCATAGTTGAATCACTACCTTTATTACTATCCAAACCAAAATGTTTCAGCATATCCTTAGTGTATTTACTTTTATATAAAACAATGACATTTTATTATGAAAAATTTTAAATCCAAGGAAAAATTTAAGTTCCCCCATTAAAATCATTTCAAATTCACCTTGCATCATCTTTGAAAAATCAGTACATAAAGAATTTTTAGAGGATCCGAAAATAATGTCATCTACATAAATTTGTGATATTAAAACATCTGTGGAAATCCTTTTAATAAAAAGAGTAGGATCATCTATTCCTTTAGTAAAACCTTTTGGAATAATAAAAGAACTAAGTTTGTCATACCAAGATATATAATCTTGTTTTAGAGAATATAAAGTTTTAGAAAGTTTAAATACATGATTTGAAAAATGGGGATTTATAAAACCATGGGCTGTTCAACAAATACATCCTCAACTATGTACCCATTTAGAAATTCACTTTGAAATCCATTTGATAAAGTTTGAAATTTAGATAAGCTGCATAGTCAAGTAGTATCCTAATGGCCTCTAGTCTAGCTACAGGTGAAAAGTTTTCCTCATAGTCTATTCCTTCTTCTTGACTATATTCTTGTGAAATAGTCTAGCCTTGTTTCTAACTATGTTTCTAGATTCATCAACTTTATTTATAAACACCCATTTAGTGCCTATTGTAAAAGTGTCTTTAGGTCTTTCTACTAATTCTCAAACTTTGTTTCTTTCAAACTAATTTAATTCTTCTTGCATAGTTATCACCCAAAATTAATCATTGATAGAATCATTAATATTTCTGGGTTCAAGCTGTGAAAGAAATTCTTGATGTTCAACCTGGTTTCTCAGAGAATCTCTAGTTTATGTCCCTCTATTTAGATCACCTACTACAACATATAAAGAATGATTCTTAAGAGTTATAATACCTCTAGAAAGATTTGAACTAGACTCATAATGGTTGTCTATAGGTTCTGATTCAACATGCTCTAATTCTGGAAAATTTCTAGAACTAGTTGTTTTCACTAAGGGTTTATTGTCTTTATCATTAAGGTTTGGAATTGACATATCTTCCTCAAGATGTTCAAGAGAGGTTTTGGGTTAATGTGGATCAGTCTCATAAAATTTGACATGAACTGGTTCTTCCACACATTTGGTTCTCTTATTGAATAATCTATAAGCTTTACTAGAGATTGTGTAACCTAAGAAAATCCATTCATCACTCTTGGAAGAAAATTTGTCAAGATTATCCTTAGTGTTAAAGAAAAAGACTTTTCAACCAAAAACTCTAAAGTAATTAACCTTAGACTTTTCAACCAAAAACTCTAATTAAGACTCTATTGATGATGTAACAAGTTGTGTTAACAACTTCGACCCAAAAATAGATAGGAAAGTTATACTCATTTAGCATAGTCCGAGAAACTCTATTTTGTTGAGGTGTTCTATGAGAAGATAAATTGTGATTATAGCTATTATGTGAGCAAAAAGATTCAAACTCTTAATTTTCAAAATCACGACCATGATCACTTATCAACATCTTAATTCTAATTACACTAAGATTTTCTATAGACTTGGAATATTTAATGAAGTAAGAACATGATTCACTTTTGTAAGCCAAAAAGTATACCCAAGTGTATCTAGAAAAATAATCTACAAGAACATAAACATAGTGAATTCTATTTAAAATTGAAACTCTAGATGGTCCAAAAAAATCCATGTGAACCAACTCAAGCAGTTGAGAAGTGAAAACTTCTATCTTTGGTTTGAAATAAACTTTGTGTTGTTTTCCCATTTGACAAGGATTACAAACTTTGTTAAGTGGGAATTCCAATTTAGGTAAGTCTCTAACTAAACCGTTCCTAGTTAGTTTCCCAAGTGAGTTCACTTTGCAGTGTCCTAATCTTATGTTCCATAACGAGGATTCCTTATGAAAAGAATTTAAATAAGAAAGATTTTACTTGGATAAAGAGTGTAAATCAATAACATATACATTTTAATTTCTAAGAGCAGTGAATATTATATAATTCATAGAATTAAAAACATTTCATGCATCATTTTCAAACTTAAAATTAAAACCATTATCACACAACTGAGAGATACTCAGTAGATTATATTTTAACCCATCAACAAAAATAACTTTTGAAATTAATATAGTATTAGGGTTACCAATTTGGCCTAAGCCAACAATATTTCCTTTAGAATTATCACCAAATGAAACATGTCCACCATAAAATTTAATTAGGAACTTGAAGCATGAATAATTCCCTGTCATATGTCTTGAACATATATTGTCCAAATACCATAGAGTTTTACAGGGGATTTTTAGACAATTTTCCTGCAAAATAGATTAAGTATAAGGTAACTTTGGTACCCAGATTTTCTTGGGTCCAGAGATGTTAGCAAGTAAAACTTCGGGAACCAATATTTGTCTCATAGGTTTCCCATAATAAACAGATATGTTTTGATACATGAAAACTTTGTTAGGTCCTTTAGAGAATTGTTTTTCAAAAGATGGTCCAGAACTTGAACTAGCAGTGAACTTTCCAGATTTTAGAAAAAATTTATTTTTAATAATCCTTCCCTATCCTGGTTGATATCCTATACCAGTTGTGTATTTTGGAGAAATATGTTTCCCTAGAAACTAAGTCAAGGAATCTCTACCTGTAGTAAACTTCTCAAGATATCTTTTTAATTTCTCATTCTATAATTTAAGTTTAGTATTTTCTTTTAACATCTGAGCACATTTTTCTTTCTCAATATCCAAATCAGACTTATAATTGGCATTTAAAGAATGTTGTATTTTCAATAATTTATATTTATCTTTGAGTTCATTAAAGGTATCCTCAAGAATTCCAAAATATTCTACTAGTTCATCCTTAGTCATATCTTCTTCACTATTTGATTCACTTTCATTCCCAGAATAGTAATCATTATGTATAGGAGAATTAGGTATTACCTCATATGTTTCTGTCATGAAACACAGATTTTCACGTTTGTTCTTTTCCATATCAGAAGTGTCAGATCCACTGAATCTATCTTCTGAATCACTCTAAGAAACTTTTATAGCCTTTTTATATCTCTTTCCCTTGTCTTCATATTTCTTCTTAAATTCCAACTTGGGGCAATCAACCTTCACACATCCTTTTCTTTTTCACTCATAGATGACTATCTCATTTGTATTTTCATTACATTTTCTATTATTTTTCCACTATCCTTTACTATCATACCATTCTTTATAGTTTTAATTTCTAAATAAATTCTTCTCTTGGTAGAACTTTTTGAATCTCCTAGAAAGATGAGCCATCTCAGCATCACTGTCAGAATCTGAATCTTCACCAGTGGAACTGTCTATAGGAACTTAAACTTTTTTTTATCTTTGATCTTTGAGGTAGCAATCTTGAATGTTACAAATTTCTTTCTCGATTGTTCATATGCTTCTTATTTTAACTTAAGATGTTCTTCATACATTGTAAAATTTCTAATTAGTTCCTTCACTGGTAGCTTGCTTATGTCACAAGATTTTTTCATAGAAACAAAAGTTCCTCTCCATCTGTCAGGTAGGCATTAAAGCACCCTCATAATCTGATCCTTGATATCCACTGGTTTCCTAAGAAGACTCATGGTATTTACTATTTAATTGAACCTGAGATACATTTCAGATATAATTTCATCAGGATTAATTTTAAAATTATCATTTTTAATAGTATAAGTATTTAATCTCATTTATTTAACATTGGTTATTCCCTCATGGGAAACATCAAAAGTATCCCAAATTTCATAAGTAATTTTACAGGAAGATATTCTATTGAATTATTCATCACCTATTTAATAATACAATTCATTCATTACTTTAAAATTATTATTATATGTAGCTTTAGTCAACTAAGACCATGTGTCCCTAGCAGTAATAGGCAATAAATTTTGTTCTTCAATTGTGTCCCAGATTTCAGGACCCATGCTTTCTAGATACATTTTCATTTTTAATTTCCACTGAGCATAGTTATTACCATTAAAGAAAGGTGTCCTATTGGTAGCTGCACCCTCAAATCGGTTATCTATAGTTAATTATAATTTAAAGAACTGAAAATTTAGATTTGACAGAAATTTTAAGATCTTTAAGATACAACTAAAATAACAGTTGATAAGAATTTGAAAACTTGCACAACAATTAAAATGGTAGCAATATAAATTTACTCCTCTAATACTAAATGTTGGTCGGAGTGGAAACTTAAGGGGGGGGGGGTGAATTGAGTTCCTACTTAAAATTTATGTTAAAAAATTTATGCTAAAGATCCCACAATTTGGAAACAGCCTAGTTAATTAAGGCAACAAATATATAGATGTTTAGTTGGTCAATAAGTTTCTAAAAGGGAGATTAGTCCTCAGTTGAATCAGTGTACAACAATTATTCAAATTTTGAAACAGGTTTAATAAATTAAACACATACACACAATAACCAGAAATAACAATCAGAGTTAATGTAAAATAGTTTTCTATTTTTGAAATTATAAGCAGTGGAGAATAGAAAAACAGAGTATTACAAAATATAGTGCAAAATAGAGTTAAATTATAGGTTCAATATCAAGCTGAGACTTAATCCTCTACACTTGGTTATCACCTACCACCAAGTAGTTTATATTAACAATAAACTTGATACAAAAATTATATCAGGATTTACAATAGTTTTCACAAACTATCTAGGGCTCACACCCTCTACCACAGTTCTTCGTGGGAAAAAAACAATCCAGAACACACATGGTCTCTTCAACAGTTACATGTGGGAAATAAAGTGTAAGAAGTTTGATGTGTGGATATTCAGTATCCTCTAGTTCAAGCATAGAAGACAAGGTGTGTAATAGAAAAACACACACTTCTTAGAAATGTAATAATAAGAACACAATAGTGCTAAAATTATAAATATTTAGTTTAGAATGATCTATGTGTTTTAGAGTTCAGCTCTTGACTCCTTGGAGTGAAGAATTTGTAGTTCGAGGAATTTTCTGGAAGTTGTCTCCAAAAAAAGAGTGTCGCAACTCCAGGTTCTATATCTCTGGTACTGAGCATTCTGCTTCTTGGGTTGACGGATATTTGATGAAGCACAAAATAAAGTCTTGAATTTGTTCTCCTGAAATGATCTTCTTGACGTTCTTGGGTTCACAGTGTGAGTGATGATGTTCTTCTTTTGTTCTTCTGATATAGTGTGTAGTGAATCTCTCTCTAGTGTCATCTCGAATAATAATATCTTAGCTTCCTTGGTCTTCTATTTTATATTTTAGGTCTAAAAAAAGGAATAGAGAAAACCACGTGCGTTCTTCCTCATACATCATACTATCTCCAGATACGATCTCTTGATATGTCTACAATTAGCATTAATTAATATCAGAAGCATTAAATTTACCAAATATAACCATTAAAATAATCTTAAGAAATTGACAAAGTATAGAGTAAAAGAGTGGGTATCGGTAGGCTGGTGACAGTAGCCTTCAGCGGTAGCCTTTCAATGGTAGCCTTCAACGGTAGCTTTTAGCGGTACCCTTCAATGGTAGCTTTCATCGATATCTTTCATCGGTAGCTTTTATCGGTAGCTTTCATCGGTATATTTCATCAGTAGCTTTCATCGGTACGGTAGCGTTCATCAGTAGCCTTGTATTGGTAACTCAGCAGTGAGGTTCGTCAGTGGTAACCTCTATCGGTAACCTTCCAGCAGTAACCTCTATACTTAGATAAATTTTTGTACTGTAAACTTAATCGATAGAAAATTGAGATTAAAGATACATAGTTATCACTTGATAGAAACTATAAATATTAATAAAACACGATTTCATATAAAAGAATCAAGATTTGGGATTATCAAAACAGGTGAGTCTAATAATAAATTTAATATTTATCTCCAAAAATGTGCACACTCTAAACATATAATATCCAAGACACGCTGACTATTTTCATAAATAACCTGAATAAAATCCTATATTCCTCAAAAATGTAATCCAACCTTTATTCCTCAAATAAAATTCCATAAAATTCTATTTATCTTAATTATATAGTGCTCCCAAAATAGTGCACGTCTTCCAAAAATCATATAATGCCAACTTAATTTACAATCCTATGGTAATCTATATGATAACACATATGTTCCCAAAATGAACTCATCCTCTCTATGTCATATGATTTAAAAAAATAAAAACTATATCATACTAACCAAGACATAACATAGTTCAGTGGTAGGTGATAAACTGTTGTCACCCTTTAGTTTTGGGTTCAAGCCTCATGACCTTTCCAGATGCGATGGGTTATCACCCAGTCTTCGGGTTGTCCTTTTTCTAAAACTATATAATCCTTATAGAATTCCTATAAAAATGATTATCATATTTAAAAATAAATCTAATAAATTAACCCTTAAAGAATTTTTTTTTATCCTCAAAGTCTACACTTACCTTTAAACTTATGTCCATAAAATGAAAATTCATTATTCCTCAAATAACCCTTTTCCACATGTTAAACTTAAGGGTTACATGTACCTTAAACATTTATCAAAACTCAATACCACTTTTGAAAGTTGTATATTACATCTAACATATGTTTACAAATTTTGAAAACAAAAACTACTATAGAATATACCATAGGTGTTTCATGATATTTAGAATATATCTAAATATCATTGATAAACACATCCTTTACTTAATATACTTCTTAAAACTTTAACCATGGTTTTTTTATTCCTTAATAATTTATTTCTATAAATAAAATATATGAAATATAACCTTATAATTCATCAATATCAACCAAACAAATTTCATACTTAGATCATAATAAAATAATTCATACCCTAAATCTAGACATTGGTGTCTTCCTTTATGCTGTTGATATCTCTTTAAAATCCATCACTTAAACCACAAAATGGGTGTTTAAGACTTCAAAATTATGATCAACCTTAAAATAATAAACCCATAATTTTTTTTATATCTCTTAATTTAATTAACATAATACCTTAGTCATTTCATGATTATTCTAACTATAATACCATTAGTGGAATAGTTCTTCAACACATTGTCTATCACTTTCAATTTTAAACAAGTTCCTTCTTGTTCCCACCATTGACTAAAACCAAAAGGTACAGTGTATGTATCACGTTATAATAATTAGAGTGAGCTATCAACTAATCATATTATTCAAAGTATGTATAAATTATAACATTTTATTCTAAATCTATGAGTCCTTAAGTTTAACCTAGGATATACATGATCATTATTAAATCTATAGGATTTTATCCTACACTTAGACTTATCCTCAAAGCCATTAATAGGGTTTATTACATAATCTATGTTTTCCTAAATCTAGTTTCCAAAATTTCTACTAAAATTTATCTAATACCAACTGTAAAGACTCTAACTCTAGCAGCCCATAGTTGGTGATTAATTTATTACATTGGTACTAGGTACAAGCGATCACATCCTAATGGACCAAAAAGTTTATTAGTCTTAGATAACTAGATACATACTTGAATTACACTTTAAATTTTAAAACATTAAATACCACATAACACCATTATTATCTTTAACATATCCCTTCAAGTTAAACATAAATCATATCCCAACATATTGGAGAAAAGAGACATAATAAAAGGGTGAGATCATATGCTCGGTAAGGGTATGCATATAGAAGAAGCTAAAAAGGAATAATCAATATGATAAGGTAAATAACTGAAAACACATTACATTTAGTCAAAAAATTGAACATGACGAATAATATGGAAAGAATAAATTATTATCTAATAATTCCATATAAATAATCACATGAGCTTGAATCATGTCCATAGATATTATAGGTAATCAAACAATCACATGGAAATCAATAACTAATATTATAATGAGGGAATGCATAATGTAGGAAATCATAGACATAATTTCAAGGTTTCATCCAAGACATCAAACAAAAATGAGACCTCAGATAATACCTAAACTAGTTTTTCTCATTAGTCTTACTGATGCATCGAGGGGCTATAGTGGGCCCACCCATCACTTACTAAGTCCAATGCATTCCTCATATAAAAGGGGTGAAACATAATCAATATATAAATTCTTATTGAAATTAGAATACAGAATGTTAATAACTTTCCTTAATCAATAAACATTATCATAAAACATCCAAAATGATATGGATAAGGGTATCAAAATTTACACTCCAAAGAAAACTGATCATAAACCATTCAATAAAATATGGTAGATAATATCATAAGATATTAACCTCAATGAAGCATAATATTCAACAAAGTATTTTCAAATATATGAAAATAATTTATTAATATCATTGAAAAATTCTAGAGGAAAATACCCTTTTTCACTTTGAAATCACTTATTTTAAAAAAATGGTGTAATTATAAAATAAATAATTTTCTTTAAAAATAACATTATAAACTTGTAAAGGAATATTCAAAGTATTAAAGAGTCATAAAGGTAGAAAATATCCACTTATTATGTGTAAGTTAAAGTAAAACATTCCTTCCATATTTTTGTCATAAAATTCACAAAGTACCTTATTTGGAAGATGACAAAAATATTCCTTTCAAACCATTTTGTAAAAAAACAATCATGGTTAAAAATGGTTTTAAATAATTATAGGACAATATTAACAACCTTTTTGAAATAAATTTTAGAAAACGTGGAAATGGAAGATAAATATTCCCCAGTGTATACTTAAATATAAACAATCCCGAATAATGATGATTTTGAGAAATAAACCCTTACCACTTGGGTATCTCTTGAATCGTAAGCCCCATAAATGAAATAATTTCAAATGAAAAATTTAGATATCATGAAGGAAAAGTTATTCTTGATATAATATGTCAAAGAGTCAATATATAATCAACACAAAATAAGTAAGTGGTTAATGTTTCATATGCATAATAGAATTAAAATTGAGATGAGAAACCCTTACCTCATGTTTTATTTCCTTTATACTTGCTTGAACCTCATCTTGTTTGGTAGACTTCCTTTAGATCTCTTCTTAAGGGATTTAGGGTTGGTCTCTTGGAAAGATAAGAACCTCTAGAACTTGGATAAGGATTTTTAAAAGATAAATGGGTAGAGGTAGGTTGATCTAGATGTCTCAAAGTGGTGTGAAGAATTGAGGGAGGAGGTTCCCTTTTATAATGGAGGTGAGGGGCACTTTTAGAATTTCTCAAAATATTAAATTATAATAAATTAATTTATCATTAAAAATGCCTTAAAATGGAAATGGATTCTAAGATAATATATTATAGGGTTGTAATACAATCAATTAATAGAATTTATACATGTTTGAGTTTCATTTTAAAACTTATCATTTTGATTAACCCCTTGGTTAGTTATTTTTGACCTCAACCATGGTAACCATTATTTTAATCACTAAGGGTTAATAATGTTATTGTAAATGAAAAAAGGACTCATAAATGGAACTTTTATGATGTTTTAAACTATATTTTATTCAAATGGATGAATATAATATTTTTATGAATTTTAAATAATTTAATAAAATATTATTTTTATAAATTATCATTAATATCAATTTTGACACTATTTATTTAACTTGACTTCAAATACATCAATAAAAATGGAAATTAGAATATAATGATTTAAAACCTCTATAATATTTCATATAGATCTATAAAATTTGTTTTAAAAAATAAATCATTAAAATTATATCAAAATTAATATTTTTAAAATCATTTATTTTATTTTTCTTTTATTTAGATAAATATTGTATTAACATTTCACAAGCATTTAAGATAATTATATAATTTATAAAAATTAAAAATAGATTTAAATATTTAAAATAATTAAATTAGTATCAAAATAGACATTTATTTTCATTCATATCTTGATTTAATCTCTATGTAGGCACATAAAAGATATTAAATACAAAGAGAGTGACATTTTGTAACTATCTTTGATTTTAATAATATATAAGTCATATTCATGGAAAAGTATCCATTAAGCAACTAAAATTATAAATTAAGGTTATAAGGGTATAATATTATTCATAAAATATTTTTTTAACAAGTTTAGGTCAAAGTTATATCCTTATCTTTTTTGTTTTAACTTCCCGTTAACTCTTTTGACAATTACCATACTATTAAACTTTTCTACTATATAAGGGTCAGTAATGTTACAATAAAATTAAAAAAGACCCATAAATGGACTATGGTAGATATAATTAACCACATACCTTTAATTTTTACAAATTTAATATTTTTAGTATTTTTGAATCATTTAATAAAATATTATTTACTATAAAATATTCATAGTCATTTTTTAGAATTATTCATTACATTGACTTTGACAATATAAATATAACACTTATAATTAGAAAAAAATATTTATTACATTACTAATATTTCATATTCATCTATAAAATTATTTTATAACCTTAATTAATTCAAATTATATTAATTTTAATATTTTTAATATATTTTATTTGATTTTTTCATTAATTGAATAATTATTTCTTCATTGTTGTGTAATCATTTAAGGTAATTATTTATTCACTAAAAATTAAAAATAAATTACAAAAATGTAGAAAAATATTTTATATTTAAGAAAAATATTTTTATTTGAACATATTCTCTGAATAATATCATATTAAAAATAGTATACTTATTATAATAAAGAGTGTAAAATTTTTGACCTTTTCTTTAAATAAAATACTATAAAGGTCACAATCTTATCCAAGTGGCCCCAAAAGTCATAAATAAATTTATATAATGAAAATAAGTTTATTATGTTCAAAATATTAATTTATATTCGTTCAATAATTATTTTAATACACATATATATTATGAAAACACATTTAATGTGTTATTTTTACTTTGTTGGCCTTATGCAAGCATTGTACAAGAATTTGGATAATCCACTTATTATACAACTCTAAAATTCATGTATAAAAATAAAAATCATAAATAATATTTAATATTTAATATAAAAGTTGATAAAGGTATTATATCATCCAAATTATTACTTTTAGGATACCAAATTGGACTTTTTCAGTGCTCTGTAGGATCTATGTCAGCACTGAAAATGATTTTTAGAATTATCATGAAATAAATTATAATTTGCTTGTTTTGAATTATTTTTGTATTATATCTATATTATAACATCAAAAACTAGTCATTATAAAAGTTAAATAAATTTTTATATCCTTATGTATTGATGATATCATAAAAGATAAATTATTTAAAAAAAACTATATTTTTTTACTATTCACTAAAAATTCAAAAAAAATCAGAAAATTCTAAAAATTTCACCATAGACGAATTTTGATATTACGATTTAAAAAATGAAGATCATTTTATTAAATAAATTTTATAAAAGTGTAAAAAAATTAATTATATTCATTTTCTCATAGAAAGCAATAAAAATCACTTTTTGAAGAAAACATATATTTAAAGAATAAAATGAATTTACAAAAAATTATGCTATTATTTTCTAGTCATTTACTAGTAAATTTATATTGAGTAATACTTATATAATTATTTCATAAATCCATTTTTCTTATTCATACCTGCCAAATTAATAGTTAGGTTATAACAATCACATTTAAATAATAGTATTTTGGGGTTTGTTTATGCCCAATGTTGCATGCATCGCAAGTTATCAAACATAGTGTTCTATTAAAATACCAAGGTGTTAAAATTGAACTACCGGTGAATATAAATTTCCAGTGAACTCAAGGTTTAACCATATAGTGTTTTATCTGAATTTCCAGCCTGTATTCCCAAAAAAAATTACACTTTTAAATTCATTTGTCTGTGTTTTTGTTATTTTTATTCAAGATGAATTTTTATATAGGAGTTTAAAAAAGACTTGATTTGTCATGGAATAGATAAAAGATATAAATGTTGGACTAAACATGAGTGACAACTAGATATAGCAAGTAACTGGTATAACACTAAGATTTATGGATTATCTAATATGAGTAAAACTATGAAAGATGATGGAGATTTAATTGAGGAAATGAAAATGATAATTAAATATGACCTTTGTGATTATCCAAATATTTTTGAGAAATTAAAGAGTTATGCAAAGATTCCATTTCATGCTGGTTAGAGTAAATATACAACATTTTCAGTCGCACTAAAGCTATATAATTTGATAGTTAGAAATGGATGAAGTGGCACTAGATTTATAGAACTACCTCCCATATTGAATTATATGTTACCAGAATACAATTAAATTTCTTATTAATCATATGATAATAAACTAATTCTATGTTAAATGGGTATGATCTCTGAAATAATGCATTCCAGTCCAATTGATTGTATATTTTTTCATAAGGACAACTATTCACTTAAAAATGACCTAAGTATGGTGTAACTCAATATAAGAAATATGAAACAAGTCCTTAAAATTTTTTACCTTACTTTACAATCATTCTAAGGTTTATAAGACTATATGGAAGTGATGAGACTAAAATTAAATTAACATGGCATGAAAATATAATAATTGTAGATGAGAAACTTTATCACCCAATATACTCTCCTCAATAGAAGAAAATTGGTTGAGTATCCTGAGTTTGGAAATGATCTTAGAAAACTCCATCTTGTTCCATCTAAAAATGGAATTAATACTTTTTGTGTACAAAGTATAACTCAAAATATGAATTTCCTGTTTAATTGTGTTTATATTTGTTATCAACGAGCATGTCAATATATGTATTCGAGATTAAGGGTTCTGGTGTAAGTATCCAACAAACCAAAGGAAGACATGAATGTTACCCATTCACTATGGGTAAAAGAGTTTAGATTTGGATTCCATTAATTATGTAAAGGGTAAATGGTTTTATGTTTCAAAAGGAGTTTTGAAGATTTTTTTGATCGATGATCATCCCCCTAACATCAGATGATTGATTGAGTTGGTATTCATGGATACATTAAAAGTACTAAATGTGTGGAAGTGTTATCTATAATAGTGTTAATGGTGTTTAAGTCACGATTAGGTAAACAAATTGAATAATCCATTTTAAATAGTGTTAAAAGCTAGATTAAATGGAGATATTGAAGTGGTAAGATGTAGAGAAACCATCACTATGTTTATAATCATGAATTGTGATGTTTCCAGTATAAGGATGAATTCAGAACATTAAGTGTCATAAGGATAATCTAGAGCTATAAGGATGACTTCCATATGGTCGATCTTTTTGTAAGCATGAAGACCTACATAAGAATGAAGTCCCATAAGCATGAAGTCACATAATCATGAAGGAATGTGTAAGGGAAATCACTATAAGGATTTTCAAACCATAAGGGTGAATTTGTAAGGATTATTTTATCCTTATAAAAATTCTGAGGTATCCAGTATTTAAATATTCTTAAATAAATGGATTGAGATGATTCTTTAACTGATTTTATGGATTTAAATATTACAAATTAAATGTGATACAAGCTCTAAATTTTTTAGAAGTCTAACTTCAAGTTATAGTGAAGAATATCAAATCAAGAGAGAGTTTGATGTTGGGTACCGGGACTACGTAGTGGAAGCCAGTGGGCTGGGAATTTAAATTTTTTTGCTTCACCATAGTGACAAAACCCTAACAACTCCAGTGATCTTGTCTCAGCTTGGTTCGAGGATCTCGCAAGGTTCATAAGGAGCACAAAAATTAAACTGAACGTTTACCTTGTTCAGAATTGACGCACAAGATGCTGATGATCGTTGCTCGAAGACTCTGAAGTCAAAGCCCTATAGATCTTCCACACACGCCTCATGAATCTGCTCATGTGCCATTCGTCAAGATCTGGGTGCTAGCGCGGATATTTGACGCTCACTTCAGCGCAGCGATGATCACCGCAAAGGAGGAAGCTTCGATTCTGGATGGATGATCTTAAAGATCCTTCTTTTCTTAAGAGTCACTCTCTCTAAATTCCAGGAGGAGAGAGATTCTCTCAATCTTGACACATGAATAGTAATGGTGGGAGAGCATCTCTCTCACTTATATAGGGAGCGTAAAAACACACGGTATAGGTTCCCGACCCCCGTGTAATAGACGTCCTCTATATAAGAGATATAAATAATTATTTATGACAAATAAAATTATTCCATAAATAATATTTACAATTTATCACTTACTTGTAATATATAAATATATTACGTGATAAATTTTAGTCTTTAACTCGAATAATTCCTCCTACTAATATTAAACGAACCTAGGATATTTAAATCCAGTCGAATAATATTAATACGTGTATTTACTATATAACTTGTAAATATATGTTATAAATAAATTCAACGAATTATTATAAACTCAAATAATTAATGAATTTATTTATTCTTTGGTGATCCATAGAACTTGGATAGTGCTTGGACCCTTTGGCGGGGCCCGCCAAGTTCTAAATTCCTATTCCCAGGATAGGGCAGATTCTCAAGGTGCTATTGTGTGTGACCCTCTAGGCCCTTATCTCAATAGCAGTGAATAATATCACCAACATAGATTGGGGTCTAGCAACCCATCGAGGCCCCTATAGAGATAAGGCAAAGTCAAAGCAATGACTGCCTTCCTACGAACACAGTTCGTGCAATCTAATCTCTTCGTCATCGATATCTCAATAAAACAGAATGCATAATCAGTGTCATCATTCTTTATTTTCTTTATTTTGTTTGTTGATTTGTTTGGACGGTCTTACCTTCGACTACCATGGCCATGGATTTAATGAAGGTGCAACTATCCTAATCAACCAGGCCCGAGATATCTCTTCCAAAACTCGGAAGTGACAAATCCTTTCTCGATCATTCAATCAATGCCATGGCATTAATGAAGTACCCAATACAAACTACCTCACCACGAATTTTTCACCATGGTTTTCACCTTATATCAAATGTACTTAATTAAATTACATTCATTGATAATGATCTCAAGTCAGGAGACCATTACACATGTCCGTAGATAGGAATGACCAATGACAACAGAAACATGTGGTGTTCCTATTAAGAGGGTATGTCCTCATGATCTCAATATCTAGAGATCGTCAAGTGTGAAATTCATGAGATGAAGTTTCAATGCTTATGAGCCCCCATCACCTGATGGTCACACATCATCTGTGTCCTTTCAGAATGATGTAGCTGGACCATAGGACGTTACTTTAAGATTATTGTCATGGCATCTCAGGGTTCTCATTATAGGCTGGGACCTGCTATAACCATTTGATGCGACAGGTAATCTAAGGACATTTCCATTAATAAAGTGGATGAATAAGTATCTACACTATCATGGAAAGATATACACATGTAAAATAACAAACTGAATACATGTAACAGTAATCAAAGTACAAAACAAGTTGGGTCTAGGGCACCAACTTTCAACATTTGAGAGACCATTTAAAGTTTAAAAGGTGAAGTTTACATAATTTATGTTTTGAGGGGAAAATAAAATTAGTCAATTCCCACACTGATATTCAATTATTAAAACAACAAAAACAACATTGAGATTTAGGATGAGTAAATAAGAAGATGATCTTCATGGATGATTTGAAGAAGATAAAAGTTGATCTGATTTTGAGAGAATGAAAAAAGGTGAAAATAAGTGCTTATGGATTGTCAAATATGGAAATGAAGATAAATATGATGATGTTATTTCTGATTTTGAGTGGATTTAAATATCACAAAATAATTTGTGATTAAATCTAAAGAAGGATATGACTGACATGAGATACTATTGGGGATTTATAGATTCAATTTTAGTCTATACTGAATTAATGAGAATCTCTCAAGTTACAAAAATCTTGAGTTAAACCGTAAGTGTTATAATGTGTGATTTTAATACAACCATGTAAAATTTTTCGATACATATTTATGTGAAGGTATTTTGAGAAGAAGATGATAAAATACTCAATCTTTTTGTAAGTAATTGGAAGATTTGTGTTCGAATATGAGAAAATAAAATATGAAATAAAAGGAGAAGGGAACTCCTTTTATTTTACAGGGTAAAAATGTTTGAGGAAAATAGTATATGTGAGATCATGGGAGACACTATCATATAGAAAGATAAGTAGAAAATGAGAAAATAGACCATATAAGTAAATTTGAGAGGGTTTTTTCATATTCTAAAAGGTATAATTTTGTTTTGGTGAACTATGTATACCATAGAAAAATAAAGTGAGAGAAAGGTGTATCTATAATTGTGAGAACTGAGAGCCTATGTGTGGTTAAGAATAAGTGAGACTCTCAAAGTAAAAGTGGAAGAAATTGGAATCAATATAGAATAGAAGGGAATACCATTTGGGTATGAAAGGTAAAAAAAAAAGGTTCATATAACACCTATTATTGCAGAAGCTTGAGAAGAAGAAAGAAAAAGAACATACCGACGCCACTATGCATGATTATGTTATATTTTCCAAGTATTTTAGATATTGAGGATATTATGGACTCATGATTATCATAATAGCTTGAAGTTGAGTTGATAAAGCTAAGTGAAATGGTTCAATGAAGATATATGAAGATAAGATATAAATAGAGACTGAGTTGCATGTTAATCTTCTTAAAGACATGAAGGTAGTCTACAACTCTACAAATGGGGAAAAGATCTATTATGTGGATGAAATGAAATCCCTATATTGAACAAGGATATACTTTATAAGGGGATAAAATGACTCACTTATATATACACAATGGGAATCCATGGATCTAGTTTGACTCTGGGTATGCAAGGAAAGCACAGTACAAAGATGTGAATCCAATGATATAATGTTTATGAGAAGTTTAGTGAGATACTATCAATTGTACATATAGAGAGACTCCAAATATGTGTGAGATTCACCAGACCCATTGTAATATGAGATTTATTATAGTAGATAATCTGTAATTAAGGTGACCAAACAATCATGATAAGGAGTAGGTTTCCCATGAATGGGTTGAACCTTGTAAAAATACCATGTTCCATCATTTATTTTATTTAGTTTCATTGTATGTGGTCATTTCATGTTGGGAATGTAAAGATCCATTGTAATGTTTTTTTTGTTTTTTTTGTTTTTTTTGTCAACTAACTTTTTTTAATAGAATGTTTTTTGTAAATCAAGTGAAATATATGATGATAAAATTTTATAACTTGTTTATTTAAAATTTTCTTGTAATATAGATTAAGAATTTATTTTGAAAAGTGGGTGATATGACAATCTATCAGATGGTCCATCGAACTTAGTCTACCAGAGTGATATTTTGATAAAAAGTCAAAATTTTCTGAATATCAAATTCAAAGTCATGATACAAGATGAAGCTAGAAGAAGAAAAGAGAAATGTGAATTTATTGAGTTTCCAAAATTTAAGTGTTCTAAACACATCCAATCAGATTGGTAAATAATGGATGTAAAAGTTATTATAAGACTATAAGTATGAAGTTGATGAAGGTTAAAGAAATGAAAATTTTCTGATCAGACATGGTTCATTAGATGCAGGGCACCAGAAGCACCTAATTAGATGCGAATAAGACTTTCTTTGTAGTTTATAAGTGATAAGTTTTTGTGATGTTGCAAGTTTGAAGAAGTTATTGAAATATCAAAAAGTTCAAATTTTCTATCGGACAGATCGAATCAGATAGGAGGTAGTTGCGGAGTTTATACGAAGGGAAGTTTTGATCCAAAACATCATATGCATGTCATTAGATGAAGATGTTGTTAGAAAGATGGAATTGTTATGATTGATGATATTGTGTGGTTTTGAAAAATATTAAATAAGTAGAAATTATACCTAATACCATTTCATTGGATGAGTTGTTGACATTGATAATTCATTAAATGTTGAGTTCCATCAGACACTATATGACCAGACATATGAATAAATGAATAGATAGAGAATGAGAATGAAAATGTGAAAACATATAAAGGTTGCTACCAGATATTTATTGTGGGTTTCTTATGTATTTAGAATTTTTAATGATGTTTTCAATCAGTTTTAGTTGGATCAGAGCATTAGAGTGAGTAATTATATTTGTTTTGTATTCAATGGGTTAAGAGAAAAGAATGTTTTGTATTTCAATTGGGTCAAGAACATCAAAGTGTGAAATTGTGTTCTATAAGAGAACTAGATTTATGAGTAGAGTTCCAGACTGAGATGTTGGAGACTTTAAATTTCTAGATAGATAATTTAAAAAGTGTGAGCTAATGGTTGAGAGGTTTTTTATTTCAAGTGGGTCAAGAAGACTAGAAATATGATGAGTTTTCCAAACACTCATTTTTGGACAGAAGTTTGGAAATTGGATAAGAGTTGTGAAGATTCAAGAAGTTTTTGAGAAGTCACCAAAGGAGTTGAGAAGAGTTTAATTGGTTAAAATAAAGCTCAAATGAATGATAAATTTGGATTTTTTGAATTTGGAAGAGCATGAAAATACTTTATTTTCCCACCTTTTCTATTTATGGAGTGACTATAAATATAAGTGTACAATACATTGTACTTTGTGACTGTTGAGAGTGAGACAAAAATATGAAGTGATGAATATGTTGTTTTAGAAGAAGTTTCTAAATAGAAGTTTCTATCAGAAGTGAGTTTGTAAATTGAAGTTGTTTTTTATTGAAGAATATTTTTCAGAATAGAGTATTTTGATCAGAAGATCGGATTGAGGCATGTTAAGATTACTAGATAGAGAGAATAAAACTGTGGGTTTCAGTATGAGTTTTTGAGTATTGTTTGACAATTATTTTGGTACAATATCAGTCTAAGGATATTGGATGATGGAAATAAGACATAGGCTGATCGAACACAGGGTTCTAGACTTACCTTTGTGGAGAATAAATTTTTTTGTTCATTTTTGTTGTGGATTAATTTTTTTAAGAAAAAACTTATAAAATAAAGGGAGTGAGTATAATCATTCCTATTGGGTGATAAAAGGTGTCTAATGGGAGTTGACACAATTTTTATTCACTTCTTCATAATAGTGAATTTCCATAGACCCATGGGAGTGGCTATGACAAGGATTTAAGTTCTTGCACTAAGGATAAACCTTTTAAATTGTGTATGCCTTCTTTAATTTTCTATTTTTGAAAGCACTTGAGTTTATTAAAAGTTTATAAGTAAGAAACTCTAAAATGTTGCAGGGTTTAAGTTTCATAAATTTGAATTTTTTAAAAAGGAAACAACTGATTCAACCCCCTATTCTTAGTTGTTCTTTGATCCTTTAGATCTTCAATTGATATTAGAGGTAAGGTTCCCTTTTTGAATCCTTATCATGGTTAATATCAATTATATCAATAGTAAATGAATTCCTATATTTGATTGAAAAAATTATTAGCATTGAAAAATGGGATGGTTCTATATCTCTTATCTCTTGTCTTGGAAGTTTTTGATACTACTATAATTGATTTTCCACTCATTGAGAAAGATTCCACTATAACTTTAGATGACAAGTTAAATATTGAATTAGATAGAAAAAACTAGAAATTATATTCATATGTTTATGTTAGAAAATATTTATATGAAGGTTATGGGTCTCAAAACAAAAAATATTATACGGGAAAAGCTCAAAATTATTTTTGAAAGGAATACTAAAGTGAAGGAAGAAAAGCTAAAAATCTGGAACAACAAGTTTGAAGACATAAGAATGATAGATGAAGAAACTATTGATGAGTACTTCACCAAAGTAAATTAATCTGTTTGAAACATCATAGGTTTTATAGATGTCTTGTAAGATTATATAATTTTTAATAAACTCATGAGAAAATTTTAGACATGTTTGATTCTAAAATGTCCACTTTAGAAGATAAATATTATTTATCACTTGATGAACTACATAAATTTTGTTTTTTCATATGAAATGAGAAAGTCTCCAGTTTTCAAAAAGAATATGAAAGATGAAATGGATTTTGAAACCATTCAAAAGGTAAACATTCAAGATTTTGAAGATGTTGATCCTTATGATTCAAACAATAAAGAGGATGATGAGTTGAATGAAAAAATCATGTCACTTATCTCCAATAACCATCAGAGAGGAAGAAAAAATTATTGAAGAAAAATTCCTCTCAAACGTTTCAAGTGTGGTGGAATTGATAACTTTTCTATGAATTTCTGTAAGAAGAAAGGTGGATAATATCGAAATGATTCTGATGAAAAACCTTGATTGAAGAAGTTTGAAAAATCTTCCAAGAAATAAAATAAGTACTTTGGTGGAAAGAAGAAGTTCACTAGAAACAAAATAAGTGTACTGAGTACTAAAGATGAATTTTAATTAACAAAAAACAACTATTTAGAAGATTAAAGTTCATAAAAGTTCCAAACATTCATTGAAAAATTTGATAAAACAAAATATTCCTTATATAGTGGAGAAGAAAAAGGAGGTGAAAAATCTTATAGAGAGTATCAACTCAGATCATAACTTGTTTCATGTCTTGAGAAAAATATCACTCTCATGAAATAAATCAGAATGATGGAGAAATATAGTGGAAAAGTTGTTAAGGATGTAAAAGATGTTTTCAAATAAGAAGAAGAATATATCCAGGAGGTCTTAAGTTACAAAATGAGAATTGTTAAAAAGGGAAATATGATTTAAGATCTTAGTAAGAAGTTGGAAGATAAGGAAGATAAAGTTAAAAAGTCTCAATAAAAACTTCTTAATACTAAAAGTTCTTTAAGAAATTTGAATGAAAACTTCATCAAGGCTTCAAAATTAAATGCTGAATCATCTAAAGCTGTAGAAAAACTTCACTCTAGGAATCAGGTGAAATTCACACCCACTAAACTAAAAGGTTCAGCTGATTTTTCTAATATATCAGGTGTGAAGAAAAGTGTTGGGAAATATTGTATTAAGAAAGGATGTGAAAAATCTATCACATCTATAAAAATTGAAAATTACAGCCAGAGGAAAGTTTACACACACCCATAGGTAACTAAGTATAAAGATGCAATGAACCTCGACTATATTATTATAGGGAAAGATCATTCTTCTATATAAAACCAAGATTTGATAGGTTCTATTGGTGTTTTGTAATTTATGGTCATAGAGCTTACAACTATTGGCATATCATTTCTCTTATAGGAAAACGGTTTGAAAAGAATGAAAGAAGTGGTGGAAGCATAATGAGTAACTTTCTTAACTCACAAAAAGTTGGAAAAGTAAAATCTCAAGATGTTATAAACTTTCCAAAAAGAAATCAGTTTTATTTTTTGGACGAAGTTTTTTGAAGATTTAATCAACCAGGTCACTTTTCTTAAAAATTCATGGAAATAATTCCAAAACAAGTTTCTTATTATAAAAAATAAATGGAGGCTAGAAAAAAGAAAGTTAAGGAAATAGATTTTTTTGTTGAGACAACTTTGAAAGCTAGCATAGAGAACAAACCATGGATACTTGATAGTGTTTGTTCATCACAAATGATATGTGATTTGAAAATCTAAAAGATGTTGAAAATCATGATGGTGGAGCTGTTACCTTCAGGAATGGTAGTTCCTTAAAAATCAATGGAATAGGGATTGTTGTGATAAAACCTAAAAAAATATCTAAGAAAGTTACATTTATTTATGGAGTAAAACATAACTTACTAAGTGTGATTTTAAATTTGTGATAATTACCAAGAAGTTATCTTCAAAAAATATTCTTGTATCATCAGAAGCGTGGAAGATGGAAAATATTTTATGATAGGAGAAATAACTAGTGTAAATATATCTCAAATAGGATAACTTTACAACTCATGTTACTTGAGTGCTAAAAATGAAAACAAGTTTTGACATCGTAGAATTGAGAACCTTCAGTAGAAAAAGTACGAACAAACTCTCTAAAGTTTATGCTATTTGAAATATTCTAGAATTGAAAAGAAGGGAAGAAGATGTTTTTATAACCTTTTAAAAAGGGAAAATAACTAATAAATTTATAAGAAATTTGAGATTCAATATACCCAAACTCTTGAACTTATTCATTCTAATTTATGTGGGCTGATGAGACATCAATAAAAAATTATATTTGTACTTATATAACTATTATTTTTGATTTCACCCAGCTAACTAACACCATGTTTATGAAACATAAATAATAGGCTTTAGAGATGTTCAGATTCTTTAAAAAATATGTTGAGAGAGAAATGGGGATTTATATAAATAATTTGAGAATAGAAAATGGTACAAAATTCATATGAAATGATTTTTAATCTTATCTAAGAAATCATGAAATCAAACATTAGTATAGTACTCCCTACACTCTACAACAAAATGGAGTATCAAAAAGGAAAAAATAAAAGTTTGTTGGAAATAGGAATAAACATGTTAGTAGAATAAAAACATTTAAAGTTCTACAGGAGGGAAGTTGTTAGTAATACTGTACATTTATAAAACATATGTTTATTGAGGCCAAAATCTAACATGACCTCTTATGAAATGTGGTATAAAAAAACTTCATTAATGTACTTCAAAGTTTTTTGAACTCTATGTTTACTAAAAATAAAAAATTTGGATCTTGGAGAATTTTGTGAGAAAGCTGAAGAATGAATTTCCATGAGATATTCACCCAATGGAAGAAGTTATAAATGTTGGAACAAGTGATTACAAAATTTGGTGGATTCATATGATATAACAATTATTGAAAACCCAAATTCCTTAACAAGATTTGTTGATAATGTTGAGGAATACAAACTAAATATTT
The DNA here is from genome assembly GCA_963277665.1 of Viscum album. Classification (NCBI taxonomy): domain Eukaryota; kingdom Viridiplantae; phylum Streptophyta; class Magnoliopsida; order Santalales; family Viscaceae; genus Viscum; species Viscum album. Next base: position 701,887,372 of record OY728163.1, read on the forward strand.
CTAACAAAATTTAATGTGAGTCAAAACAGACATATCAATATTCAAAAGAACCGTGTGATGAGGAGAATTAATCTGGAAGAGAAATTTTTAAATTTCATACTTTAACCAAAATTTTTGAGAAATAAAATATTCTTGGGAATCATAAGGCTTTGGTTCATTCAAGAATATGGTCAAGATTAGAAAATTAGACATCACTCGTTTAAAAAATTGAACCAGAATCAATTTCAGAAGCAGTTGAACACAAAGAATGTGTTGATGTGATGAATGAAGAGTTGGATCAGATTAAGAAAAAAATTAATTGGGAACTTGTTCCATGTACAAAAAATAAAAATGTTATTGGAAAAAATGGGAGTATATAAATATATTGAATAAACATGGATAAGTTTCAAGAAATAAATCAATACTTGTTTGTAAATGCTATGCATAGGTGGAAGGTGTGGATTTTTAAGAAAAATTTTCCCTAGTTAGAATATTATAAAATATTAGAATGTTTTTAGTAGTGGATGCACATTTAAATTACCAATTTCATCATATGGATGTAAATTCATGTTTCCTTAATGGTGATATTGAAGAATAATATTACATTGAATAACCATATGGGTTTTCACTTGATAATGATGGAATTAAAGTTTTTAAATTGAATAAATACTTGTATGGGTTGAAATCATCCCCAAATTATTAGTATTAAAAACTTGATCTTTTTTTATAATGTTAAGTTTTTCTAAAGTAAATGTTGATAGAAACTTGTATGTTAAAGAAGTTAACGCCAACACCCAAATTGTAATTGTTTATATGAATGATATATTTTTTTTCAGTAGACGAGGAAAAATTTTGTAAAGAATTTTCTAAGGAAATGAAGATGAATTTTGAAAATTCAATGTTTAAAGAATTAACTTTATTCATGGGCCTAAAAGTTCAAAAAAAATATATTTTTTTTATCTCAAGAAAAGTATGCTAGGGAATTGTTGCAAAAGTTTAGTATGGTAGAATCTAAAGCAATTTCTACTCTTATTTCAGTTGGGATGAAGATGAGTAAATATGAAACTGGAAAAAGTGTGAATTAGAAGTATTTTTTAAATTTGATAGGAATCTTGATTTGAATTATAGATTCAAGACCTGATATTTTTTATGTTATGAATTCATGTGCCATATATCAAAGTGATACGATAGAATATCATATGTTGGTAGTAAAGATAATTCTTAGATATGTTAACAAAAAAACTTAACATTGGATATTTTATGAAATAAGTTGTGAAATAAACTTTCATAGTTATAAAAATAATAATTGGGATGAAGGATACAATGATATAATATCAAATTTAGAAGGAACATTTTTCTTGGGAGAATATTGTGTGAGTTGGTATAGTAAGAAATAGAGTTCAGTTACTTTGAGCAAAACATAATCAAAATATGTTGTAGCTATATAGGTTTGTAGTCAAATTTCGTGGATGAAATTGCAGTTAAAAGATTTTAAAGTTTAATTTTTCAAATCATTGAAGATACTTTGAGATAATAAGAGTGAAATTGATCTTTCTAAAAATCATATCCAACACTTGAGATCAAAACATATTGATTTTAAGTTTTATTTCATCAAAGAGAAAGTTATTGGTGGAGATGTTTTGATGGAATACATTTCAAATAAATATAAAATTGATGATATTTTCAAAAAATAAATTACCAAAGATATATTTGTGGAATTGAGGGTGAAACTTCATGTTCAGACTCTACCAAAGACTTCCTAAAAATCTTAAGGAAGTCACCCACATTGCTTTGAATTATGATGAAAAAGGAGGATAATTTGTACAACTTTATCCTATAATGGATACAGAATTATTTTTTTTATTTAAATGAATCTGAATCTATGGTTATCATTAAATGGTGGATAAAAAAAGTGATAGGAAAATATTAAAGTGAGGGAGAGTTTATCTTAACATGGATGCAAATTTTCTTGTCACTAAGGGATGAAATTCCTTAAAAAAATACTTTATCATGTAGTGTGGTGTCATAAAACTCTCTTTTGATAAATTATATGTTTTTATAAATGTTTGAAAATGATTTGTAAAATTTTATGAGTGTTGAAAAATGGTGATTTGAATTTTTTTAACAAGACTTGTCAATAAATCCAAAGTGGGAGATTGAAAATCCTTTATGATTCTTTTGTTTTAATTTTTTTTGTTTTTATTGACAATTTAGTTTTTTTATAAAATAATGTTTTTTTGAAAATCAGGTGAAATATATTTTGATAAAATTTATAACTTGTTTATTGAGAATTTTATTACAGTATAGATGAAGAATTTGTTTTTTTAAGTTGTTGATCAGATGATCCATCAGACGATCCATCAGACTTAGTATATTAGAGTGATATTTTTATGGAAAGTTAGAAGTTTTTTGATATAAGATTCAAAGTAATGATATTAGCTGAAGTTAGAAGAAGAAAAGAGAAATGATAATTTCTTGAGTTTCCAAAATTGAAGTGTTCTAGACACAACCAATCGGATTGAGAAACATTGGATGATGAAGTTATCAAAAGACTGGAAGTATAAAGTTGATGGAGGTTGATGAAATGAAAAGTTGCTAATCATTTGTGGTTAATTGGATTCAGGGCACCATATTCACCTGATTGGGTAAAAATTAAATTATCTTTTTGGTTTGTGAGTTTTAATTTATTACAGTGTTCCAAGTGTAAAGAAGTTGTTTAAATATTGAAAAGTTGAAATTTATTATCAGACAGATTGGATTAGATAGGAGGTAATTTCTAAGATTATAAAAGGGAAGTTTTTATCTTGCACACCAGACACATATAATTAGATGAAGAAGTTATAAAGATGTAAGTGTTGTGATTGTTGAGATCATGTGGTCTTGAAAAATATGAAAGGAGTATAAATTCTACCTAATATCATTTCATAAGATGAGTTGTTGACATTGATAAGTCATCAGATACTAAGTTCCATCAGACACTATATGATCAGACATATGAATATATGAATATATGGAGAATGAAAATGAAAATGTAAAAACATATAAATTTACTACTAGATAGTCATTGTAGGTTTATACAGTCTTTAGAAGTTTAAACAACGTTTCAATCATTTTCAGTTGGCCTAGAGCATCAGAGTGTGAAATTATATTTATTTTGTTTTAAATGGGTCAAGAGCAAAAAAAAGTTATATATTTCAATTGGGTCAAGAATGTTGGAGTGTAAAACTATGATCTACAAGATAACTATAATTATGAAAATATTTTCAGACTGAGTTGTTATGAACTTTCAATTTATGAGTAGAGCATTATAAAGTATGAGTTGATAGTTGGGAGGTTTTTTTTTCAAGTAGGTATAGAGGACCAGAAAGAAGATGAGTTTTATGGACACTCATTTCTGAGCTGAAGTTTGAAAATTTGAGAAGATTTGTGAAGATTCCAGAAGTTTTGAGAAGCCACCAGAAGATTAGATAAGAGTTGAATTGGTCAAAATGGAACTCAAATGAAGGAAAAATTTAGAGGCTTGGAATTGGGATGAGAGGGAAAATATTTTAGTTTCTTACCTTTGCTATTTCTAGAGTGCCTATAAATAGAAGTTCATAGTACATCATACTTTGTAACTATTAAGAGTGAGGAAAAAAGTTTAAGTGTTGAATTTGTTGTTTCATAATAATTTTTTGAATAGAATCTTATGTTATATGTGAGTTTTCTAACCAAATTTGTTTTATGTTGAAGAAGAGTTTCTGAAACAAATCATTTTTATTAAAAGATCATATTAAGGTAATTTTAGATTACTGGATATAGATAATAAGATCGTGGGTATCCGTATATGTTTTTTATTAGTTGTTTGAGAAGTAGTTTGGTACAATGTGGATTGAGAAAGGGATATCATTCTGAATCTATCAGATTCAATCCATTGAACACTCAAAATCACAGAGAGACTAATTGGACATAGGTTCTAGACCGAATTTTATGGACACGAATGTTTTTTGTTAATTTTTTTGTGGATTAATTTTGATTATAAGAAAAAACTTGTAAACTCACTGAGTTAGTATAATCATTCCTATTTGGATATAGAAGATTTTTAATGAAAGTTTACAGAAGTTTTATTCACTTCTTCATAATAGTTAATTTCCATAGACCCATGGGAGTGGCTATGGAAAGGATGTAGATTCTCACACTGAGGCCAAACCTTATAAATTATGTGTTCCTTGTTTACTTTTGTATTTATATATACACTTGAGTTCAATAGAATTTGATAAGGAATAAACTCTAACAGGTTATAGTGGTTAAGCTTCTTAAAGTTGAAATTTGTAAAAAGGCAACAACTAATTCAATCCCCCCATCTCAATTTTCCTGAAATCCTTTGGAACTTTAGTAAGAGTTAAAATAGATTCATTCAAACCCTATAAAGTAACACAGGTTCACAAAAAAACTGGATTAAAGTTTTAAAGAATATTTGGATTTTGGTAAAAATTATACAACACCTGATTCACCCCCATCTCAGATATCTACACTGATCCTAAGGGGTATAAAAATTAGTATTCAAGTCAAGGTTCTCACTGGTTAGATATAAGTTTACTTACCTTAATATTTTTCTTTAGAAGTTTATTTTAAGATCCTGACCTTTTGATGAGGCATGTTCTTATTTAAATTTTGATTTAACTCCATTTAAATTGGTAAATAGAATGATATATGGAAGTAAGGAAGGTGTCAAGGGTGTCCCAGGGGTTTTGGAAATAAAAATAGGGGAAAAGAAACCATCAAGTGCATGGTTAGCGCATGGTTAGTGATAACCATGAACTATAACCATGTTTCATGGTGGAGGGTGGTTCATGGTTTAAAAAATATTCAAGGGGTTCCTAATATACCATGTGGATTGAGCCCCTTGAGAATAGGAAACCACATAGAAACTGCATGGATTTTCAAACCATGTGGGTGGCCAGACAAACCGTATGGCTCAATTTCTTCTTGGATAGAGGGAACCTCACGGTTTAGAAAATTGTGTGGTAAAGTTGTGCGCCTATTATTGAGGATTTTACCATTTCTCTCTTGGGATTAAAGGTTTCTTACTCTATTTTCTTCCCCATTCCTCCTCTAGTAGCTAGGGGTCCAAACCAAGAGATCCTAAAATCTCTAAGAGTGATTCTAATTTGATATTTTGTTGTTCAAAGTGTCGTTGGTTTCAAATCTAAGCTTCGAGTAATTATAAGATCCCTCTTTATTATATTTTTCTATAAGAATCATGGTTGAATGTTTCCTCTAATTTAGAATCCCTAAAACCTTATTTTCCAGGGAATTATTAGTTTGTGTATTGAGGGTTGTTTGGGATTGAATCAAGGACTAAGGTTGAGTGATCATTTGTTGAAGAGCTTGAGGCAAGTGTTTTATAAGTCATTTCCCATAATCTTGATGTTTAATCATATGTATATGGTTTTTTTATTTATTTTTTGCATTATAAAATTGATTCATGGTTAGGTATTGGTAAATTAGGTGTCTAAATGGTGTGTTGGACCTTTAACAGACCCCATTGGATTCATTAATGATGAGTAGACCAGGAATTAGGCTATCTATGGGGTGTGCCTCTCTTTTGAACATGGAAATTGTGATGTTAAATGATAAATTTAAGGTTTTATAAGATTAAACCAATTGTAATGGATTTTTTATGTTAAAATGATTTAAAGGGTTGTTTAGATTAACTTGAAAAGTTAAATGGGTTGTGAGATAATTAAGGGGAAAAGTTATAAATGCTAAAAGAGGGAATGCCATGTTATAAAATGGTTTATAAGTATGCTTAATGGTTGTGGATACGAATAAATGGTAAAATGGGATAGTTATGTAATTGAGTTAAATGTATTAAATGTGATGAACCATGGTAATGTTGTTAAGTGAAAAGGTTCACCCTTATTTCATGGTATGGTTGGGATTTAATGTTGATGATCCAAGATCCCTTAGTATGGACATGATGTGAATACCTAGATTTATTATTTAAGGTACAATGATTTGATTAAATTAATTAATGAACACCCATGTGATGTAAATTGTTAAACCCCTTATAGTATATAGTTTAGATGTTTTTTGGGGGCTGAATTAGGTTTGATGTGTTGGTGCCATAGTGGAAATAGAGAGCCCATGGGGAAAATTGATAATTTTTTAATTAAAGACCTATTTACTTTTACTATCTTATATATTTATTATATGTACTTCTACATACACTGATTTTAGAATGGATATTATTATAGACACCATTGGTGGAGGCCTTCTAAGTTGTACTCACACATTTCTCAGGCCACTGTTGGGTACTCGAGAAGACTTCATGTTTATAAGACCAGACAAGGGAAATTTTATTATGATAGATTGTTGAATTTGGATAGAGCATGGATGATGGGTCCATACATGTGACCGTGACCCATTGTGGGGATAGTCTTTGGTTTATTGTTTTGTTTTTTGTCTAACACTTTATACTATCATGACATGGGATACTTATTAATTTAGATTTTTTTACTTACCCAGTTTTGGGAGTTGGTTACATGATGTTTGGTTATTGATTATTATTTCACGCTGATGTTTATAATTATTTTCATTTTTTGTATAATCTGGTAAATATGGTATAGTCTCCCAACATGTTTCAACAAACCCTCACTACTAGTTGGAATCCTTTGGCATATGGGGAGGTGTGCCCAAGGTCATGTAGTGAACCAGCTCAGAGCACCAGTTTAGTGGCACCTAAGCTAGGATGTTATAAAGGGGTATCAAAGCCTTTTACTTTTATATTTATTTGCTATTTGGGGAAAGGAAGACAGGAGGTTGGGATGTATTGGGCCTTGTTTATGTTCTCATTTATGGGAGTAGCTAACCAATGTATGGGATCAACCCAAGTTCCCCAGGGTGGGATTGATGTTCTTGATGCTTATTGTTATGGTTAAATATTATTTCACCTTGGGTGATACACATGTTGTGTGATATGATTATTTGTTGAGATTTTACTTGTGTTCTAGTGTGGCCTGATATTTTTGTATACATGAATCATTTTAGGAACATAGGGATTTATGTGACATCCATCATGTTAGGAACACATGGGAAAGCATGTGGGCTGTGGTAAATAAGAAACTTTTCTATTTCTTTTATGTTTTAAGATAAGTGGTTCCTAACAAAAATATTGTAATCATTTTAAATTGAAATATTAAAATTGAATTAGTTAAAATTATGCCTAATAATAAAGTTGTAACTATTTAAATATTTAAAGATGTTAAAATGTTGTTAAAGGTAAGGCTTGAAAAAATATATATAGAAGTTAGTTTACCAAACATCAGCCATGTCCCCAGATAGGGATGGTTGAGTGATGTGATCGTACTACGATTATGACCATTGGGATAGTGTATGCAAAGTAGTACATTGTGGCTAGTAGTGAAACCTCTTGTATAACTATTAAATGATTTTTATTTGACCTAAAATGTTCATTTGGAATTTTAGAGATATCCCACCATGATGAAATTTATTGGTAGCGTAACAGGTGGGAATTACCAAGAATGAACCTCCATTAGTGAGGCAAGAACCCCCTTTGGTTCTGATAAATGGGGCAGAAGAATAGTTTCATGAGAATTTTGGCCACTTTATGTAGTTTATGAAGAGATACCTAAGGTGGGAAGCTATAATTATATTTGATTTGATTATAGATTTTCAGCTACAACACCCTCCAATGTTTTCTTGAGAGGGAGGAATTGAGGAAAAAAAGTTATGTATTGAGTCTATCTAGATGATACTAGATCACTTAGATACCCCCATAAAAAAGAGTCAAGATGGTAGCATATTTTTTGTGAGGTTCGGTGAAGAGATGGTGAGATATTTAGGTCTAGGATGAACAAACATAGGGTATGGCATGAAAGGACTTCCAAGAGAATTTCTTGAATCACTTTTACCTAGAGACCCTACGATAGGTTCGAACTACTGAGTTTATGTGGTTAACCCAAGGGACTATGTCAGTGATGGATTATACTTTTCACTTCATTACATTTTAGCATTTTTTTGCTAATACTGATGGGAGATGAGGAAATAATAACCAATTTTTTTTAGGATGTACTTAGATATGAGATCAAATACTAGGTGAATATATTTCATTAGAGGAATTTTATTGAGGTAATGAATTTGGTGATCAGTTTTTAGGGGAACCTAAAAGAGGATTATAATGGTGGATAGATGTATATAGGTGTGATATTAGTTAGTACATCCTCATATAGTAGGAAGTTCCATTATGATAACTTTGACCAGGGTGGGGGTGGATTGAATAGCTAGAGGAGAAGATCATCCTCTTAGGGAAGAGATCGAGTGTTCTTCTATCAGTGAAACATACCTGGTCACATGTGTGGTGAGTGTACTCAACCACCAGTGGAGTGAAAAGCTTATGGTAGTATAGGGAATGGATAGAAGTTTTGTAGGAACCCTTGATAGATAAAAGTTGGTAGAGGACTTAGGCTAAAACAGAGTGCTGGAAGGGGATATTCTACCTCATATCATTTGGATAGTTGGATCCATACTAGACATAATGGTCGAGGTGGGGGACAAGGTACTTTAGGATATGATTTTTTATATCAGAAATGTGGTGCTAGAGAAGGGACTCAGATAGGATCCCATGTTAGGGGACCATAACAACTGCATGCAATTCAGCCTTCTCTAGATGATAGCAAGGCCAGATCATCGATAGTTTGAGGTAAAATTCTTGTATCCTCTACACTTAAAAATGATTTGTTTGATATAGGGGATTCACACTATTTTATATTTGAAAATTTTATGAATGTTTTGGATCTGTTGGTGGATTTTATTTTTGAGATTATTTCGATTAACACATCATTAGGGGTACGATCAGAGGGTATCTAACAATGTAGGGAGTGTACCCTTAAGATTGGTGGGAACCATTTACTTTTGGATTTGTACATGCTTGAGATGTCAAGTTTTGAAATGATACTAGAAATGGATTGATTGGTTACGTGTCGGGATCATATAGATTGTTACCACCAGAGAGTGAGTTTCACGTCTCTTGAGGGTGATTTTTATGTTCATCACCAAGAATGTAATATCCATGCTATATAGGCAGGGCCAGCCCATTAGAAGCTATGCGAGCTCACAACTAGGGTGGAAAGTCTTATTATTGATGATGGGGGAGTGGAGCATGGTATCTTTCCTCCTATAGTGGATCGGTTCCAAGATGTGTTTCCTAAGGAGTTTTCAGGGATTCCACATGAGAGAGAGGTTGGGTTCATGATTGAGTTGATGATAGGAGATGGGTTAGTTTCTATTCTAACTTATAAAATGGAACCAAAAGAGCTTAAAGATATCAAGAATCAATTGGATAAGTTGGAGGATAAAGAGTTTATCTATCTGAGTACATCACCTTGGGGATCTCTAGTTTTATTTTCCAAGAAGGATGATGGGACATTCTGTTTATGTGGCAATTACCCGAAGTTTAACTAGATTCTAATTAAGAACTTGTATCCACTTCCACATATCAATGATATTTTTGACCGAATAAAGGGTTCCAACATGTTCTCTAAGATTTATTTGAGATCAGGGTATCATTATCTGAGGGTGAGACCTTATGATATTCCATGGATGGATTTTAGTTATAGGTATGGCATGCATGACTTTGTGGTGATAATTTTTGGGATAACGAACACTCCTGCTATTTTTATTGAATTGATGAACTGAATGTTTCACTCATGATTATATTAGTTCATGGTCATTTTCATTGATGAAATATTAGTGTTATCTCAGACACATGATGATCATGCCAAACATTTTGACATCATACTGAGTATCCTGAGATAGTATTGTCTATATACCAAGATATCTAAGTGTGATTTTGTGATTGAAAAGGTATATTTCTTGGGTCACATCATCTTAGAAGAAGGTGTATCTGTGGACCCTAAGAAGGTTCGAGCAGTTTTTTCTTGGGAGCAGTCTAAGAATGTTTTTAATATCTGAAGTTTTTTGGGTTTGGTGGATTATTACTAAAGGTTCATCAAGGAATTTTTCCACTTAGAAATTCTTATCTCAGGCCTGACCAAGAAGGTTTTAAATTTTTAATGTAATGAATCATGTGAGGATACCTTTCAAGAGTTGAAGAGGTGTTTGACAACATCACCAATTCTGATCTTACCTGAACTAGGTGAAGAGTATACTCTATTTTTTGATGTATATAGGATCAAACTTGGGGTAGTGTTGATTTAGGATAACTGAGTCATGGAATATGGATCATGAAAATTTAGGACTCATGAATATAACTACCCTATGCATGATATTGAGTTGGTTGTAGTGGTTTATGCCTTAAAGTGTTGACGAAACTATCTTCTAGGTGAAAAGTTTACTATTTTTACTGATCATAAGAGCCTTAAAAACATCTTTTCCTAGCATGATTTAAATCTTTGGTAGTGAATATGGGTGATTATATAAATTCCTTTAAATTTGAGATAACTTATATGATTTGAAAAAGAAATAGTGGTACTAATGATTTGAGCTAAAAAACACAGACGGTTCATGAGTATAGTTTTTAGTGAAAATGACAGCTTTGTTCACTAAGATGCATCTACATGTTTAGGAGGAAATGGAATAGTAGACCCTTGTGTATTTATCCATTGATCCCTTTCTTAGGATTCATATCAATATGAGATGGTATGTAGATATAGAGTGTGTTTCTTTGAAGGATGACTTTGGTGGTTGGGTGATACCTCCTAATTGGGACTTTGATGATGATAAGATAATACTATTCATGGACATGTTATTATTCCTACATTTATGTAGGAGGAGTTGATTCATATGTTTGATGCCTGGAAGTGGGAGGTAAAAATTGGTTTTACCAAAATGTATCATGATATTCATCGATAATATTGGTGTCTATGAATGAAAATGAAGATCACAAGTTTTGTGATGTGGTGTTATACCCATCAGTAGGTGAATTCTGAGAACCAGTGGCCTGCTGGTCTACTAAAACTGCTACCTATTCCAGAATAAAAGTGGGATGATGTTACAATGTATTTTGTTGTGGGTTTACTGAGGACCCCATAGAATAATTATGCGATATGAGTAATAGTGTATCGATTGAAAAAATTAACCCATTTCTTGCCAATATGGAAGACTTTTACTATTGATCAGTTGGGAGAATTTTACATTCAAGAGATAGTTCATTTGCATGGGGATCCCTGGATCATTATTTCAGATAGGGAACCTTGTATTAAATCTTGATTCTGTAAATGTTTTCAGAAGGTTCTTGGTACTCAGGTGTTTTTGAGCATATCTTTTCACCTGTAGATGTATGGGCAATCATAATGTACTATACAAGTGTTATAGGACATGCTAAGAGCATCCATCTTGGAATTTGGTGGAACCTAGGTGAAGCACTTAGAATTTTTTTAATTCACCTATAAAAACATTTATCAAGAGACTATCCAGATGTAACCATGCTAGGCACTCTATGGTAGGCCATATAGATCACCATTGTGTTAGATAGAAGCAACAGAATTAGAGTTTTTGGAATCGAGTAACATTCAGGAGACCTCAAAGTAGGTTTAGTTGATTTAGAATTGTATGGATACAACACAGATTAGGAGGAAGTAATATGTCAATTGATGACATAAAAACCTTGATTTTATAGTGGGTGACCGTGTGTTTCTTTGGGTGTCTCCAATATTGGGTCACTGTTGGATTCACAAACAAGGTAAGTTGATGCCCAGGTATATTGGGTAGTTTGAGGGTGTGGAGAGGATCATACCAGTGGCATACTAATCGGATATTTCACAATGGTATAACACTATAAATGATGTATTTCATGTGTCATAGATTATATAGAATTACCCTAACCCTTATCATGTGATATATGTTTGTGATGTTGATCTTGAGGTTGATGCATCCTTTGAGAAGCATTCAATTTGTGTTGTGTATCATAGTGAGAATGTTTTTTTGGTGGGGGGTAAGACTACACCATTGGTCAGAGAGATAAGGAAACATGGATATTTTTAGGAGGAAACTTGGGAGTGGGAAACTGATATATAGGCCCAATGGCCTGACTTTTTTACCTTGGGAGGCATAGTGATGCTCGAGAGAGCAGTTCATGGATAAGCTATTATAAGGTGGGGAGGTTGTAAGATCCATAACTTTCAATGAGGCATGTTATTGTTTAAATTTTGATTGAACTCCATTTAAATTGGTTAATATAATGATCTCCAGAATTAAGGAAGGTATTGGGGGTGTTTCGGGGGTTTGTGACCCAAAAATGGGGTAAAAGAAACCATCTAGTGCATAGTGCATAGTTGACACCTATTTAGTGCTAACCATGCACCATAATTGTGTTTCCTAGTGGAGGGTGGTGCATGGTTTAAAAACCATGTGAGGGGTTCCCAAGATACTATTTTGCTTGATCCCCTTGTACATAGGCAACCACATTTCTACCAAATGGTTTTTCAAACCATGTGGGTGGTGAGGAAAACTCTACGGCTCAATTTCCTCTCGGACAGATGGAACTACATGATTGGTGAACTATTTGGAAAACCATGAAAAAAACCATGAGACTTTTAAAAATTAAGGATTTTACCATTTTTATCCCTCAATATTAAATGGTTCTTACATGATTTTCTCCCCCATTCATCCTCCGACACCTAGGGGTTTGAACCAAGAGCTCTCAAACTCTTTAAGGTAGATTCTCATTTTATCTTTAGTTATTTGAAGTTCCATTGGTTGAAAATCAAAGATTTGGGTAGGTCTAAGAGTCCTATTTATTCTATTTTCTATAATATTCATGGTTGAATGTTTCCTCTCCTTTTAAATACCTAAAACCTTTCTTTCCAAGTAATTATTAGGTTGGGAGTTGAGGGATGTTTGGACTTGAATCAAGGTTCAAGGTTGAGAAATAATTTCTTTTCGAGATTGAGGTAGATAGTCTATAAATTATTTACCGTAGTCTTAATGTTTAATCATTTGTATGAATTTTTTTCATTTTCACTATTGTGTTGTGCAATTGATTCCTTATTATGGATAGATAAATTGGGTGTCTAAATGGTGTGTTAGACCTTTCATGGACCTTGTTGGATCTATTAATGATGAGTAAACCAATGATTAGGCCACTCATGGGGTGTTACTATCCCTTGAACATAGTAATTGAGTTTTTAAATGATAAATTTATGGTTTTATGAGATTAAACCAATTGTAATTGTGTTCAGTGCATTAACATAATTTAAATGGTTGTTTGGATTAACTTGGAAAGTTAAATGGGTTGTGATATAATTAAGGGGGAAAGTGATAAATGGTAAAAGGGGGCATGTACATGTTATAAAATGGTTTGAAAGTATTTTTAATGGTTTTGGTTATGAATAAATTATAAAATGGTCTAGTTATAGAATTGAGTTAAATGTATTAAAAGTGACGAACCATGGGAATATTGTTACGTGAAAAGGTGCACCCTCATTTTTATTGTTTGATAAAGTCACTGATGATGAACCTTGTAAATCATGATTGATGGTATGGATGGGATGTTGGAATAAGAATACTCATATTTGGATTGGGCTAGACTGATTCTATAGGCCCCACTAATGTATGGTATGGTTGGGATATCGAACTGATGCTCTAAGATCCCCTGGTATGGACATGATATGGATACCTGGACTGATCTTCCAAGGTATAATGATTTTATTGAATTGGTTATTGAAAACCCATGTGATGTAAAGTTTTAAACCACTTATAGTATATGGTTAAGTCTTTAGATGGAGGCTAAATCATGTTTGATGTGTTCGCATCATAGTGGAAATTGAGATCCCATGGAGAAAATTGATAATTTTTTAGTTAAAGAACTATTTACTTTCACTATGGTATTTACTGCTTATCTATACTTATATATAAAATAATTTTATACTTGATATTATTATAGAAACCATTAGTGGTTTTCTACTCAGTTTTACTCACAACCTGCTCAGACTGCCATTTGGTGCTTGAGTAGACTTCATGGTTACAGGACCGAACAAGGGAAAGATCCCCATGATAGATGGTTGACTTGGGGTTGAGCATGAATGAGGGGACAAAACATGAGATCATGGAACATTTTAGGGAATGTATTTGGTGTCTTATTTTGGTTTCTATCTAATACTTTAGACTATCATGAAATGACATACTTATTATTTTGGATTGTTATACTTACCCAGTTTTTGGAGTTGGTTATGTGATGTTTGGTTATTAATTATTATTGCATGTCAATGTTTATTATAATTTCCATAGTTGTTTTACCCTAGTAAAGAGGGTATAGTCTCCCCACATGTTTCAATAGACCCTCACTACTAGTTGGAAGGCTCTGACATATGGGTAGGCGAACCTGATGTCATGTGGAGAATCAGATTGGGGCACCAGTTTAGTGGAACCCAAGTTGGGATGTTACAAAGTGTTATCTAATCCTTTTTATTTTATTTTTCTTTACTATTTAATAAAGGTATATATGAGGCCAGGATGTGTTGAGACTTGGTTATAAGCTCATGCATAGGATTATCTAACCCATGTATGGGGGACAAACCAAGTTCCTTAGGGTGGGATTGATGTTCTTGATGATCATTTTTATGGTTGGATATTATTTCACTTTGGGTGATATACATGTTGTGTGATGTGATTGTTTGTTGATATTTTACTCATGGTCCAACATGGCATAAGATTTTTGTATACATTTATAGTTTTAGGAACTCAGGGATTTATGTGACATGCATCGTGTTAGGCACAAATTGGAAAGAATGTATGTTGTGGGAAAGAAAGAGTTTTTTTGTTTATTTTATTGTTTAAAAGAAGTGGTACCTGATAAACAGATTGTAACTATTTTAAATTTAAAGATGTAAATTGATGTGGTTAAAATGATTCCTAATAAGAAAGTTGTAACTATTTAAATATGTAAATATGTCAAAATGATGTCAAAGGTAAGGTTTGAAAAAAATATAGAAGTTGGTTTACCCATAGGTAGCCATTACCTCAGATAGGGATGGTTGGATGATGTGATCGTACTAAAGTTATGAACATTGGGATAGTGTATGTGAAGTGGAACATTGTGGCTAGTAGTAAACCATCTTATATAACCATGAAATTATTTTTATGTTCCCTAAAATGTGTATTTTTCATTGTAGAGATATGCTACCGTGATGATGTTTATTGATAGGGTTATTAGAGGGAATTTTAGAGAATTCACCTCTAGTAGTAGGGAAAGAACCCCCTTTGGTTTTGAGAAATGGGATAGAAGAAAAAATTTGTGAGAATTTTTCCCACTTCATGTAGTTTATGGAGAGATAAATAGGGTGGAAAGATTCAAGTATGTTTGAGCTGATGAGGGATTTTCAGCTGTATCACCCTTCAAAGTTTTCCAGAGAGAGAAGACTTGATGTAGAATAGTTCTAGATTGAGACTATCCAGATGCTACTCTATCACTTAAATACCCTCCATAGAAAAGTTTAAAGCTAGCAACATATATTTTGTGAGGTCCATTAATGTGACAGTGTGATATTCAGGTCCAATCTATGCAGATAGAGGGTATGTCATGGAAGGACTTCCAAGAGAAGTTCTTGGAGCTCTTTTACCTAGAGACCATGAGATAAGAGTGAGTTATTGTGTTTATGCAGTTAAAATAGGGGACTATGTTAGTGATGGATTATTATGGATGATTCAATGATTTGAATCATTTTTTCTTGACACTAAGGGGAGATGAGGTAGATATGGCCAAACATTTTTAGTATAGACTTAGATGTGAGAACAAGTCCTAGGTGAATATCTTCTTCTTGAGGAAGTTTGATGAGGTAATGAATCAGGTGATCATTTTTAATGGGAACCTAAAAGAGGATTTTGGTGGTGGACATATGTTCTTAGATAAGAAATTTAGTAGTATATCATCATATAATAAGAAGCTCCATTATGAGAACTTTCATCAGGGTGATGGAAAACAGGATATCTAGGGGAGCGGATCAGCCTCTCAGGGCAGAGATCGAGTGTTTTTCTATCAATGCGATGAACCTGGTCACATGAATGATTAGTTTCATTGACCCATAGTGGAGTATATATCTTATGGTAGGATGGATAATGTATAGAGGTTCTGTAGGAACCATCAACATAGAGGTGTCCATGGAGGACCTAGGCTGACATAGAGCACTGGAATGGGATCTTCTACCCTATATCAGTCCAGAAGTTAGAGATATACTGGCCATACCATTTGGGGTAGGGGATGAGACACTTTAGGAAAATATTATTCATATTATCAGGTTAGTTTAGTGCAAGGGACTCAGATAGGATCACATGGTAGGGGAACATGGCAACTGCATGTAATTTAGCCTACTCTAGATGGTAGAGAGGCTAGACCATCGACAATATGAGGTACAATTATTATAGCCTCTACACTTGAAAATTATTTGTTTGATACATGGGATTTATACTCTTTTATATATTACAGGTTTGTGAATGGTTTGGGTTTGTTGGTGGAGTTTATATTTGGGTTTATGTCGATCGACACACCGTTAGGGGTACGATCAGAGGGTATCCAAAATGTAAGGAGTGTGCCCTCGATATTGGTGGGTTCCATATCCTTTGGTATTTTTATATGCTTGAGATGTTAGGTTTTAACCTGATACTGAGAATGGACTGGTTAGTTACATTCCAAGATCATATAGATTTTTACCATATGATAGTGAATTTCACATCTTGTGAGGGTGATGTTTATGTTCATTCTAGAAAATGGAATATCCAAGTAGGATGGGTGGGTCTAATCTATAAAAAATTATGTGAGCTCACAAATCAGGTGGAAATCCTTATGCTTGATGATAGAGGGTTGGAGCACGGAATATCTCCTCTTATAGTGGATCAGTTCTAGGTTGTGTTTCTTAAGGAGTTTTCAAGGATTCCACCCAAGAGAGAGGTTGAGTTCATGATTGAGCTGATGTCAAGAGTCAATATAGTTTCTATTATAACTTATATAATGACACCATTAGAGCTTCACAATCTCAAGAATCGGTTAGAGGAGTTGGATGATAAAGGTTTTATCCATCCGTTTAGGTCACCTTGGGGATCTCAATTTTTATTTTCCAAGAAGGCGGATGAGATGTTGCATTTATATATCAATTACCTGAATTTGAACTATATGACGATTAAGAATCGGTATCCACTTCCACACATTGATGATCTTTTTGAACAGATGAAGGGTGATAGTATGTTCTCTAAGATTTATTTGATATTGAGGTATCATTACCTGAGAGTGAGACCTTTTTATATTCCAAAAAATGGATTTCACGAGAAGGTATAGACTGTATGAGTTTTTGGTGATGCCATTTGGTCTAACAAATACTCCTATTGTGTTTATGTTTTGGATGAACTAAATCATTCACCAATGATTGGACCAGTTCATGGTTGTTTTCATTGATGGAATATTTGTGTAATACAAGACTCATGATGATCATTCCAAACATCTTGACATATTTTTGAGTACACTGAGAAAGCATCAGGTATATTTCAAGATATTTAGATGGACATGGATTTCAAGAAATAAGGCACTAAGATAAAACCAAAAATAGAAACAATCTAATAAAGATATAGTTGAATTATTTTTTTGGTTGAAACTTTTGAATAAGTAAATAGGTTTCCCAATAAGGTAAAATCAAAAGTTGATAAAGGTGTGTGTGTAAGGTTAAAGAAGGTAGGACACATAACTACCAAGTGTATTACTTGGATATCTAGTGAAAATGGGATAATAAGTGACAAGGGAAAATAACTAATGACTCTAATTTCTAAAAATGTTATTGTGAATAAGGAGTATATACACAAGAGAGAGTCTAATAATGTAAAAAAGGAATGTTTAATCATATGGATGGATCAGTTAAAAGAGACTAAAAAATGAGAAAACTAAAAAAGATGAATGTGTCTTCCTAGCTCAAGAAAATAATCCCTTTCTATCTATAAAAAAAATTTAAAAATGAAAATAAAACCATTCTACCAAAAAAATATTCAGATCTATAAATTTAAATAAAAGGTAAGAATGAAGGGTTCTAGACACTTAAGACCCTCAAATAAAGGAATATTTGGATTTAAAAGCAATTATCGGCCCCATTTTTGTAACTAAGGAGATTAAGGAGACCCACCTTATTCCCAAATTTCATTGTTTGTACAAATTTGCAAAGTTAATTAAAAGAAATGAGTGAAAATGAGATAATGAATGTTGTGATGTCATTATAGTAGGAAAACCATCTATCATGGAGTATATTTCAATTGGTGTCATGATATATCCTTGCATAACAATTATTTACTTATTTCAATTAGCATTAGAAATCAACTAGTATCTAAAGTTCTTGGATAATATGTCTTGAAGAAAGAATAAACATGGTAAATTATGGAAAATATACCTTTATTGGGAGCTAAAAAACAAGAAAAAGATGCTAGATATTTATTATGTTTATATATATGTAATTTTATAAATCCCTAGCAATTTATAAATTTTTAGGTATGATTTTCACTCTCCTAACTCTGTTTTAGTTTATGAAGGATATATTATCAAATGGGGGTGACTATCTAAAAAAATGGGGATAAAAACATAGTTGAACTTGAATATTTTTGATGTGTTTGTTCAAGTGGAGTGTAGGTTATTAAAAATTCTCGAAAATATATTAGATATCCCCAAATAATTAAATTTTAGTTGGTACCACATTGAGGAATGAATATGGACAACCTTGATGCTTTGGTAAAATCACTCCTATTTTCTTCACCAATTTTTCCCACATAAACTTAGAGTTGAATTAACTAAGGTTCATTTTTAAGAAACTTGTGGTTCTACCATTATTTCATGTAATTACCTAAGTAAAATGGAAGTGAAATAACAAAAGGAGAGAAGAAGGTTATTAAGTTCAAAAGAGTAAGGGTGAGAGAAATTTTCCCTTTGAAGACCTTGAATTGAATATATGTTATGGAAATAAGGGATAGAAAACCATTTTTATCCTATAAATTTATTATCATTAAGGGTGAGAGGAAAATTGAACTTATAATGGATTATTGAAATTCATCTCTTTTATTTTGAAGTTCAAAGTATTTCCAAAAAATCCAATGGAGGATATTTAAGTTCCCATTGGATTGTGTTTATATATTTTTTATCAATGAGAACTTCAATATATGTCTTGGATATTAAGGGTGATGGAGTAAGTATCCACCCAACCAAAGGAAGGCATGAAAGATTCCCATTTACCATGGGTAAAAGAGTTTGTATTTGCATGTCATTGATCATGTAAATGAGAAACAATCTTATATAGGAAAAATAGTTTGGAAGAATTGATTTATCGGTGAACAACCCCCCAACATCAAAAGATTGGTTGAGCTGATCTTCATAGATATATGAAAAGTACTGAAGGTGTGTAAGTGTTTTCTACAATAGTGTTATTTGTGTTTAAGTGATTTCTAGGTGAAAAAGTTGATGAAAATGTTTTGTACAAAGTTAAAATCTAAGTTAAATGGAGATATTGAAGTGTTGATATATAGAGAAACCATCATCATGTTTATAATCCAGAAGTGTGATGTATTAAATGTTAAATAAACAATATATAAAGTCTATAGATGGACTAAAATGGTTTAAAGAGGTTATGTGGCTATTCTAATTGAATCTAGAATTCTACAGGTTCAATATGTAGATTTTCTTAAGGTTCAATAGACCATATATGGTTAAAGTGTCCATAAGAAAGAAAATCATAAGGATGAATCTATAAGTATGAGTGTTGTAAGGATGATCTAGAGATGTAATGATGAATATTTTAGGATGAATCAATAAGGATGACTATCATCTGGATATTTAGTTCATAAGTATAAAGGCACACATATGAATGAATTCTCATAAGCATAAAGGCATGTAGGGATAGAGATCTACATAAGGTTCATTGTCATAAGGATGATCTAAAGTACCCCATACCCACACTATTGGGTCTGGTGATAAAAAATATACTTTATACAATAACATTGATACCAAGTGAGATAAACTGAGCATGACATACATATATTTTACATCATTGAACATTACGTCTCAAAAATTCACACACAATCCTAGAACCCAAGGTTTAGTGTCTTTTGAGATTAGTTATATGATATTCTTAAAATAATTATTCAAAATTTCCCAAAAAAACTATCCACACATTCTATCATTTTAGAATTTTTTTACCTAGTACACTTCTTTAATTCCTAGAGAATGGAAACTTAAGAAAAGGGAGAAATAATATTCTTATTAAGGGTAATCATAAGTGATAAAAAAAGAAGATCATAAGTGAGCATAAATCAAACATGCAGCTATGGGTACACAATCAAGGTTAATGGACCTAACATAAGATAACCATACCCATTGAGACATATATCATAAATCAAAAGTCAAGGTATAATGCTTTTGGTATAACATAAGATATGATTCACATGAGTGAAAACATGAGTCAATAATCATGAGCCATGTGAATATAACATAATAAAAAATGGGGCATGAAATAGAACTAATAACACATGTCAATGTTAACAAAAAATTCATTCATAACATAATGGACTATGATAACCACCTACCCATAATATAATAGGCTTGGGATAACAACTTGTGTACCTTTTTAGGCTCTATTTAACTACTAATGTACCTCTTTAGGCTTGGGATAACCAGTCATGTACCTATTTAGGCTTAGGTTAACCACAAGTGTACCTTTTTAGGTTTGGTTTATCCACCCATATACCTTATTAGTCTTGAGTTAACCACATTTTTTATCTTTTATGATTGTTTTAACCACCAGTGTACCTTTTTAGGCTTGATTTAGCCACCTTTGTACCTTTTTTGGATTCAACTAACTACGAATATACCTTTTTCTTGTCTTGGTCTAACCACCCATATTCCACAACCTTTTGGGCTTGGATTCACCACCTTTTTAACCTTTTGTTATAATGATATATAAAACTTTACCCAATGCATTGGAGGGATATATCAGAATTCAACCATTATATAATATTAAACCATATAAATGTGTGCCACATGACATGAAAATATTCATAATTACATCATATCATAATTTCCCCATGAGAAAGAAATGAGTTTCATGAAAAGTTATTTAAGAAATTTTTATAATCCATATAGAGAAATAATTTGGATTGTTTCATTAGAGAATATTCCCACTAGAGTATAATAAACATTAAAAGATGTTGACATATATGAAAGATACTTTTATAAGAGCATTAGAAAATTACTTTAAAAAATAAGAAGAAATATCATATAATTTTTGAAACATTTATTTTAAAATAAAATTATTTATAAAACATTGAAAATATAAATTATTTTAGAAAAAGAAGAAAACATGTAGGTTAAGTTTCATTATGATTTTTTTATAAAAGTGTAAAAAAACATTCATGTGTAAAGTGTTAAAAAATAAGTTTCTTTTCACACTTTTGTAAATCAAGTCAAATTTGACAAAATAAAACTATACCAATAATGTAAAAAAATATTTATTTTATAAATAAATTCAAGTAAATTGAAAAATACCTTAATAAATCATAAAATTAAAGATAATTACATCCATAAAATAATATAAAGAATATGAACATGGAATTAAAAATTTATAACCAAAAAGAAGAGGTAAGGTCATTTTCTCTTACCAACATCACTCTGGGTGAATTATAGACCAAATGGGAAGTGAAATGGTAGGACATGTAAGATTCATAAAAAACAAAAGAGAATAAAATATAGATAGTTTTAGGGAGAAATATCATACAATTTTCCTAGATGAAAATTTAGTTATAACAATCTTGAATTCAAAGTGAGATTGGAAAATAAAACCCTTATGGTTTTGTTAACCTTTGAATTAAAAGACCTTGAAAGAAAGAACTTTAGATGGATTTGTAAATAACTTTAATTGCATTATTTTTTTTATAAAAATACATACATGGGAAGTATATAAAACACATAGAAGAAAACAAGTGGTGAATGAAGCATATCTCAATGGATGTAAATTGAGATGAAAACTCCTTATGACTTTGTAACACCTTGAGATTTTAGAATATATATTACTCATTATCAAATTCAAAGTGTTCAATAACTTGACTTATACAAAACATTAAGCTTATAAGAAACAAGTTATATGATTTAAATATATTTATAAAGTTTTTCCTTAATAAAATTAATAATAAATTATACATTTATTATTAATTGGTTATAAACAATGATAAAATCTTTTAAAGGTAAGAGATATTTTTCATAAAACTATTTTTATGTGTGTAATATATTTTTATCTTAATAGATTAAATTAATGACTATTGATAAATGATTATAATTAAATTAGTATATTAAATCCATTAAAATTTATTAAAATTCATTTAATTGTGGTTATTAATCATGTAATGAGAATAAATTCATTTTATGCTTTGAAAATATATTTTCTTTAAAAATGAGTTTTATTACATTTTGTGTGAAACTATTATAATTAATTAATATAACTTTTAAAAATTTTATTTCAAAAAATGGAAATAATTTTTTAAATTATTGCATAAAATTATTTTAGAGTGAAGTTTTAGTATTTCTCTAAAAATATTTATTTTTGAGTGAATAGTGAAAATGCAGATTTTTGAAAAAATTTCATTTCTTTTCATTAAATCAAGTAATTTAAAAGTCACATTGTATTTTGTATTTAGTTTTAAATTAAAATAATATCCCTTTGATTAAACATAATCTAATTAATTTCATATGAATTAATATTTTATTTTATTTTGGTATAAGTTCTTTTTTATTCTTAAAAACATTTTTTTTCTAAAAAATGTTTTTCGTTGTGTTTTTCACACTTATTTTTAAATTAATTTCTCTAAATTCTAAAAATTGAATATTAAAAAATTGATTTTAAATTTTTAATTAGGTGGTTAATTTTTTTATTTATGTTAGTTTTATTTTTGAACATTATGAATAGTAACCTTGGTAAAAATCTTGTTACTATGCTAAGGGTTAAAAGGGTTAAAAGAGGGGTTAACCTAAGTGAAAAAGTTTAAAATATAAAAAAACACTTAATTTAATCTGATTGGTTGGTCATATTTATACCTTAAACTTCTTATATTTTAATCTTTTTCAATTTGGATCCACTTTTTCATGAGGGTGACATTATTATATTACAATGTTCTTAATATTTACAAGTTTTCCACTCACCTCACTTATAAAAGAGCTCATACTCTTCTCACTTATCGACACCACTTGAGCCCTTTATATTGACCAATATCTACCCAAATACCCTACTAAAATAATTATTTATGACCTTGAGGTTATGGTATTTCCAAAATACCCATCCAATAAGCTTTAAGGTGCTTTTCAAAGGAATATACCTGAAGAAGTGGTATATATTCTTACCGACATTTTTTTGTTTCTTTATTATTAAAACTCCTCTAAATGTTATATAACCTTATTAACATGATGGAATAAAATATATTTATATACTAAGATTTTTTACTTTAATTGTATATCCATTTTTTATTTCTATATTTTTTCCATTTGTTGGAAAATGATTACTTCACTCGCGTGTATGTGTGAACTACCACCTCCACGAAATGATTTAATTATTTTTTCATATCATATTTACATGAATGATAAAAATTATATATTTAATTAATATATATGATAATAAATATATAATTATTTTTTTATAAAGTTGAATCATGATTTACCTTTATTTCATTCCATCCATCAAAAAGTAGAAACTTCACTCATGCGTATGTACAAACTACCATCTCATGAAGTGAAAAAAATATTTTTTCATAACCACCTTATATGTATGGTTATAAAATTGAATTTAATGAGTAAATATATTAATTATTAAATGATTAATATTATTTATATGATGAAACCATGACCAAGGTGCAAGGACCAAAACCATCAAATTGAAACATGCATGAAAAAAAACTAGTTTTCACCTGAATATTCATTTTAACAAATAATTTTTAATAAAAGGGTAATTATAAATTATAAAGGAATGATATATAGTAAGTTATGTATGAATATGGTTTTGTAATGTATTTATAATAAATATATATTTATTATATAGGATTTTTTAAAATGTACATAACAAGGAAAGAATTGAGGTAAGTGTTTACGTTATAATGTCATTTATTTTCAGGATTTTCTACGTTAAATTTTCATTGAGGAAAATTATTTAATAATTATCCCATAAATCAAAATATATTTTATTATAATTTGGTTATTTATATAATTTTAAACTACTATTATAGTTTTCCTCTCTTAGGTACTTAAAATGACCGACAAAATGTTTTTAAGAAAAAATGACCCTATTTCTTATTTTCGGGTTGTGAATCTCTATATCTATGCTCATAAAAATGTTTTATAGAAGTTTTTATAGATACTTAAATTTTTTAGAAAGATTATTTATATTAACTTTAAATTTATTTACAAATGATTAAAATAAGTATTTTTGAATGTTTTATATACAACTCACATTTGACTTTTTACAAAAGCATGGATAGAATGTTCTATTTTAATGTATACAACTTGAATGGATTTTAATAATATCATAAAAATTATTTGATTTGAATATTCCTTTAAAATTTTCCATGTATATTTTAAAATAAAACAAAATTTTCACAATATTCTAGTAATTTTTAGTTTTTAAAGATATATAAAGAAAAGGGTATTTTCCCTATTTTCAAAGAAACATTAAAATAACCTTTTAAAGGTATTTTTTATTTATGTCAACATCCTTTAAGGATTGTTATGATTTAATGAGGATATGATATTATGATACCATATTCTTTATTTCTCTTAATTTCTTATAATGATGATGTTTTAAGTATGATTCTATAAAACCCATTACTTTCCCACAGTTTAATAAAGCTATGATGAAATCTTTATGAAACCTATTTATTTTTCATTGGTTATGATATGATGAATATTTTTATGATCTTTTGGAATACTTATATAAGGTTTTAATTATGTTATGGTTATGGCCAAAATTATATTTCCTTCTAATTCATTGGGTAAAGATTGATATCTCATGAGATAATATGGACTTAAATGGGTAGTGAACCTAATATTGTATTGGAATATTCCCAGTATGATAGTATTGATAGTGAGCCTTGACTAAGGAAATGATGGAATGGGGACTGAACCCAATCCACTATGGGGATTTTTCCACTATGATAGTCTTATTAGTGAGCCTTGAATAAGGAAATCATTTTATTTACTTATTTTTTTCTACGAACTTATGTATTATTTTTTTGACATGTTCTCATGGATCATGATTGATTATTAATTATTAATCACTCTTATGACTTATGTATTTTATTTTAAAAAACCTTTATTTCACGAATCATCATTAATTATCTTTAAAAAATTGGGTATGACTTTCATAAGTTTGGATCATGTCCTAATAACCTTATGTTTATATTATATTCATTTATGATCATTGATTGATATATTTTATGTTTACCCTTAGTGAGCATCTCGACTCACCCTTTCTTATATTTCATTTTCCCTAGGTTATGAAGAAGGGTTTTAAATAGGGTATATCTAAGAAGGATACTATATGAGAATAACTTTTTGGGATATATTAAAGATATTTTATGAAATAATTTGATTATGTATCTAATCCCCAAATAAACTAAACCTTTATAGTTCTAGGGAATGTATTATTATGATATTTATTTAATATTAATATAAAAAATGATGTAATATTTATGTATGCGATGATTGAGACTTCTTATGTGGTATCAAAGTAAGGTTTAGTTTTTTAGATATTAGTATTATAAAAAATTAGTGAAAACCCTAGGGATAAGTTTATGTATAAGATTAAATCATGAAGTTTTAGTAAAGTAGTGATTGTATGGTTTCCTAGCGATGACAAACCTTTTTGGATGCAAGAAAGTGGATGTAGTTTCTAAAATAGATGCACCTAGGGTTAATTAACCTAAAAAGGTTGGTTGGTTATTAAATCGATCTTCACCTAGTGTATGAAAAAGATGATTATCCTAGATCAGTTGGAACACAGAGAGGGGGAGGGGGTAAATTAATGATCCCTTTTATTTTATGAGTTATTCCCATTTTAACCCAACCTATTAAACCTATGAAAGTTCTTGATACAATTAATGATTTTTTATAGGCTCACTTTTGAGTGAAATAATAAATATAATGGAAAAAAATATTTACAAGTTTTGGAAGAAAGGACTTATCCTTGACCTATTATTTATACTAACATGGATTCTCCAATATCCCAAATCATTATCTTACAAAATAGATTCTACTATTATCTCTACACATCCAATACAACCTTTGGTTGGTTATACCCCAAAAATCAATTGGTTATTCCTCCAATCACTCATTATTATATTCAATGGTGTTAATACATAGTTATAAAGATATAATTCTTCTCCTTGGTTACTTTTTCACCACTTGAAAGTATGGTCTCCCTCCATGGGCCAATATGATACTAATTGAAAATTAATTTTTTTATTATCAAAAAACTTTTAAAGAAAAAGTGAGAAACCATGATATCCTGATGACAATACCATAACAACCCTCACAAAAAAACCCTAAACACTATAGGATCTTCCCCACCCCAATAGTTACTCCATGACGTCAAGCCTTCACCAAAGTAAGACCCTTTGAAAAGAAGTCCCCTGAAAAATTGCATGGGTACAGAACTGATGGCGAAGCCATACCCTCTCAGTCATCCAAATCCCAAAGGCTTGCACCAATTAAGGCTTCATGCTCTTATCCCATTCTGAAGAATATCTTAGAGGTTGATGGTTATGAAGTATCAAATTCCACAACAGAACCAAACAAAAAGGTGATCTGAAAGAAGGCACAACACATACAAGAGGTCCTCACAAACCAACCAACCAATACCACCAACTTAAAATGATTCATTAAAGATGAACTTGAGATTATGAGAGTTTTTCCCTAAAAAATTTCTAGGATAAAGATGAAACATGTATGGTTGGTGCATCCATAATAAGATCTTTGAATCAGAGGGTCAACTTGTCCCATGACTGAATATACTCCTCAAGACTGATCTTCCCATTATTGAATCCCCCAACTAAGATAAAGTCCTGACTATCTATTTAGGAATATTGTTCCTCATTGAGAGTCATCCTAAGTTGTCTCCCCATCATTTTAGCGGCCTATTCTTTATTTTAATTGAGAGAAAAAACGTGTTCTTCCATTTCTTCTTCCGAGGTCATGCGCAATTCCAATGGATGTTCAAGCTCAACACCTACTTTGTAAAGGTTGTCCAACTATTTTCCTTTCAATTTATTTGTTGACCGTGTCTCTATAGGAAGATATAGGTAGGAGTAATCCTTATTCTCCTTACGAACCCTTCCTCCCTTCCGAGGAGGGCCTAACCAAAGCACCTTCCATCTCCTGAACAATATCGTTTGTATCTTTATAATCATTGGGGACATCCGAGTTGAGGCCAAAAACCTGTGATTCTGAATGAGTGGAATCATAATTAGAATGCTCATCATGAACCTCATTCAACACAACTTCATGGAGTTGTGTGTTTGTGGAATCCTTAGCAGTACACTCCTGAGTCATACCCCCCCTCTAAAACAACCCTCGTGCCATCAACCTCAAGACACTGAAAACAGTTGCAAACTTTAACATTTTCGTTGGCTCTTTACAATTGCACCCCACTTG
Source organism: Viscum album (assembly GCA_963277665.1). Taxonomy (NCBI): domain Eukaryota; kingdom Viridiplantae; phylum Streptophyta; class Magnoliopsida; order Santalales; family Viscaceae; genus Viscum; species Viscum album. The sequence continues at coordinate 701,915,012 of OY728163.1, forward strand.
TTACCTTCACCCAACCCTTACTACCTTCACTATGTGTGTATCCCCTTACATTTATGTCCTCTGCATCCTAGTTATTCTCAATGTATTCTTTTGAATTAACCACCTCCATTTCAACCTCATTAGGATCTTCCAAAGTTGCATTCCTTTCAGATTCAGAAATTTCCAGACCCACTACCTTAATAGTAGTCGACCCAGGGCCTGCCAAACCCCCGCCCTCTGGAGGATCCAAAGGTCTAGACTCCAATTTCTTATTGATTTTGGAGATTCAACTTCCCTGCATAGTATTCTTGTGTCGCACATCCATAACACTCAAATATTTCCTTCTTTGGAATCCTCCACAAAATCTGCTAATTTAAACTCATTAATAATATCTATGTGCATGGGAACATGTGTAATTTACATATGGAACTTCCTATTTGTGGTTCCAAAGATTATATTATTTTTTCATAATCTCTATAGATATCTAAAATTTTCTAAGTGTTTAAGTCTTACATAGAAGTTTTACTCTTACCCAAAGGATTACACACCTGCTCAAAGGCATACGCTGAGTAACAAAGTCTTACGATGAAAATTTTCATTCAAAATCAAAGTATTATGATCAATAATTAAGTATTATGATGAATATTTACATTAAAAATCAAAGTCTATTTCTTAATAAAAATTTCATATGATGAATCTTCACATTCAAAACTTTACTATTTTTCAGTCTCATCTCAAAATTTCATACTTTCTTCATAAGACTTCTGGGCTTCTCCAAAGCAACTCCAACCCTTCTTAAATAACTCAAAAACTCATATAACATGATGTAGATAGTTTTCTATCATTAACTAACACTTTACTTTAGTTTCATTGAAGATCATTATAATAATCATCACAATAATCATCACAATAATCATCACAATAATCATCACATTTAAGGATGCTATGTTGAAGATGTCTAACCAAGGTCTTGAAGAAGCTATACCACATCTCCTTCAGTATCACATCTCCTTCGGTATCTCACTCAACTAATAGAGTTGGATTATTTATCTAGAATTCCATATAATGATAACTCATGAATCCATAACAATACTTTAATAATCATCACTTTCATCAGCAAACACGTATTGATATATTGACAACAAGTTCAATAAAAAACCTCTTTGGCATAAAATCCCCCTTTTTAATTGTTGTCAATATCCCCACACATTTATAAAGTTCAATATTTGTGATTATTTATTTCTCCCCATTATTGATTATAAAATAAAAAGGGCCAATAGTGTTCTACTCACCTCATCAAATCAACCTCTTCTCCTACTTTAAAAAGTATCTTGAGCCACTTATGAGGGAAGGATGCCATCATATGTTTTTACTTAGAAAAGAGACTTTAGTTAGTACAATATAAGTCTAATTGGTCTTAAATAATATTTAAAACATGAGGGATATATAAATGGTTTTAAATTATATCCACAAATAATAAGACATGTGAATCTATGCTCAAAATCACATTTTAGGGGCTGACCATACTAGATTTATCATGAAAAACATTGTAACATGAACATGCTTAAACAAACACATCAAAAAGTTTAAATGAAAGGTATCCCTTTTATCTTATCATTTAATAATTATCACCCTAATTAACAAGAGTATTTAATATAATCACAACTAATGTCTAAGAGCTTGTTCTCATACCTCATACTCCAATTTTACATAGCTTGTGTAAATATGGCACCTTCCTCTCTAAATTTTACCCCCCTAAAGGGATACACTCACTCTTCTACTTTATGGTAGTTGAAACACCATGAGTCTAACCTTATTTTCTATCCAAAAGTGATACCCCAACACTTCTTCTTCAATTCTCTATAAGTTATCACAAATATACAACAATAATAGGGAATAAGGAGGGTTATCTTAGTTCCTCAAAGTAAGCATTCGTGTTGAGAGTTATTTCTCAACCTAGGACATTATTTCCTTGAAATATCAATAATTTTATTTCTATTATAATCCTCAATATCTTTTGTGATTTATTCTTTCTTTAGATCTGGTAAGATTATCATATAATCTTTTGAACCATGTCGATACTAACCACACTTTTCACATGATTTTCCTTGAACCTTAAAACCTGAATTTATGAATATATTCTCATGAATTTCAATATCTTAATATGTAATCACTTTTTTTCCTTTTGATTTAGTTTACATCTCTTCTTTCTTCAATATCTTGTCCAACTCCAGTTTGGTTTCCCATATTACCAAGCATTCTCTTTTGACATGCTCAGATTCTTTATATTTCTTATTTTTTTACTTTGGAAAGTCTTAATATTATGTGAATAATCCTATTTGGATTTGAAAATATGCTTCCCTTTCATAGAATAGGTAATATAACCTATTATTATAGTCATTTAATCCTTAACCTTGTGACCATATAATTCATAACTCCTACACAATCATTTTCAATATCCAAACCTTTATTGTTTGGAAAGATATGGTGAAAATCTAGTCACACCACTCTTTTTCTTAAAATATTTCATCACATGATAACAAAATCTCCCCCTTTTTCCTTTCAAATTCCCTATTAAAGAAATATTATACCATTAAAAGTATTATTTTTGTCCATACCTTCCAAAACACCAGTAATAACCTCTGAAATTGGATCTTCCATTTTGATAAGAAAATTTCCCAAAATCTCTATAATGATGTTCTATTGCAAACTAATATTTACTTTTCCTTAGGGGTTTTTTCCGCCTTGTAATATTCTTCCCTTCCTTTGATGTGAAAGATTTTATCTCAATTTTCATGGCCCAAATATCCTAATATTTGGTATGTATTATTAGATAAAACATGCCTATTTTGAAACTGATTAAGTGTATATTTATCTTTTTTATGTGAAATATTCTTCTCATTAGTCAAAGAATATTCCCCATTTACCTCAATAATATTAGTGAATTATTATTTTTCCTCACTCAACTCATGATGTAATGTGAGACATATAGATTTTTCCTCAACTAGTTATTTTTTCTATTGTAGCTAGTTTCTCCTTGAGATCTATGATAACATTTTCTTATTTATCTTCTCTAAGATCTTTTTTCTTTATATCATCAATTTATATCACATAATTCTTGACACAATCTTTCTTCTTATTGACCACATTTTTGTTTTATTTCCCTATCTTATTTGTTTCTTTCTTAAGGTATTGTATCTATCCCATGCATAATTCTAATTTTTATTTCAGCTCCCACTCAATTTATGTTTTTTCTTATCCATCATCATCACTTATTTTTGAATCAAATAATTTCTTAACATGATCAAATAGAGTGAATTAATTATATGAGTTTATATATGAGTCATATTTCTATTTCTTACACATAAATATTTTTATTTTGCTATTGTATCACTTATTATTATTATTTTTATGTATTCTCACCATAATCATCTTATTTGGATTCTTTAACCCAAATCTTTAGAAAATACTTTTTAGTATGGATAACATAATTACAATTATAAAATCTAGGTAGATTTTTACCTTTTCCTTTATATTTACTCTTAATGAATCTAATTGATATAAGAACAAAAATTTGGTGGAAGTCATGTCCATTCTCAACATCTGAGTCTTCATATTCTATAGCCTCTTCTTATATGAATTTTCCTTTTCTCATGTCTTCAAAATCCATTTCATATTTTGCCTTATTTTTGAAATAAAGCGTCTTTCTCATCTCATAATATTTGAGTATGTTGTATAGCTAATCAATTTTCAAGCCTTATCTTTTTTTTATCAGGGTTGATATTTTTGAATCAAATCCATATAGAAAATTCCTCATTAGTTTTTATTAATGATGGAATACTCTTGCATCTAACCAAACCCCCAAATGTTTCTCATAATTTCATTTACCTAGGTAGAATAGCTATCAATATCTTCAACATCATACATTTTAATGTCTTCAAATTGACTCCTTAAAATATGAATTTCAGATTCCTTGATTTTAACATTACCTTCATAGCTACTTCTTAATTTGTTTCAAATATCCTTGGTAGTCTAGAGACCCAAAAACTTTATGTAGACCTTCTATGATAGAGACATTAGAATGAAATTTTGAGCCTTTCCATCTAACTCCATATTCCTATTGTCTGATTGATTCAAAGTCACACCATTAATAATGTGTTCAAATGAAAATATTGTGACATATCTCACTTCCAATCCAAGTTATAGGAAGTAGGGTACCATCATATTCCTATAGTTTTGATAATACATCCCATAAAATGTGGGGAAACCTCATTTATTGATAAATTTAATATTATCTATCTCTCATAATTCTCCCTTGGGTCTTTAAAGGTAACTATGATCTGATACCAATTGGTAGTCTCAGATATGTTGGATTACTAGGATAGAGATGGGGTGAACCAGTAATCTATTTTCTTTTTATGAGTTATTACCTATTTAACCCAACCTATTGAACCTATTAAATTTATCTATCCACTCAATGATTTATTATAGCCTCACCTTCATGTGCAATAATAAATAAATAAATACTTACACAATATTTACATGGTTCAACTGAAAGGACTACTCCTTTCCATGTTAGCTATTTCCCCAAAAGTGAATTCTTATAATGTTCGATTAAAAGGCTTACTCCTTTCCATGTTAGTTGTTTTCCCCAATATATATTCCCCGCTATCTCTAATCATCACCTTAAAACACAGAGTCCACTATACTCTCTACACATCCACTATATCCTCGAATTAGTTATACCCCCAAACTTTGATTGGTTATTGACCTAATCACTCTTTCCATACTTTAATGGAGTTGATCCATAATTATAAAGATCCACTTCTTCATGATTTATTTTTCACTACTTAGAACTAAAATCTCCCTCCACAAGCCTACAAGATCAGGTTTTCTTGTGTAATACCTCAAGAACTTCAACAGTAGTATTGGTCTTGAGACTCCTTCCAGATCAAGAGTGATCTTGATATTACTTAGATTTATGAATAATCAGGCACACAATAGATATACCTTTTATTAAATGGCACCTAAACTCATCTCCTTCTCTCCCCATGATATAGATGTGTATCGGGTTCTTAGAACTCTCTTGAATGGTGTATGGAAGTTCTTTCAATATTTTCTAACACCTCATCTTCTTTACTTACTTGTCTGTTTATACAAAAAATAATTCTCATACCTAGTTTCCATTTGTATTTAGAAACTCCTTGATCATCGATAGTTGGTGAGATATTCCTTGATATCTCATTCAAATTCCTGGTCAAAACTCCCTTTTGAATATATATATATGACTCAGGTATTTCCTTATTATAAATCCTCCATAAAATCCTTTAATTTAAACTCATTCTAAATATCTACATGCATGAACTCATATGTCTCTTCCATGTGGACCTTCCTATTTCTGGGTGCATAGATTATCTTAGTTTTTATTCATCTCTATAGACATTTCAAATTTGTTTAGTCTTGAATACTTACATAAAAGTTTTATGCTTATAAAAATGATTATACTCCTATTCAAAGACTTGATATCAACAAAAAAGTCTTATGATGAATATTTAATTTCAACATAAAAGTATTATGCTCAATAGAAAAGTCTTATAATTTAGCTTTATGTTCAACATAAAAGTATTACTCTAAACAAATAATTATTATGATAAATATTCATATCCAAGGACTAACATTTTTTAGTATTAGCTAAAAATTACATACTTCCTTCACAAGACTTCTAGGATTCTCTAAAGTAGCTCCAAACCTTCTTAAACAAATCAAAACCTCATCCAATATGATATAGAAGGTGTTCTGTAATTCATTAACACTTGAATTTAGCTTCTTTAAAGATAAACACAACAACCATCACATTTAATGATACTACATAGAATCTATCCAACCAATGTCTTTAAGTAGTAGCATCATATCTCTTCTAGTAACACATCTCATTTAGTTTCCCACTCAACTAGTATAATTGGATTCTTTATCAAGCATGACATTTAATTCTAATTCATAGATCCATAATAATCCTTCAAGAACTATCAACTTCATCATTAAACAAATATTGATATATTGATAATAAGTGAAACCAAAAACCTCTTAGGCATAATAAAAGAGGCCTAAATTTATATATGGTTTGAAAGTCCTAGGGGATATGCTTTGGTTTATTCACATTCTCTTTATGAACCATTTGAATAATGAAAGGATAAAATCTATGACAAAATATTATGAACTGAAAGTGATATATGATGAAATTAAAGTGTCATAGGTTGATAATAAGGTTTCATAATTCAGGAAATCTTTGAAATGATTTTTATCATTATATGATAGATCACTCTAATTAACGATTCTTGATGATCACACTATACTTTTTTGGTTGTAGTCAATGGTAGGAACCAAGAGTAATCATGCTAACAATGAATGTGATGACCAATGTAACGACTATACTCATGAGAAACCAAATGAAATAAGAGTTATGATGTGAAATCTAGTGGATATATTCATCTAAATCTATCAAGATGTTAATAGAAACAAGAATCATACTGAACTTCCAAAATGAACAAAGTGAGGAACAACTCACCATTGAGTATTTTATGCAGTAAAATACAAATTCCCTCAGTGGTTCCTTTGATCCAATTATTATTGAGAAATGGATAAATTATATGTAAAATACATTCTTTATCCTACAATACTTGAACCATGAGATGGATATTTTGGATAAGTATCATTTGGAAGGTGAACTCGATCAATGGTGGACTCTTATAAAGAATACGAGTCAAGAAGAGGAAATTGATTCCATAACATGAGAAGAGTTTAAGAATGTATTTTTCAATAATTATTTTTCTGTAAATCTTTACACTAAAGTGGAGTGGGAATTTCTTGAACTGAAGAAAATGGATGATGAATAGATTAATACATATGATAAAAATTTCCACAAACTTGAAAGGTACAATTTAGGTTTTATCATTAACCTTGAAAGAAAAGTTGGCTGATTTTTTAGTGGCTTAAGACCAAATATCCAAAAGCCATTGAATATAAGAGGTTTTAATAGCTATGATGAAATAATTCGATGTGATATCAAGTTAGAAATGAATATTGGAGACTCTCATTGTTCTCATGGTTTTGGGGAAAAGAATATAAATATGTATTTAAAGGAAATTATCATAATAATGACCATAGAGGAAATAAAATTAATATCCATTAATATATTAAGTGTGGAAGGAAGCATAGGGGATATTTACTTAAGGGGTTTGGTAAATGTTTTAAGTGTGGAAAAAATTTCATCATGATAAATAATTCCAAAGTGATGTGAAGAAGTTAACCAATGAAACTTATAGAGATAAAGCTAAACTGAATGCACCACCCACACTCTAATTCTAGAATTGCAAGTAGTATGAATATTATTCTAGATAGTGTATAAATCAAAGGGTTAATGTTGAAAATCAGTGTTAGTAACCTCTTAATCTAAGATAAAACTAGAAATCTCATGCAATAACAGTTTTTGAAGTGGGTCATGAGAATGAAGAGGTGAAAGGTACACTTACCATCCACTCTAGAATTGAAAATGTCTTGTTTGATTTTGGATCTACCCGATCTTTTAAATTTGAAGAATTTTTTAAGGGTGTCACATCACTACCTCAATGATTATATGTTGAGTTATAAATAAAAAATCCTAATGGTATGATGGTTTCATATTAAGTCTATAACTCATCTTCGATAGAAGTTTGTGGGAATGTGCATCTTGAAAATATTATTATTATCACTCTAGTTGAATTTGATCTTATTTTTGGTATGTATTGACTTTATTAATATATATATATATATATATATATCACATCAATTTATGAGTAAGGGAAGTCACATTTGATATTTTGAATCAACCTATATTCTTTTATCAGTGTGAGGATGAATATGAATTTCCAATAGGAATTATTTATTTTGTATGGCTCTTACTACCTATTCATGAGAGATATTTATCTCAAATTTTGAGGAGAAACTCAACAAAGACATTAATATTGTTTGGTAATATGATGATCTAAAGACTTTTCTAGTCTTCCCTTGAATAATGAAGTTAATTTTTCAATAAAAATAATACTTGGGGTTACACATGTTTTAAAGACTCCATATAGATTGTCCCTAATTGAGTTATAAGAACCGAAGAAGAAACTCTAAGAGACTCTTGATAAGGGATTCATACACCCTAGTGATTCACCATATAGTGCACCTGTTTTTTTAAGAATAAATATGAGTCAATGAATATTTGTATTGATTATTGAGAATATAATAAGATCCCTATTAAGAACAAGTATCCTCTACCTCATATTGATAATAAGTTTGATAAATTACAAGGAGCTCAATATTTTTCCAAGATTGATCTTAAATATTGATATCATTAGTTGGGGGTAAAAAAAGAGGATATGTGTAGAAAAACCTTTCATACGAGGTATGAACATTATGAATTTATAGTGATTCCATATGTACTTACCAATGCTCTTTCTATCTAGATGAATTTAATGAATAAAGTCTTTAGATATTACCTTGATCAGTTTATGGTAGTATCTATAAATGATATTTTTTTATATTCCATGATTAAGAAAGATCATGGAGATCATTTGAGGATTGTGTTGAAGGTTCTGAGGAAGGATAACATGAATGTAAAATATATTAAGTGTGAATTCTAGATACTAAAAGTTTCATTCTTGGGTTATATAAACTTAATCAACGGTATATCAGTGGATCCTTAAAAGATAAAAGTTATTGATAAATGGACTAGACTAACCACAATGACCAAGATCCATAATTTTCTTGGGTTGACTAGATACTATAATCACTTTGTGAGAAATTTCATATATATAAAATCTAATAACCTAGTTGACTCAGAAGGGGTCTAAGTTCTATTGGATAGATGAATGTGATGAAAATTTCAAGGAGTTAAAAAGAAGGCCATTCAGTGCACCATTTATCACACTAACCTACAATAGAGAAGAGTTTGTGATCTATAGTGACACATCAAAGAAGGGATGGGATGAATCCTTATGAAGAATGATATGGTGATAGCTTAAAACTCAATCCAATTGAAAATTCATAATAAAAATTACCCGGCTCATGATTTCGAGTTGGTAGTGGTATTTTTTTCATTAAAGATATGGAGAAATTATCTATTTAGTGAAAGGTGTGATATGTATATTGATCATAAAAGCTTAAAGTATAAATTAAAATAGAAAGAGTTGAATAGGTGAAAAAGGATATAGTTTTAGTTGATTAATGATTATGGTTTCTTAATAAATTACCACCCTGTAAAGGTGAACAAGGCAGTTAGTGCTCTGAGTTAGGACTATACTATTTTGTCCATGATAAGGACATAAATAGATCCAACACATATGGATCCATATAAGGTGGTTCTTGAAATAATGGGGAAAGGATAAAAATAATATATTTTTCATATGAATACTCAACCAACCATCCATGTGAGGATTAAAGAGCCACAAAAAGAATATTTTTAATTAAATAAGAAGGTGATAAATGTTCCTAAGTTCAACCATGAATGTGATGAAATAATAAGGTTTGTAGACTGAGTATGTGTCCCATCAATACCCTATTTAAATAATGAGTTATTGGATGAATATTATAGTTCATAATTATCCATTAATCCTAGAAGTGGAAAGATATATAGAGATTTGAAAGAGTATTTTTGGATGGAAAACATGGAAAGTGATATTGTAGAGTATATATCTTGATGAATGATATGTCAAAAAGTTAAGGTTGATTGATATACTTATAATGGGATGTTACAACCATTACCCATGCTAAAATGGAAATGGGAAAACAACACCATGGATTTAATCATCAGACTCTCCAAAACATATAAAGTCTATAGTTCTATTTGGGTTATAGTAGATATCATAGTAAATTTAACATATTTCCTTACTATTAGAGAAGATTTTTTTCTTGATCATATTGATAAAATATACATTAAAGAATTTTTAAGGTTTTATAGAGTAACACGTTCTATTATATCTTATCGGGATCTATGGTTTACCTCAATGTTATGGAAAAGTATTCAGTATGAATTGAATGTGGGATTAAGCTTTAGCACTTCATATCATCCCTCAAACAGATGGTTAGTTTGATAGGACCATTCAAAACCTAAAACATATGTTGAGTGATTATTATATGAATTTCAGAGGTGGTTTTGATAAAAACATTTCTTTGGTTGAATTTTCTTACAATAATAGCTATCACTTGAGCATTAAAATGGATCCTTATGAAACTCTATATGGTATTAAGTGCATAACTTCAATGTGTTGGGATGAAGTTAGAGAATGAAATATATTTGGACCGGAGATAGTCGAGGAAATCAAATAGAAGGTTAGAACCATTTAGAATCACATAAGTATAGTTCATAGTATTTATAAAAGTAATTTTCTAAATATTTTTTGAGATATAGAGTTCAAATTTTGTGACAATTTATTCCTATGAATATCTCCTTAGAAGAAGGCTATGAGATTTAGAAAGGAAATTTGAGCCGTAGATACATTGACCCCTTAAATATTCTAGATCATATAGAGATGGCTTCCTATCACTTAGAGATTCCATAAAATGCCTATCAAGATCATGATGTGTACTATTTATTTCTTTTTAGGAAGTATATACTTGATTATTCATATGTATTAAACTCATATGTTTAAACACCATGGGTTTTTTATGAATTAATTTTTTTTTCAAATAGATTAAAATTCTTTAATGGCTTGCATTGCATGTTACAAAAAGTTTAGATTGATTTATACAAAATGCCAATTTTATATTTAATTATATGAAACACTGATCATATCTTACATTATAAACAACACTGAGTTATCTTTCGTTACATACAATAATGGATTTCTTTGATAACTTGTGTTACATGCAAGACTGAGCTTTACTGAATACTATTAATATTATTATTTAAAATGAAAATAATATATTATAAATTAAATTAGATGTTATAAATATGATTAACTAAATTATGAAAATATATTTTTTAATTCATTAGTTACCAATTACTTATAAATGAAAATAAAAACCAATTTTATATAAAGTAAATGTTTTAATAAAATAACTATTTTTATGCACCCAAAGGTATTTTTTCCTAATAAATTAAATTAATTGATATTGGTGAATGATATTAATTAAATTTATATATTATATATTCAATATTTTTTTACATTAATTAAATAGATTTTATAGGCATAATATAAGAATAAATCCAATTTTATGCATAAAAAAGCAGTATTTTTCTAAAGGCAGTTTTACTTCCTTTTAATGGCCCACTTGTTTTAAAAATAAATCTTGAAACTTTTTAAATTTTATTTGAAAAAATAAAATTCATTTTTTAAATTTTAATTTTCAAAATTATCTCAGGGTGAATTTTTGGTATTTTCTAAATAGTTTCATTTTTTGATTAATAGTGAAAAATACTGGATTTTAATTGAAAACTGATTTTTCATCTAAAAAATTTATAATTTTAAATTATATTTTAATTTTGGTTTAAAGTAAAATTAGATCAATTATAAATATATTAATCTAATTTAGGTCCTTATAATCATTTTTATATTGAATTTAGATATAAAAACTTAATAAAATTTTGAATATTTTCACTTTAAAAACCCATATTCTCGTCGCATATGCAGAATTAATTTTAAATGAAATTATTCCACTTATGTGAATAGAATTAGGAAACATGGATTAAATATTTTGAATCATAATAATTTATATTATAAAATAAGTTAAACATAGTTTTTTACCATAATTATTAGTGAAAAAATTTAAAATTAATTAACGCAATTTGGGTTAAAAGAGGATTTTGCGCATCACATGCATTGGATTTAAATTAATTTTACACACACATAGGATTTTTATTTAATTAATTGTAACTAATATTTATAATTATTGGGTATAAAATATATAATAAATCTATTTTTAATTATAAAATTAAAGGGTAAATAACATAGGTAAATAAAAAGATACAATTTACCTTAGTAGAAACTATAAATATAAAATTGAGTAAACTTAAAGACTAATGAATATTTCAATAAAAATAAAATTATTTTGTGTGGTGGAGGTATTTATTAGACAATTAATTCCTCCCCTCCATTATTTTAAATTTTGGTGGCACATGGGGTAAGGGAGACCTCCTAGTAGTGTTTACCTTTTGGTATTTACAAGAATGTCACTCCTCGTCCACTATAAAAGGGCACTCACTCTCCCCAATTATTCATGCCTATAAATCCATTTGGATTGAAAAAAACCTAAAAAAATAACTTAAAAACTTCCCTCATCTCATCCTATAATCCTTAATTTTGGAATAAATCCAACCAAAAAAGTTCTTTAGTGCAATCCAAAAGGAGATACTCGAAGAAGAGGTAACATTCATCATCAAACGTTTTTGTTTTATTTCTTCCTCAAACCCCTTAATTTTTTATATCATTATTATATAATAAAATAAGTATATTAAATATAGTTAGAATATTTTATTTTAAGTTTATGACCTAAATCATTACACACTTCCATCAAATTGGATACACAATCATCATTCTTTTGTACGACGGGCTATCGCCTCGCAAACTGATGTCATTTGTTCTTCTATTACCATCTTTCAAGGTTGGTAATAGTGATGAATTTATAGTTTATATATGATATTTATGAAGTTATTAATATTCTATAATTTTTATATAAAACATAAATTCATGCTTTCTATTTTTTGGGAATACGATAATGACGTTTGTGTGTAGGTCGGACTACCGCCTCGCGAAGCGATGTGATTCATTCATGATTTACATGGAATGTATTAAGGTTGAGTTTAATAAAAATATGTGATATTTATGAAATAAAAATTCTAATATAATTACAATATATATATATATATATATATCAATTACTTTTCTTTCTTTCAATACGACAGGGAAATGGAAACAACATTCATGCGTACGTACAACCTACCATCTCCATGAACGATGTATTTCATTTCCAATTTCTATATTTTATAGATTATTATAAGTACATATATAATGAATATGTATGATATTTATATCATTTTTTAAATTCAATAAATTTTGAAATCATGATCAGAGTAATAGGAACAAAAAATAACAAGTCAAACATATACGAAAAACAAAGAGATTATTACCCAAAACATAACTTTAACATGGAATTATTAATAAAAGGGTAATATAAAGTCATAGTAAAATCATATATGGTATAAAATATATTATTATGGTTCTGATATATATGTATAATAAACTTATATTTATTATATAGGAGGTTTTAACATGCATGAATGAAGTTAAGACTTAAGGTAAGGGGATTTCTAGTCTCACTTGTATTTCTGCAAGACTTATGCCATATTCACCAATAATTTATTTTGTGTGGTGTATATAGTTAATTATGACATGTTATATAATTAATTTTCTTTATTTAATTATATTAAAAGTTTTAATTGATTTTATTCTTTCACGGGGCTCACAATTCAAAAGATATTCCAGTAGTAAGAGATTTCTCTCTCACTTTTTACTTTTGTGAGACACATGCTATATTCACCACCTATTTATTATATGTGGTGTATATATATTCCATGAATGTATTTTATGATGATTATAATAAAATTTATTAGTATTTACATATTAATTTTATGATATTTATTTAATGGGGTTTATTTTTTAAAAATTACCAAATCGGTTAGGGAATTTTGTCTTAATTTTCCTTCTTTGAGACACATATTATGCTATGCACCTATATTTTATTATTAGGTTTATATACCACCCATTTGACTTGTTATGTCATTAATATACTTATTTTAATTATATTTTAAGCTTAATATAACATTAATATTTCATAGGGATTAGGATTCAAAGTCACTGAAGTGGTAAGATTTTATTACTATAATCTCATCGTTTATGAGGATTGTTTATGATTATGCTATCGTTGATGAAATATTATGATACCTATATTAAGAATACTCATGAATTTTATTATAATCTGGTTATTAATGATATATAAAATTAATAATACCATTTTTACACTCTTTGGTACTTAATACAATGAATAAAGTATTTTTAAGGGAATCTGACTTTATCTCTCTCTTCAGTCAGAAATTTGTGTTCTTTCAAAATATTTTTTTCTAAAAATGTTTTAAAAAATGTTTTTAAATGATATTTTAAGATCATTTTCAAGGAAAATTATTTTAAAAATGTTTTATGTTTTCAAAATCATTTAAAATAGTTTTCAAATATTCTTTTATAAATTTCCAAGATTATTTTTAAAGAAAAATGTTTTGAAAAGGTTTTATGTTTTAAAAAGATTTTTCCAAAGTGGAAAGGATATTTTCATAAAGAAATGTTTTAAATGATATTTAAATATTATTTTATATCTAATATGACATCCTTTGATATATTTTATGTTTTAATGGGGATATGATCCAAGAATACCCTTCATATTCTTCCTTTTAATGGTCTATGTTTTGATGAACCCATTTCTTTTCCATTGGTCAATCATGTTCCAAAGATATTGACATGAAACCCATTTCTTTTCCATGGGTTAATCTGGTTATAAAATAATAATTTTTTTTATGAGTTTTTATGATTATATTAAATATCTTTATACTTTATACATGTTGTGGTTCATAGACAATTTTATATGATGGGGTGGCGCAGATAGCATCAGGTAAGACCGCTATATCTTATATTATGGGGTGACCCAGATAGTGTTAGGTAATCCCATTATAGATTATACGATGGGGTGGCCCAGATAGAACTGAGTAATCTAATTATAACTTATAATATTCGGTGACCTAGATAGTGACGGGTAAGCCCGTTTTAGCTTATATGATGGGGTGGCCCAGATAGCATTGGGTAAGACCATTATAGATTATATGACTGGGTGGCCCAAATAGTGTTGGGTAATCCCGTTATATCTTCTATTATGGGGTGGATCAAATATCTCTAAAATACATTGGTTAAACATTTATATCTCATGATATAGACATAAATGGAATGGGAAGTGAACTTGGTTCAGTAATAAAAGGCTCGAATGGGATGTGAACTCGAGTCAGTAAAAAAAATTGTCTGCCATGATGATCTTTGCAGCGAGCCTTGACTAATATAGAAATGATTTTCTATGATTATGTGTATGACACAAATTCCATGTATTATTCCTATGTTATGATATTATTTATTATGATATTGATTCCCTTATTATTCATTTTTATGATATGTTAATCTTTATGCCTTGAATCATGTATACCATCTTTGATATTCGGGGTATGATCTTCAATTGTTATGATCATTTTATTATACCCTTATGTTCATTTTATGCTTATGAATATACTTTATTTACCCTTACAGATAATTTGAGCTCACCCTTTCTTATGTTTCCTTTCCCCAAGTTATGAAGAAAGGTTTTAAGTAGGAGTAATAAATGAGAAGATATTTGTGGGAAACATTGAAGATGTTTCACCAAGTTAGAAGATTTTGTTCCAATTTTCCAATGATACAAAAATATTATGGTATTTAGGCATGTAATTTTGTAATGTTCTGACTATTTATCTAAAATGTTGTAATATCTATGTATGAGAAGCCTCAGTTTCTATAGTTGGTGTCAAAGGAAAGGTTTAATTAACCTTTGGAAACTAGGATAAGAAAAGTTTAGTGAGATAACTAGGAATATTTCTAATGATACGTCTAGGGATGTATCTAAGGATAAATCTAAGGATGAGTTAAAATATAGTAAAATGTCCTAGAATTTTGGTAAATGATGAAGCGAGCAATTTCCTAACCAATACATCTCTGTCTAAATAATACAAGTGGATGTGGCTGTAATGAACCGGACTATTATGAATAAAATTATACTTTTTGATTTATTTAAATGTATCATCATGAAATATGGTTAAAGAAAAACATTCACTTATTTTGTTTTATTATATCCTATTAGATTTAAAATACCAATAAGAATCATTACTATTGATAATATATCCATTGAATAGTGATTATGTGATTAATATAAATATAGGGTTTAAAAAAATCTAATTGACACAGACAAAGGAAGTGATAACCTCAACCAGTAGGATCATACCCTATGAAGCCCATTTTTTAGGGATTTTGAGGGAGATAGAATTTCTGGGATTTTACCTTGACCAATCCCAATTTTAGATCTAATAAGTTAAGAATGAGTGAAAACGTTTACAAGAGAAGTTCAAGCTCATCGAGATCATGACCCAAACCATATTTTCCAAACCGCTCCATGAAAGTCTCACCACTATAAACCTTACTCTTAGGGAGTTTTATAGTGTATTAAAGGGATATTTATCAAAACACTAACAATATTAATATTTAATTTTTTTTATAAAATAATGAATATATTTTCATCTTATTATCGTTACTTTGTAAATGAATTTTATTTTGATATAATAAAGCACAAATTGTATTTTTGGATAATATTAAAATTCAATTAATAAATTTATGAATTAATTATTATTTTAAATAAATCATATTTTAATATTATTAAATAATTTTATCTCATATAAATAATTTTTATGAAGTAAAATGCAATTTTTATAAGGGTTTGAAAACTGTTATTGTAAAAAAACACACCATTTCTTAATAAATGTATATTTTATTTTAAAAGTAAAAAAATAAAATATTTAGAAAATTATGTAGATAAAATGAATTTTATTTTTAGAATCACAATTTCAAAATTATCCAACAGTGATTTTTTCATAATTTTCTGAGAGTCGAATTTTTGGGTAAAAATTAAATATCATATAAATATACTTTGTGTTTCATGAAATCATAATGACACAAAAGTGATGTAATAATTACTATAAATGGGTTACATAACCAAATATATGTTTTCTATTTAAAATAATTCGATTTTAAGTTTATTTTATTTATTTTTTAAATCCATTATGAATCCTCCAAAACTTATAATATATTTTAAGGTTTTAAAATCCTTTTTTTAACAGTGTGACTCACCACCACATAAGAAAGGGACTTATTTTAATAATTTAGGAACTTTAACTTATAAAATAATTATAACCACTCATTTTTTATAGAAACCATGGGAAAAACCATGGTATGGTTTGTGGTTTAGGCTATTTTGTTATGTAGAGTCCAAAACCTAAATAATAAAGAAATACCCCTATTTTCCTATATAAACTCACACAATCTCCAATTTCAATTCAATAAAACTCATTGGATCATGAAAATACTCTTCATTACACTATATAGAGTCCTATAAAGGCTCCCCAATATCTCAATAATCTCCTCCCAAGCTTTTGAAGTCACATGCTCAAGTAAGGGACATTCCTCTCCTTTTTTCAATTAAAGCACCTTCTTTGAAATATTTCCTTTTAATTGCAAATTTTTATGATGTAATTTATTTATAAACATCACCTACTATCTAATAGATGTTATTTTAATGATTTATCATTAATTATCTCTCATTTTTACCTTCACCTAATCTGTTACTATACTGAAATTCTGTAAGGGATTTCTCTCTTCTCATTTCCATTCAAGAACTCATTTTATGTTATGTCTATTAAATTACATTTTATTTTGTTTGGATATATTATTAAATATTAAAATTACTATCCATTTAATTTACAAATTATTATATCCCCCTTTTCTATCTCATTAATCCTCCCATAATCTTTTATGTACACCTGTTACCATGCCAAAATTTCATAAGGGATCTTTTCCTTTCTCCTCTTTATTCAAGTATCTTATTTACCTTATGTATTTTATCTTCATTTAATTATGATGGGATATGTTATTACATATCCCCCTTACTTTAAAATTTATGTCCAAAATATGAGATACCTATTTCTATCTCATCAATCCCTTTTATGAATTTTTATGTAACACCGTTATGTTGTCGAAATTTCACCGCGATTTTTCATGCCAAAACAATTGTGTAGTAAATATCATACCCATTTTTCTATCAAAGGTATTCACCTTTATGTACATATACTTATTTATTGGGTAATTACATGTAATTATTCCAAATTTCTTTATTATGAAAAAAATTATGATGATGAATAAATCCATATTGTATGATCTATATGGCACACTTAAGCATAAGAATGAAATGAATATGATGGGTGCAGCCAGATAGCACTCCAATTCATTGGGTAATGTTTAGTATCATGATAAATCATGTTGGAACAAGGAGTGAACCTGATTACTTTATGGTAATTTTTTCACGATGATGTCTTGGAGGGTTTATCCTTGGCCTATGTTTATGTTCAATGTTTTAAGTTGTTTCCACATTTCCCATGTTATGATTATCATGTTATATCATGCCTTATTATTCGTGTTCATTTTATTCCTCATTGATATGAATATTGTATAACATGAATCTCTTATTCCATTTTTTATTTCCTTACTGAGATTTATATCTCACCCCTTTCTTATGTATGTCCCCAGGTTATCCCATATAGTTTTAAGTTCAAAGAAGTATTTTTGAGAATGTTAAAGAAGTTTTCAATAAAGATAAAATATTACTTATTTTATTATGTTATGTGATGTACCTAATTTTTAAATAAACTAGAATTATTGATCAACTAGTTTGTATTAATTATATTCTTATATAATTAATCAAGTATTAATTTGAAACAAAGAGAATGTTTTTTATAGTCGGTATTAGAGGGAGGTTTAGTTATTTTTGGGATTATGATTAGAAAACTCTTGAGAAAGCCTTAAGGGTAAGAATAAGTATAAGAAAACATCCCTGAATTTTGGTTAGTATAGAGTTAGTAGTTTATCAAGAAAATACATCCCTATCTGGATACTATAATTGGACATGGTTTTTGTGCATATGCACCTAGGAGTAACAACTACGACAAGGTGTTTTGGTCATGACTCGGGGTAACCTAGTACACGACAACATGCCTTAATGTGCACCAAGTTTGAAACTCTCAGTAGATATTCTTTGGAAAATTAATAAGATCATTATGAAACATTATTAAGGGAACAAAAAAATTCCCATAAGAATATATACTAGGAAATAGATCATGGATAACATAGATTGAAGGATAGAAATTCACAAGTTAAGGAAGTAAATGTAATTTATAAGTTATCACTTTAATGTCATTGGATTCCACTTTATGTGTTTAGTAGTTTAAAATAGTTATCCCTAATTTTCATTTCATTCTATCCAATTGCTGGAAATAGGAGGAATCAGATACGCAATTGATGTGATGGGCAATGTGATGACTGCCCTAACGAGATGCCCAACCCGATGGGAGTCAAAATCATGAACTTTATGAAAATAATCTCTCATCTGACTCAGGATATGAATAGAAAACTAGATCAAGACGAGCACCCAAACCCCCCAAAGGGATAACAAGACACAATCGATAGCTTCACGCAAAAAAGGCCTCATACTTTCAATGGATCATTCAACCCCTTAATCACAGAACAATGGATCAACTCCATAGAGAAGATATTATATATCCTTTAATTTTCTGAGAAAGAAAATGTTCTATTGTATATTTATCATATGAAGGGAGAATCTAATCAGTGGTAGTCCTTGATCAATAATAAAAATCCCGAGGAATAGATCGAAGTGATGGAGTGGAAGGAATTATGAAAAATGTTTCTCAATAAATATTTTCCTCATACTCTCTAACTTAAAATGGAAAGGTATTTTCTTAACCTTAAGAAAAAAGATGAATAATCTATTGGAGTGTATGGGAAAAACTTTAAAATACATGCATGATATGTCTCTGGATTTTTCGTTACCCCCTGATGAAAGGTTGATTGCTTCTTTGGTGGGATAAAACCTAGTCTACAAAAATCCCTCGGGATCCGTGACTTTGATAGCAATGAGCAAATTGTCCGATGTGACCTTAAAGTTGAAATGGAGATCAGTTAATCTCAATGGTATCATGGTAATAAGAATATTAAAGTGGAATTTAATTCTGGTGGTCTGATGTAGAAATTGAACAGTGCCAAGAAATTTCAACATCCCACTTGTCAAAGGTACAGGAAGAAGAACACCAGAAATTGCCTAAGGGGAATGAAGAAATGCTTTAGGTGTGGGAAGAAAGGACACCTAGCTAGAAATTACCAATAGTAGAAACCCAATAATTCGATAGAGTAAATAATTCTCTATTAAACCTTCAATTCACTGTTTATTGCTTCAACTATAGGGAACTAGGGAACTTTACAAACCAATTCCCTATGCCAAGGGTTTTCATAGACAACCAACAACCTCCAAGGCAGAAAGGGAAAGTTTTTTCCATCACAACCACTAAGGTGGATCCCAACAACAAAGTTGTGATAGGTATTCTAGTTATTAATTCAATAATAGTGATTATACCTTTTGATTCCAGTTCTATTCATTCCTTCATATCAAAAAAGTTTAGTAGAACTATTCAAACCCTACCATAAATCATGGAAGTAAATCTATCGGTGAAAATGGAAAATGGGGAAATTATCACATCCCAAGTATATAACTTATACCTTATCAAAGTTTGTGGAATGAACTTACCATAAAATGTTTTCATACCACATTTGGTAGAATTTGATACAATTTTGGTCATGTATTGGATTTCCTATATATATATACAATATAAAATTACATGAGAAGAAAATCACTCTCCATATTTCAAATCGACCCCTAATTTTGTACAAGTAAAAGGAGGAGGATGAATCTTATTTAGCACCATCATCTCAAGAATAGATATTATTTCCCTTTAAGCAATTATATCTATCTCTAATGATTGAGTCTAAGGAAACAACCATCCTCGAAGACATGTCTATTGTGAGGGAATATGCTGATGTGTTTTACAATGAATTTCCTGGTCTTCCTCCTATATGACAGGTTTAATTTTCAATAAATATTATACCTGGGGTGTTACCATTATCTAAGACTCTATATAGAATGAATGTTGTGGAAATTGAAGAGTTTAAGAAACCACTACAGGAGAATTTGGATAAAGGGTTTATATGACCAAATGCTTCACCATGGGGTGTATCGGTCCTCTTTATGAAGAAAAAGGATGGGTTAATGCACCTTTGCATTGATTATCGTGAGCTTAAGAAGATCATGATAAATAAAAAGTACCCTCTACCTTAGATTGATGAATTTTTTGATCAACTATGTGGATCACAATACTTCTCCAAGGTAGATCTTTGGTCGGGATATTATCAAGTAAGGGTGAAGAGGGAAGATATCCCCAAGACCACTTTTTTGTACAAGTTGCATGCATTATGAGTTCATAGTGATTTCATTCAGACTCGCTAATGCTCTAGAAATATTCATGGAATTGATAAATAGAGTCTTTAGAGATTATCTCAAAAAAAAAAATTGGTAGTCTTTATAGATGATTTTCCAATATACTCCAAAATCAAGGAGGATCATGAGGAATAACTAATCAATGTACTAAAGACCCTATGAAAGGATAATATTTACACCAAGTATAACAAATATGAGTTCTGGTTGAAGGAAGTATCTTTCTTGGGGCATATCATCATAAGAAATGAGATATCTATAGACCCTTTAAAGATAAAAGAAATTGAATGATGGAAAAGTCCAACATATGTGAAAGATATCTATAGTTTCCTTGGGTTAGCTAGGAATTATCACTAATTTTTGAGAAATTTCTCATGATTTTCAAACCCTCTTACCAAGCTATCTCAAACGGGAGTCATGTTTTCTTGGAATGATGAATGTGAAGATTGATTTACAGATTTAAAAATGAGGCTCATCACTATACTCGTGTTCACACTACCCACAAGTGGATAACTCTTCCTAGTATTTAGTGATTCTTCAAAGAAGCGATTGGGATGTGTGTTAATGTAGAATGACAAAGTCATATCTTATGCTTTAAGGCACTTGAAAGTTCATGAGAAAAAATATCCCATGCATGATCTAGAAAATATATATATGGATCAAAAATGCCTCAAGTATATATTCACACAAAAAGAGATGAATATGTGCCAATGAATATGGTTAGTAATGATCAAGGACTATGATTGCTCAATCCACTGCCATCCTGGTAAATAGAATAAAGTGG
The DNA here is from genome assembly GCA_963277665.1 of Viscum album. Lineage (NCBI taxonomy): Eukaryota > Viridiplantae > Streptophyta > Magnoliopsida > Santalales > Viscaceae > Viscum > Viscum album. Next base: position 701,937,027 of record OY728163.1, read on the forward strand.
TGGATGATTTAAGTAGAAAATATCCTACATCTTTATCAATGATTATAATTGAGAAGGATTCAATATTTTTAGACCTGTAAAGGATGGACATAAGAATCATAAAGAAAGGAACATCAAAAATCCTTTCAAAAATGGTTTCTCATTAATATTTTTGGAAAGGTTAAAGGATTATCAAATAAATTATGTGCAAATTAACAAGATGGTGGAAGCCATGAGAAAGAGGAAGTCCTCAGAGTTTAAGATCGATGAAGAAGGAATTGTGAGATTTGGTTCAAGACTATGTGTTCTATCAAATCCCGAGTTAAGGAAGGAACCGTTGGATCATGCACATAGTTCAACTCTACCTATTCACCCAGGAAGAACAAAGATGTATCAAGATTACCATGAGAACTACTGGTGAGATAATATGAAGTAGGAGATCATTGAATATACATCAAAGTTCCTGGTATGCCAGCAAGTGAAGTCTAAATGGTAGAAGTCTAATGGGATAATGCAACCATTACCCATACCAACATAGAAATAAGATAACATCACCATATACATTTTCACTAGACTTCCAAAGACATCTATAAGAAACAATTCTATGTGGGTTGTTGTAGATCATATTAAAAAGGCAACTCACTATATCACAATTCAATAGGACTTCTTATTGGATCAACTTGCATGATATACATCAGAGAAGTGGTACAGCTGTATGGAGTACTACTATTGTCACGAACCAAGTCAGGTCGCCATCCGAACCGACACCCGACCCGGCCCGCGACAAGTCCTGAAAGGTGTTCCCGATCCCCATGGGCTAGCACAAGTGCCCAGGTATGAAAATAAACTTTGGGAACGATTTATCCGAGTAAACAAATATAAAGCAGCCAACAAAATAAACCAAACAAAAGAAAAAGTTACATCCAAACATGTCTTTAACCAAAAACAGGTTTTTGAGTCACATGTATCCAAAACTCAAATAATACTAAAAACAAGATGACCAAAAACCAACCTAAGAACTATCTCACGGCGTGAGGACCCCACCCTCAAGCCGCCACCAAAACTCCACGTAGAGAGGCCTAATAACAACCTGAACCACTGCTCCCAAATGCTGGACCCTTACCTGTATCAGATGTAAACAAATCTACTTACACCCAAGGGTGTAAGTAGGGTGTGAGAAATTGCCCAGCAGGATGTCACCAAGAAAATATTCCACACACAAATATCAAAAGACAATACATTTGAAATGATAAATAAAAGAAATAAAGAAGTTCTTAACAATGTTAGTGAAAAATGGTTTTCATAAAATGACTTTAAAGAAAAACAGTTTAAGGTAAACACATGTTTGGGCAGTAACTCAAGTGACATATCCCGTATCATTGTGTGTGCAAAGTAACCGGTAGCACCAAAGGATGGGAGAGGCCCTATGGGTACTAGAAATAGGTGGGACCCTAGAACGTCGTGTCTCAGGGAAATGTGGCTTAGATGGTCATGACCCTCAGATAACGTGGATTAGAAGGCCACGAACCTCAGAACACATGGCTTAGAAGGCAACGACCCTTAGATATCATATGTTTAGTTAGTGTTGCAATTGTCAATCCTACCAGTGAAACTGGGCCAAGTCATCTCTGGAACACTAGCTCACTAGTCCTAGTCCCCCCACCTAATACCCCGGCTTCCCTCCTTGTGCTCACCTAAATTCAAAGTTCACACAACATGTCACCCGCACACTGATATCCTTTTTTGAAAACCACACGCACACCAAAACTTTTTAAAACTCAAACTACACTGCTCACATATTAAATTAAATTAGATACACAACTCAACGAAATCACTTTGATAATTAAGCAAACCACTAAGAAAAATTATAAAACAGTTTCAAACATGTCTCAAAATTTTTTAAAGGGGAAAAAGGTCACTCGAAACCCATTTTTAAAATAAAACATTTTATGACACACGCCAAAATACAAACCGTGTCATCTTCACTTTCTAAATCACACACTGCATAGTTTACAAACAATAATAAACAATCCAAAGTGAGTTTTCACAATAAAAATGGACCAGCATCACATAAGTATACTTCTAGAAAATTAGATTCACATTTAAAATGTAATAAAAACTAATTTTTCTTCATGGAAACTAATTATAAAGGTGTTAAAAAATTAAACCAACATGAAAATGATAGCCAGATAATAATTGAGTGTGGAACCACTTACCAACGTGTCACAAGCTTCGCACAATTGGTGCGCAAAAGCCATCGCACCTAATGCACTTCAAACAAAATCAAATGCACCCTAAAACAAGGCATAGCACAAACGCATCAGAATTGAATCACACACAAACTAAATTATATTTGAAACATCACCACAACATAATAAAAAAATCAACCAAAGTGTTCCGCACCTCTGGAAAGGGTTCGAAGGGTTGGGAAGATGAAATTTGGGGGTGCTGGAGGGCTGTCCGATGGAGGGAGGAGTATCTGTCTGGTTGACAAAGCAAGAGAAGGGGTGCATGTTGCTGGTGTACTAGGCAGGAGAAGAGGGATGGACCGCCAGTTCAAGGTAATAGGAGGAGGCCGACGCTGAAAAAATGGGAGCCGCCAGAAGGAGATGCGGCAAAAAAAAGGGGTCGTGGCTGGAGGTCTGTCCGAAAGAGGAAGGGGGTGTTGTTGTCCAGCACGGCTGGGTAGAGCGGGAGGATAAAGGGAGGAAGCGGAGGTCGGTCGGGCCGAGCAAGAGGCGCAGCAGGGGAGGCCGCTGGGGTTCGGCGCAACGAGAGGGAAACGACGAGGTGGGTTCGACCGAAGGGTGCGCCGCCTAGGGTTAGGAAGGGGAGTTTGTGAGAGACAAAGGGAGGGGGAGGATGAACAGTATCCCATGGGGAGATAGAGAGAGGAGAGAAAAGAAATAAGAGAGAAAGAAAGAAAAATATAAAATAGAAGGAATGAAAAAGAAAACAAATGGAAAAATAAAATAAAATAAAATAGGAACCCAAAAAAAAGACTAGACCACCTAGAATAAAATAAATTAAAAATAAAATGGTAAATGAAATTAATAAGATAAATTAATAAATGTGGTTCAATAATAATAATAATAATAATAATGGTGTTAATAAATAAAATACGCGTTTAAAAAAAGTTAATGATAAAAAGGTCCACCCGCACACCAGGCAGGCCGCACGGCTTCGCCCGTGCCCTGCCCGCTCATCGGGCATTGTCAAGGTATCGTTCATTTATCAATACAGAAGCGCACACTAATTTCATTCTCAGACCATTTTACAACAATAAAATTATAAAAAAGGCAACTAAACTTACGAGATAAAAATAAAAATTAAAAACATACCTCGATGCGATGTCCAGGTGTGACAATTCTCCCCACCATGAAAACTTTATGCCCTCAGAAAGTCAATTCGAAGCCTGATCAGAGAATAGGAATGGGTACTCTTGCTCAACCCAAGAATTCCGCTCCCAAGTCTCTTTCTCGTCATTCCCGTGCTGCCAACGAATGTGAACCAAAAGAATGGACTTTCCACGAAGAACCTTCTCCTGGGAATCCACTATTCGCACTGGCTGCTCAAACACAGATAAGTCTGGCTCAATCTCCAACTCTTCCCAATTCAACACATGTGACAGGTCGGGATTATACTTTTTCAATTGGGAGACATGAAATACATCATGGATCGATGTCAACTGTGAAGGAAAATCTAACATGTATGCCACTTTTCCAATCTGCTCAGTAATCTCAAAAGGCCCAATATACCTCAGTGTTAGTTTCCCCTGCTTCCCCAACCGGTAGGGACCCAGACGAGGGGCCACCTTCAAGAACACTCTGTCCCCAACTGAAAACTCAAGATCCCGATGCCTCTGGTCTGCATAAGACTTGTGGCGACTCTGAGCTGTCAACAACTGCTTCCTAATCAGCTTAACCTTCTCAGATGTCTCTTGAACAAGGCTCGGTCCCAAGAGTGAGGTCTCGCCTACCTCAGCCCAACACAAGGGAGACCAACAAGGCCAGCCATAGAGCGCCTCAAAGGGTGTCATTCTGATGGAAGAATGGTAACTGTTATTATAATAAAACTTGACCAATCCCAAATGGCTATCCCATGAGCCTCTGAAATCAAACACACAGGCTCGAAGCATGTCTTCCATAATCTGATTCGCCCGCTCCGTCTGGCCATCGGTCTGAGGATGGTATGACGTGATCATCTTAATATGTGACCCCAAAGCCTTCTGGAGGCCTCCCCAAAACCGAGATGTAAAGTGGGGGTCTCTTTCAGAAACAACTGCTGATGGCACACCATGAAGTATGACCACCTCCTGAATATACAAACAGCCCAACTCATCCACCTTCGTTGTATCTTTAATCAGGATAAAGTGAGCTGAATTGTTCAAGCAGTCAATTACTACCCAGATAGCATTCCTCCCCCGAGGTGTATGAGGCAATCCAATAATGAAGTCCATGGCGACCTCGTCCCACTTCCAGGTAGGAATGGGTAATGGATGGAGTAGGCCAGATGGTCTCTGATGCTCTGCTTTTACCTGCTGACAAGTGTAGCATCTTGATAAAAAGTCGGCTATGTCCCGTCTTATACCTGTCCACCAGAACTGATGGCGAACATCGTAATACATCTTGGTGGTACCAGGATGGACGACCCACTGAGACTGGTGGCTATCCTGCATCACCACCTTCTGCAGAGATAACGGCACCACATCACGGCCCTTGGAGCACAAGATCCTCTTGGGAGACAAATACCAATCAGAAGGTGTCTCCCCACCATAAAGAAACTACATGGATCGCTGACACAGCTCATCACCGGGATGCTCCCACTGAATCAACTCCAGAAGAGTGGGAGTCAACTGAATGCTAGCCAAGAAATTACCTCCACTGTCCTCCCTTCTCTCCAAGTGCATCTGGATGAAGAGCCCCATAAAATTCCACTCATCATTGGACTTCCTCAATTCCTGTACTGGTACCTTCCTGCTCAAAGTTTCGGCCACCAAATTACCCTTTCCCGGAGTATAGACAATGTCAAATTCAAAACCCTGCAGGTACTCGATCCAGCGGCGCTGCCTCAGATTGAGATCCTTCTGAGAGAAAATTTAGTCTAGGCTCTTATGGTCAGAATAGACCACAAATTTTTCCCCAAAGATGTAGTGACGCCAATTCTTTAAGGCGTTCATAACAGTTGCCAACTCCAAGTCGTGAGTCAGATAATTCTTCTCATGCGGCCGGAGCTGGAGAGAACCATAAGCCACCACATGGTCATCCTGCATGAGTACACACCCAAGGCCCATACCTAAAGCATCACAATAAACCACATAGCCCTTTCCCGACTCTGGTAAGGTCAACACAGGTGCGGTGGTCAACCGCCGCTTCAACTCCTCAAAGGATGCCTGACACTGAGGTCTCCACTCAAACTTCACCCCCTTTCAGGTGAGTGTGGTCATGGGGGAGGCAAGCCACGAGAAGTCTCGGACAAAGCGCCTGTAATAACCAGCCAAGCCCAGAAAACTCCTGATCTCAAACACATTTCTCGGCTGCTCCAATAACATAATTTCCCTGATCTTCTCAGGATCCACTGAAACCCCTTGTTCTGAGACGACATGCCCCATAAACTTCACTTCTCTGATCTAGAACGTGCACTTGGAGAGTTTTGCATATAGGCGATGGTCCCTCAAAGTGCCCAAAACAATCCACAGGTGATGCTCATGCTCCTCCTCAGATCCAGAATAAACCAAGATGTCATCCACAAATACCACGACAAAGGAGTCGAGATATTGGTGGAACACCCTATTCATGAGTTACATAAAAACTGTAGGAGCATTCATCAATCCAAAAGGCATGACCAAGTACTCGAAGTGATCATACCTGCTTCAGAAAGCAATATTCGGGATATCTGCTTCTCTCACCCTGAGCTGATGGTATCCTGAACGCAAATCGATCTTGGAGAACCACTTTTTCCCATTCAGTTGGTCAAACAAATCATCAATCCAGGGCAAAGGGTATTTATTATTGATGGTCACCTTATTCAATTTCCGGTAATTGATGCACAACCAGAGGGTTCCATCGGCCTTCTTCGTGAATAAAACTGGGGCGGCCCAAGGAGAGACGCTCGGGCGAATGAATCCTTTGGATTCCAAATCATCCAACTATATCTTTAATTCCCTCAATTCGGTGGGGGCCATGCGATATGAGGGAAGAGATATTGGTTGTGTTCCTAGTGCCAACTCAATCGAGAACTCCACGTCCCGCTCTGGAGGTAAGCCTGAAAAATCATCTGGGAATACCTCTGGAAACTCATCCAATACACGAGGTAACCCACCCTGGGAAACACCCCCATCGTCCTCCAGTGCGAGTGACGACAACTGATAAGCAGGATTCCCCAACTCAGGGAGTGGAGGTCCCGCACAACCCGACCGAGGATCCCATTCTCCATGAAATAACTGAGGACTCCCATCTGGTGCCATAAAGATGACTCGGCACTGATAGCATTCAATATGCGCTTGGAAGCGAACTAGCCAGTCCATGCTGAGAATCACATAAAACATGCCCATATCAAGGACCAAGAAATCCCACTCCATCTCAACTCCTGACACAGAGAGTGCGCACGATGGGCACCTAAGACCCTACTCCTTTTTCTTACCCAGCGGTGTTACTAACTCCATTGCAACAGATAAAAGATCGGTTGGAAGGCTCAATAAGTTCACAAGATGGGAAGATATAAAAGAAACTGAGGCACCAGTATCAAATAAAACTGCAGTTATAGAAGATTCAATCAAAATGGTACCTCGAACAGTCGAAGGTCCTGTATCAGATCCCGCTGGTGCCTGATCCACAGCATGTAAATGTCTGGTCCCTGCCTGAGAATGACCACTTGCCTGAGGCTCTTCCCTGATCTGGCTCTGCCCTGAAGATGATCCGGTCCTACCAACATGGCCACCGAACCGAGATCCTGTCATCCTGGTCGGCTCTGACTAAATTGATACCCCTCTGGAAGCCACAGATCCATCCCCACTCTGGTAAGGGCGTGTAGTCCTGCAGAAGCGTTGTAGATGTCACACAACTCCACACCCATGGCATGGTCTGGGAGGGTATGGACAAGAAGTTCGGATGTTCCCTACCCTTCGGCACTGATGGAACACTACGGACCCCGCACTAGAAGCCCCAGATGAAGTCTGCCTGGGAGGATGACCTGGGCTGCCACTACTCTTCTTCCATTGCTCATCACGCTTCCTCTTCTTCTCAGATGAACTTCCACTGCTAAGCCCTGGTACTGATCCAGAAAACCTTGACTTTCCTCTATGGTAAATCTCAACCATGCAAGCATGATCGACCACCTCGGCATAAGTTCCCATCTTGAACAAGAACACCTGATAGTGGATTTATGGTCGAAGTCCCTTCTCGAACTTTCGAGCTATCAAATATTCACTTGAAACAATTTCAGGTGCATACCGCACTAACTCAGCAAAGCAGTTTTCATACTCCATCGTTGTCTGATCCCCTTGGGAAATATCCATGAACTTATAGGATCTGGCGTAAGCCAGGAACTCGGGACAATACTTCTCGTTGAAGATAGCTTTGAAATCCTTCCAACTCATCTGCTCATGCTTCCCATCCTGGATCACTGATTCCCACCACTTGCGACCGGATCCCTCTAGCTGGAAAGAGGAACACTTTACTCTGACTTCCTATGGAGTGTCAAGGAACTCGAACATGCGTTCTATCTTTTCAATCCACTCCTCTGCCTCCTGAGGTTCTGAACTACCTCGAAAAGAAGGAGGTTTATTCTTCAAAAACTCCTGAGCTCTATCCTTCTTGGAGCCAGATTGATCCCCTCTAATTGGAATAGGGGCGGGGGTAGGAGTCGCCCCCTATCCTAAAGTATGGAAAGCTCGGACCACGACTTCTACCAATCTCTGATCAAGTGGCGAGGGAGAAATCTCCCCCGATTCCTCTCGTGGGTGCATATAAGCTCTATGGGGAGGCATCTTGCTGCAAGGAGCAACAGTCATAAAATAACATCATCAATACATCATATCCAAAGAAAAGTCAAATCTTCAGCAAAATAAGTAATCCTTAGGAAACCAAATATGAAAAAATAGCATCAAAACCAAACTCTTCTTCCCCGCCTGATGTCCACGCATAGTCTGCAGCCTGCACGTCCCACCTAGAAGAGAAGTCAAACAAGCATCCTGACATCCCATGGAGACTCAGGGTCTGTCACGAGGTGTGCTGGCCAGGCACCCTACTCGTAACCAGAATTCTGAGCCACAAAAATACTAACTCCTGTCTAACCAGACTCGTCCCAAATAAAATAACTCAGACATCAAAAGAAAACCTGCCTTTGATACCATTTTTTCACGAACCAAGTCGGGTTTCCATCCGAACCGACGCCCGACCCGGCCCGTGGCAAGGCCCGAAGGGCGTTCCCAATCCCCACGGGCTAGCACAAGTTCCTGAGTATCAAAATAAACTTTGGGAACGATTTACCCGAGTAAACAAATATAAAGCAGCCAACAAAATAAACCAAACAAAAGTAAAATTTGTAGCCAAACATGTCTTTAACCAAAAATAGGTTTTTGAGTCACATTTATCCAAAACCCAAATAATACTAAAAACAAGGTGACCAAAAACCAACCTAAGAACTGTCGCCCGGCATGAGGACACCACCCTCAAGATGCCACCAAAATGCCACGTAGAGAGGTCTGCTAACAACCTGAACCACTGCTCCCAAATGTTGGACCCTTACCTGTATCAGACATAAACAAATCTACTTACACCAAAGGGTGTAAGCAGGGTGTGAGCAATCGCCCAGTAGGATATCACCAAGAAAAGATTCCACACACAAATATCAAAAGACAATACATTTTCAATGATAAATAAAAGAAATAAATTGCTTAACAATGTTAGTGAAAAATGGTTTTCATAAAACGAATTTAAAGAAAAACAGTTTAAGGTAAACACATGTTTGGGCAGTAACTCAAGTGAAATATCCCGTATCATTGTGCGCGCAAAGTAACCGGTAGCACCAAAGTATGGGAGAGGCCCTATGGGTACTAGAAACAGGTGGGACCCTAGAACGTCATGTCTTGATGAAACGTGGTTTAGATGGCCATGACCCTCAGATAACGTGGCTTAGAAGGCCACGACCCTCAGAACACGTGGCTTAGAAGGCCACAACCCTCAGATATCATATGTTTAATTAGTTTTTCAATCGTCAATCCTTCCAGTGAAACTGGGCCAAGTCATCTCCGGAACACTAGCTCACTAGTCCTAGTCCCCCCACCTAATACCTCGGCTTCCCTCCTTGTGCTCACCTAAATTCAAAGTTCACACAACATGTCACCTGCACACTGATATCCTTTTTTGAAAACCACACGCACACCAAAACCTTTTAAAACTCAAACTACACTGCTCACGTATTAAATGAAACTAGATACACAACTCAACGAAATCACTTTTATAATTAAGCAAACCACTAAGAAAAATTATAAAACAGTTTCAAACATGTCGCAAAAATTTTTTAAAGGGGGAAAAGGTCACTCAAAACCCATTTTTAAAATAAAACATGTTCTAACACACGCCAAAATACAAACCACGTCATCTTCACTTTCTAACTCACATACTGCACAGTTTAAAAACAATAATAAATAATTCAAAGTGAGTTTTCACAATAAAAATGGACCAGCATCACATAAGTATACTTCTTGAAAATTAGATGCACATTTAAAATGTAATTAAAACTAATTTTTCAGCATGGAAACTAATTAGAAAGGTTCGAAAAAAAATTAAACCAACCTGAAAATGATCTCCAGATAATAATTGAGTGTGGAACCACCTACCAACATGTCACAAGCTTCGCACAATTGGTGCGCAAAAGCCATTGCACCTAATGAACTTAAAACAAAATCAAATGCACCCTAAAACAAGGCATAGCACAACCGCATCAGAATTGAATCACACACAAACTAAATTATATTTGAAACATTACCACAACATAATAAAAAAATCAACCAAAGTGTTTCGCACCTCCGACAAGGGTTCGAAGGGCTGGGCAGATGAAATTTGGGGGTGCCGGAGGGCTATCCGATGGAGGGAGTAGTATCTATCCGGTTGACAAAGTAGGAGAAGGGGTGCAAGTCACTGGTGTACTGGGTAGGATAAGAGGGACGGACCACCAGTTCAAGGTAATAGGAGGAGGCCGATGCTTGAAAAATGGGAGTCGCCGGAAGGAGATGCGAAAAAAAGGGGTCACGACCGGAGGTCTGTCCGAAAGAGGGAGGGGGTGCTGTTGTCCAGCGCAGCTGGGTAGAGCGGGAGGATAGAGGGAGGTAGTGGGGGCCGGTCGGTCCGAGCAAGAGGCGCAGCAGGGGAGGCCGTTGGGGTTCAGCACAACGAGAGGGAAATGGTGAGGTGGGTTCGGCCGAAGGGTGCACCGCCTAGGGTTAGGAAGGGGAGTTTGTGCGAGACAAAGGGAGGGGGAAGATGAATAGTAGCCCGCGGGGAGAGAGAGAGAGAGAGGAGAGAAAAGAAATAAGAGAGAAAGAAAAAAAATCTAAAAGAGAAGGAATGAAAAAGAAAAACAATGGAAAAATAAAATAAAATAGAATATAATAGGAACCCAAAAATAAGACTAGACCACCTAGAATAAAATAAATTAAAAATGAAATGGTAAATGAAATTAATAAGATAAATTAATAAAGGTGGTTCAATAATAATAATAATAATAATGGTGTTAATAAATAAAATACACATTTAAAAAAGTTAATGATAAAAAGGTCCACCCGCACAGCAGGCAGGCCGCGCGTCTTCGCCCGTGCCCTGTCCGCTCATCGGGCATTGTCAAGGCAGTGTTCATTTCTCAGTATAGAAGCGCACACTAATTTCATTCTTAACCCGTTTTCCAACGATACAATTATAAAAAAGGAAACTAAACTTACAAGATAAAAATAAAAATTAAAAACATACCTCGATGTGATGTCCGGGTGTGACAACTATCGATTGTATCTGATCGAGATACAATATTTTCTTCTAAATTATAGAAAAGTATCTAACATACTCTAAACACTAAGCTGAACTTTAGTACAACCTATTATCCTCAAACTGATGGCTAATCTGAGAGGACTATTCATACACTAGAAGACATGTTGCGAGCATGTTCTATAGACTTCGAAGGAGGATGAGACCAACATATTTCTCTGGTCGAGTTCTTATACAACAATAGTTTCCACTCAAGCATCCAAATGGTTCCCTATAAATCCCTTTACGGGAAGAGTTGAAGAACACCTGCATGTTGGGATAAAGTTGGGGAAAAAACTCCTAGGTCCTGAAATGGTTGAGGAAATGGTGGAAAGGTTTAAGACCATTCAGGATCACATCAAGGATTCTTAGAGTCAAAAGATGATCCATGATGACAATCATTGAAAAGACCTAGAGTTTGATGTTGGAGACATATTATTCCTCCACATATCTCTATGTAATAAAGTGATGAGATTTGGGAAGAAGGGAAATATTAGTACAAGATACATCACCCCCTTTGAGATCCTTGATTGCATCAGATTGGTGTCCTATAGAATAGTACTCCCACCAAACCTATCTAAAGTACATGATGGATTCCATGTATCCCTATTGAGTAAGTACATACCAAACCCCTCACATGTATTCAATCCAAAGGTAGAACCATTGGAGAATGACTTTTCCTATGAGGAGTATCTAGTGAGGATCTTAGATTATAGAGAAAAATTTCTAAAAAATAAGACAATGCACCCTGTCAAAGTGTTGTGGAGAAACAAAAAGTTTGAAGAAGTAATGTGGGAACCAAATGAAGTGATAAATTAGAGTTACCTTCATCTATTTTAGCATGGGAAATAAAAATTTAGAGGGAGTAATTTCTTAAGGGGGGAAATTGTAACGACCCGAACTGTTATAAATAAAATTCCTCATCTTGATTTATTTAAATGTATCATAATGAAATACGGTTATAGAAAACAATTAAACTTATTTTGTTTTATTATATCCTATTTGATTTAAAATAATATTAATAATCATTACCGTTGATAATATAACTGTTGAATAGTGCTTACGTGATAGTATAAATATATGGTTTTAACATATCCAATTGACACAGACAAAGGAAGTGATGGCCTCAAATAGTAGGATCATAACCTATGGATCCCATTTATTAGATATTACAAGGGAGATAACATTTTTTTCCTTTTCCCTTGACCAATCCCAATCTGAGATCCAACAACTTAAGTATGAGTGAAACTGTTTATGTGAGAAGTTTGAGCTCATCGAGACCATGATCCAAACCTTGTTCGGCAAACCACCCCATGAAAGTCCCACCATAGAGAACCTTACTCTTAGGGAGTTATATGGTGTATTAAAGGGATAAATATCAAGACCCTATCAATATTAATATGTACTTTTTTATACAATAATGAATATATTTTCATTCCATTATTGTTACTTTGTAAATGTTTTTATTTTGATACAATAAAACAAAAATTGTATTCTTGGTTAATATTCAAATTAAACTAATGAATTTATGAATTAATGGATTTTTGAAATAAATAATATTTTAATATTATTAAATAATGTTTATCATATATAAATATTTTTTATGAAGTAAAATGTAATTTTTATAAGTGTTTAAAAACTATCATTATTAAAAAAACCAAGCTTAATAAATATAAATTTTATTTTAAAAGTAAAAAATTATAAATTTTGAAAATTATTTAGAAAAAATTAATATTATTTTTGGAATTATAATATCTAAATTATCCAATAGTGATTTTTTCATAATTTTCTGAGAGTCAAATTTTCATGTAAAAATTAAATATCATATAAATATAATTTATGTTTTATGACATCATAATGACCCAAAAGTGATATAATAATTACAATAAATGGGATACAAAACCAAATATATGTTTTAAATTTAAAATAATTTGATATTAAGTTTATTTTATTTATTTTTTAAATCCATTATGAATCCTCCAAAACTTATAATATATTTTAAGGTTTTAAAATCCTTTCTTTAAGAGTGTGACTCACCTCCACATAAGAAAGGGAATTATTTTAATAATTTAGGCCCTTATAATTATAAAATAATTAGAAAACATCCCTTTTATAAGAAACCATGGGAAAAAACCATGATATAGTTTATGGTTTTGGATATTTGATTATGCAGAGTCTAAAACCTAAATAATAAATAAATCCCCCTATTTTCCTATATAAAACCACCCAAGATCCCATTTCTCTTCACTAAAACTCATTGTATCATGACCATACTCTAAATTAAACTCTCTAGAGACCTCCCAAGGTGCCCCCAATCTCTCAGTAATCCCCTCCCAAGCTTTTGAAGTCACACACTCAAGTAATGGACTTTCCTCTCATTCTTTAAATTCAAGCACCTTATTTGTAATTTTCCTTCTTAATTGTAATTGTTTATGATTTAATTTATTTATAAACATCCCCTAATATCCAATGGATGTTATTTTAATGAGGTGTCAATTATTATCTCTCATTTTGATCTTCACCTATGTCGTTACTATACCAAAATTCCATAAGGGAATTCTCTCTTCTCATTTACATTCAAGAACTCATTTTATGTTATGTCTATTAAATTACATTTACTTTTTTTGGAATATATTCTTACATATTAAACATATTGTCCATTTAATTTATAAATTATTTGATCCCCATTTTCACTCTCATTAAGTCTCCCGTGATCCTTTATGTACACCTGTTACCAAGACGAAATTTCGTAAGGGGTCTTTTCCTTTCTCATCTTTATTCAAGTATCCTCTTTACCTTATGACTTTTATCTTTATTTCATTATGATGGGATATGTTATTACATATCCCCTTACTCTCCAATTGACATACAAATGATGAGAGATCCCTTTCTCTCTCATCAATACCTTTTATGAATTTTTAAGTAACGCTATTATGCTGCCAAAATTTCACTGTGATTTTCCATATCTAAACAATTGTGTAGTGAATACTATATCCATTTTTCTATCAAAGGTATTAACCGTTATGCACATATACTTATTGATTGAGTATTTAAATGGATTTATTCTATATTACTTTATCATGTAATAACTCTAATGGCTCAAAGGCCTTTTTTAAATTTTATTAAGGATAATACCCTTTTTAAGGGTTGAAGGTGAACCCGTACATGGCCCGTAGGCCCAAGGCATAAGGCCCGACTGACCCGTAATACATGACCCAAAGGCCTAGAGGCATACCATTCCTAATACATGACCTGTAGGCCCAACCCAGTTTAACTACACCTCCCCATCTTCTTCATCATTGATCACTCAGCTCCCCACCTTGCATTGCTAATCGGCTAGCATTGCCCCGTACAAAGCTGCACAGTGCCTGGTCCCGATGGCGGCTGCCATACCCTCTCATTCTACCAATCTGAATAGCTCTTCTTCTGGTGGATGCTACTCATGTTGGTCTGATCCTCTTCTAGGGCATGTTCTGTGTGAACTGTGCTACTCCATGGTCTACGTGGCTCGAAGGCCCTATGGTCCGAAGGCCTTTGATGACCCGAAGGCCCTTGAGACCCGTATGCACAAACTGGTGGCTCAAAGGCCCAAATTAGGTGAATAGTTCCGGCTACTACAGTACCAAACATTAACTGATATAGTAACTGCTATAGTAACTACTATAGTGACTGATACAGTGCTGCTATAGTACCCAGAAATTTTCCTCCACCCGATTTTGAACCTGGGTCTCTTGGATGCCAAGTAGGAGCCCTTACCACTTGGGTACGGGCTCGTTGGATACTTTACCATGTAATAAATTATGATGATGAATGAATCCATGTTTTATGATCTATGTGTCACACTTAATCATGAGAATGAAATTAATATGATGCATTGGGTAATGTTTAGTATCATGATATGTCACGCTGGGACATGGAGTGAACCTGATTCCTTTATGGGACTTTTTCCACCATGATGTATTGGTGAGTTTATCCTTGAACTATGTTTATGATTTAGTGTTTTAAGTTGTTTCCAAATTTCCCATGTTATGATTATCATGTTATATCATGACTTATTATTCATGTTCCTTTTATTCCTCATTGGCATGCCTATTGTATAACATGTATCACTTATTCCATGTTTATTCCCTTACCTAGATTTATAGTTCACCCCTTTCTTATGTATGTCCTCAGGTTATCCCATGCAGTTTTAAGTTAGGAGTATTTTTGATCATGTTAAAAAAGTTTTCAATAAAGATGTTGTATTCCCTATTTTATGATGTTATGTGTTGTACCTAATTCCCAAAGAAATTAGAGTTCTTGATCATCTGGGTTGTATTAATTGTAGTTTTATGTAATAAATCATGTATTAATGTGAAATAAAGAGCAGGGTTGTTATAGTGGTTCTAGAACAAATGTATCTAGGGGTAAAACCCCCAAAAATAATGTATTAATCTATAATTTATCAGGAACCAGTGCATGGAAACAAGCTTTGCTACACACCTAGTTTGACACTCCCAAGGGGGTATTATTTGGAAATTCATATAACTCTTTTTGAAACATCATAAAGGATTTAAATAGAATATTACTATGAATAAACTAGGATAAACCTAATATTTCATATATTAACAAATAAGGTTTAATGATTTAGATATCCTGTAAGTAATGCTTTAGGATTATATGGTCTTCCGCTATGATTAGTGTTTCTCACATTATTATTTTTTGTTTTAGGTAATGGGTGGAACCCGAAGAAACCATGTTAATGCTGAATGAAATAGACAATGTGATGATTGTAATTCTAAGAAACAAAATGATATGGGAGATGAAATGATAATTCTTGTTGATATACTCAAACAAATTTCTCAATCTATGAATCATTTTGATTTTTAAAATAAGAAAATGAGGAAAAAACATTTTTTTGAGTCCTCCATGAGGCAACTCCCACCTTCTTTTAGTGGTTCCACTAATCCAATATTTTTTGAGAAATTGATTGGTACCACTAAAAAGATATTCTCCATTATTCATTGCTCAAAGCATGAAAAATTCATTTTGGCTGCTTATCATTTAGAAGGTGAAGCAGGTCAGTGGTGGACTCTCATTAAAAACAGAAGGAAACAGGAATAAATTGAATCTGTGGAACGACAAGAGTTTAAGGGGATATTTTTTAGTAAGTACTTCCCTCATATTATATGAAAAAATACAAAGAAGGAATTCATTGAGCTTAAAAAAATTTGATGAATCTATTGGTACTTATGAAGATAATTTTACAAGACTTGTAAGATACACTTCTAGTTTGATCATCAGTCCTAAAAACAATCAATTATTTAGTTTCCCAAAACCAAGTTTTCGAAATTTCTTAATTATAATAGACTTTTGTAGTTATTAAGAATATTTTCGATGTGAACTGAAGGTATAAATGGAAATTGGATATTCCCACCATTCCTCTGGTTTTCATAAGAGAAGGAAGATTGATTCTCATGAAAACTGAAATGGTGGAAAGAAATTCCAACTATATGTGTGATAGAAATGTGGTAATAACAATCAAGAGAATTTTTTGAATATATCTAGGAGGTGATTTAAAAGTATAAAGTTAGGTCATAAAGTCCATTAATATCGAAATATGATTAATGGGATGATTAATGTAATGGAGGAGAAGAGAATTCCAACTAATGTACCACACACACTCTAGTGTTTCAAGTGTAAGGAGTTTGGGAATTATGAGAATTAGTGCCCCAATATAAGGGAAAATATCGATGATAAGACACAACAAAATTTGAGGAAAAAGTAAAAAGGGAAAGATAATGCAATCAAAATGGATGAAGTGATTCATTATAATTAGGGCACACTTATTCTCTCCTCCTTGGTGAGGGAATTTCATGTTTTATTTTGTATGAATAAGCCCTATGAAAATCTTATTGTTCATAATTTAGTGAAATTTCATGTGATTATCACCTTCTACATGGATTATAGAATAATAAAATCATATTTTATATTCTATTGGTATAATGATGGACCCAAGTTTCCAATGAAAATGTTTTTGGTATAATATGAGATCTTATTTAAGGAATACAAGGTGAATTATATTTTGGAAGGGTTATAAGGTTAACCATTTATGGAATGGTTTATGTTGAACATTGAATAAGGTTTTATATATTAATTTAATATTCTAATATATTAAAATTTATGAATATTATATAACATGTGTTAACCACTTTGTTTTGATGATAACTGAAGATAGACAGAATGAGTTATCATTTTATCTATGGATCTTATGATTTGTTAGAGCTTCAAGGATAAAAAATTCACCTTAATTTCTTAGAATAAGAGATAAAGTGTAAATTTATCAAGGTATAACCAAAGTATGATATTGGACTTATGAAATGGAATTAAATAAAGTAATTATATCTCTTTGTGAAAATTATTTAATTTTATAAAAGGATCTTAAAATAAAAATGTTATCCTAGCACCTTTATTTCCAATGAATCAAATAGTCTTTTAGTTCATAAAAAAATTATGGTTTTGTGTTTATTAACTTTATCTAGATCACCCAATTTCTTGTGATTAGTGATCTCTATCACTCTATATAATTATTTATGCTTTTTTTCAATGTCCAAATCTTTACTTCCCACCTTTTTTCTCTTATGTGTAAACCTAGTTATGTGTTACTTTGGGTAACCATTATGATTTCAAATTTCCCATTTTAAAGGAAGTTTTAGTATTCATTTTTACGATGTAGGTTTCTATGGAAGGAACTTTCAATTATTAAAACTTTGATGACCCTAATGAATTTCAAGGGAGAAATTCATTTTAAGGGGGGTTGAATGTAATACCCTGAGTTTTAATGATTTAATTTTTTCGAATAGATTAAAATTATTTGATGGATTTAATTTCACACTACACTAAGTTAATATTGATTTATACACAACACAAATATTATATTTTGTTACATGAAATACCAAGATTAAATTTCATTACATGAAACACTAAGTTAGATTTCATTACATGCAACAATGACTTTTTTCGACAGCTTACATTACACGCAAGACCGAGTTTTACTGAAAACTATTTATATTATTATTTAAAATGAAAATAATATATTAGAAATTAAATTAGAGGTTATGAATAGTATTAAATAACTTATGAAAATATATGGATTAATTCATTGGTTACCAATTAATTAGAAGTGAAAAAAAACCAATTTAATATACAGGAAATGTTTTAATTAAAAACAATTTTTATGTGCCCAAAGGAATTTTATCCTAATAAATTAAATTACTTACTATTATTGAATTATATTAATTATATATATATATATATATTATACATTCAATCAAAGTTTTTAAATTCATATAATAGATTTGATAGGCATAAGATAATAACAAATCCAATTTTACATATAAAAAAGATATATTTTTCTAAAGGCAGTTTTGCTTCCTTTTAATGGAACACTTGTTTTAAAACTAATTTTTGTTAATTTTATAAATTTTATTTTAAAAATAAAATTAGTTTTTTAAAATCTAATTTCAAAATCATTTTAGGGTTAATTTTTGTTATTTTTTTAGAAGTTTATTTTTTTGATGGATAATAAAAATTACTGGATTTTAATTAAAAAATGGATTTTAATCTAAATAATTTATAATTATAAATTATTTTTAAATTATTTTTAAAGTAAAATTAGATCAATTATACCTATATGAATCCAATATATTTCATTATAATAATTTTTATATTGAATTTAGATATAAAAACTTAGTAAACTTTGGAACATTTTCACTTTAAAAATCTGATTTCTCGTTACGTCTTCTAGATTAATTTTAAATTAAATTATGCCACTTCTATGAATGGAATTGGAAAAAATGGATTAAATATTTTTAATAAGATTAATTTATATTATATATTAATTTCAATTATCATAACCTACATTCTTCAAGATGAGGGAAGGAACCGCAAACTGCCAGACCCTTCCTTCTTCAAGATGAAGGAGAGATAATGAACCTCGAGTCCTACCTTCAATAGGCCCCGAAGTGGTGACTAGAATAAAGGGTATAGAATCTCACATATATGGAAGGAATTAACCTTTTTATTTAACAAGTATAGGGAGATAAGATGGTAAATCCCAAACAACTCCAAATACTAAAAGCAAAAGCAAGTCCAAAATCCATTCCCACGTGCATGTTTAAAAGTGAAACTGATACAAGGTAAAATGAAAAATCCAAGGTAAAGTACCAAAAGAAAAGAGTCTAAGTAGAAACAAAAAAAAATCCTAATGCCTGAGCTAGTAAAGTCTAGCACAGTCCTCTAAGTCCTCCAAGAAACCTGAAAATAGTTTTATATACGTAGGGTGAGTATACAAGTATGCTCAGTAGGAAAACTAAAGCTACCCATGCACAAGTGGGGGAAACATACTAATTATCCTATGAGAAAATAGTAGAACCTCAAAGAACCTACCAAGGAATACTAACCAAACCATCCTCACTAAGTCACACTCACCAAATATCACAAGTCAAGTAAAGTAATAGTATATGCACATCGATATTTGGGTAACATGCACCACTTTCCTAGTGGTTGATTGCTTGTACTTAATGACTAACATCTTGATACTACCACTCTTCCCATATGCAGTCCCACTACCACAACCTACCCACACACACTTGGGCCTCAACCACACACAATCCCACCTGTATACAACTAGGCCACAACAACCCCACCACTCACCTGAAGACACATGGGCCTCATCCTGAAGATACTTGGAGAAAACAAACCCCGAACCGTAACCACTTAGGCCCCTCATCCAAAACAAACATTTTCCTAAAGAATCTTGGACTATGGTAAGTCTCAAGCCATTACAGCCTTCCCGGATACACCCGAGCGGCAATATCTGGAAGGGGGTGCGAGGAAGAAAGTCAGTAACCATCCATCCATCCTCCCACAGGGATGTTGGGAAAGAAACCCTCCCTCATGAAATGGAGGTGTTCGACACATAGTGCTCAATAAGGATGGGGTGCATATAGAAATCACAAGGAACTAAAATATTTATAAATATAGGTAAGAAAACACTCAGCCCATCCTATGTGTTCCAAAAAATTAACTCACACAAATCACCTTTTTCTACCACCCCTAAATGCACAACCAACCAAAAAAAACACATACCTAACCACTTTTTATTTAACCACTTTCCATTTATTAAGTAAGGGGTTCACTGAAATCTATTCCAGCACTACTGGGAAACTACCAACCATAACCATATCAAAACAACAATCAAAACTATCCCTTAAGTCCCGCTACCCAGACAATTCCCCAATGCAGTCCCACTATAGAACGAGTCCATAACCACACTACTATCCCACTTCCTGATTTCTCTTCGTAACCACAACACAAAAAAAGTAAGTTCAACTACCTACAAGTTTAGATATCCCAAAATCAATCAATCCCTTATAATGAGAAGCCAACACACCCCCTGTACTTCCCCACACACAAATCCTATAGAAACTACTATTAACCCACAATCGTGCTCCCAATAACAACACCACATAACTCATACAAGGTTAAAAAACTCTACAGAACATAGAACTCAACCACACCTATCAACATGATATATTTAGATTTTATAGACACTATTATTTAATTCCACTTGATAAAAAGGGGTGATAAAACAAGGGTTTTTATCCTGGGGAATCCATTTCAATTAGACAAGTATAAGTGATTAAACAGTCTTCATGTTATGGCCATTTATTAAAGAATACCAACCAAAATAGAATACCAGTGTGCAAGAAAAGACCACCAATGGTCATAATTTTTAGAAGGCATATATCCATGGAAACCACAATATAATCAAGGATAACAAATAAAATAGGCGATCAACATCAAACCACTCTCTGACTGTTTATTTTGTTTACCCGTATTGTCTCTTGATCAAATCCAGTTCTTATCTATTTCTTGTTTTTAAGAAAAGTATTCAACAATTACTCAAAATATTCATTTGTATACCCACCCCGCATGATGAAAAAATTAAAAATAAGCAAAATAAATTCCTACCTGGATGATCAAAGGATCAAAATTCCTCCTTGCGACAAGAATAGGGGATCATGCGACTCACATGAAAGATCTTCAAGAAGGACTGAGTAGGAGGGGATCCAACATAGGCGCATGACTCATTTGATTAATAAGGATAAATACACATCACGGGAAATGAAAATGAATAAGGAAAGAATAGATCTTAGTTTATGAAAGGGCGAGATCCTAGAAATCAGGGAGATGATTTCAAAGTACTTGAAAATTGGATCGTGGTTTAACCACACGGTTCAGCGGTTAGAAGGATAGTGGGATGTTACAAGATATAGTGAAATTAATAATTCACTTTAGAAATGGTGGATACAGACCAATGTACGATTGTGAGTTGATAAGATACCATCTCATGGAGATAAACATGTAACAGGGGTGAAACTGGAAAAATTTGGAAAAAACTAAAAAAACTAGAAATGAGTCACCGATGGGTGAGTCACCGACGCTGAGCCACCAATGGGTGAGCTACCAATGTGACGAACTTCCAAAACTGAGCCATCGGCTGGTGAGATGCTGATGTAATGACCTACTAATGATGATCCACCAACGGGTGAGATACCGACGTGATGAACTATCAACGTAGATACCCCTGACTCACCGATGTCTCGACCTACCGATGCCCTGACCTACCGATGCCCTGACCTACCGATACCAATGATCTAACCTAATAATACCAACACCTTTAACTCACCGACACTGACTCCCTTGATCTACCGATGCTGAAGGCCCATGACTCACTGATGTCGATGCACTGACATGCTGACACACTGACATACCAACGTAAAAATTAGAAATTTAGAAAACTCTCGAAATGAGCCAATGTTTCCTCCTAGAAAACCCTAAAGACTGGATTTTCATAGAGGAAAGGGCCTAGGTAAATCTAGTTTATTACATCAGATACCTCTCAAACTATTCTCTTCATCAAAAATTTAAAACTATCCTAGAAGAGAAGAGGTCCAAACAACCATCCCTTAAGAAATTTCTCAGGAGTAAACCACCTTGGATTGTTCTAAAGATCAAGTGAAAACCTCGAAATCCAAGGAAAATCCTCAACATATATATTCTGAAAAACTATGTAACACTAAGGCCCCACACTTACCCAAAAAATCACACATACACCAAGGTCACGGTGTCCAGACACATGGATTAGAGATCTCTTTCCTCCATGTCAAGATACTATCCACTTTGGGCGGCATTATCTCACCCACATGGGTTTAATTGCATTCTCATTAATGTGTCTTGATTAGGGAACAAGTTATCTATAACGACCCGAAATTTTGAATAAATTTTGTTTCCTAATTTTATGTGTTATTTTATTTTATTTTTATACTCATGAAAAATGTTTCATTTGATAACATGGGTATAATTAAAATGAGACCGTTGGGTTTTGACTGTTATATGACCATTGGTCAATATGACCCCTGGAAACTAAATGTTTTGATTTTTGTCTCTAAATACAAGTAATCTTGGTTAATTATTATAGAAAGAAGATTCGATGGCCTCACCCAGTAGTCTTGGACTGATCGAAGCCCATCTAACATAACTTGGGAAGGAGGTATCACCACTGGGCTTTGTTCTGGACCAAACCCAAGCCGAACTTCATCGTGTGAAGCTAGAACGGAATCGTCTTTGCGAGAAGTTCAAACTGATAGAAATTACTACTCGTGAGATGTTAGCCGAGCCTCCCTCAGATTCTCTCACCTTAGCACACCTTACACTTAGGTCCTATGCTGGTGTGATAAGGGGCTATGTAAGGAGATCGTAACTGCCTTGAGTAATACTTTGTCTTAAATAAAAATTGGTATTTCTTCTTATGATGAAGTTTATGAATTTTCAAATGACCGGATAAATATAGTATGCATATTTTTGATGAATTTTAGAAAAAGGATATTTTAAAAATGTTTATGTGAACCTTAAATAATTAAAAATGTGTAATGATATTTAAAAAATGGTGTTCTACAATTATGTTCAGTACAAAATTTAGAGTCTAATAAGATCAACTTGATTTTTGATGAATAGTAAATTATGAATAGTGATTTTATGCTTAGGATTAGTAATGTGACCAAATGGATTAGTAATCTCACTTAAATAAAGTATTAATATAATCTAGGCACCTTGATTTAGTAATGTGATTCAATAAAATAGTTAAATAACGGTTTCATAAATTATTATTCAAGTATTAGTTTTTTCAGGTGAATAGTGTTTTTTAATTAAAAATTAAATTAAAAATATTTAGGAAATTATTTTTATATAATGGATTTCATTTTTGAACTCAGAGCATCGATATTATGTTAAGGTAATTTTTGGGGTTTTTTCTGAAAAAAATGAATTTTCGGTGAATAGTGTATTTATTTAAAAATTAAATTAAAAATATTTAGAAAATTATTTTTATAAAATGGAGTTAATTTTTGAAATGAGAGCATTGATATTTGGTTAATGTGAAATTTTGGGATTTTTCTGAGAAAGTTGAATTTTCAGTGAATAGTAAAAATACAGTTTTAGGGTTTCGGTATGTTTAATGACATCATAACTGTGTCATGATGATTCCATGAGATATTTTAAGGGATCGTCGACCAAATGTGATGAAGTATTGTATGGGGGGGTCCATGTGGCCTAACTCCATGGGAAATACCATGGGAGAGCACATGGTTTTGAGAAAACCACTTTTGAGGTGTCCCTTGGCCATTAATGCCTTGTCCCCTCACTTTCCCTATAAATATCAAGCCATCCTCTCATACATTTCGACTCCCCACTCTCCCCCAACGAATTTCTGGTCTCATTACCTTCCAAGGAGTCCTCCCAATGTTCCCCAAGCCCTCAAGGTCCCAACCTTTGAGTTTTAAGAGTTACGTTTTAAGGTAAGGGATCCGACCTCTCTCTTTCTTTTCAAGTAATCTCTTTTATGTCATTTCTTTTATGCTCCATGTTATTATGTTAAAGGATGTTCTTTTATACTCCTCTTACTGCCCTTTTCAGGTTCATATAATGAGATATCCCCTCTTACTCTCATTATTTCATTTTATGAAGTTTTAAGTGGCGCCGTTAGGCTGCCGAATTTTTTGTAACGGATTATTTCTCCCTTCTCATTTTTCAAGATCTATTTTCATGTAAAGTATTGAAAGTTCCTTTTTATTATGTTGGGGTATGATCTCTATATTTATCATACTGATCTTTTATGATCATATGATGAGCGACCCCATTTTATCTCTTCAATTCAGTATTTTGATGTTTTAAGTGGCGCCGTTAGGCTGCCAAGTTTTTAAGTGGTTCTTTCACCCTTCTCATTTTTCAAAGTTCTAATTCCATGTCAAGTCTTGAAAGTTCCTTTTTATTATGTTGGGTTATGATCTCTATATCTATCATACTGAAATTTTATGTTCATATGATGAGAGACCCTATTTGATCTCATCAATTCATTTTTTTTGAAGTTTAAGTGACGCCGTTAGGCTGCTGAATTTTTAAGGGATTCTTTCACCCTTTTCATTTTTCAAAGTTCTATTTTCTTGTCAAGTCTTTCAAGTTCCTTTTAATTATGTTGGGGTATGATATCTATATCTATAATACTGAACTTTTATTTTCATATTATGAGAGACCCTATTTGATCTCATCAATTCATTTTTATTGACGTTTAAGTGACGCTATAAGGCTGCTGAATTTTTAAGGGATTTGTTCACCCTTCTCTTTTTCAAGTTATATTTTCTGGTCAAGTATTTCAAGTTACTTTTCATTATGTTGGGGTATGATCTCTATATCTATCATACAGATCATTAATTTTCATATGATGAGAGACCCTATTTGATCTCGTCAATCCATTTTTGGAAGTTTTAAGTGACGTCGTTAGGCTGCCGAATTCTCATAAGAGAAATCTTATTTTTTGTCTTCCTTTCAAGTTCTTTGTATCATATGGTATATCATTATAATTTCATTACCATGTTAATAAATACTTTATATTATGTTCCCTTACTGTTTTATGTATCATTTTTGAGTGGGTGACCCATGTCCCCTCTCTTTTCAATGTTTTCTAAAACCATGTATCATAGCCGTTATGCTACATAATTTTCATCTCAAAATGCCTCCCTCTTTATCTCAAAATTATTTTATGTTATTAAGTGAATACTCAAAGCTCTTATTTCTACAGAGTTATTCACACATATATCAAAATTTTCTATTTTAAATTCTGGGATTTACATACATGAAACCCGATTTCCCTTTTTCGTGGGTTTAAAGTGACATAAAGATCATGTCCTTAAAGCAGTTTTTAAAACGTTATGATTATGAAATGAAACCCATTTCTTTTCTGCTATATGGGTTGTTTATGAAATGATTGATGATTATATATGTGCCTCACATGATAATAAAGACATGTCAAGGGTGCGCCTAGATAGCGCTCCAATGCATTGGGTATAGACTTAATCTCTAGAGATGACCTTTTAGACCGATACCTTGGTGAATAACCTTAGTAATTTTTAATGACACGTTGGGGATGGACCTTGGTGAAACGAAATGATTTTCAATATTAAATGTTGCAGCCACATCTTCATGTTATGAAAAATGTTATTTTTTATTATGATATATCTCATGATTTATTTCTCATGCCTTAATGTTCTTTTCATGACCTTATTGAAGTATCTCAAGTTCACATGTAAAATGTTTCTCTTGTTTCCCTTACTGGGCCTTCTGCTCACCCTTTCTTTTGATGTATGTCCCCAGGTTATGAGATGCAGTAATGAACCTATGATGAACATGAGGAGAATCCTTTCAAGTGTTTAAGAAGAATTTTTTATGTTTTCATGTTTTAAGTTCCCGGTTTCCAAGACACTAAACCTTAAAGATCCTCGGTTTTGTAAAATGTAATGAAAGTTTATGTGATAAAAAGGCGGGATGCTATAGTTGGTATCAAAGGATGGTTTAGTTATTTGTGGAAATTAGGATATGAAAACTTTAGGAAAAATCCTATAGAAAAGTTTATATATAGGAAATCTTCCTAGTATTTTGGTGAGTATTGAGTAATGGGTTGCCTAGAAAATACATCCTTGTCTGGATACGAGCAAGTAGAGGTGGATTTGGCACAGATGTACATAGGGGTAAAACCCGAAAACACTGCTTTGAGCTAGACTCAAATGGGAACTGGTACACGACAATGGGCCTTGCTGCACTCTTGGTTACGACACTCCCGGGGGATATGCTTTGGTAAATTCATAAGCTTAGTATGAACCATTATTAAAGGAACAAAGATAAAATAAAATAAAGATTCTCATAAGAATATATAATCATGGATAACCTAGATTGGAACCTAGGGGATCATAAGTTAGGATATACTTTTATTCTATAAGTTTATCCTTTTACGCTTAAAGTTTCCTTTTCATGATTACTGGCTAAATATTTAAGCCCCTAATTATAGTTTCTTTTCTTAGTTAATGGAAGGAAATGGAAGAACATGTCACAACAACCAAAGTGATAGGAAATGCGATGATTTTCATATTAATATGATAGAGATGATTAGGGGATTAAAAGATGATTATTATTTTGGAATACATTCACTATTTTGGGGACTCTATTTGATCGAGGTAAATAGATTACTACGGTATTTTCATTGAGGAGTAAGGTTGACTTATATTTTGAAAAATCGATGAATTTAAGGTGGACTTATAGTAATTTAGGTTACTTATGGGAATGATTAACCTATCTTGGGGAAAATATGTTTAGGTTAGCTACTTTTGTTATAAGATGTTAGGAGTGGTTGATGTTGTTTGGAGATGAACAATGAAGTTTATTTTGGCAGACTATGTTATCAAATCCTTCTTGAATTTGGGTTTCAATCTTAGTTTGGTTTATTTTGAGGAATTTTAAGGACCGTTATTTATGGAATGGTCTATGATGAACTTTGGGTAGTACCATGGAACTTTGAAGATTTAAAAGTAGTTTCCATTCCTATGGGATTATTTCTTTTTGAAGAGTTGTTTTACCTTACCCTTTCTGTTTTTAGGATAATGTTTAAAGATAGATGAAATAGATAGTTAATATTTTGTGGATTATGTGATTCTCTAGAAGATGATTCTTGTGTTTTTATGAGACCAAGTAGTTTTGAATGCTCATTGCTCGGAGAAAAGATTAGTTTTGGTAGAAACTTATTAAAGGATGAAACTCTACATGAAGGTAGGTATATTTCCTTATGTTTTTATTCTATGTAGTAAATGAATTCCTCAAAATTATGAAAAGGAACGTAAAACAAAAACATTGTTGGTTTACGTTTCCTACTAGGTAATCAAAGACCGTTTACACACATCATAAGTTTGGGATTTTCTTATGGTTAACTTTCTCCTAATCATGTTTTCTATCACTCTCCCTCAAAACTTGACCCTTTGTTTTCTCCGCCATGTCCATGTTTTCCTATATGGAATCCTAGTGTGGGCTAACTCGGGTGACCTTTGTACTTCCCTTTCTTTCTTTTAAAATAATAGTTTTACTGACTCCTTTTTCGATGTGGGACTTTCAATGAAATTTTAAAACCCAATTTTAAAAATTGTAAGGATGCAATTTCTTAAGGGGGGAAGATTGTAACGACCCGAAATTTTGAATAAATCTTGTTTCCTAATTTTATGTGTTATTTTATTTTATTTTTATACTCAACAAAAATGTTTCATTTGATAACATGAGTATAATTAAAATGAGACCGTTGGGTTTTGACTGTTATATGACCATTGGTCAATATGACCCCTGGAAACTAAACGTTTTGATTATTGTCTCTAAATACAAGTAATCTTGGTTAATTATTATAGAAAGAAGATTCGATGGCCTCACCCAGTAGTCTTGGACCGATCGAAGCCCATCTAACAGAACTTGGAAAGGAGGTATCACCACTGGGCTTTGCTCTGGACCAAACCCAAGCCGAACTTCATCGTATGAAGCTAGAACAGAATCGCCTTTGCGAGAAGTTCAAACTGATAGAAATTACTACTCGTGCGATGTTAGCCGAGCCTCCCTCAGATTCTCTCACCTTAGCACACCTTACACTTAGGTCCTATGCTGGTGTGATAAGGGGCTATGTAAGGAGACCATAACTGACTTGTGTAATCCTTTGTTTTAAATAAAAATTGGGATTTCTTCTTATGATGAAGTTTATGAATTTTCAAATGACCGGATAAATATAGTATGCATATTTTTGATGAATTTTAGAAAAAGGATATTTTAAAAATGTTTATGTAAACCTTAAATAATTAAAAATGTGTAATTATATTCAAAAAATGGTCTTCTACAATTATGTTCAGTACGAAATTTAGAGTCTAATAAGATCAACTTGATTTTTGATGAATAGTAAATTATGAATAGTGATTTTATGCTTAGGATTAGTAATGTGACTAAATGGATTAGTAATCTCACTTAAAGAAAGTATTAATATAATCTAGGCACCTTGATTTGGTAATGTGATTCAATAAAATGGTTAAATAACGGTTTCATAAATTATTATTCAAGTATTAGTTTTTTCAGGTGAATAGTGTTTTTTAATTAAAAATATTTAGGAAATTATTTTTATAAAATGGATTTCATTTTTGAACTCAGAGCATCGATATTATGTTAAGGTAATTTTTGGGGTTTTTTCTGAAAAAAATGAATTTTCGGTGAATAGTGTATTTATTTAAAAATTAAATTAAAAATATTTAGAAAATTATTTTTATAAAATGGAGTTCATTTTTGAAATCAGAGCATTGATATTTGGTTAATTTGAAATTTTGGGATTTTTCTGAGAAAGTTGAATTTTCAGTGAATAGTAAAAATACAGTTTTAGGGTTTCGGTATGTTTAATGACATCATAACTGTGTCATAATGATTCCATGATATAGTTTAAGGTATGGTCGACCAAAGGTGATGAATTGTTGTATGGGGGGCCCCATGTGACCTAACTCCATGGGAAATACCATGGGAGAGCACATGGTTTTGAGAAAACCACTTTTGAGGTGTCCCGTGGCCATTAATGTCTTGTCCCCTCACTTTCCCTATAAATACCAAGTCATCCTCTCATCCATTTCGACTCCCCACTCTCCCCCAACGAATTTCTGGTCTCATTACCTCCCAAGGAGTCCTCCCAAGGTGCCCCAATCCCTCAAGGTCCCAACCTTTGAGTTTTAAGTGTTACATTTTAAGGTAAGGGATCCGACCTCTCTCTTTCATTTCAAGTAATCTCTTTTATGTCATTTCTTTTATGCTCCATGTTCTTATGTTAAAGGATGTTATTTTATACTCCTCTTACTTCCCTTTTTATGTTCATATAATTATAGATCCCCTCTTACTCTCATTATTTTGTTTTATGAAGTTTTAAGTTGCGCCGTTAGGCTGCCGAAATTTTTGTAACGGGTTCTTTCTCCCTTCTCATTTTTCAAGATCTATTTTCATGTAAAGTATTGAAAGTTCCTTTTTATTATGTTGAGATATGATCTCTATATTTATCATACAGATCTTTTATGATCATATTATTAGAGACCCCATTTTATCTCTTCAATTCAGTATTTTGATGTTTTAAGTGGCGTCGTTAGGCTGCCAAGTTTTTAAGTGGTTCTTTCACCCTTCTTATTTTTCAAAGTTCTAATTCCATGTCAAGTCTTGCAAGTTCCTTTTTATTATGTTGGGGTATGATCTCTATATCTATCATACTGAACTTTTATGCTCATATTATGAGAGAACCTATTTGATCTCATCAATTCATTTTTGTTGAAGTTTAAGTGACGCCGTTAGGCTGCTAAATTTTTAAGGGATTCTTTCACCCTTCTCATTTTTCAAAGTTCTATTTTCTTGTCAAGTCTTTAAAGTTCCTTTTAATTATGTTGGGGTATGATCTCTATATCTATCATACTGAACTTTTATGTTCATATGATGAGAGACCCTATTTTATCTCATCAATTCATTTTTATTGACGTTTAAGTGACGTCGTAAGGCTGCTGAATTTTTAAGGGATTCGTTCACCCTTCTCTTTTTCAAGTTATATTTTCTGGTCAAGTCTTTCAAGTTCCTTTTCATTATGTTGGGGTATGATATCTATATATATCATACATATCATTAATTTTCATATGATGAGAGACCCTATTTGATCTCGTCAATCCATTTTTGGAAGTTTTAAGTGACGCCGTTAGGCTGCCGAATTCTCATAAGAGAAATCTTATTTTTTGTCTTCCTTTCAAGTTCTTCATTTCATATGGTATATCATTAAAATTTCATTAACATGTTCTTAAATACTTTATATTATGTTCCCCTACTGTTTTATGTATCATTTTTGAGTGGGTGACCCATGTCCCCTCTCTTTTAAATGTTTTCTAAAACCATGTATCATAGTCGTTATGCTGCATAATTTTCGTCTCAAAATGCCTCCCTCTTTATCTCAAAAATATTTTATGTTATTAAGTGAATACTCAAATCTGTTATTTCTACAGAGGTAATCACACATATATCAAAATTTTCTATTTTAAATTCTGGTATTTACATACATGAAACCCTCTTTCCCTTTTCCGTGGGTTTAAAGTGACATAAAGATCATATCCTTAAAGCAGTTTTTAAAATGTTATGATTATGAAATGAAACCCATTTCTTTTCTTCTATATGGGTTGTTTATGAAATGATTTATGATGATATATGTGGCTCACATGATAATAAAGACATGTCAAGGTTGCGCCCAGATAGTGCTCCAATGCATTGGGTAAAGACTTAATCTCTAGAGATGACCTTTTAGACTGATACCTTGGTGAATAACCTTGGTAATTTTTAATGACACCTTGGGGATGGACCTTGGTGAAACGAAATGATTGTCAATATTAAATGTTGCAGCCACATCTTCATGTTATGAAAAATGTTATTTTTTATTATGATATATCTCATGATTTATTTCTCATGCCTTAATGTTCTTTTCATGACCTTATTGAAGTATCTCAAGTTCACATGTAAAATGTTTCCCTTGTTTCCCTTACTGGGCCTTCATCTCAACCTTTCTTTTGATGTATGTCCTCAGGTTATGAGATGCAGTAATAAACCTAGTATGAACATGAGGATAATCCTTTCAATTGTTTAAAAAGAATTTTTATGTTTTCATGTTTTAAGTTCTCGGTTTCCAAGACACTAAACCTTAAAGATCCTCGATTTTGTAAAATGTAATGAAAGTTTATGTGATAAAAAGGCAGGATTCTATATTATACCCTCCCCATAGTTAGGACTTTTCACACAAAATTAAAGAATAGGGAAAAACTTATCATACAACAAGCGAGGTCAGACATTACATCATAAGCAAGGCAAAAAGAAAATACAAGGGAAAAACTCATAATAGCTCTGGATACTGGGTACAAATCTATGTTTCTCATTCCTAGGCACTCTCCTTGAATCCCCCATGACTCTATAACACACAAACCAAAGGAATGGTTCTCACACACAAAGCCTTCTCGTCACGACCCTCGATCCTTACCAGTCGCTCCACGAACGTCGCATCGTCCTCGATGTTCAACTCTCCCCAGTCAAGGATGTGGGAGTCATCATGTAGATAACGACAGAGTTGAGAGACATAAAATACATCATGGATCTTCTCCAATTATGGTGGAAATGCTAGCTGATATGCCACCTCTCCCACTCATCCCAACACCTCGAAAGGTCCGATGAACCTAGAAGAAAGCTTTCTCCCTCTTCCAAAACCCCACTATCCACACTGAGGGGAGAACTTTAAGAACATGGGGTCCCCAACCTCGAACTCCAAAGGCCTCCTCCTATGATCAGCATATGACTTCTGCCGGTCTTGATCTGCCTTCATCCTCTCACGCACAAGCTGAACCTTCTCTGTTGTTCTTTGCACTACCTTTGGTCCGAGAAGGGATGCTTCCCCTACCTCTATCCAGTATACTAGTGAACAAAACGACCTTCCGTACAAGGATTCGAATGGTGCCATGCCAAAGGTAGAGTGATATCTATTATTGTAAGTAAACTCTTCTAGGGTTAAGTGTTGTACCCATGATCCTATAAATTCCAATACACATGCCCATAGCATGTCCTCTAACGTTTGGATGGTCCTTTCTGTCTGCCCATCCATCTGAGGGTGGAAAGCAGTGCTAAGACGTAACTAGGTGCCAAAGGCATGCTACAATCCCCTCCAGAATCATGAGGTAAATCATGCATCTCGATCTGAGATGATGGATATTAGAACTCCATAAAGCTACACTACCTCATCCACATACCTCTTTTCCAAGGAATCCTCTATGCTTAACTCCTTTATTTCCAGGAAGTGAGCCAATTTTGTCAATGGATCTATAGCTACCCAAAGAGAATCACATCCTACCTAAGCTATAGCTAAACCCATGAAAAAATACATTGATATGTCATCCCACTTCCACTTGATAATGTATAAAGGCTGCAACAAACCGCCAGGAACACAGTGCTTGACATTCACCTACTAACACACTAGGAATCTTGCCACAAACTCTGCCACTTCCCACTTTAACCTAGGCCACAAAAACTATTCCCTCAACCCTCAGTATATCTTAAAACTACTGGATGCACTGCCAGGGGTGAGATATGGAACTCACGGATGACTCTCTCACGTATTACCACTGGGACAAACAAATTCCCATGGAATAGTATCCAATTTTGGCTATCCTCCAACCATCCCTCCAGAGCATCACCCTAGACAACGCGGTCATGAATCACCTGAGCCTCTAAGTCTCCCCACTAAGACTCCTCTACCTTCCACACCAAGGAGGATTGTACTGTCAGTTGAAAAAGATATCCCCTTCCACTGTCCTCCCTAGCGTCCATGTGCAAAGTGGCCAACTCCTCCATTGCCTTATAAGAAATAATAGATTCCCAAACTACCTATTTTTGTGACTTTCTTATCAAGGAACAGGCCACCATGTTCCGCTTTCCTGGGGTGTAAAAGATCTCAAAGTCATAATCCTAGAGGAACTCAATCCATCTTCACTATCACAAGTTCAAGTCTCACTGGGAGAAGATATACCTCAGTCTCTTATGATCCGTGAAGACCACAAAGTGATCCCCAATGAGGTAATTCCTTCACAACTTTAGTGAAAACACGACCAATGAAATCTCTATATCATGGGTGGTATAATTATGTTCGTGATGATGTAACAACCTAGACCCATAAAAGATTACTCCTTGATGTTGCATCAGCACACATCCCAAGCCCAAAATAGAAGCGTCATAGGACACCTCAAACAACACCCCTTACTCTGAAATCCTAAGCACTGGGGCACTGACCAGCTTCCCTTTCATATAGCTGAAAGCTGCCTAGAACTGCTCACTCTATACGAAAGCCTGATCATTTATGGTCAAAGATGTCAAAGGAGCTGAAAATCGAGAGAAGTTTAGTACAAACCTCTGATAATAGCCTTCTAGACCCAAGAAACTATAAACCCCCACCACATTCTTGGGTACTACCCAAGAAAAATCTACTTTGACCTTTGATGGGTCCAATGTTAACCCTTGTTGAGACACTATGTGTCTGAGGAAGTGCACCTCTTGATTCTAAAACTTTCACTTGGATAACTTTCCATAGATTTGGTGGTGTCGGAGGACCTCCAAGACATCCCTCATATTCCCTGAGTGCTCCTCCTATGACCTTGAGTAGATCAGGATGTCATCGATGAACACAAGGAGAACCGGTCTAGGTACTCATGGAAAACAAATTTCATGATTCTCATGAACATGGATGGTGTATTCGTGACACCGAAGGGCATGAACATGAATAAGAAGTTCCCATACCTGCACTAGAAAGTAGTCTTCAAAATGCCACCCTCCTTTATCCTTAATTGGTGAAATCCAGACTACAGGTCGATCTTAGAGAACCAACCCGCCCCCTTTCATTGGTCGTAAAGATCATTGATCATTTGAAGGGGGTAACGATTCTTAACTGTCACCTTATTCAGTCTTTAGTAGTCTATGCACAATCATAGGACATCGTCTGCCTTCTTTGCGAACAAGATTGAAGCACCCCACAATGACACACTTGGATGGACAAAACCCTCTTCATTAGGTCATCAAACTAAATCTGCAACTCCCACAACTCAGAAGATGCCATCTGATAGAGAGCCATCGTAATCAGATGGGCATCAGGTTGCAAGTCTATTCTGAAATCAACGTTATGTCGAGGGGGTAAATTCACAACCTCCTCTGGGAAGGTATCCAAGAACTCACTGACAACACCTAGAAATTACACTATCTCGTTATGTGTTGGTCCCACTAATAGCTCGGCCAACAAGGAAAGAATATGCTTCACATTCCAGATTCCCTCCTGATAACTCTGTTTGCCAAAGAAAGATATGTGCTGACCGTACATATTTAAGAACACAACCCTTCTCTAGAAGCTTCCAATAACAGCATGAAAAAAAAACCAGTCGAGTCCTAGGATGACATTTTATGGATGCATCTGTTGTAAAAGAAGATCCCCACTAGACTGATGCGACCCCAACATTAGTCTACATCCTCGAAAAACATCAAACAGACTGGTATGACCTTCAACTGTCATACTCAACACCAGGGGTATGGGAAGTATATCTACATCTACTCCGAGATCATGGTCTATACCGGGTGAAACAAAGGAGTGTGAGGTGCCTGAATCAAACAAAGTACATGCAAGAGTACAAAACCGACTGATCGTACCTCGAACAACCTCTGGCCCCGCTGGGACTGCTACCTCTATGGCGTACAACTTCCCACACTAAGATCCTTTAACTCTCTTCTATCGAACACCTCTCCAACCATTCCCTAGTCGAGGTCCCTGAGGATCACCCTGGGGTCAGATTCCCCCAGCACCGCCTACCCACGGTGGAGCGGGAGCTCAGTGCTTCTACTTCTGGAAGGGACTGACCGATAACTGTTGCTGCGGAGGTGGGAGCTAAGCCTGCCCACCCCCACTATACGATGCTCGAAATGGTAATTGGTTCTAAAGATTCCCAAGACCTCCATAGATAAATCACCTCAGTCCTGGGCCCACAAGGAAAGGGATAGGACTAGGAGATCAGAATTGGAACTGTTGAGACATACTCCCCGCTGGCCAAAACTTGGAAGGCCTTGAAGCTGGCGACCTACTGCTGACGGACTTTACCTTTAATGAAATCGCCTCAGTCCCCTATCACAACACACCTCCCAGTGTTTTCATCCTATCCACTGCTTCATTCTTCTTCTAAACCTCTAGGTTCGTTGGTAGAGTGAAGGGAGTAACAAAATACTGAAGAGAAGGTCAGAGTGCCTCCTCTAAGTGTCTCACTCAAAAATCATCATCTGGGAATCGATTCGGTGATAAGTGTAGTAGATCCTTGAAACTGATCCCTATTTACCTCACCAACATTCTCCTGTATTGGAGGGAGAGTAGTTCCTACCTCTTCTTAGCCTTTATTGTGGAAGAAAAGAATTCTGCCTAGAAATCTCTCTCAAAGTCATCCCATGAAATCTCAGTTTCCTTCCTCTCCCCGAGGTAAAAAATCCACCACTGACGCACTTCTCCTCATATCTGGATCACTACCATAGGTACCCATCACTCTATCAGAGCTTAGATCAAGCTGAAAGTGATCACTATCTCCTCAAGCCAACTCCCTATCTTCATGTTCGAGATGCTACCCTCGTATTTTCCCAGAGTCTATCGTTGGAAGGCATGAAGTGTCTTATACCAGTGGTCATCCTCATCCTCTCGATCGGCCCTCCTATGATCAGTCGGGTCAACCTATTGGGCCTCAACTTCTCATATCACACGGGGGTGATGTTCGAGTGCCATAGCTGAAAAGTAAACAAGGAATTCCTAATCCCAAGGAGTGTGGAAAATTTATTTTAAATTTTTTCTAACTTTTTATTTATTTTAAATTCCCAAAAATGTAAGGGAATACAAGAACACAAGTCATTATGATGCATGTACCTTTCCTAGGGTCACTATCCTACAATTGGTGTAGCCTCTCTTGGTCGTTTGGTAGGCCCAGAGTCATTACATCGGATCACAAGGGGCCCTAAAATCACATGTCCTAACTAGTCTTCCCTAGCCTATCTCATGCACCAAGATTTCCTAACACTATTGCACTACCTTCTCAAGCCATCATCATTAGGCCTAACTTCGAACTCCATCCTATCTCCCAAACTCCCAAACCTCCCCTCTGATACCATTTTGTCATGACCCGCCTTCTTCAAGATGAGGGAAGAAACAAAAAACTGCCAGACCCTTCCTTCTTCAAGATGAAGAAGAGATATTGACCCCCAAGTCCCACCTTCAATAGGTCCCAGAGTGGGGACTAGCACCAAGTGTATATAATCTCGCACATATGGAAGGCATTACCCTTTTTATTTAACAAGAATCAGGAGATAAGATGGTAAATACCAAAGAAATCCAAATACTAAATGAAAAAAGAAAGGCCAAAATCCATTCCCACATGCATGTCTAAAAGTGAAACTGATACAAGGTAAAATGAAAAATACAAGGTAAAATACCAAAAGAAAAGAGTCTAAGTAGCAGCAACAACATATCCTGATGCTCGATCTAGTAAAGTTCAGCACGGTCCTCTAAGTCCTCTAGAAAACCTGAAAACAATTTTATATATATAGGGTGGGAATACAAGTATACTCAATAGGAAAACTAAAGCTACCCATGAACAAGTGGGGAAATCATACTAATGCCCATATGAGAAAACAGTAGAACCTCAAAGAACCTACTAAGGAATACTAACCAACCGAGCCTCACTAAGGCACACTCACCAAATAAAGCAAGTTAAGTAAAGTAATAGTATATGCTCATCGATATTTGGGTACCCCGCACCACTTTCCCATTGGTTGACTGCTTGTCCCTAACAACTAACATCTTGATGCTGCCACTCTTCCCATACACAGTCCCATTGCCATAACCCTCCTGCACACACCTGGGCCTCAACCACACACAATCCTACCCACATACACCTGGGTCACAACAACTACACCCCTTGCCCAAAGACACCTAGGACTCATCCCAAAGATACTTGGGAAAAATAAACCCTGTCCTGAAATGACCTAGGCCCCTTATCCAAAACAAACCTTTCCCTGAATAATCTTGGACTACGGTAAGCCTCAATCCATTAAAGCCTGCCCCGATATTCTTGAGTGGAAAGATATGGAAGAGGGTGTGAGGAATAAATTCAGTAACCAGCCATCTGTCCTCCCACTAGGATGTTGGGAAAGACACCCCCCATGAAATGGAGGTGTTCGACACATAGTTCTTAACAAGGGTGGGTGCATATAGAAATAAAAAGGAACTACAATTTGTATAAATATAGGTAATAAAACACTCAGTCCATCCTAATAGTTCCGAACAACAACCAACTCACACAAACCACCTTTTTATGCCACCCCTAAATGCACAACTAGCCACAACAAAACACGAGCCTAAACCCTTTTTATTTAACCACTTTCCATTTATTGATTAATGGGTTCATTAAAATCTATTCTAGTACTACCGGGAAACTACCAACCATAACCATATAAAAAAATTGAAACTAGCCCTAAAGTCCCACTGCCTAAACAATTCCCCAATTTAGTCCCACTACAGAACAAGTCCATAAGCACACCATAGTCCCACTGCCTGACGTCTCTTCATGACCAAAACACAACAAAAGGTAGTTCAGCTGGCTACAAGTTCATCCATTCCACAATCAATCAACCCCTTTTACTGAGAAGCCAACACACCCCCTATACTGCCCCACACGCAAATCCAAGGGAAACTACTATTAACCCACAATTTTTCTCCCAATAACAGCACCACACAACTCACACAAGGTTAAAAAACTCAAAAGAACACAACACTAAGCCACACATATCAACATGATACATTTAGATTTTATAGACACTTTTAGTTAAGTCTACTTGATAGAAAGGGGTGATCACACAAGGGTTTTCATCCTAGGGAATCCATTTTAATTAGCTGAGTATAAGTAATTAAATAGTATTTAGGTTACAACCATTTTTCAAAGCATACCAACCAAAATAGAATACTAGTGCACAAGCAAAGGCCACCAATGGTCATGATTTTTAGAAGGCATATATCTATGGAAACCAAAACATAATCAAAGATAACAAACAAAATAGGTGATCAACATCAAACCACTCTCTGCCTATATATTTTATTTACCCGTGTTGTATCTTGATCAAATCTAGTTCTTATATATTTCTTGTTTTTAAGAAAATTATTCAGTCGTTCCTCACAAGGATTAATTTGTATATGTTAGGACCAAGATGATGGAAGAGATGTTTTGCATGGATTGTTTTTTTTATCTTGAGGAAGTTTTCATAAAGGAAAGACACCTTGAATTTCTAAGAATTAGGAAGCTGGAAGTTTGAATATTCGGAACTGAGAATATTGAACTTTCGGAACCTGGTGTTTGAAGAATTCAGAGTCTAGAAATTGAGAAGTTCGGAATTGGGAAATTGAAAATTCTTAAAAGCTGACTGATAAGAGATGTGAAGGCCCTAATTATGACGATGTTTTTCTGTTTTGTAACTCTAATTTGTGAGTATATGCAAGTAATCATAATGAAAGAAAAAGTTGGGTGGTGAAGTCATACCGAGATCTGGAGGAGTCATTCTGAGAATTCAAAATCTTCGGTATCGATGATTGAAGAAGTCATATCGAGAACCAAGAGCCGTTCCAAGAATCTAGAAGAGCCGTTCTGAGAACCTGAAGTTTGTAGAGAGATGTTCAGAGTCGACTTGCTGAAGAAGAAGTTCGTAGCAAGAAGTTCGGAGTTGACTGACTAAACCTGAATTTCGTAGCCCGAAGTGAA
The DNA here is from genome assembly GCA_963277665.1 of Viscum album. Classification (NCBI taxonomy): domain Eukaryota; kingdom Viridiplantae; phylum Streptophyta; class Magnoliopsida; order Santalales; family Viscaceae; genus Viscum; species Viscum album. The sequence continues at coordinate 701,975,833 of OY728163.1, forward strand.
GAGTCATACCGAGAATTGAAACGGTGTCATGCTGAAGAAGCGATGAAGAGTCATGTCGAGAATTGAAAGTGATGTCGAAGTCTTAAGAAGAGTGGATCCGAGAATGTGACTCTAAGAAACATGCGTAACAAGGTCAGATCTGGAAAAGTCCAAAGCTCTAAATCAAGATAAGGGGAAGAAGATTCAATAAGATTATAGAAGCATTGACAAAGTCTTAATTACTTCGATATTTCAGTAGAAATTAATATTTGGGTGAATTTAAGTGAGCGGGAAAATTATTTTGGTTTCCTGCCTAAGCACACTTTGGAACACCTATAAAAGGAGATCAGAGTTCTAAGTAAATAGATTGATGATGCTGTAGTGAGAGAAGATCTGATAATCTAGAGAGAGAAAGAAGTGTTTGGCTGATATAGTTTCATTGAGGTTTCAATTGAAACGAGAATTTGATACTGGTTGACACCGTATTGAGTTTCTCGGATTGAAGAAAATTCGGAGTGAAGAATTCAGAGTAGAGAATTCGGAGTGGAGATTCAGAATGGGAAATCAATACTGAATGTCAACGTATTGAGTTTCTCAAACTGAGGAAGACTCTGATTGAAGATTCGGAGTGAAGAAGAAAACTTGGAGTGAAAAATTAGTAGTAGAGAATTTGGAGTGGAGATTCGGAATGGGGAATCAGATCTGGCTGTCACTGTATTGAGTTTCTCAGACTAAGGAAGACTCAGATTGAAGATTCAGAGTGGAGAAGAAAATTCGGAGTGAATAATTCAGAGTGGAGATTCGGAATGGGAATTTCGGACTGTAACTAATCTATATCAAGTCTAAGGAGTCCTTGCCTTTATTCTGGGTAAGGAAGTGAAGATTTGTGATAAACTTACTTACACTTGTGTATTTGAAAGCAAGTGCAGGTAACATAAGTTGTTACAAGAAAAGAGACATTTCCCTATTATGCTAAGAGGGTGCACTCACACTGGAGTGATTGTTTCACAGTGCTTCACGAGTGTAAGGGTATATCCTACTCATTATAATCCAAGGATTGTTTTCTTAGTGGATTTTATGGTGCTGGATTTTTTCCAACCATACCAAGGACGTAGCTATTCTTATTGAATAGCGAACCTTGTAAATTGTTGTGTTCCTTTGGATGTGTGCTTGTTTGTTTCTCAGCAGGGAAGTATATCTTTAACAGGAGACAAAGGTTGTTCTCAATATTAAGGGAACTTAAAAAGGGGTACCACTAATTCACCCCACCCCCCTCTATGTGGTTCATTGCTCTAACTAGGTCCTTATAAGTGGTATCAGAGGGAGGTTGCCTTTGTTTTCCTTGCTGATGGAGAATATGAATTGTGTGAACAATAAAGGCATTCTGGTATTCAATGGGAAGAACTACCACATCTGGAAGGATAAAATGCTATTGTATCTCATGTCTATTAGTTATGAAGTTCTTGAAGCTGCAACAATTGGGTTTCCCCCCATTGAAGACAATGTTCCACTTACACCTATTGACAAGAAGTTTCTTGAGAATGATGGAAGATCCAAGAATGCTATATTGTCTTCACTTTCTGAAAGTGAATTCTTAAGAGTAAAAGGAGTGGCCACAGAAAAAGGTATATGGGACAAACTGAGAAACATATACGAAGGTAATACAAAATTCAAGAAGGAAAAACTTCAAATCTGAAGATTGAAGTATGAAGACTTGAAGATGGGAGAGCATGAATCTGTTGGGGATTTCTTCACCAGGGTAAACGATATTATTAGTACCATCAGATGTCTTGGTGAAGAGCTGAAAGACTCTACTATGGTGGAAAATATCTTGAGGATTATTCCTGATAAATTCGATGCGAAGGTATCTTCATTAGAAGACAGAGACTCAGAGAATCTGTCTCTTGATGATTAGCATAGCACACTCATTACTTATGAGATGAGAAGGGAAAAGGCTATGAAGACCAAGAAAATTTTTAAAGATAATTATCTTTCAAATCCATAAAGAAGGAAAATTCTAAGAAGATCTTGATTTAAGAAGATGGTGGTGACTCTGACTCTGAAAGCGAGGTATGTAAAAATCTTAACGATATTTTATCCTTGTTTTCAAAAAATGTTAAAAGAGGCATAGGTAAATACAAGGGAAAACTTCCTTTAAAGTGTTTTGAATGTGGAGGCATTGGCCACTTTGTGGCTAACTGTCCTCTAAGGGACAATGAAGAATACAATGATGAAGAAGAAAGAAAGCCAATAAAGTTATGGAAGAAGCAGGGTGGTAAAGGAAAGTCAGGGAAAGACAAGAAGTTCTTCAAATCCAAGAGAAAAAATTTTATATCCGTAAATGAAGAATATGAAGAAAGTGATTCTGAATCTGAAAAATCAGTTGAGCATGGTGTTGAGAATACTTTCATTTCAACAGTGAATGATGAAGATTTCGAAATCAGCAGATCGGAAGAAGAAGAAACTCAGCTAGATATGCATCTGAAAGAATAATTGAAGGAATGTTTAAGGAAGATCAGAAGACGGGAGAAACTTAACAAAAAGTTGTAAGATGAATGTTCCTCAGCATAAAATCAAGCTAATGTTAGAGAAGAACTTGAGAAATAACTTGAAAATTTGAAGAAGTCTCTTGAAGATGAGAAAAACCAAAATGAGCACATGATAGTTAAGCTGAAATCAAAAGAGGAATAATTAGAGATCGTTCAAAAGAAGCTCTCATAAGTTGAGTTAAGAAACATATGTTTTCAAAACTCAACTACTTTTTTAGGTGAAAGCTCCCAATAAGAAAATCCTGAGAAAATTCAACAGAAGAATAAAGTGGTTGCTGTGAAGAAGAAACATGAGAAAGTTACTTATGTGGCCAAGACCAGAATTACTGGGAACTCTGAAGTTTCAAAGAAACCTAAGTCTAACACTGGTGAAAAACAAGCAAAATCATAATTCCAGCAGAGTAATCTTTCTAACAAAATAATGGTTTGTGGGGCTGAAGAAAGAGCAACAAAGAAGTATCAGAACAAAAGCTTTAGAGGAAGGTACTCATTCTATGGGTATTGTTGGTATTGTGGTGGATTCGGGCATACAGTGAATATGTGTTAGTTCAATCAACATTATTACCACCACCCCACAAGTTATGAAAGTTAGAGATTGAGGGGGATTCAATCTCCTCAAAGGAAGAAGAATGAAAAGGTTTTCTTGAAGAAAGTTGAGAAGAATGAAGTTAGGACAGAAAATAGGTTCTAGCCTCTAGAGACTATTTGTGAAAGGTGTGAACAACCTGAACATCTTGAAAAAGGATGTATTGTGCTCTTACCAGCTCAACAAAAAGTTCTTAATTCTCAGAAGCTAGAGGAGAAGAAAGAAGTGAAAGAATAAAAAGATCTTATTGTTGAAACTGGTCTAAAAGTTACAAAGGAAGAACGACCTTGGATACTTGATAGTGGGTGTTCTTCACATATGACAGGAGACTTGAAGTTTCTAAAGAATGTGAAAAGGTTTAAAGAAGGCACTACGACATTTGGAAATGATGAATCTTTAAAAATCAAAGGTGTTGGATCAACCATCATTGGGAAAGAAAAATTAAAGTCCAAGAAAACTTTGTATATTGATGGGATGAAGCACAACTTGCTGAGTGTATCACAATTGTGTGATGAGGGTAATAAAGTTATCTTCAGGAAAGATGGATTTTTTGTGAAAAGTGAAGAAGATGGGGAGATTGTTACAAGAGGAAAATGAACTAAAGAAAATCTATTTCAGGTTGGAAATTCACAAAAATCTTGTTACATGAGCTTAGTGGAATAAAATTAGTTGTGGCACAGAAGACTTGGACACATGTGTCATAGAAATATGAGTAAGTTATCTCAAAGGGAAAGTGTTCGAGATATTCCAGATTTTCCAAGAAGAAGAGATTGGTGTTGCACTACCTGTCATAAAGGAAATATTACAAGTGTTGTACATAAGAAGGTTGAAATTTGTTCAAAAAAACCCCTTGAACTAATACAATCTGATATATGTGGGCCGATGAGAAAACAGTCAAAAAATGGCAAAAAGTACTTCATCACCTTAATTGATGATTTTACTTGAATTACGTGTGTTATGTTTATAAAGCACAATTCAGATGCCCTGAAAATGTTTAAAATCTTCAGAAGGAAAGCTGAGAAAGAATGTGAGTACACTGTGAAGAAGTTGAGAACAGATAATGGTGGTGAGTATAGAAGTGAAGAATTTGAAGACTATCTTGAGAAGCATGGGATTCAAAAAGAATATAGTGCTCCATATACACCTCAACAAAATGGGGTTTCTAAAAGGAAGAACAGAAGCTTGGTGGAAATGGGAAGAACCATGTTGCTTGAACATGGCCTTACTCATTACTTTTGGAGGCAAGCTACAAGTACAAGTGTTTATATTCAAAATCGACGTTACTACATGCCTCAATAAAACAAGACTCCATATAAACTTTTCTATGGAATTACTCCAAGTATGAATCATGCTAAAGTTTTTGGGAGACCATGCATCATAAAGAAGAAAGGTGGAAGTGGTGGAAAATTCGTGCAGAAAGGAGAAAACAGAATTTTCTTGGTTATGCTCCAGAAGGAAGAGGTTATAGATGCTTTAACAAAGAAACAGGAAGAATAGTGGATGTAGTTGATGTAAAAGTCATTGAAAATCCAGGGAAAGATAAGCATGTCTAGACAGAAAAGGAATATGAGTAAGATGAAGTTAACGATTCTGATAAGGATGCAATGAATTGTAATCCTAATCAAGATGAAGAATCAGATTCAGCCATATCAAGTGATGAGGAAGGCACACAAAAAACTTATCCAAGGTTGATAAAACAATGAAAGCTCAGAACATAATTGGTGATCAACATCACAGGGTTCAAACAATAAATTCCATATCACATACTTCCTTTTATTCCAAAGTGGAACCAAATGATGTTAAAGAAGCCTTTGAGAATCCGGAATGGGTTCAAGCCATGAATGAAGAATTGGATCAGATTGAAAAGAATGATACATGGGAACTCGTACCCAAGCCTGAAAATAAGAACATTATTGGCACAAAGTGGGTCTTCCAGAACAAGCTAAATGAAGAAGGTGAAGTTATCAGAAATAAAGCAATATTGGTTTACAAAGGCTACTCTTAGATTGAAGGAATTGACTTTGAAGAAACTTTTGCTCCGGTGTCCAGATTAGAAACTATCTGAATCTTTCTTTCTATTTATGCACAACGAGGCTAAAAAATCTTTCAAATGGATGTTAAATTCGCATTGCTTAATGGTGATCTCAAAGAATAAGTTTATATTGAGCAACCATGTGGCTTTATTGTTGGGAATAATGAAAGTTATGTGTGCAGGTTGAAGAAAGCCTTGTATGGGCTAAAGTAAGCTCCAAGAGCATGGTATTCCAAACTGGATACTTGCTTAAAGGAGATGAACTTCAAGAAAGGTAGATTTGACAGTAATCTGTACATCAAATAAAGCCAATATCTTTCTCTCATTGTGATTGTCTATGTTGACGACATTATTTTTGATGGGAAAAATGAAAGAAGCTGTGAAAAGTTTGCTGAAGAAATGAAGAATGTCTTTGAGATGTCCATGTTGGGTGAAATGAGATACTTTATTGGGTTACAAATCTTGCAACAGAAAGAATTCATTTTTCTCTCCCAAGAAAAGTATGCTAATGAACTTATCAAGAAGTTTGGCATGGAAAACTCAAAACCTGTATCAACTCGTATCTTAGTGGGCAGGAATCTAAGCAAAGATGATGAAGGAAAATAAGTTGATCAGAAAGAATATGGAAAGCTAGTTGTAAGTTTGTTGTACCTGACTGCATCAAGACCAGATATTGTTTTTTTTTGTTACCTTATGTGCAAGATTCTAGAGTGCTCCTAAAGAATCACATCTTGTTGCTGGAAAAAGAATTCTCAGATACATAAAAGGCACAACAAAATTAGGAATCAAGTATATTGGCTCAAATAAAATTGATTTATTTGGCTATTCAGATGCAGATTGGGCAGGAAATGTTGATGATAGAAGATCCAAATCGGGTGGAGTGTTCTTTATAGGAAAAATTTGTGTTGGATGGCACTCAAAGAAGCAAAATTCTGTGACACTTAGTACAGCTGAAGCTGAATATGTTGCTGAAACCATGGCTGCTACTCGACTTATCTGGATGAAAACACAGTTGGAAGATTTGTTAGTTGAAGTGAAGTTTCCCTTGATCTTGGGCTGTGATAATTAAAGAACAAATTATCTTACCAAAACTCCAGTCCAACATTCACAATCGAAGCATATTGACATAAAATATCATTTCATCAAAGGGCATGTGGAAAAGAATGAACTAAAACTTGAATATGTTTCATTTGCTGAACAAGTTGCTGATATTTTCACGAAACCCTTACCGAGGGAATCATTCTCAAGATTGAGGTTGAACATGGGTGTCCAACCTATTTCTCTTCAAGGATAAGGTATGTTGCTCTGTCCCCTCTCCCTTTCTACCTTTGGATTATTTTTTCAAGGGGGAGAAGTTTTTTGTATCATAAATCTATTGTTTAAAGAGAGAGTTGTGGGTAAGCTGTGAACTCAGCACTGCTTGTGTATGTGAACTATTCTAACTATTTTTTGGAGTGGTTGTAGGAAATAACTTGAAGTTGTTTACAGGATTTATGAAGCTGAAGATATATGAATCTAAAGATGTATGAAGTTGAATATGTCATTTTCACTACCTATGGACAACATGGTTTTTTCTGTTAATGATTCTTGTTTCCTACAATGAGTTTGCTCACATAGGCTTAGAATTATTGATAAGTAATCCACTGCTTGAGGTTACAAAGTTTGGTGATTTATGAAAACTTGGTTGACAACAAAATCCAAAGGGGAGATTGTTAGAACCAAGCTGAAGGAAGAGATGGTTTGCATGGATTGTTTTTTGTTGATCTTGAGGAAGTTTTCATAAAGGAAAGACACCTTGAATTTCTAAGAATTTGGAAGCTGGAAGTTTGAAGATTCGGAACCGAGAATATTGAACTTTCAGAACCTGGTGTTTGAAGAATTCAGAGTCTGGAATTCGAAGTCTGGAAATTGAGAAGTTCGGAACCGGGAAATTGCAAATTCTTGAAAGCTGGATGATAGGAGATGTGAAGGTCCTAATTGGGATGATGCTTGGATATTTTTTAACTCTAATTTGTGAGTATATGCAAGTACTCATAATGAAATAAAAAGTTGGATGGTGAAGTCATACCAAGATCTGGAGGATTCATTCTGAGAATTAAAAATCTCTGGTATCGATGATTGAAGAAGTCGTATCGATAACCAAGAGCCATTCCGAGAATCTGGAAGAGCCGTTCCGAGAACCTGAAGTTCGTAGCAAGATGTTTGGAGTTGACTTGCTGAATAAGAAGTTCATAGCAAGAAGTTCGGAGTCGACTTCTTGAACCTGAAGTTCGTAGCCCGAAGTGAAGAGTCATACCGAGAATTGAAATGGTGTCATGCCGAAGAAGCGATGAAGAGTCATGCCGAGAATTGAAAGTGATGACGAAGTCTCAAGAAGAGTGGATCTGAGAATGTGACTCCGAGAAACCTGTGTTACAAGGTCGGATCCGGAAAAGTCCATAGCTATAAATCAAGAGAAGGGGAAGAAGATTCGATAAGATTCTAGAAGCGTTGACAAAGTCTTAATTACTCCAAGATTTTAGGAGAAATTAATATTTGGGTGAATTTAAGTGAGTGGGAAAATTATTTTGGTTTCTCGCCTAAGCACACTTTGGAGCACCTATAAAAGGATATCAGAGTACTAAGTAAATCGATTGATGATGCTGTAGTGAGAGAAGCTATGATAATAGAGAGAGAGAGAAGTGTTTGGAAAACAGAGTTTCATTGAGGTTTCAATCGAAACGAGAATTTGATACTGGTTGACACCGTATTGAGTTTCTCGGATTGAAGAAAATTCAGAGTGAACAATTCGGAGTAGAGAATTCTTAGTGGATATTCAGAATGGAAAATCAATATTTGTTGTCACTGTATTGAGTTTCTCAGACTGAGGAAGACTCAGATTGAAGATTTGGAGTGAAGAAGAAAATTCGGAGTGAAGAATTCGGAGTATAGAATTCGGAGTGGAGATTCAGAATGAGGAATCAGAACTGGATGTCACCGTATTGAGTTTCTCAGACTGAGGAATACTCGGATTGAAGATTCGGAGTGGAGAAGAAATTTTAGAGTGAAGAATTTAGAGTGGAGATTCAGAATGGGAAGTTCGGACTGTAACTAATCTATCTCAATTCCAAGGAGTCCTTGCATTTCTTCTGGGTAAGGAAGTGAAGATTTGTGCTGAACTTGCTTACACTTGTGTATTTTAAAGGAAGTGCGGGTAACATAAGTTGTTACAAGAAAAGAGACATTTCCTTATTATGCTAAGAGGGTGCACACGCACTGGAGTGATTGTTTCACAGTGCTTCATGAGTGTAAGGGTATATCCTACTCGTTGTAATCCAAGGATTGTTTTCTTAGTGGATTGCATGGTGTTGGATTGTTTAAACCATACCAAGGACGTAGCTATTCTTATTGAATAGTGAACCTTGTAAATTGTTGTGTTCCTTTGTATGTGTGCTTTTTTGTTTCTTAGTAGGGAAGTATATCTTTAAGAGGAGACAAAGGTTGTTCTCAATATTAAGTGAACTTAAAAAGGGGTTCCACTGATTCACCTCCCCCCCCCCATCTCAGTGGTTCATTGCTCCAACTGGGTCCTTACAAGTGGTATCAGAGGGTGGTTGCCTTTGTTTTCCTTGCTGATGGAGAATCTGAATTGTGTGAACAATAAAGGCATTCCGGTATTCGATGGGAAGAACTATCACATCTGGAAGGATAGAATGCTACTGTATCTCATGTCTATTAGTTATGAAGTTCTTGAAGCTTCAATAGTTGGGTTTCCCCCCATTGAAGACAATGTTCCACTTACACCTGTTGACAAGAAGTTTCTTGAGAATGATGGAAGAGCCAAGAATGCTATATTGGATTCACTTTCTGTTAGTGAATTCTTAAGAGTAAAAGGAGTGGCCACAACCAAAGGTATATTGGACAAACTAAAAAACATATACGAAGGCAATACAAAAGTCAAGAAGGCAAAACTTCAAATATGGAGATTGAAGTATGAGGACTTGAAGATGGGAGAGCATGAATCTGTTGGGTATTTCTTCACCAGGGTAAACGATATTGTTAGTACCATTAGATGTCTTGTTGAAGAGCTGAAAGACTCTAATGTGGTGGAAAATATCTTGAGGATTCTTCCTGATAAATTCGATCCGAAGGTATCTTCATTAGAAGACAGAGACTCAGAGACTCTATCTCTTGATGATTTGCATATCACACTCATTACTTACGAGATGAGAAGGGCAAAGGATATCAAGACCAAGACAAAGGTTGAAAGAGAATTATCTTTCAAAGCCATAAAGAAGGAAAAGTCTAAGAAGATCTTGATTGAAGAATATGGTGGTGACTCTGACTTTGAAAGCGAGGTATGTAAAAATCTTAATGATATTTTATCCTTGTTTTCAAAAAATTTTAAAAGAGGCACAGGTAAATACAAGGGAAAACTTACCTTGAAGTGTTTTGAATGTGGAGGAATTGGCCACTTTGTGGCTAACTGTCCTCGAAGGAAGAATGAAGAAGACAGTGATGTAGAAGAAAGAAATCCAAGAAAATTATGGAAGAAGAAGGGTGGTAAAGGAAAGTCAGGGAAAGACAATAAATTCTTAAAATCCAAGAGAAAAATCTTCCTATCCATAAATGAAGAAGATGAAGAAAGTGATGTTGAATCCGAAAAATCAGTTGAGCATGGTGTTGAGAATACTTTCATAGCAACAGCGAATGATGAAGATTTCAGAAGCAGCTACTCGGAAGAAGAAGAAACTCAGCTTGAGATGCATCTGAAAGAAAAATTGAAGGAATGTTTAAGGAAGATCAGAAGGCTGGATAAACTTAACAAAAAGTTGGAAGATGAATTTTCCTTAGCGAACAATCAAGATAATGTTAGAAAATAACTTGAGAAAGAACTTGAAAATTTGAAGAAGTCTCTTAAAGATGAGAAAAACCAAAATGAGCACATGATAGTTAAGATGAAATAAAAATAGGAAGAATTAGAGCTCATTCAAAATAAGCTCTCAGAAGTTGAGTTAAGAAACATATGTTTTTAAAACTCAACTACTTTTGTAGGTGAAATCTCCCAATAAGAAAATCCTGAGAAAATTCAACAGAATAATAAAGTGGTTACTGTGAAGAAGAAAGATGAGAAAGTTACTTATGTGGCCAAGACCAGCATTACTGGGAACTCTGAAGTTTCAAGGAAACCTAAGTCTAACACTGGTGAAAAACAAGAAAAATCAGAATTCCAGCAGAGCAATCTTGCTAACAAAAGAATGGTTGGTGGGGCTGAAGAAAGAGCAACAAAGAAGTATCAGAACAAAATCTTTAGAGGAAGGTACTCCTTCTATGGGTACTGTTGGTATTGTGGTGGATTTAGGCATACAACAAATATGTGTTGGTTCAATCAACATTATTACCACCACCCCACAAGTTATGAAAGGCAGAGATTGAGGGGGAGTCAATATCCTTAAAGGAAGAAGAATGAAAAGGTTTTCTTGAAGAAAGTTGAGAAGAATGAAGTCAAGACAGAAAATAGGTTCCAGCCTCTGGAGACTATTTGAGAAAGGTGTGAACAACCTAGACATCTTGCAAAAGGATGTCTTGTGCTGTTACCAGCTCAACAAAAAGTTCTTAATTCTCAGAAGCTGAAGGAGAAGAAAGAAGTGAAAGTATAAAAATCTCTTTTTGTTGAAACTGCTCTAAAAGTTACAAAGGAAGAATGAACTTGGATACTTGATAGTGGGTGTTCTTCACATATGACAGGAGACTTGAAGTTGCTAAAGAATGTGAAAAAGTTTAAAGAAGGCACTGTGACATTTGGAAATGATGAATCTTTAAAAATCAAAGGTGTTGGATCAGCCATCATTGGGAAAGAAAAATTGAAGTCCAAGAAAACTCTGTATATTGATGGGCTGAAGCACAACTTGTTGAGTGTATCACAATTTTGTGATGAGGGTAACAAAGTTATCTTCAAGAAAGATGGATTTTTTGTGAAAAGTGAAGAATGTGGGGAGATTGTTACAAGAGGACAACAAACTAAAAGAAATCTGTTTGAGGTTGGAAATTCAAAAAACTCTTGTTACATGAGCTTAGTGGAAGAAAATCAGTTGTGGCACAGAAGACATGGACACATGTGTCAGAGAAATATGAGTAAGTTATCTCAAAGGGACAGTGTTCGAAATATTCCATATTTTTCAAGAAAAAGATATTGGTGTTACACTACCTTTCAGAAAGGAAATATTACAAGTGTTTTGCATAATAAGGTTGACATTTGTTCAAAACAACCTCTTGAACTAATACTTTCTGATATATGTGGGCCAATGAGAAAACAGTAAACAAATGGTGACAAGTACTTCATCACCTTCATTGATGATTTTACTCACATTACGTGTGTTATGTTTATAAAGCACAAGTCAGATGCCCTAAAAATGTTTAAAAGCTTTAGAAGGAAAGCTGAGAAAGAATGTGAGTACTCTGTGAAGAAGTTGAGAACAGATAATGGTGGTGAGTATAGAAGTGAAGAATTTGAAGACTATCTTGAGAAGCATGGGATTCAGCATGAATATAGTGCTCCATATACACCTCAACAAAATGGGGTTGCTGAAAGGAAGAACAAAAGCTTGGTAGAAATGGGAAGAACCATGTTGCTTGAACATGGCCTTACTCATTACTTTTAGAGGCAAGCTACAAGTACAACTATTTGTATTCAAAATTGATGTTACTAAAGGCCTCAATAAAACAAGACTCCATATGAACTTTTCTATGGCATTAATCCAAGTATGAATCATGCCAAATTTTTTGGGAGCCCATGCATCATAAAGAAGAAAGGTGGAAGTAGTGGAAAATTCGAGCAGAAAGGAGAAGACATAATTTTTCTTGGTTATGCTCCAGAAGGAAGAGGTTATAGATGCTTTAACAAAGAAACAAGAAGAATGGTGGATTTAGTTGATGTAAAAGTCATTGAAAATCTAGGGAATGATAAGCATGTCCAGAGAGACAATGAAGATGAGGAATATGAATTTAACGATTCTGATAAGGATGCAATGAATTGTAATCCTAATCAAGATGAAGAATCGGATTCATCCATATCAAGTGATGAGGAAGGCACATGAAAAACTTATTCAATGTTGATGAAACAAGTGCAAGATCAGAACATAATTGGTGATCAACATCACACAATTCAAACAAGAAATTCCATATCACATACTTCCTTGTATTCCAAAGTGTAACTAAATGATGTTAAAGAAGCCTTTGAGCATCCAGAATGGGTTCAAGACATGAATGAAGAATTGGATCAGATTGGAAAGAATGATACATGGGAACTCGTACCCAAGCCTAAAAATAAGAACATTATTGGCACAAAGTGGGTCTTCCAGAACAAGCTAAATAAAGAAGGTGAAGTTATCAGAAATAAAGCAAGATTGGTTTTCAAAGGCTACTCTCGGATTGAAGGAATTGAATTTGAAGAAACTTTTACTCTGGTGGCTAGATTAGAAAATATCTAAATCTTTCTTGCTATTGTTCCACAACGAGGCTACAAAATCTTTCAAATGGATGTTAAATCTGCATTTCTTAATGGTGATATCAAAGAAGTTGTTTATATTGAGAAACCATGTGGCTTTGTTATTGGGAAGAATGAATGTTATGTGTGTAGGTTGAAGAAATCCTTTTATGGGCTAAAGCAAGCTCTAAGAGCATGGTATTTCAAACTGGATACTTGCTTAAAGGAGATGAACTTCAAGAAAGGGAGAGTTGACAGCAATATGTACATCAAGGAAAGCCAATATCTTTCTCTCATTGTGATTGTCTATGTTGACGACATTATTTTTTCTGGGAATAATGAAAGAAGCTGTGAAAGGTTTGCTGAAGAAATGAAGAATGTCTTTGAGATGTCCACATTGGGTGAAATGAGATACTTTCTTGGGTTACAAATCTTTCTACAAAAAGAATTCATTTTTCTCTCCCAAGAAAAGTATGCTAAGGAACTTCTCAAGAAGTTTGGCATGGAAAACTCAAAACCTGTATCAACTCCCATCTTAGCGGGCACGAAGCTAAGCAAAGATGATGAAGGAAAATAAGTTGATCAGAAAGAATATCGAAAGATGGTTGGAAGTTTGTTGTACCTGACTGCATCAAGACCAGGTATTGTTTTTTCTGTTACCTTATGTGCAACATTCTAGAGTGCTCCTAAAGAATCACATCTTGTTGCTAGAAAAAGAATTCTCAGATACATAAAAGGCACAACAGAATTCGGAATCAAGTATAGTGGCTCAAATAACATTGATTTATTTGGCTATTCAGATGCAAATTGGGGAGGAAATGTTGATGATAGAAGATCCACATCTGGTGGAGTGTTCTTTATAGGAAAAAGTTGTGTTGGATGACACTCAAAGAAGCAAAATTTTTTGACACTTATTACGGCTGAAGCTGAATATGTTGGTGCAACCATGGCTGCTACTCAACTTATCTGTATGAAAACACAGTTGGAAGATTTTTTAGTTGAAGTTAAGTTGACCTTGCTCTTGGGCTGTGATAATCAAAGAAAAGTTAATATTACCAAAAATACAGTCCAACATTCACGATCAAATCATATTGACATCAAATATCATTTCATCAAAGAGCATTTGGAGAAGAATGAACTGAAACTTGAATATGTTTAATCTGCTGAACAAGTTGCTGATATTTTCATGAAACCCTTGCCGAAGGAATTATTCTCAAGATTGAGGTTGAACATGGGTGTCCAACCTCTTTCTCTTCAAGGATAAGGTATGTTTCTCCATCCCCTCTCTCTTCTTACCATTGGATTTTTTTTCAAGGGGGAGAAGTTTTTTGCATCATAAATCTATTGTTTAAAGAGAGAGTTATGGGTAATCTGTGAAATCAGCACTGCTTGTGTATGTGAACTATTCTAACTGTTTGTTGGAGTGGTTGTAGGAAAGAAATTGAAGTTGTTTACAGGATGTATGAGGATGAAGATATATGTAGTTGAAGATGTATTAAGTTGAAGATTTCATTTTCGCTACCTATGGACAACATGGTTTTTTCTATCAATGATTCTTGTTTCCTACAATGAGTTAGCTCACATAGGATTAGAATTATTGATAAGTAATCCATTGCTTGAGGTTACAAAGTTTGGTGATTTATGAAAACTTGGTTGACAACAAAAACCAATGGGGGATGTTTTTAGGACCAAGCTGAAGGAAGAGGTGGTTTTCATGGATTGTTTTTTGTTAATATTGAGGAAGTTTTCATAAAGGAAAGACACCTTGAATTTCTAAGAATTCAGAAGCTGGAAGTTTAAAGATTCAGAACCGAGAATATTGAACTTTCAGAACCTAGTGTTCAAAGAATTCGGAGTCTGGAATTTGGAGTCTAGAAATTGAGAAGTTCGGAACCGATAAATTGCAAATTATTGAAAGTCGGTTGATAGGAGATGTGAAGGCCCTAATTGTGACGATGCTTTGCTATTTTTTAACTCTAATTTGTGAGTATATGCAAGTACTCATAATGCAAGAAAAATTTGGGTGGTGAATTCATACCGAGATCTAGAGGAGTCATTACGAGAATTCAAAATCTCTGGTATCGATGATTGAAGAAGTTGTATCGAGAACCAAGAGTCGTTTAGAGAATCTGGAAGAGCCGTTCTGAGAACCTGAAGTTCATAGAGAGATGTTCGAAGTCGACTTGCTGAAGAAAAAGTTTGTAGCAAGAAGTTCAAAGTCGGCTTCCTGAACCTGAAGTTCGTATCCTGAATTGAAGAGTCATACCGAGAATTGAAATGGTGTCATGTCGAAGAAGCGATGAAGAGTCATGCCGAGAATTGAAAGTGATGCTGAATTCTCAAGAAGAGTAGATCTGAGAATGTGACTCCGAGAAACCTGCGTAACAAGGTCAGATCCGGAAAAGGGAAAATCTCTAAATCAAGAGAAGGGGAATAATATTTGATAATATTCTATAAGTGTTTACAAAGTCTTAATTACTCTGAGATTTCAGGATAAATTAAGATTTGGGTGAATTTAAGTGAGCGGGAAAATTATTTTGGTTTCCCTCCTAAGAACACTTTGGAGCACCTATAAAAGGAGATCAGAGTACTAAGTAAATCGATTGATGATGATGTAGTGAGATAAGATCTAATAATCTATATAGAGAAAGAAGTGTTTGGCTGACAGAGTTTCATTGAGGTTTCAATCGAAATGAGAATTTGATACTGGTTGACACTGTATTGAGTTTCTCGGATTGAAGAAAATTCGGAGTGAGGAATTCGGAGTAGAGAATTCTGAGTGGAGATTCGGAATGGTAAATCAATACTGGTTATCACCGTATTGAGTTTCTTAGACTGAGGAAGACTCGGATTGAATATTCGGAGTGAAGAAGAAAATTCGGAGTGAAGAATCTGGAGTAGAGAATTCGGAGTGGAGATTCAGAATGGGGAATTAGTACTGGCTGTCACCGTATTGAGTTTCGCAGACTGAGGAAGACTCGGATTGAATATTCAGAGTGGAGAAGAAAATTCGGAGTGAAGAATTCGGAGTGGAGATTCAGAATGGGAAGTTTGGACTGTAACTGATCTATCTCAAGTCCAAGGAGTCATTGCCTCTCTTCTAGGTAAGGAAGTGATGATTTGTGCTGAACTTGCTTACACTTGTGTATTTGAAAGGAAGTGCAGGTAACATAAGTTGTTACAAGAAAAGAGACATTTCCCTGTTGTGATAAGAGGGTACACACGCACTGGAGTGATTGTTTCATAGTTCTTCACGAGTGTAATGGTATATCCTACTCATTGTAATCCAAGGATTGTTTTCTTAGTGGATTGTATGGTTCTGGATTGTTTCCAACCATACCATGGACGTAGCTATTCTTATTGAATAATGAACCTTGAAAATTGTTGTGTTCTTTTGGATGTGTTCTTGTTTTTTTCTCAGTAGGGAAGCATATCTTTAATAGGAGACAAAGGTTGTTCTCAATATTAAGGGAACTTAAAAAGGGGTACCACTGATTCACCCCCCCCTCTTAGTGGTTCATTGCTCCAACTGGGTCCTTATAGTATACCCACCCCGCATGATGCACAAATTAAAGAGAAGAAAAATAAATCCCTACCTGGATGATCAAAGGATCGAACTTCCTCATTTCACTAAGAACAGGGGATTGTGTAAGTCACAGGAAAGATCTTCAAGAAGGAATGAGCAGGAGGGGATTTAGCACAGGCGCATGGATTATCTGAGGAGGAGGGCTCTAGGTGCACCCTAAACACTGGATTTTCACAAAGGAAAGGGCCTAGGTAAATCCAGGTTATAACATCAAATTATTTTATTACTATAATTATAAATGAATCCCTTTTAAATTAATTAACACAATTAAGGTTAAAATGGGGTTTTGCGCATTACATTTTTTGGAATTACAATTAATTTTACACATACATAGGATTTTTATTTAATGAATTGGAATTAATATTTATAATAATTGGGTATAAATTATCTAATAAATATATTTTAATTATAATAATAAACTAACTTGGTAAATAAAAATATACAAGTTACCTTGGTAAAAACTATAAAGATAAAATTGAGTAAACTTAAAGACTAAGAAATAACATGATAAAAAATAACTTTATTTTGTATGGTCGAGGTATGAATCAACCAATTAATCCCTCACATACATTATTTTTCAAGTTTTTGGGAATATGAGGTAAGTTATACCTCCCAATAGTGTTTAGATTTTGATATTTACAAGAATGTCACTCCTCCTCCACTCTAAAAGGGCACTCACTCTCCCCATTTCATAACACCTCTCAAGCCATTTGGGTCAAACAAAACCTACCAACATAAATTCCCAAATTCCATACTCTCATAATAGAAGACTTAATTTGGTCATAAATTCAACCAAGTAAGTCCTTTGTTTCAAACCAAAAGAAGATACCCAAAGAAGAGGTAATGTTCATCAATGAACATTTTTGTTTTATTTCTTCCTAAAACCCCTTAAATTATTTTTATATAATGTTTATATAATATCATAAATATATAAAATATAATTATACATTTTTATGTTATGGGTATTACCTAAAACCTTATACACTTCCATCAAATGGGATACAAAATTATCATTCATGTGTATTGCGAACTACCACCTCGTGGGTCGATGTCATTCGTTCTTCAATTACCACCTTTCAAGGATAGGTATAATGATGGATTTATAGTTTATATATGATATGTAAGATATTTATGATTTTATTAAGATTCTAAAATTTTTATATAACATGTAACGACCCGGACCTGGCCAGCCACCCAAACAGTGTCGAACAGGTCGGGTGTCACTACCTTAGGCGCACCTCCCCTGAACGCCAAAGGCTACCGACTAGCAGCGAGGGTCTGTTAGGTATAGTGGGGAGGCTATACCCTCTCAGAGGATCAAAATAAGGGTACCGGTCTGAGTATAAAAATAAAGATGCAGTGGAATGAAAGACTCAGTAGACTCAAACCAGACCCGCAGAGCAGAAGCATAACCGATATAGACAAATAGTGGAAGCAATAAATATAACAACAGTAACGGAAATAAACACAACAGCATGCTGATAACATGTAACTACTACTGAACAGTAAAACATGCATCCAAAATAGATCATACACAACTGAATATAAAAAGGACGCCAATGGATAACCAACAGTAGCTACAACAAGTAAGCATGCCGATACAGAAAAGAAAACAGAACAAAGTAAACCCCAGCTAGGCATGACCTCAAGGTCCATACCATCTCCATACAAAAACTAACGCAGCCCAACTCTTGAAGCTCACCTCTTTCCTGCATGTAGATCCATAACGTCTGCACGCGTCCCGAAGGGCCCGTGCAGGGTGTGAGACAAATATCAGTAGGATACCACCCAACGGTGCGTACCAAATATATGTGTTTAAGCAGTCATGCATTTATAAGGAAAGTAGTAAACATTACAATGCACAAATAACACAAACTCCACTGGTGCTCAACAGCCACCATGGAGTGTCACCTGCTTCGGCCAATGCCGGAATCTCTGTCATGTAACCTAGAACCATGTGCCACCTGACACCTCGTGTATCAAGTACCGACGTCCTAAAGGAAGGCCCAAGGATAGTAACCCGACACCATGTGCCTCCTGACACCTTTTTTCTCAAGTACCGACGTCCCAAAGGCACGCCCAAGAAGTAACCTGGAGGAACAACGATGCCTGCCCTCAAATCACAGTGAGCCTCAGCCCCCAACCCAATAGTCTCAATGATATCCCCTAAATCCTCCTCACCTTCCACATGGCTTTCTACGGCAAGCACCCCCAGCCAAACTACCTAACCGCAACTACGGGGGCCTCTACCCACACGAGTGGTCAAAACCACCTCATCACGGGGTATCTCTGTGTGCACACTACTCAAAGTTCTAGGTGAGCGATAATCACCAAAAATAGTACCTAATCCACCAACTCACCTAAAACCTTGTGTCCCTGCGACCATGTCGCTCATGTCTGATGGCATCGCCATCCTAGTAACCCGTGCCATGCCCAACCTGACAATCGTAATGCCTCAAGCCGACGTCCATGATGCCCAATACTGTAATCAAAACCACCCAAAGTAACCTAGGACAAGCCCAATCTATGATCCGCATCACTCAGGAATATTCGGGCCATGCCCAACACCACCCAAAGGGTCCAGCAGATGCAATTCAGCAATTGCATATATGACATATTTAAACAGAAAACATAAACCGGCAAAACAAACTAAACAGTTGAATTGCACTATGCAAGGTGTTGTCCCATACCAGCACTGGGGTCTTAAATGCCTCTAACAATTTATAACAGGCTTTAATAAATTAAACTAAATAGTTTAACACATTAATATTTCAATTAAAACCATTTTGGCATTCCCTGTCCAAAATGACCCGATGAGCAACGACCCCTCACCCGGCCCGCTCATGCAAACTGGTAACAAGGCATACCCAAAGGCATCCCATATGTCCAATAATAAATTCAATATGAAATAGAAGATAAAAAGGGTCCCGCTCAAAATACCCAAAAACACACCGAAGGTCGAGTCACCCAAACAAACACGAAAACAAAAAATGAAGTATGCACCACCTACCCGAGACTTGTACGATGCTACTCCTCCGGTAACAGGTTCCAATTCGGTCTAAAACACGGTAAATCTACAAAATATTTAAAACTGCTCAAACCCATATAACTTTTTCTAGAACAAAAATCAAACAAAAATGACCAAGAGGAATCGAGGCCTTACCGTGGGGGTTCCAATGCATCCAACCGTGATCGAATTCGACTTCGGATGAAGAACCGGGGAGTGATTGAAGATCTGGACGCCTTAGGTGCGAAGGTTCTGTCCAGAACCTCAAAATGAGGCTACTGCCCATTTTAACGAGAGAAAAAAAAGAAATTACATGGTGTGTAATTCATGACTACATGTCGTGTATATATCATTTAACTATTCATAAGATGGCTGAATTCCGCCGCCTTACTTTCCAGACCTGCCAACATGAGTACACGACATGTACCTGTGGGTACACGGCGTGTACTTGGTTTCTCTTCTATCCCTCACTGACTTACCCAAATGCCATGTATATCCCTCATACATGGCTAAACTACACGGAGTGTACAAGGGGAACATGGCATGTACCTGGTTCTACCTGGCCAACAGGCCTACACACCATGTATGGCCTCTACACGGTCGGGGGTACACGGTGTGTTTAAAACTACATGCCGTGTAGTAAGGAATTTCTACATGGTCATCACATGACATGTACTTGGAGAGCACACAGCCGACACTTGCTTTAACATATATGCGCCATGTACTTAAAAGTACATGGCGTGTAGTCTAGAGATTTCTAGAAACTTCCCATTTTCTCCAGTTTCCTCAGAAACCAGTCAAAAATTTAAACAGGGTCGGGATTTTGACCCGTTCCAAAAACCCGGGTTCTTACAATCTCCCCAACTTAACATAGCTCATCAATGAGCTATCAGATGAAACCCAAAGATGGTACCAAACATACCACTCTGTTCAAAGTAACCCGGACATCCCCGTTCTCAACGGTCCCGACTAAACTCCTCAAGGGGCTCCCCACCTTAGGAGTCACCTAACCTGGTCTCAACCCAACAAAACTTAAAGCAAACAAGGTTTAATATAAGGACCTATCCTTAAACATTACTTAATCTTGAGTTACTTCAAGAATATACATTGAGGATCTTTTCAGGTTTAGAGTTTTAGATAATTAGATCATAAAACATGCATTACATTCCACATTTAAACAAAGTGGTTACATAAAAGATAGTACTCATTTTTCCCATCAACGGAAACATATTTAAAATAAAACAAGGATTCTTTCTTGACACTTCATTGACACTATCATCACATCATGTACCTTTCCCTTGACCTGTGAAAAACATTTCAAAAACTTGGGATGAGCAAAAAAAGCTCAGTAAGGGATATAAAAATATGGAAAGGAAACATGAGTACATGTGTACATAAGAATCAATGAAATCATACTTTACTCATAAAACATAAGAACGTTAACATACCTCATCAAATCATGAATAAAACATAGAAATCATAAGACATAAAGGTAACTTGAGGCATTCATAACATTCTTACGTAGGGAGTAACCCTCTTGGTTACGTTTGGAATACCCATCACAGTATATTCCCTAAATATCTTTGGAGAAACCTTAATGTTTAACCCCTTTGCATTACCCAATGCATTGGAGAGATATATCAGGCTCACTCGCCCTTAGTTTATCACGGAACCACCCGTATTCATAATAATGCCCAAGAACCATAACATAATCGTATCACATAAAACATGCATAAAGGAAACATAACATTTCCACTTTTCAATCAAAGATATCAATACAACACATTGATATAAAAACATTATGAAAACCATTTTCAATACCAAAATAAAAGAAAATTAAAACAGGGTATTTATTTTTCTTTTTAAAAAAAATGTATCGCTTGTAGAGGAAGCCGAAACTCAAATAATGGTCACGGCGGTGGAGAAGTCGTTGTCGCCGCATATGTACGAAAAAAAAATTCCATTTTGTCATTTAGTAAAACACTTCTTATAAAAAAATATTCCTTTTGGATAAACGTAAAAGTCAAATGGGTTTATACACCGTATAAAAGAAGGTTTTGTATAAAACAAAATATGCCTCAATGAAAGGGGATTGAGACAAAGTCCCATACCTCGGGTCCGACTTGACTCGATCATTCTTTAACGTCCTGAATAATAAACTTGAGTTAATTTATAATTACTTAAGAACCTTTTTCAAGTTCATTATTCCTTTTTTATCACTTATTACCATGTCATAAACACTATGTAATTATTTAAGTTAATAACGGTCGTTTTAACGATCATTGGTACTTGAGTCAAAAATAAACTCTTTATAATTACAAGTTGATCATGTATCCATTATATCCAGAGTTATATTCATGATTTAGATATCATATATATCATATATATCCAGTATATACATGCATTTATAATATTACATAACATTTAGAGGTAAGAAATGAAATGCACCGTTCATGGAGACGGTAAGTCGTACGTACGCATGAATGCTACTTTCATTTCTATTTCATATTTTATGTAATGGAATCATAATGATATAAAGGTATATTATAATTCCAGTATAATATAATATATAATATCATTAATTACATCCTTTATACATCTCACATATGGCATTAACGAATCAAATCACTTTGAGGGGGCGGTAGTCCGCACCTCCTAAAATGAAGATATCGCGTTTACCCATAATGGAAACCATAAAGGTATGCCATAAATGAAAAATACAGAAGTTTAAGTAAAACATAAACATATTATATATCATATATAAATATAGTTTCATCTTAATGTCCACATTTGAAGGTGTTAAAATAATATTGAACAATCATCGTTTCGTGAGGCAGAAATTCGCCATCCACGGAAACAGTATGTTCTTTAACCATTAGATGTAGGTGTGTGTAAGTGTAGCTCGAATACTTCTTATAAAAACATCCTAGTATATTTAAGATACTGGTGTTTTTACAAAAGAAAGGAATAAAAACAGTTTAGAGGGTTGGAGAAGCAAAATAAAACATAAGAACACAAGAGAAGACACTACCTTTAAATCGGGTAACTCTTTTTGATTTGAGATCAAAGGCTTCCTTGGGAAGACTTCTGCCCAAAGTGAGGCTTCTAAGAGCTAGATAGGGATTTTTAGAGACAAAATGGGTAGGTTTTGGCCAAGACAAAGGCTTTGGAAGTGTGGGTAAGGTGGTAGAGGTGGGGGCCTTTTATAAGAGGAGAGGAGGGGCACTCTTGGAAAGTTGAGAAAAGATACTTTGTTATAAAATGATTTTCGGATACAAAAGTTCCCACAATTATAAATTTCAAGGATAAGGAGATAAGGGTTCTAAATAAACAAATCCAATAGGTTTTTGACAAGTGTAGGTCTTATATTTTACATTATATTTTCATTTTATTTAAATCGTTAAATAATGTGGTAATCACTGCATCATCATGGTGTCATAAATAATTTAATTTATTTAATGTCTAAAAATTATAAAAAAATACTATGATGTATGAAATATTTTTATATTTCCAATGAATATTTATAGTAAAAAATCTGACTTATATAACCCCATTTAAAAATTGTTTTAGTAAAACAACTCATGTTTGTGTCATTTTTAATTTTACATTAAATAAAAAGCATTAATGTCTTTATCTTACCCAAGTGGATCCATGGGGTCCCAAAAATATACCCATGGGTTGTCTTGGTCGGCCATGACACATCCAATAAGGGTAGGACATGTGTCTAGGTCATTTCATATTATTAAAACATTATTTTTACCTTAAACTACACTAATTACCTCTAACCGCGATTAAAAACTTAAAAGTTACTATTCACCAAAACATTATTTTAATCCCATTGAACCACATTTTACTTCTTAATGACAACCATGTATGTCGGATTTTTGAAATTCAAAACACAGAGATGGTAAAATTTCATTTAAACGAAAAATCAGTTTTTTTAAGTACCACTTAGTGGTTTCACTATTCATCAAAAATTGAAGTTTTTTAGAAAAATACCAAAACTTCACCCTAAGATATATTTGATATTCCAAATTCAAAAATGATGTCTATTTCAAAAAATTCAAAACATATAAGTTACATTAATTAATTTAATAATTAATTCCCGTTGTCAGAACAAATAGCGTGTTTTTATGAAACAATAAGTACCAAAAGATTGACACTAGTTTAAGTCCAATTTCAAAGTGAAATTAATTCCAACGACCACTATTGGATTAAATGGTAAAAATATATTCAAATTACACTTTAAGACCAATTAAAAAGATAATCTAACCATATAATTAAATTAGATGAAAAAGCAGTTTTGATGTAAAATGAAGTATTTTTCACTATTCATTAAAAAATGAACATTGTCAGAAAAATACCAAAAATTTATCCAATAATAAAGAATATTTTTATTTTGACAAATAGAGATTATAAAATTGTCAAAAGTTTGATTTAAAAATGGTTTTCCATCAAAAGGCAGTAAAACAATCTTTTAAAAATATTAGTGTATTCTATGCTTAAGATTGGATTTATTCTCATTTTAAGCCTCTAAAACACTATCTAATTCATAAATAGACATAGATAAAAATATCTATTATTCATCACTTACTTGGGATGTTACATTTACTAACCTGTTTTCTGGATGCATAGTCCTCCCGTGACGCATAGTCACCCCTGTTCCCCATTGGTGCTCCTGTGTCGCTTCTGACACCCAATGTAACCCACACCACATCAGTGTCTGCCTCCACGAGGTCCTGGTGCCTATAACCTCAAGTAACCCACACCCTCGATGCCCCGATGCCCAAGGAACCTCAAGTAACCCATATCCTCGATGCCCCGATGCCCACAACACCTCAAGTAACCCGCATCCTCGATGCCCTAATGCTACACATCTCATACATATATATATATATATATATATATATATATATATATAGAATATATCACACACCCGATATGGTACCAATCCCACTGACTAGCATCTAGTCAGTCCACACAGATCCTGTACACCCCATTGACTCAAGACAGACATGCCTCTATAGGTCATGCCAAAAAGGAAACATGGAGATCACGGCCACACTGCGGTGTACCTCTAACTATCGTCGGCTCACCTGCCTGCTCAGCCTCTGGTAGTTCCACGGCATGCACCTGGCCTGAAGCACGACTGCCTGATGACTGACCTCCCTACGGTGCTGCTCCATTCACTGGCCACTAACCCCTCAACTGGGTCCCACCGTCTCTTTCATGACCTCCGCGCACAACTGAACCTCGACTACCCTCTCCGAGTACCGAGCCTGAACCAACTCCATACGCTACAGTTTGTCCTGTTCCCTGACTACCGGCTATATGAGAAGGCTGCCTGCAAAACCTCTCCAGATGCTCATCCTATCCACATGCCTGTCACTCCTTCGGAGGCCTATCGCACTGCGCCCGAACATGTCCCGGCTGTCCACACTGAAAGAAAATCACCGAAGAACTACCACGAGGTGGTCTAGATGAATCCCTAGCTTGAATTCCCTACTGGAACTCATCCCATCCTCACTTCCTGTTGTCTGAACCGTCACCTGAAGCTGTCATCCTGCCCAAGTGAGATTTATCTCTCTCGTTTCCCTCAGCTATGAGCGCCTGATTCACCACCTCGGAGAAGGAACCCAGCCTGAAGATGTTCACCTGGACCCGAATGGCGTGTCATAAGACATCCTCGAAGCGACTCACCCTAGCTGCATCATCTCTCACCATACCAGGTGAAAAGCGAGACAACTCTGTGAAAGTAGCTGCATAGTCCATGACAGACATGTCTCCCTACTGAAGACTCAAGAACTCCCAAGCTCTCTCTTCCCTCAGTGTCTCTGGGTAGAAGTTCTCAAAGAACTTGTCCTCGAAGTCCTTCCATGTCTGTCCCTTGTGCCTACGAGCCTAAACCTGTACGTCCCACCAACGCGTTGCCAGTCCTCTCAGCATGTATGTCGCTAGCTTGACCCTCCACCCTGGAGGCGTCTAGAGCTGCTCGAAGATTATCTGCATACTCTCTATCTAGTTCTCAGCTGCCTACGGACCACCCTCACCCTAAAAAAGCGGTGGTGCTGCGACTGGAACTCCCACATCAGATATGCCATAGAAGGATCTGTACCTTGCGTGCCTCTGTCAATCCCCTACAAGACACGTACCAGGCTAGCTCAGAGCTGCTCATCAATCCATGGTTCGAATGTTACCAAACCCGGCTGTTGTCCTGCCTGCACTGGATTCTGAACCTGATCCTGTCCCTAAGCCTTTACATGCGGCTCATGCTCTACCCGTACCGAATTCTGAGCCTGATCCTACGGCATAATATCATCTCCTGCCTGACGCTCCATCGAGTTCTGAAGGAGTAACCCGCTGAATACCATAAATGGTCAGACATCCCATATATATATAACAATATATTCTACACAGATAAGGAAAGTAGTAAAAGGCAGTGCATAACAACTACCCTTACTCCCCCTTACCGTAACCCATGCCACATGGCATCCCGGCCTAATGGACTCCTTACCCACACTCAAAAGAGCCAAGTATCAAAAGTACCTCGAGCCATTCCCATCCTAACAACTCACATTGCCTCAAACCGACGACCAAGTCGCCCAATCTGACAGTTACACTGCCTCAACCATAGTACATGCCTGCTCTCATAAGAGCCAGACCCAAATATCCTACAACATGAAATTATACAAAATATAAATCATGGCATACACATTTTTACAACTAGAAATTCTACCATGAATTTCACCAATTCACATTTCAAAGCATATAAACATGTCAATTGATTTTTATTCACATGGCATTATCACTTCACAAAGAATACGTGCAATTATGAAATTGAAATACCCTAAAAATGTGCCTATCAAAAGCCAAGAAAAGTAGCCTTGCCATACCGGGCCAAGGTCCAATTCTCCCTTACCGCACCGGGTCAAGGGTCACATATCACAATAAAGAACATCACATACCAAGTGATCCACCAAGGTGGAAATCATATAAACCATAATCTGAGAAAAAGAAAAACAGAAATTCCCACCCATGGAAACTTGGTCCATCCCTCGTACCTAGGGCTGCAGGCACCCAAGAACAAGCTAGAAACCCAGTTTCAGTAACAACAACTTATCTCCACTCTACCATATCCCAAATAGTAAAACTAATAGAAATAAAAAGAGAAGTTTCAATCTCATTAGTATCCAGAAAAACACCACTACTAAATCCTTGTCACGAACCTGCCCTTTGATACCACTTTGTAACGACTCGGACCCGGCCAGCCACCCGAACAGTGCCGAACGGGTCGGGTGTCACTACCTTAGGTACACCTCCCCTAAATTCCAAAGGCTTCTGACTAGCAGCGAGGGTCTGTTAGGAATAGTGGGGAGGTTATACCCTCTTGGAGGATCATAATAAGGGTACCGGTCCGAGTATAAAAATAAAGATGCAGCGGAATGAAAGACTCAACAGAC
This sequence comes from Viscum album, assembly GCA_963277665.1. Classification (NCBI taxonomy): domain Eukaryota; kingdom Viridiplantae; phylum Streptophyta; class Magnoliopsida; order Santalales; family Viscaceae; genus Viscum; species Viscum album. Next base: position 702,002,497 of record OY728163.1, read on the forward strand.
TCAAACCAGACCCGTAGAGCATAAGCATAACCGATATAGACAAAAAATGGAAGTAATAAATATAACAAAAGAAGTGGAAATAAACACAAAAACATGTTGATAACATATAACTACTATTGAACAATAAAACATGCATCTAAAGCAGGTCATACACAACTGAATATAAAAAGGGCGCTAATAGATAACCAACAGTAGCTACAACAAGTAAGCATGCCGATACAGAAAAGAAAACAAAACAAAGTAAACCCCAGCTAAGAATGAACTCAAGGTCCATATCATCTACATGAAACAACTAACGCAACCCAGCTCCTGAAGCTGACCTCTTTCCTACATGTAGATCCATAAAGTCTGCACGCATCCCGAAGGGCCCGTGCAGGGTGTGAGACAAATCTCAGTAGGATACCACCCAACGATGCGTATCAAATATATGTGTTTAAGCAGTCATGCATTTACAAGGAAAGAAGTAAACATTACAATGCACAAATAACAAAAACTCCACTGGTGCTCAACAGCCACCATGGAGTGTCACCTGCTTCGGCCAACGCCAGAATCTCTATCGTATAACCCAGAACCATGTGCCACCTGACACATCGTGTCTCAAGTACCGATGTCCCGAAGGAATTCCCAAGGATAATAAACCAGCACTATGTGCCTCCTGACACCTTGTGTCTCAAGTACCGACGTCCCGAAGGCACGCCCAAGAAGTAACCTGGAGGAACAGAGATGTCTACCCTCAAATGACGGTGAGCCTCATCCCCCAACCCGATAGTCTCAATGTTATCCCCTAAATGCTCCTCACCTTCCACGTGGCTTTCTACGGTAAGCACCCCCAACCAAACTACCTAACCGCAACTATGGGGGCCTCTACCCACACGAGTGGTCAAAACCACCTCATCACGGAGTATGTATGTGTGCACACTACTCAAAGTTCTGGGTGAGCGGTAATCAACAAAAATAGTACCTAAGACACCAACTCATATGACACCTCGTGTCCCTGTGACCATGAAGCTCAAGTCTTATGGCATCGCCATCCTAGTAACCTGATTCATGCCTAACCTGATAGTCGTACTGCCTCAAGACGACGTCCATGATGCCCAATACCATGGTCAAAACCACCCAAAGTAACCCAGGCCAAGCCCAACCTATGATCCGTATCACTCAGGAATATTCGGGCCATGCCCAACACCACCCAAAGGGTCCAGTAGATGCAATTCAGCAATTTCATATATGGAATATTTAAACAGAAAACATAAACTGGAAAAACAAACTAAACAGTTGAATTGCACTATGCAAGGTGTTGTCCCATACCAGCATTGAGGTCTTAAATGCCTCTAACAATTTATAACAGGCTTTAATAAATTAAACTAAATAGTTTAACACGTTAATATTTCAATTAAAACCATTTTGGCATTCCCCGACCAAAATTCCCCGATGAGCAACGACCCCTCACCCGGCCTACTCACGCAAACTGGTAACAGGGCATACCCAAAGGCATCCCATAGGTCCAATAAGCAATTCAATATGAAACAGTAGATAAAACAGGTCCCGCTCAAAATACCCTAAAATGCACCGAAAGCCGCATCACCCAAACAACCACAAAAACACAAAATGAAGTATGCACCACCTACCTGAGACTCGTACGATGCTACTCCCTCAGTAACAGTCACCAATTCAGTCTAAAACGTGGTAAATCTACAAAAGATTAAAAACCACTCAAACCCATATAACTCATTCTAGAACAAAAATCAAACAAAATGGCCCAAGAGGCATCAGGGCCTTACCGTGGGGGTTCCAACGCATCCAACCGTGATCGAATCTGACTTCGGACAAAGAATCGGGGAGCGATTGAAGATCCAGACGCCTTAGGTGAGGAGGTTCTATCCAGAACCTCAAAATGAGGCTACTGCCCATTTTAACAAAAAAAAGTACACGGTGTGTACTTCATGACTACACGCCGTGTATATATCATTTAACTGTTCAAAATACGGCTGAATTCTGCTGCCTTACTTTCCAGACCTGCCGACATGAGTACACGGCGTGTACCTCTGGGTACACGGCATGTACTTGGTTTCTCTTCTCTCCCTCACCGACTTACCCACACGCCATGTATATCCCTCATGCACGGCTAGACTACATGGAATGTCCAAGGGGAACACGGCGTGTACCTAGTTCTACCCGGCCAATAGGCCTACACGCCATGTATGACCTCTACACGGTCAGGGTACACGACGTGTTTAAAACTACACGCCATGTAGTAAGGAATTTATACACGGTCATCACACAACATGTACTTTGTGAGCACATAACTGACACTCTCTTTAACATATACACGGCGTGTACTTAAAAGTACACGGCATGTAGTCTGGAAATTTCTAAAAACTTCCCATTTTTTCCAGTTTCCTCAGAAACCAGTCAAAAATTTAAACAGGGTCAGGATTTTGACCTGTTCCAAAAACCTGGGTTCTTATATAACATGTATCTTCATTCTTTCAATTTTTTGGTAATACGATAATGTCGTTCGTGTGTACGGCAAACTACCGTCTCGCGAAGCGATGTGATTCGTTCAAGATTTACATGGAATGTATTAAGGATATGTTTAATAAAAATACATGATATAAATTTAATAAAAATGATACTATAATTATAATATATATATATATATATCAATTACTTTTATTTATTTCAATACGACAAGAAAATGGGAATAATGTTCATGCGTACGTACGACCTACCATCTCCATGAATGGTGTATTTAATTTCCTATTTCCATCTTTTATAGATTATTATAAATACATATATATTGAATATATATGATATTTATATCATGGTTTACATTCATGAAATTAGGAAATCATTATCAAAGTAAGAGGACCAAAAATAACAAGCCAAAACATATACGAAAATAAAGCACTTATTACCCGAAACATAACTTCAACATGGAATTATTAATAAAAGGATAATATAAAGTCATAATAAAATCATATATAGTATGATATATATTATTATGGTTCTTTGATATATGTATAATAAACTTATATTTATTATAAGTATGGTTTTAAAGTGTACAAAGGAATTCAATACTTAAGGTAATGGGAATTCTAGTCTCACTTTTATTTCTACGAGACTTATGCCATATTCACCACTTGTTTCTTTTGTGTGGTGTATATACTACCCTATGACATGTTATATAATGTATTTAATTTATTTCATGATATTAAAAGTTTTAATTATGTTATTCTTTCACAAGGATCACGATTCAAAAGGCACTCAAGTGGTAAGGGATTTTCGTCTCACTTTTTACTTTTGTGAGACACATGCTATATTCACCACCTATTTATTATATGTGGTGTATATACTAAAAATTAATTTATTTTATTATTATTATTATAAAATATATTATTATTCACATATACATTTGAGTATCTCTCTTTCATGGAGTTTATGGTTCCAAAGATACCAAATCAGTAAGAGAATTTTGTCTCAATTTTCCTTTTTTGAGACACATGTTATGTTATGCACCTATATTCTTTTACGAGGTTTATATAATACCCCTTTGACATGTTATATCATGAATATATATATTTTAATTATATTTTAAGATTCATTTAATTTTATTATTTCATGAGGATTAGGACTCAAAGTTACCAAAGTGGTAAGAGTTTATTACTACAATCTCATCATTTATCAGGATTATTTATGATTTTGCTACCATTGATGAAATATTATGACCCATATCTCAATAATACTCATGAATTTTATTATAATCTAGTTATTAAATATATATTCAAGTAATGGTACCATTTTCACACTCTTTGGTACTTAATATAAATAATAAAATGTTTTTAAGGTAATCCGACTTTATCTCTCTTTGGTTGGAAATCTGTATTAGTTAAAACAATGTTTTATTAAAATGTTTTTAAATTATATTTTAATATATTTTTAAAGTAAAAGTATTATTAAATTTTTTATGCTTTAAAAAGTGTTTAAAATGGTTTTCAAATATCCCTTTATAAGTTTCCAAGTTTATTTTTAAAGAAAAGGGTTTTTAAAACATTTTATGTTTTAAAAATATTTTTTTCAAAGTGAAAAGGATATTTTACTCAAGAAATATTTTAAATGATATTTCAAAATGATTTTACACCTAAGATAAAATAATTTGATATAATTTATGTTTTATTGAGGATATTATCCAATGATACCCTTCATATCCTTCCTATGAATGGTCTATGTTTTGATGAACCTGTTTTTTTTTCATGAGTCAATCATGTTCAAAAGAGATTGACATGAAACCCATTTATTTTACATGGGTTAATTAGGTTATGAAAAAATAATTTTTTATGAGTTTTTATGATGATATTAAATCTATTTTTTATTTTATTCATCTTGTGGTTCATAGACATTTCTTATATTATGGGGTGACCCAAATAGCGCCAAGTAATCCCATTATAGCTCATATGACGGGGTGGCCAAGATAGCACCAAGTAAGATTGTTATAGATTATATGATGTGGTGACCTAGATAACACTAGGTAATCCCATTAAATCTTATATGATGGAGAAAACCATATAGTGCTGGGTAAGCCTGTTATAGCTTGTACGATGGGGTGGATCATATAGCTTCTGGTAAGCCTATTATAACTTATATGATGGCATGACCCAGATAGCATTGGGTAAGTCTGTTATAGCTTATATGATGGGGTGGCCAAGATAGTGCTCCAATTCATTGGGTTAAAAGTTATATCTTATGAGATAGAAATGACTAAAATAGAAAGTTAATTTAGTTCGGTAATATAGGTATAGAACATGATGTAAACCTAGTTCAGTAAAGGACGTTTTCTATTATGATGGTCTTAGTACTGAGTCTTTAATATTATGGAAATGATTTTCTATGATTATGGGTATGAAACAAATTCCATGTCTCGTTCCTATGTTTTTATCCCATGAATTATGCTCTTGATACCCTTATGATTCACGTCTTATGATCTACCAATATTTATGCCATGACTAATGTGTATAATATTTGATATGAAGGGTATGATATTTAAATGTAATGATCATGTTCTTACACACTTATATTCATGTTATTATTATATATATTTTTTATTTAACTTTAAATAAGAATATGATATCACTATTTCTTATATTTCCTTTCCCCAGGTTATGGAGAAAGGTTTTAAGTGGGATTACTAAATGGAAAGATCTTTATGGGAAACACTATATATATTTCACCAAGTTAGAAGATTGTGTTCGATGTTTCCAAAGACACTAAACTATTATGGTCCTCAGGAATGTACTTTTGTAATGTGATCAATATTAATATAAAATGATTTATTATCCATTTATGAGAAGAATAGGTCACTATATAGGTTATACTAGTGGAACATTATATTTCTTATGAAGAATAATGGATGAATATTATGGATTGAAGAGAGAAAGTGATACATAATAAGACCACTTAGCTAGTCAAATTTTTGTGGTGAAACCATAAATTTGAGTAAGATACAAGGAAAACTGAGGTTTTTATGAGGTAAAATTATCCTCATTTTTTGTATTAGATTATTATAAATTCTATGATTAAATTATTTTAATGGGGTAGAATGTAACACCCTGATATTTTATAATATATATTAACCTTTATTAAATTCAAAGAGTTTGATAATTTTATTTATATGCAACCTTGAGCTTAGATAAACCAAATTATACTATTAAAATATATGTATAAATTTTTTCCTTAATAAAATGAATAATAAATTATACATTTATTATCAATTGGTTAGAAAAAATATATATCTTTAAAATGTAAAATAGATATTTTTCATAAAAATATTTTTATGTGAAAAAAATATTTTTATCTTAATAGATTAAATTAATCACCATTGAAAAACGATTATAATTAAATTATAATATTATATCCAATAAAATTAATTAAAATTAATTTAAATATGTTTATTAATCAAGGAATGATAAAAAATTCACTTTATGCTTTAAAAATGCATTTTCTTCAAAAATGGTTTTTATTGCAATTTTTGCATGAATATTATAATTAATTTATACAAATTTTAGAAATTTTATTTAAAAAAATTGAAATAATTTTTTAAACTATTATGTAAAAATTATCTTTCAGTGAAGGTTTAGGATTTTTTTGAAAGGATTGATTTGTGAGTGAATAGTGAAAAGGCTGATTTTTTCAAAGCTGTCATTTATTTTCTTTAAGTAAAGTAATTTAAAAGTTACATTATATTTTATATTTTATTTTAAATTAACTTAATATAATTTTCATTAAACATAATAAAATTAATTCCATAGGAATCATTATTTTTCTATTTTGGTATAAATTCATTTTTATTCTAAAAAACATTTTTTTTCTAAAAACCATTTTTCGTTGTGTTTTGAAAACATATTTTAAAATTAATTACTACCACTTATACAAATTGAATATTAAAAAATGGATTTAATATTTAGAATTAGTATATTTAAATTTATTAATGATTTCAATTTCATTTTCCGACATTATGAATGGTAACCTTGGTAAAAATCTTGTAACCACAGTAAGGGTTTAAAGAGGGGTTAACCTTAGTGATATTATTTAAAATATCACAAATTACTTGATTTAATTTGATTATTTTATTATATTAATAAATTAACCATAATATATTTATATCCTTATCAATTTTGAGCCACTTTCCCATGAGAGTGATATTATTAAATTTTTAATGTTCTTGATATTTGCAAGCTTTCCACCCTCATCACTTATAAAAAGGCACATCATCTTCTCACTTTTCCACACCACTTGAGCACTTTATCTCAACCAATATCTAAAAAATACTCTACCAACATCCTTTATAAAAACTTTGTGGTTATGTTATTTTGAATATTCCCATCCAATAAAATTTAAGGTGCTTTTCAAAGGAATATACCTGAAGAAGAAATATATGTTCTTACCTACCGTTTTCCAGTTTAATTCTGCTTAAACCTCCTAAAAATGTTCTATTACCATATTAACATAATTTAATCAGTATATTAAATATAATGAGACTTTTTATGTTAATTTTGTAACCATTTTTTATCTCTTTCCCATCCATTAGAAAATGATAATGTCGTGTGTGCGTACGTGTGGACTACCACCTCCACGAAGTGATGTGATTTGTTTTTCATTTTATATTTACATGAATGGTAAAAAAAATATACTTAATTAATATATATGATATTTATAATATAATTATGATTTTTTAAATTTTAATTATTGTTTAACTTTCTTTTGCTTCATCCATCAAAAAGTGGAAACATCACTCATGCATATGTACAGACTACTATCTCTACAATGTGATGTAAGTCATTTTTCATAAACACATTATATGGATGGTTATAAAAGTGTATATAATGAATAAATATGATAATTATTAAATTAATTATATTTATTATTAAACAATAACCAAGTTTCAAGGACCATAACCATCGAACTGAAACATGCATGGAAAACAGACTAGTTTTCACCCGAATTTTCATTTTAATGAATAATTGTTAATAAAAGGGTAATTAAAAATTATAAAATAATTAAATATAGTAATTTATTTATAAATATGTTCTATAATATAGGTATAATAAATATATATTTATTATACGTGAGTTTTTAATGCGTGTGAAGTAATATGGGACTTGAGGTAAGGGTTTAGTTACAATCTCATTTCTTTTTGGGATTATCTATGATAAATTTATATTGAGGGAAATCATATGATCATTATAATTTAAAAACCATATAATTTATTATACTTTGGTTATTTATATAATTTTAATTTATTGGTATCATTTTTATCTCTTTGGTATTTAAAAAGACTGAGAAAATGTTTTTAAGAAAACCTCACCTTATTTCTTATTTTTGGGTCAAGAATCTTTCTCCTCCATGTCCATCTTCATAAAAATATTTTAATAAAGTGTTTATATTTAATTAAATGTTTGAAAAATATTATTTTTACTACCTTTTAATTTCTTTCAAATTTATTAAAATTAATATTTTAAAATGTTTTAAGTATGACTCACTTTTGATTTTTTTATAAAAGTGTGAAACAAATGTTCTCTTTTAATGTATAAGACATGAAAAACTTCTCTTGACATCATGATAATTAATTGATTTAAATATTACATTAATATTTTACATGGTTATTGGTATTTCCCAAATTTACCCAATTTTTTAGGGTTAAGCGGTCTCTTGTAGTATAGTTTGGGTTGTCGAATCCTCAGAGACCTAAGAAGAAACCTAAAGACACATATATTCTAAGAAGGAGATTTTCCACTGAAGTAGACAACTTGAGTTTGATTTTATATGGTTAAAATTAAAACTAATATACCTAATTGATTTAAATTTATGATAAAGGTTTGATCCTAGGTTATTATAAGGGATGGATTGGATGAAATTCCTTTTTAACAATTTTAATTTCTTAGACTCAAGAGTGATTCATTTAAATAGATCAAAACAACATCATAACTTATTGGTTTAATAAAAAAAACTTAATACTAATAACTTATACACTTAGAGGATAATTTTTATGAGCACTCCAAGGTAATGGTTCTTATTATCACTTGAAGTGTGTGGCCTTAAAATTCAACAAGAACAAAGAAGTATTAAGATCAATAAACAAAACTCTCAATTAAAAGAAGTGATTAAACAATAATAGAGTGATAAATAAAATCCAATATAGACCCTTTATACTACCATGTATCATACCATATGAGGTTCATCCCTCTATTGATGATATGATTTCAATGGAAGTAGGAAATAGACTTGTGAGGGAGGAATTGAAGAAGTGAAAAGAAATGAAATAACAAACACTCCACTGTTGTTTGAAAGATTTATATTTTCACTATGTTAATAAATTCACAAATTAATAAAATTGTATCAAATTGTTCAAAAAATAACATAAAATAATAATAATAATAAGTTTTATTAATAATCTATGGAGATTCAAGAAACTTAGAATTTGAGAAATGTGATTACAACATCAAATTGGCAGCATAACATTAAAATGAAAAACACACACAAAGATCCCTAAATAATTTAACACCACAAACTTAAATGGTAATTTTGGAAGACTTAGGTAGATCCTAAAATATTTTAATTTACCCCAATTAATGGTGATAGGCATAGGTGGGTGGAAAGTTAATGAAGATAAGACTTTTCCACCCTTGAAAAAAATTCGATCTAACTTGAATCCACCAAATAATGGTGCAGAAATGACCTTATAGATGGACTAATTGGGGTGGTATATAGGAGAAGAAAATGAATATATTGATTTCTACTAACATAATGTAAAATTCATCCCAATTTTATATAGGGTTTTTGAGATATAGTAGAAAAAGTGGTATGTTTTTCTGGCCACCAAATATGGCCTAGAATTTCATCTTCAGCTTGGGTCGCCTGGAACTCCCTTAAAACATTAGAATTAGCTATGAACACTATTTAATGAAATGTTCCATATGATGTTATATAACTCCAGTTAAAATTATATCATCATTGGTCTTATAACATGTTCTATATAGTAATGTTATTGGGATGTTTTCCAGATCACTTCATTGAGAATGTGTTGGCATTAAATCCACTTTGGTCATCTTCAAATGTGATTCTTTAAGTTCTACATAAGAATGAAATATTACCAATATAATGGGAAACATGAAAATTAAATATGAAATTAAAATCAAGATCATTGTTGGATTAGCAATGTGTATCAAAACATACCAACTAATAGTGCACTTTAAGAAAGAATTGCAATCATGATTTTAATTATGTTCAAGTTGTAAAGTGCACTAAAAATGGTGTTTATGAATAATAAAGAACGTGAATATTATAATATATACAAAGAATATTATAATATTTCAGTGTCTAATCACACCCCCAACTTGAGTTTTACTATCCCTAAGCAAAATATATCTCAAAAATATGAAATTCAAATTCCCTTTTCCAAAAACATTTTAATATAGAATGCTCACCAAAATACATCATACCAAAGAATTATGAAACCTATAAACACAAGATATGTTCACAAGAATATCCCAATCTCAATCCCATTATTTTTTTCAAATTCATCGCCACATTTCATCCAATTTTAATTAAACATGATGATGTATTTTTCATCACAATAGACATGGGGGTTCAGCTTTATTCAAGGGGAAAATATGGAAGCACTAGGTGGAGTCACATTTTAATATTAATATGATTATTTTTTATTTTGTTTTATTTTGTTTTATTTTGTTTTTTTGTTTTGTTTTTGTTTTGTTTTTCACTTTTTCTATGGTAATTAAAATTGAACTCAATCAAGTGAACCCCTATAGTGAGACTTTACCGATGACTCCCAGGCTCAAAGACCTTAGGTAACCAAGTGAAGCTCACATAATAAGATATAATATTATGTTAAATCAATACAAAAATTTAAATTACAAAAAATAGAGATAAAATTTACAATTATGGACCAGAAAACTATGGATTCATGATCCCCAAGTGTCGAAAGCCGCACATTAGGTCAATCCATTCGTCTACATGCAATTATATATTTTTTATTATTTTTTGAATACTCGTGTTAAAATTAAAATGATCACCAAACCTATGTCATTTATTATGGGACCCCAATAACTCAAATTAATACCCCCCAATCCAAAGGACACGTGTTGCGAATTTTTTTATTAATTGGATGAAAATTTAAATCCTAAAAATTCACATTAGAAATCCACACTTTAAAAAATCTATGCTCATGAACTTGAAAATGGATTAAAATTAGAATAAAGGAATGCAAAATTATTTGATATTCAGTTTCAAAGTTTTCAATGTGTATTATCATGTTCAAATTTAAAGATTTTTTCCCTTCCATTACATGCATTATTTTTCATTATTTTTGTTTTTCTTTATGAACATAAAAATAATTTTTTTATTTCATCCCCCTAACTTAGAATAACACTGTAACTAGTATTTAAATAAAAGAAAATTTAGAAGGGGGTATAGATAGAGGACAGTAGTTCAAAAATTAAAATTTGAAAATGAGTCATGGAATAATGTCACCTAGTGGTATAATGATGAAGGTCTTGCCACAACAAATTTATCCTTTGGTCCCCATGTAACTCATGGACCTCCCGTAGAGGATGGTAGAATGGTGTGGAATTTCTGGATGTATATGATTTCCATGAAAAAAAACTTCAAACTCAAAAGACCCTTCTTCTCACACACAAACAAAATTAGAAACCATGGAAACCCTAAGAGGTTCCCTTAACTAAGAACAAAAAAATAAAAAAAAATAAAGGAAATAAAACATAACTGTTTATTTTGAAACTCAAAACCTTGTTTCAATGTATATGTAAAGTATGGTTTGCCTCATAGAAAGCACTTTGTTTAATGTCTTTAGCATGGAATGGACCCTAAATCTATCAAATTTTTTCTATTTTATAGGTTTTATCAGTTAGCTCCTACCCACGTTCATATTTATTGAATGATTCAATGAATGGTTTTAAACTATGACCATTGACTTTGAAGATCTGGCCAATAGTGGTATCCTGAATCTCTACTTCTCCATAAGGATACACATGACGCACTACGTAAGGACCTAACCATCTAGACCTTAACTTTCTTGGGTGTAAATGAAGTTTGGAACTATACAAGAGCATGAATTTTCCCGGTTCAAAGTGTTTGACTTTAAGATTATTAAATTTATAGGTTTGAACTATAGATTTTTTGATCCTTGAAGTTTCATAAGACTCCATCCTAAGTTCCTCAAGTTCATAAAGATGTAATTTCTTCTTTGTTTCAGCTAAATAAATGTCAAAGTTCATTTTTTTGATTTCAAAAAAGTCCTTATGTTCAATTTCAACAGGTAAATCTAATTATTTTACATAAGCCAACCTATACGGTGACATTTCTAGGGTATTTTTGAAAGTAGTGTGATATGCCCAAAGGGTATCCTAGAATTTCTTGGACCAATATTTCATAGAGGGATTAACAGTTTTTTTCAAGAATTTGCTTAAATTCCCTATTTTCCAACTCATCTTAACCACTGGTTTTAGGATGGTTGGAAGTGGAAACTTTGTGAGAAATATCTTACTTAAACATGAGTGATGAGAAGAGATGGTTTCAGAAATGGGTTCCATGATCACTAATAATAGCCCTAGGAATTCTGAATCTAGAAAACATGTTCTCTTTCAGGAATCAGATCACAACTTGATGGTCATTAGAATTGGTGGGAATGGACTCAACCCATTTTGAGTCATAATCAATAGATAATAATATGTAGAGATATCCCATAGAGATTGGGAAGGTCCCCATGAAATCAATTACCCAACAATAAAAGATTTCGATGACCAAAATGGGTGTAAAGGGAATTTGAATCCTTTTGGTTATGGATCCTAATTTTTGACACTAAGGATAACTTTGGAAGAATTTATTAGAGTCTGTAGTGTGGTTAGTCTAGTATAAACCACTTTAGAGGACCTTTATAGTGGGTTTTTGTGTGAAAAAATGGACTCCACATGCCTCTCCATGATATAATTTTTGAATGGAATCTTGCTCAGACTTGGGAACAAATCTCCTATTGATTTGATCAAGACATAACTTGATGAGGTATGGGTCATAAAACACATAGTGTTTGAAATCAAAAATGAGTTTTCTATTAGCTTGGGTCTCTAGTAATTTTGGAATGTCACCCATAACCAAATAGTTTTCTATGTCAGCATACCATGGGAAATCACTCACATAATAGAGGTGCTCATCGAGAAATGAATCAGACATAGAAAGGTGATTTGATTTTTCTTTTAATTCCATCATAGAGAGGTAATGAACTAAAACATTTTAAACACCCTTATTTTATGGTTAAATCAAACTCTTAAAGAATAAGGACTCACCTAATAAATCTATCCTTAGCATGTTGTTTTTTGAAAAGGTATTTCAGAGTTGAATGACGAGTGAAGAAAATGATGGGGGATCCTAAGAGATATGACTTGAAATTAACCAAGGAAAAGACAACATAAAGTAACTCTTTATAAGTGGTAGTGTAGTTTATTTGTGCATAATTTAATGATTTACTTGTATAAAAAATGACACATGGAGTTTTATCACAAAATTTTCTCAAGACAGCTCCTACAGCGAAGTCACTCGCTTCACATATGATTTTAAATGGAAGTTTCTATTTTGGAGATCATATGAAAGGTTGAGAGATAATGAATGAATTGAGTGTTGAGAATGATTCCTCACATATTTCTGTCCATATAAATGGATCATCTTTCACCAAAAGAGCACAAAGTGGTTGGGAAATGGAGCTGAAATTCCTAATGAACCTTTTATAGAAACTAGTATGTCCTAAGAAGGACTTCACTTCCTTGACAGTTTTAAAGAAGGAAGGTGATGAATGATATCAATTTTAGCTTTATCAACTTCAATATCTCTACTAGAGACTAGATGGACCAGAAAAAGTCCATATTTTACCATGAAATGATAGTTTCCCCAGTTTAGGATGAGATTCTTATCCTCACATATAGACAAAACCCTTTCAAAATTTACAAGTAATCCCTCAAATATATCACCAAATATGGAGAATTCATAGATAAATACCTCTAAATAATCCTCCACCATGTTAGATAAGATTCTCATCATGCACTGCTAGAAGGTACCAGGGGCATTACATAACCCAAGGGGCATGTGCTAGAATGAAAAGGTGATGAATGGATAGGTGAATTTTTTTTCCTTAATCCTATAAGGATACATCTATTTGATTATATCCTGAGAATCCATCTAGGAAGTAGTAGAAATCATGACCTGCTACTCGCTCGAGGACTTGATTAATGAAGGGAAATGGGAAATGGTCTTTATTAGTGAATGATTTTAACTTCTTATAGTCAATGTATACTCTCCATCCACCACCGAACCTTGTGGGGGAGAATATCACTATCCTCATTAGTGATCACAATGATTATAGCCTTCTTTGTAATAAATTTAATTGGTCTTACCCAATCACACTCAACAATGGGGTAGATGATACCCACTTTCAACAACTTAATAAGTTGTTTCCTTACAAAATACATAATATTGGGATTGAGTCTCTGCTGAGGTTGATAACATGGTTTGGATTTAGATTTTAGATCAATCCATTGAGTTCTAATGAGTGGGATAATCCCAGGAATATCATAAAGGGTCCATATAATTGCTTTCTTATGCTTTCTTAGGACGTCCATAAGCATACTCTCTTGATTGGAATCAAGATAGAAAGAAATTACAACAAGAAACGATAAATTTTCCTCTAACAAATCATACTTGAGTGATGAAGGTAAAACCTTAAATTTGATGTTTTGTTTTTTTATCACTTTCTAAAGAAGGATGGTAATTTGTATTGAACTTGGTTTTATTTTCCAAATTTCTTGACAGAATTGGTTCCTTGTGAATAGAATTTTCAGCCACTAAATTGGCCAAATAATTTTCATGAATGGGTATGGACTCAATGTTTTTGATTTCACCAATGGTATCATTGATTGGTGATCCAGAAAAAACATCAAAGGATTCATCTAAAATATATTAAATCCAAGGAGACAAATTTACTTCATGTCAAAAAAGGAAATCAATATCATCTTGACTTAAACATCCTTCAACAATTCCTTGATGATTCTATGTTTCACTATCAACACTACCTATCTAGTTTACCTCATGGATCTATTCATCATCCCCAATTCAAGAGTTTTCATTATAGATATTCTGATTGAGGCTCATGTTTCCAAAGGTTATTGTCATGTTACCATTCCTAACTCGAATGAATGAGTTTATTGTTTCTAATAAGGTATGAACAAGGATGATGGGGTTTGCTCCATAGAGCCTAATATTGGGTGATTTTCAAGGGTAATGAAGTTAGTAGGCTAAATGAAATTTTCAAATTTTACCATGACATACTTTAAGATCCCCTTAGGAATTATAACACTATGATTAGTGAGTGTAAGAGTGACAGATGCGGGTTGGAGTTCCTCGAGCCCTAACTGACAATACATGGCATATGGAATGAGTTTCACACTAGATCATAGATCAAAAAGGGTTTTGAAAACTTTTTTATCTCCTAACTTAATGTTTATGTATATAAATCTTGGATATTTCAACATAGGAAGAATGGTCCCTTGAATGGTGGTCCTCACATTAGTATTCAAAAGGAATTGGTTTTGATGTGAAATTTTCCTTTTAAAAGTTCACATGTCCTTAAGCTACTTTGAGTAGGTAGGAATGGTTTGGATTTCATCAATAGGAGGAATTTTTATCTTAACTTGAGATAAGATTTCCCTCAAATTTTCATTTAGTTATGGTTTATATTTTTCTCCCATACATTGTGTGGGAAGGGAGCAGATTGTTTGATTTTTTGGTGAGGTTGTGGTTCCTTTAAATTATCATTGGGTTTTTTAAAATCTAATGGTGGTTCTTCATCATTTTCATGTGACGTTGAAGCTTTCTATGGTTCTAGAATGGTTTGTTCAGATTTTTAGTGGATTTCCCACTTCTTAAGATAATCATTGCTTTTAGTTATTTATGAGATGTTTGTGTGTAACCGGATTACCCCCTTAATTTTGAGGATGGTACCACCTGATTAGGCATGGATTCCATTCAAGTTTTAATTTATTTTAGTTCATGTTTAATGTATGAGACTTCTGAGTTAATTTTTGTAGGTATTGAGCATGCGGCAGAATCCCCAAAAGACTAGTTTTTAAATTTTTTTACCGAAAAACAATATGAACTCCTCAACATTGGTGAATCCATGTCTGGATTAAGCCAAGTATCACATATGAAGAAGATTAAGCACAAAATTAAAACTATAAAATACATGGTTTAGATCTAAATATGTGCTCGACGTCTACTTTTTGTTGTAAATCAATGCTCGAAGAATCCAAAGTTGAATTCCTCTAGATCATCCACACGTGATTCAAAAATCCATGGGAGCACTGATCGTCAAAATTTAGATGCTAGTGTGGAGTTCTGATGACGCCTTCGATGCTCTGACGATTACCACATTGCCTTGCTCATGATGCCTGAGAGAGAGCTTGATAAAAGATCCTAGATCCAGAGC
Source organism: Viscum album (assembly GCA_963277665.1). Classification (NCBI taxonomy): domain Eukaryota; kingdom Viridiplantae; phylum Streptophyta; class Magnoliopsida; order Santalales; family Viscaceae; genus Viscum; species Viscum album. Next base: position 702,018,557 of record OY728163.1, read on the forward strand.
CTCTCTCTATAGAACATGGGAGAGAGAAGAAGAGAGATAAAGCCTATGAATAGTCACAAGTGAATTACTCTAATCTTCTATTTATAAGGTGTTAAGAAAATACTCAGTAATTCCTTCCCGGCCCCCGAATAATTAACACTCTATATAAAAAATACTTTGAATACTAAATTGAGTTATGAATATCATTTATTATAATTATTATTATCACTTTCCTATAATATAATAAATATATAATGTGATAATAATTGAGTCATTAACTCAAATTTTCATTCCTACAAATATTAAATGAACCTTAAATACTAATATTCGTTCAATTAATATTTTTCATGTATTTACTCAAAAACTTATAAATATATTTAATAAATAAATTCAATTCCAATTATTCTTAACTTTAATAATATGAATTTATTTATTTCATTGGTGATCATATCTCCTTGGAAAAATCCTGGACCCTAGTGGTGGGGCTCACCATGTCCAATATACATATTCAACTAAATAAGGCGGATTCTTGAATATTCTATTGTGTGTGACCATCTAGGCCCTTATCTCAATAGTAGTGAATATCATTAATAGACCAAGAGTGGGATCTAGAAACCCATAATGTCCCCCTAAAGAGAAAAGTATTTTCACAAAAATGACAACCAACCTATGAACATGTACCGTGTAATATAATCTCTTTGTCTTTAATATCTCATAAAGTAGGGCACACACCCATGTCATCACCCTTTTCTTTCTTTATTGTTTATTGATCTAACTACAAAAATTTACCATCGAATTTCATGGACATGGTATTATAAATGTACTACCATCCGGATCAACATGGATCGAGATATATAACTTCCTCAACCAGGAAGTGACAAATCCTTTCTTTACTATTCAACCAATGTAATGTCATCAATGATGCACCCACCACAAGCTACCTTTCCATGATTTCATTATCACAATTTTTTACTTACATAAAAGTATGTGACCAAATGAAATATATTGGTAATGATCTCATGTTAGGAGACCATTACACATGTTCATATATAAGAACATCCAATGACACCCAAAACATGTGGTGTTCCTATTTGTAGGTCTGTCCTCATGATCTCACTACTAGATATCACCAAATGTGAACTTCATGAGAAGAAGTCTTAATGCTTATGAGCCCCAAAAAAATGATAGTCAAACATATACCGTGTCCATTTAGTAATATGCATCTAGACCATAGGACCATAGTTTAAGATTAATTTCATAGCATCTTGAGGTTCTCATTATAGACTGGGATCTGCTATAACCTTTCTATAAGATAATTAATCTATGGACATTACCATTAAATAGTGGGTGCAAAAATATCTACACTATAATTGTAAGTAATAATCATGTATAGATAACTTGTATACACGATATGGTAATCAAAGGTACTACATAGTTGGGTCTAGGGCACCCACTATTACAATAATACCACTTTCACTAGATCCAACTTGATAACAAAACTTGTTAGCTCTCACATGATAAAGATCATGTTTATGCTGAGTCGTGACTTTAGTTGTTGGGCCTTCCATGATTCCGTCGCATGGAATATCTATTATTTGTGACCTCATATCCTTGAGAAAAACTTCTCAAGAGATGATATCCCAAAGTATATCTTTTTTATCCACTGTCAAAACTTTAGATCTTTTCTAGTAAGAATATCATAATTTAAATTATTGTAATACTTTACTAACCAGGTTTGATTACAATAACTTTAACAAATAATTGCATTCAACTACTTCTTAACTTCCATAGAAGATTCAACATACTAGGAATTTGTAGGTATGGATGCCATTGGATTATATGATCTTGTCTTGCTCATAACCTTATCCTAACTGTGATATTAGATCACATGGATCTAAGGAATCCTAGTTTTTTCCCCCTGAAAACTAGTATCCTTTCTTCTCCACTTCCCAGGTATATATCATTTGTACTCACTGAAGTACAATTAGATAGTTCTTACTACCACTCTTATAGTTATCTTAGATATAACTGATATTTTCCTACTATCCTGGCAATATCAATTCTTGTATATATCATAGAATATGTGATTAATCCATCACTTGAGCGTATGGATTTAAACTAACCATGTTAATCTCCTCCTATGTCATAGACATGTCAACCTGAAGAGATATATTCCATGTGACATTAGTAACAATTCTTCTCTTGAATTGTTAAAGCTTGTATTTTTAAATACCATGTCACTATATATATGATTGACTAGGTTTAAGAAACCTTTAGTTCTACCTCAGTAGATCTAGTTACCTATAACTTAGGTTTCTACTTTAAGTAAATCACTGGAGAATAAATTTCATTCTGATCTTAACTAATTGTAAGACCAATATAAATTTTCCATATGTTGTCGAACATATTTCACTTGGAAAACTATGGTGCTCCCACTAACCTATGGTAGAAAAATTTAAAATATTTATTCCAAATGTATATTCTATGATCATGTTGCTTACTTCAAACCTAAACTGAATATCAATAACTTACAACCATTATTAGCATTCTGTGATGTGATCATCCCTTACTGGTTATGTCATATAGATGCCTTCCATGTTTTCTGGTCATGAAATATAATGCTCAATATAATATGATCATATAAAGTAGTTATGACAAGTAAAATTCTAATAGATTTAGGTATAATGATCTGGTATTGCCAATCGAGCCTTATTGGTACTACACTTGTACCATCCATGTATCAACTCACTTGAATACCCGCCATAGTATTCAAAATAATAAGTCTCTTTTCACTTTGATACATAGAATCCATTATTGAATTTTAATTAAACTTTCCAATCTTAGATATTTTCTATATACTGCTTACTTGTAGGAGTTATTATTCACAATGAATAATATATCACCGGACACAGTGAATACAAAAACCATCACTATGGTTTTATCCTTCCTACACAGTATGTGTCTCTGGAAAATACTCTATTCCATATATGCTTCTGGAACTAGTTCTTATAACAACTATACGTGCATCTCTAACATTTACTAAAACCAAGTCAATCTAGATCTCACTCTCTCTAAAGAGATGTACACCCTTATATAAATGTTGTCAATCACTTGACTACTACTTTTCTATCTTAAGAATTTATGTAATATCCTAAGAAACCATTAGGATAATTACAAAAGATACACAATGTGTTTATACTTGAGGTAAGTTTGTTTATGTCCTAACAAAATATTTTCGTCTAAAAACATGTCCTTATGACATAATGGATTTTCATCATATTATATCTCATATGATACCTGTTTTATTGTTATATTTGGCATATGGTTATGTGATATCACCATTATTTTCAAAGAAAGTCTTGAAATATAATGGAAGTTTCTGCAAGTTTCGACATTGATTCTACTTACATCATTAACTCTGATATATAAAATGCATGTTTAAGAATTACTCCATACTACTTTTTGTTGATCAATGTTAACATGTAAGACTTTATCATTAAACCTACTCATTAACATCAATTTCATGATGTAGATAAGGTAATTCACATTTAGTAATTACTCCACACTACATTATCATGATCGATGAATGCTTGGTTAAGATATACTTCAGCATGCTGACTCGAAGTAACTCATATCTTCTGACCATGAATATACTTCACTTTTACCATTTCTGAATTACTTAAATGAATCTTATAAAGTATATAAACTCTAGCTTATTCTTGTAATAGTTCACGCTCTCTTTATGAACTAATTTTGAAATCTTTGTGACATACCTTTATGTCTAAAAGTTTCTTTGACCAAATTAAATACGTCAATAACCTCCTCTTAATATCCAACATCATTATCGAGACTAAACTTCCATAGTTTTATTTCATAATATGCAATGAAAATAACCTCCTCTTAATATCCAACATCATTTTATTGAAGGAAATTGTGAATGTGATTTTGGAGTTACTTTCCATTGGAATTTTTTTCTTGTATTTCAATTTATTATCCATAAGAATTAAAGATTAAATATTCTTATATCCTTGGGGAACCTTACCTTTATAGGTAATGAAACGTTTACTCAATACTTTTTCATTTTGTAACTTAAAATGATACTTGAGTAAATGGGTGAAAATGATATTAGAATAGGATGTATTGAAAGATCATAACCCAACTTTCAATTTACACATGTTGCTGTAATAAACACCCATTCATATCTTGCTTCACTTTCTCCTCATATACATCACGAAGATAAGACTACATGTTATATCATCCTTGTCCTGATGTAGTAACCATAACTAGCATCAAACGTTGATGATAACATTATAACATAACCATCATATGATTAACACATGAGTCTCCAGTAAAAATACTTCTCACCCTCTCTTCAGGAGGTGACTTAACATGTGTTGGGGACACTAGCACCTTGAGTTTCCTATATGATAGTATTATGCACAATCACTTATAATATTCTTGGATACTCATTTTAGTGTGGAAATATACTTTTTCCATTATTTATCGCAGTATTACTTGTGGTATAACATTACATTTTTCCAAAAAATTAAAATTCTAGCATATTAAAACTTTTTTATCGCGATTACTAGTTTATACATATTTGATTAAATAAATAAATCATTAAATGTCTCCCACTATTTTATCAAATTCTAGGAACCCTCTATGATTGAATCAGAATATTATATTGCTTGAGAATTATAGTGGTAAGGATCCCCGAACCACCCTCATAGTCTATAAGCCTTGGTTACGCCATTACTCGGAGGGTTCAACGTAGGCGTTTGGATGACCAACCACATTAACTCGTAGTTCCTTGATCTGTTGAGTGAAGTCTCAGCTTCTAAAATCATAACTTGATTTACTCAACACTTTCCTCTAAAATTACTAAAGGCTAGATTTAGCTAATTCTTTGCAATAATTTTAGTTAATTCATCCCACCACTCTCATAATAAATCCCTGACAGTAAGAGCCACCCTCAGTTTTAGCTTGACAAGCACCCCAAACACCCATTTTTGTCTAAATTTAAATGATGGAAGGTGATTGTGGCTTAATATTTCTTTGATGGTTTTATTGTTTTTAATGTGAAAAAAGAAATAATTTTCTACTTTCTAAGAATTTACTATGTGAACACTCTTAGAACTGACCATACAATAAATATAAAAATTCATTGCGTCACATGTTCATTTTATCTTGCATGCCTGTTTATTATTCTATGTGTTCGCATGTTAACTACACACACACACAAATAATAAACCATGAAAAAAATAAAATGGCGACATGATCATGATCCAATTCTAATGGTTGATCGATTGAGTGAATAATGGACCAATCTAGACCATAAGAGATCTTCCTTGAGTCGTGTCGCTAGAGACTCGAGTTGTAGCACCTCTCATCCAATGCATCAAGCTTCTGTCTGGTGCGTCGTCAAAACTTGGCATGAAGTGTGTCACTACTCATCTTGTCATTACAACAGTACTCACACAAAGGCAAGGGGATATCAGGAATATAAAATACAAATCAAAGAATGGACACACATGCCCTAATACATATAATGACCCAGACAACTCAAAGATCACCATAAAAATAAAATTAATTATTACAGAACCATTTTAATAAATTAATTAAATAAATGAAAATGCACCAAACATGCATTGGCCGGTGAACAGCTCATGAAAAGTCAAATACGCTTTAACTCTCATATTTAAAATTAAAATTAAACTTGCATTAAATAATTTCGGATGTATTTTATTGAATTAAAAATATCACTTAAAATTTTAATTCAATTATTTTTCTGCCGTTCAGTCCCACTAATTAATTTAATTTTAAAACCAAGAATTAAATTAATTAGTTAATCTAATTTAGTACTAAATTAAAGTAACTACATCCACACTATTTAAACCAAAATTTAATATTTAATTAATTTAATTTAGAACCAAAATTAAATTAATTAAATTAATTATTTTTTGATTATTTAAAATTTATCTGGTCTCTGAATATCACAAGAAAGGCCTCTATGGGCCGGTCCAAATCCGCTCAAGCCCAGTTTGGGCATACAGACCCCATATAGGGGTGTTATGGGTCAAACAAGTCCATCGAAGCCCATTCTTGGCCAGGTCGACCCGCCCAAACTTGTTTCGTGATCCAAATATGTGTAGATCAGTAGCTCGGGGTGGTCAAGGATGCATCCACATGATTTGGGTTAGATGTTGCCTGGGGTTCGGCGGTTCCAGCGGGTTCATTGAGACTGGTTATTGCATTTTGATGCAATGTGACACTAAAATGTCATTTATTTTAAAACATCACTAGATGAAGATTTGAAATAAGGTAAAGACAAGAATAATATGATTCCATATTCAATCTCTCAAGATATTAAAAACATGATAATGAGTTTTCTAGGCATGAATGAATCTATGGTTTAGATTTAATTATTTCTTACGGTATAAAATTTTCCACCGCAATCAATTAATAAATATTCGACACATGGAACGCGCATTGTAATAAAAATTCTTTTTTAATTCTCTACATCAGATAATCTCTGTTTTTTCATTTTAAGATAATTGAACTTTTATTAAAAAAAAACTACTGACTGGATTAAAAAAATAATTTAATTACAAATAAGAGAAATTGACTGGTGCGACAGGCCTGATTCGTTTGCAAGCAAGCCATTTATCTGAGTTATTAAAAATAAGAAAAACAGATAAATGTTTTCTGTTTAAATAGAAAAATCATTAATAATCAGCTTCAATAAAACCCGCAGGAATTAATTAATTGCAAGTGCCAAAATCGGCTAATTTTTTATATGGGTTTTAGAAAAACCAAAATTAGGTAAAAGGGTATAGGGTTCGAATATTTTTAAAAATGGGTCCGAGATGCGTGAACCCCATTCACGCATCCTACAGTAACTGTTTTTTTAAAATTTTTATTTTTATTTTTTGTTTTGTTTTGTTTTATATATATATATATATATATATACATATATATACAAACAAAACATAAAATTCAGCAGAATTTATCTGCTATTTAATATCCAGCAGAACTGCCATTACAGCAGTCTGGATTCTGACAGAAACCATCACCCAGGGCTCTCTTTTATAAGAGGGCTTGCCCATGAAATCATACTGCATTTCCGATGTGGGATTCAGGTTCTCTTTTCCTGTACAGAACATTCTACATTTCCGATGCGGGATTCTGTTTCAAGTACGTGACTTTGAAAGACTGTAAAATACAAACTATACGACCAATATAAATGAAACTTAAAACATGGATTAAACATATAATAAATAGTTGAAAATGAAAAGAATTTCGTAAAAAGGGTTGATGAATAATAATTTATAAGCTTTCAAAACCACCAACTTGAAACTTAAAAAAGTTTCAAGTACGTGACTTTGAAAGACTATAAAATAAAAACTATAAGACCAATATGAATGAAACTTAAAACATGGATTAAACATACAAGAAATAGTTGAAAATAAAAACAATTTCATAAAAAGTGTTGATGAATAATAATTTATAAGCTTTCAAATCCACCAACTTGAAACTTAAAAATGTTTCAAGTACGTGTCTTTGAAAGATTATAAAATACAAACTATATGACCAATATGAATGAAACTTAATATACGGATTAAACATATAAGAAATAGTTGAAAATAAAAAGAATTTCATAAAAAAAATTTAATGAAAAATAATTTATAAGCTTTCAAAACCACCAACTTGAAACTTAAATACGTTTACGTGCCTTTGAAAGCCTATGAAATACAAACTATAAAACCAATATGAATGAAAATTAAAACATGGATTAAACATATAACAAATAGTTAATTAGTAATATAATTATTAATTAGTTAATAATTAATATAATTATTAATTATTAATTACTAATATACAATAATTAATTAGTTAATTAGTAATATAATTATATAATAGTTAATTAGTTAATTAGTAGTATAATTATTAATTGATAATTACTTAGTTAATTAGTAATATAAATATTAATAGTAATTATTAATTATAATTATAATTATTAATTATTAATTATTAATTATATAATAATTAATTAGTTAATTAATAATATAATTATTAAATATAATTATTTATTATTTATTATATAATACTTAATTAGCTAATTAGTAATATATTTATTAATTATAATTATTTTTTATTTATCTATAATTATTAATTAGTTAATTTGTAATATAATTATTAATTATAAAATAAGTAATTGATTAATTAGTAATATAATTAGTGATTATAATTATTTATTATAATTATTAATTATTAATTATTAATTATTAATTATTAATTATATAATAATTAAGTAGCTAATTACCAATATAATGATTAACTATTAAAAATTAATTGGTTATTTAGTACTATAATTATTAACTATAATTATTATATATTAATTAGTAATATAATTATTTATTATAATTAGTAATATAATTAGTAATTATAATTAGTAATATAATTATTAATTATAATTAGTAATTTTTAATTATATAATAATTAATTAGTTAATTACCAATATAATTATTAATTATTAAAAATTAATTATATATTAATTAATTAGTTAATTAGTAATATAATCATTAATTATATAATTAATAATTATAATAATAATTAAAAATTATATTACTAATTAACTAATTAATTATTATACAATTAATTATTAATAATTAATAACTAATAATTGTAATGAATATTTATAATTATTTATTATATTACTAATTTACTAATTAACTAATTAATTATTATGTAATTAATAATTATATGTTTAATTCGTATATTAAGTTTCATTCATATTGGTTATATAGTTTGTATTTTATAATCTTTCAAAGACACGTACTTGAAACATTTTTAAGTTTCAAGTTGGTGGTTTTAAAAGCTTATAAATTATTATTCATCAACACTTTTTATGAAATTGTTTTTATTTTCAACTATTTCTTGTATGTTTAATCCATGTTTTAAGTTTCATTCATATTGGTCTTATAGTTTTTATTTTATGGTCTCTCAAAGTCACATACTTGAAACTTTTTTAAGTTTCAAGTTGGTGGTTTTGAAAGCTTATAAATTATTATTCATCAACCCTTTTTACGAAATTCTTTTCATTTTCAACTATTTATTATATGTTTAATCCATGTTTTAAGTTTCATTTATATTGGTCGTATAGTTTGTATTTTACAGTCTTTCAAAGTCACGTACTTGAAACAGAATCCCGCATCGGAAATGCAGAATGTTCTGTGCAGGAAGAGAGAACCTGAATCCCACATCGGAAATGCAGTATGATTTCCTGGGCAAGCCCTCTTATAAAAGAGAGCCCTGGGTGATGGTTTCTGTCAGAATCCAGACTGCTGTAATGGCAGTTCTGCTGGATATTAAATAGCAGATAAATTCTGCTGAATTTTATGTTTTGTTTGTATATATATGTATATATATATATATATATATATATATATATATAAAACAAAACAAAACAAAACAAAAAATAAAAATAAAAATTTTAAAAAAACAGTTACTGTAGGATGCGTGACGCATCTTCCCGGGGTCAGTGATGCGTGAACGGGGTTCACGCATCTCGGACCCATTTTTAAAAATATTCGAACCCTATACCCTTTTACCTAATTTTGGTTTTTCTAAAACCCATATAAAAAAATTAGCCGCCAAAATCCCACATAACAAAAAACGCCGGCGTCAGCCCCACTCGCCCCTCCTTAAAACCATGACAACAACACGAGAGATGGATGCGAGGCAGCGTGGCACCACAGGGAGGTGGCCGAGCCGGTGGGGACCAAACAGGAGACAGATCAGGCAGAGGATGACCATTGTGAGAGATTCGGTGGTGCAGTGCCAGGGATGATCTGGATGGCCTAGATTTGCAGGTTTTGTCTCCTACCCAAGCGGTCAGGATGGTTCAGTGGAGCTGGCCGGACCAACGGTCGGCGGTGTGGCACACGGGAGGTGACCAGCTGGATCTCACTAGAGAGGGAAGAGTTGTGTGGGAGGAGGTGTCACAAAATAAAGGAGACCCATGGATGGTGGCTAGGGCTTCGAACGGGTGTGGGACGACGGAGGAAGGGTCAGGCCATAGTGGCTGACTGATGGAGCTAGGCATGCTGCAAGGGCGACGTCCGGAGGGGATCACTCATGGGTCTTTTTTCTTTTTGATTTCCTTATTTTGGAGTTTAGTTGACCCCTTTTGTTTTTCTTTTTGACAAACTTACACCCGTTCAAACCTTCTAAACCCTAATATATTTGGTTTAGAAAATAATAATTTAATAATAATAAAATTATTATTATAATAGATATCATATAATTTTATGAAATTGATTTTAACACTAAAATCATTTCCCAGTGAGGATTCCGGCCATGGGATCACCGACCAAAATACAACAGATCGCCGAAATTAAAAAATGCAAACATTTTTGGTAGAAATTAATATATATTCAATATATATATGTGCTTCTATTTCAACCCATAAATTAAGTTCGATCCAAATTAAAACCTTCAGATGACTGTAACTTGGTCATCCAAACTTAGATTGTACCGTCGTCGGTAGTGTTGCGACCATAATGATTCTCTCTATTAAATTTAAAGAAAATTTTATATGTTTTTGAATTAAAATATTTACACATCCCTATAATACCATTTACAGGTACCGGCCATGCAGCGAAAGCCCCAAAAGTCGGTTTTTTAAAATTTTTCACTGATGAATGACACGAACTCATTGATGTCAGTGAATCGTTGCACGGTTTAAGCCAAGGATCATGTGTGAAGAAGATTAAGCACCAAATTAAAACCATAAAATACCTGGTTTAGATCTGAATCTACGCTCGACGTCTTCTCATCTTTGGTGATCACTACTTGAAGAATCTGAATCCAAACTCCTCTAGATCAACCACACACACTTTAAAAATTTGCAGGAGCGCTGGTTGTTGAAATCCAAATTCTAGCACAAAGTTTTGATGATGCCTTAAACACTCCGATGATCACCGCATCAGCTTGCTTGTGATGCCTGAGAGAGAGCTTGATCTGAGCTCATGGATCCAAAACCTCTCTCTCTAGAACATGGGAGAGAGAAGAAGAGAGATAATGCCTATGAATAGTTATAAGTGAATTCCCCTCTTCTTCTATTTATAGCGTGTTAAGAAAATACCCGGTAATTCCTTCCCGACCCCCAAATAATTAACACTCTATATAAACAATATTTTGAATACGAAACTGAGTCACAAATACCATTTATTATTATTATCACTTTCTTGTAATATAATAAATATATTACGTGATAATAATTGAGTCATTAACTCAACTCGCCATTCCTACAAATATTAAATGAACCTTGAATACTAATATTCTTTCACTTGATATTTTTCATGTATTTACTCAAAAACTTGTAAATAGATTTAATAAATAAATTCAATGCCAATTATTCTAAACTTGAATAATATGAATTTATTTATTGGTGATCATATCTCCTTGACAAATCATAGACCCCAGTGGTGGGGACCATCATGTCCAATATACCTATTCAACTGAATATGGAAGATTCTTAAATATGCTATTGTTTGTGACCCTCTAGACCCTTATCTCGATAGCAGTGAATACCATTCATAGACCAAAAGTGGGAACTAGTAACCCATCATGGACCCTAAAGATAAAATGATTGTCATAGAAGCGACAACCAAGCTACGAACACGTACCATGTAATATAATCTCTTTGTCTTTAATATATCATAAAGTAAGATGAACACTCATGTCATCACCCTTTTCTTTCTTTATTATTTATTGATCTAACTAGACAGATTTACCCTCGACTACCATGGACATGGTCTTATGAAGGTACTACCATCCTGATCAAAATGGACTGATATATATAAAACTTCCTTAATGAGGAAGTGACAAATCATTTCTTGACCATTCATCCAATGCCATTCCACCAATGACGCACCCAACATAAGCTGCCTCACCATGATTTCATTATCACAGTTTTCCTTGCATCAAAGTATGTGATCAATTGACATACATTGATAATGATCTCAAGTTAGGAGACCATTACACATGTTCATAGATAGAAACATACAATGACACCCAAAACATGTAGTGTTTCTATTGGTGGGTCTATCCTCATGTTCTCACTACTAGAGATCACTAAGTGTGAACTTCAAGAGAACAAGTCTCAATGCTTAGGAGCCCCCAACACCTAGTAGTCAAACATCTACTGTGTCCATTCAGTAAGATGAATCTAGACCATAAGATCTTAGTTTAATATTAATGTCATAGTATCTTGAGGTTCTCATTATATCCTAGAATCTTCTATAACCTTTCAATAAAACAATTAATCTATGGAAATTAATATTAAATAGTGAATGGATAAACATGTACACTATAATGGTAAGTAATCATTATATATAGATAACTTGTATACATGATATGGTAATCAAAAGTACTACATAGTTGGGTCTAGGGAACCCACTATTATAGTAATTTTCTCAATTTTTTTACACAACTGTTCAAGGATTGGGAGAGGGATAGATTAGGAAGGGTCTTATGTTGGTTGTTTTATCCTAGGAGGATACTTTGGTTGTTGGATTGGTTTTTGAATGGGTTCCTAGATGGGTTGTTGGTATTGGTCAGGAGGATGCTGGTATTGGACTAGTTGTGGTTGGAACTGGTTATGGGTTTGAAAATTTTGTGGAGGGTAGGGTTTTGGTCCTTGTGGTTGACTAGGTTGTTGGACGGGTTATTGGTTATCTTTCGAACGAAATCTTGGATGGTCATTATACCTTGGGTTGAAAGTGTTTTGGTACTATGGATTTTAAAAGTTTAGAGAATTGACCTCTGCTAGTGGTCCACCTAAAAGAAAATCTTTTATGGAAGGGATGGTTGGGAATTTGTCGATCTTGTGGTCATGTTGGTCACAAATTGTTAAAACAGGGTCAAAAGTTTGGATTTCTTGGAATTTCCTAAGATTGATCTCCTTGACCTTCCTAGTGAGTGCGTGAAGTTTTTTCACTAAGGCTTTCCACTTCCCTAATGGTGTGAATTACAACAGATTTGGGTGGATTCTCATAGTAAGGTGATGTTCCCCATGTTTTGTTTTGTTTATCTAGACCTTATAGATATTCTTAAGCATTATTTGAGGCTTTGTTTTTGAAGGTTCCATTACACATCATATCAATGAATTGTTTGTTTCCTGCACCAACCCTTGATAGAAGATTCAAACTTGTTCTGGGATTGAAAATCCATGGTGAGGTACCATGTTGAGAATGTATTTGAACCTTTCCCATATTTCATAAAATGACTCCCCCTCTTTTTCAAAAAAGTGTTGGATGCACTTTTTAAGTGCAATTATTTTATAACGGGGGAAGTATTTATTGTATAATTCTATTTTTAATTGGTCCTAGGAGTGGATTGATGTAGGTATTAGATTTTTTTAACCAATTATTGGCTTGATCCTTTAGTGAGAAAAAAATAAACTCATCTTAGCCGACTCAAGTTTATGTCGTGGGCACATGGTTTCAACAATTTCATTGAACTCCTTAACATGAAGGTATGACATTTCTGACTCCATCCCATGGAAGTTTGGAAGGTGTTTTAGGACATGATGTTTAACAATATAGTGGTATTATCCTAGGGAATCATGCCTAATTTAAGTGGGATCATTGTTCTAAGAAGGTGTGAGGTAGTCATTCATGGTTTGATCAACGACATTCCCCAAGTTTGGGGCTACCTCATTTGGATTTCCATTTTGGTTCCCGCTAGGGTTTATGAGTTGGTTTCTTTGAATAACCTCCGTTTAAATATGATAAATTTTTGAATATGGAGTATTAATAATATTAGGGTCTAATGTAAAGATACCCCTAGGTGTGCTTGACTCCCCAACCCCAGGACTATCCACACTAACTAGACAGTTTGATTAGTCATGGGTATAGGCGGGCATGCGCCAAGAAAAGTGAAAAAAAAGAAATGTGAATAGATTAGAGAAATTGAGATGAAAAAAATAGAAATGGAGGATAATAGAATTATTTTTAAGATTAATTAATTGGGTCCCTGATAATGGCACCAAAATTTTGTCTCACCCAAATTTACCCAAGTTTTTAGGGTTAAGCGGTCACTTGTAGTGTAGCTTGGGTTATAGAATCCCCAGAGACCTAATAATAAACCTAAACACACATAAATTACAATTTATTCATTTATTAATAACTTTTTTTCTACCACATTTATTAAATTTCATGTAAAAACGCATAATTGGTGTGAGATACTCATGTTTTAATTCTAAGTATAATTTTTGAGCATTATTTGAATTAATCTAATCAATCCAGTTTACTATTTTAATTAAAAATCTCACCCTAATTATCCAAATTATGTGATTATTTTTTTAGGATTTGTTATTAAATTTTCAACATACCATTAGAAGTAATCTTTGGCCAATTCGGCCATTTGAAAGGACATATGGTCCATACAAGAATGCCCAAAGAATCTGTGAAGAAACTAGACCATCCATGAAGATTGAATTTATTGGCTCAATATAGAAGTCCAAAATCATTTATTCCCTACCCAAATTCAGGGTAAAATACAGTTCATCATGGATCAAAATTTCAAAGCCTAAATACAACAAAAAGGGTCCTAAATGATGCTTTGAAGTCCAGCCCACTATTCTGTTTGGGTATTAAAATCAACACACATTTATTGAATTTTCTCCTCATATAAACATCCATTAGAGATGAGATTTTTCATTGTGAAAGACAAGATATATTCAAACAAAATTTTAGAATAAATGGTTTGTATTTGAGGGAATAGTTTTATTAAAAAACTCATCCACATTTTAGCCTTCAAAAAAGGCTGGATTGAAATGGAAAGATTAAAATTATTTAATCAAATCACCGTAACCTTGGATAATTAAGTCCAATGGACTCTAAATTTTTAGGGTAGACTATAAAAATTAATATATACAACTTTTAAGAAGAATATTTATCAAGATTAAGCTTTATGGAGTATCAAATTGGCAATCCAAGTGGAGAGGCATATTTGGAAAGCAAACAGTCCACCTCCTTGGGATATAAATACATTCCCTTATTCTCATTACAAAGGGTTGGAATATTAGAACTTAATAAGGATTTTTAGCATGAATAGAGCCTTGAAAAGGTCTTGGGAATACTTTACTTGATCTTGTTTCAACAATATATACCTCTCCTCCAATTTCATTTTCTTATTTATTTTCAGTTGTTTTTATTTGTGATCGTGTAAGTGTGTTTTCATTTGAATATAATTTTAATGCATGTTTATTCTTATTCATATATTTTAATCATCCACCCTCTATTATTAAATATTAATTCACTTAAAATAGTTTAAACAAAGTTGAAACCCCTTCTCTTATTTTTCTTTCTCATTCAATCTAAAGTCCATTTTCTTTAATTCTCTTCATGTTCATGTGTGTGTTCAGTGCACCACTCTTTTCTTGTACCATTATTTTTATTTTATTTTAAACCCATAACCATAATCATTCCAACCAAATTAAAAACCATCTCAATGTATGATTAAATATACCATTGGGGTGAGTCATAATTTGGGGATATTAATTGATTGAGTATTTTTTCTCATTGAGTATTATTTAGGTTAACATTGTGTATGTTGAACATAAAATGTCATGGATTAATGACATGTTTTGTTTAACATGTGGATTGAATGGATTATTGGAACCTTAAATACACTACCATAAAAAAGTTTTAATTGATATTAAAACCCTATTTAAGTTAAGGCTTGTATTAAAGCCTTGACACTTGGGTATTCTGATCAAAATTATCTGGTGAAGTGGGTGTTAATTTAATGCAATATTAAGCAAAGCTCAAGGATATCATGATCTTAAATTTCCAATAATAAACTCACTGCAATATTTATCAAATTTTTAAACAAAAATAATCAATCAACCAGTTTAATTAATCCATGTAAACAAACCCCCCACTCAAAATACAAATTAATTAAAAACAATTGACTCTAAAATTTGAACCATCACCGAGGATTTGACCTGAGTGCCTCTATACACATTAGTAGAGCATCAGAGCTTTGAACGATTTATAGGAAACAATTTTCCACTATTCAAATGCCTCTATTTATAGGGATGGTTCATTAAGTAGTCTGTGGTTTTTTATTTTTGTAAAACAAAACAAAAAAATAAAAATAAAGAAAAATAAACCAAAAAAATCTGCAAAAAACAAAGAAAACCCCACCTTATCATAAAAATCATAAAAAAATACAAATAAAATATCACCTTCCCAACCCTTCAAAAATTATCTCAATACCCCATTGCATCCCAAATAATTCATCGGATCCTTTTGACTATGAAATAGAGCGAACTCTTTACTAACTTAGGAGGAACATTAGAGATAATCAAATCACTCAAGATCCAGTCATTGTCCAACCAATTGAACTAGATATGACCAATCTTAGGGAACAAATTATTAAAGAACTTTTTTCCCCTGATATGAATTACCAACCCCTTGGTATTCAATATCCAAACATTGTTGCTGATTTAGAACTCAAATAGGGTTTGATTCATCTTCTAACTCATTTATATAAGCCATCTGGTGAGGATCCACATCTTCATCTCAAAGAGTTCCAAGTTGTGTTCTCTTCCATGAATACTCAAAAAGTTTCTGAAGAATAAATCAAACTTAGAGCATTCCCTTTCTCCCTAGATGAATCCACCAATTCATGGATCTACTACCTCACTCCTAGTTCCATTACCACATGGAATGACATGAGGTGACCCTTTTTAGAGAAATTCTTTCCTAATTCTTGTACTACTTCTATCCAAAAGTAAATTAGTGGTATTCATCAATTCCCCAATGAATCATTCCATGAGTACTGGGATAGGTTCAAAAAATCTTGTGGAAACCGGCCCACACCACCAAATCCCTGACCAAATCTTGATCCAATACTTCTATGAGGGTTTATTGGCTATGGATAGAACTCTAATTAATACCTCAAGTAGTGGTGATCTTGTTGATAAAACCCCTACAGTTGCATGAGATCTCATAAGAAACATGACTGAAAACATGCACCAATTCCATACTCGAGAACATGCTCAAGTCAAATAATTCCAAGAGAATCAATCCATAGATCCCAACAAGATGACTGAGTGGATGAGTGAACTTACAGGTCTTGTAAGAAAACTAGCGGTGGCTTACAAATCCCCAAAATCATCTTCTCCACATTCTATATTCCCTGAACCTATCAAAAACTATGGAATCTATAGCTCACTAGATTATCCAACTAACACATGTCCAAAAATTTAAGAGGATCCATCTGATTCATTAGTTCCAAAGGATATTAATTTAGCATATGCTCATAGGAACACCAACCCTCAATAATTATGTCGGTTTATTAGAAATTTCAACCAAAACCACTCTAATACTTTCTCTTCTACCTATAACCCAATCTTTAGGTATATTAATCCCATTTCTCATCCTCCTCAATTCCCTCCTAAAAATCCAAACCAATTTCAATATGGTCAAGGTGGTGAAAACTTCCAACAACCTTATCCTTTTGTTCCTCAACCTCAAAGGATCAATCCTCCTCTTGATCATCCTAGATTCCACTATCCTAATGAGCCTTACCAATTCCCAACCCAATATAAGCACTTTCCCAATAATCTAAATCAAGGTAATCCCAATACAGGACATGCATCCTCTTACGAGCAACTGTGGGAAAGCACTGTGGAATCTCTTTTCTTCTTAACCTATTCTAGACTTAAAAATATTGAAACCCAAATTGGTCAACTTTCATTCTACCTTATCCAGAAAAAACAATCCAATTATTCCTAACTCCCAAATCAACCGTTTCCCAACCCCAAGGGTAATGTAAGTTCAATTACACTTTGATCGGGAAAATAAATTTCCATACCTCATGATGGATCTTCAAATAAACCTTTCAATGTTGATCTTGAAAATGAAAAGAAAAGAAATCTAGAAAATGAACCTAAATCCACTGCATCACCTCCTTCCATTCCTCTAAGGAACCCAATTTCATTTCCTCAAGATATCTATAATCCAAGGAAGTCCTTTGAACCTGATCCTGAAATGGATAACATGTTTAGATGTGTTGAAGTCAACATTCCCATCTTAGATGCCATAAAAAAATCCCTAAGTATTCAATGTTTAATAAGGAGTTGTGCACCCATAAAAAAACTCAGGACAATTGAGAATATTTCAAACCAGTATTCCATATCCATGAAGTGAAAATATCTAAGGACATTTACTCTTCCATGCCAAATAAGGAGTTAAAACTTCGATGATACACTCATAGACCTAGGAGCATCGATAAATGACATTCCAAAATCCATGTTCTCCAACCTTGGTCTAGGTCCCTTGAACCGAATGGGTATTTTCATGCATTTATTCAATCAAAGCACAGCCTCCTAAGGGAATAATTGATGATATCCTTATTTGAGTTAATGATCTTATCTTCCCAGCTAATTTCTATGTCCTTGACATGAAAGGTGATATGACCTCTTCTCGATCGCCCCTAATTATAGGAAGACCATTACTTATAACAGCAAGAAATAATATTGATGTCTATTAGGAATCCTATCCATGGAATTTGGTGACTGACTGTTTGAGTTTAATATCTTTCATGCCATGCGATACCCATCAGAGGATCTCTATGCCTTCTCAATCCATGCTTCTGAGGACACTTCTGATATTCAATTGAACCCCATTACATCATGTTCATCATTTTTTAATGAGAGTGTAGCTTTTCAAATTTTCACAATGACTAACCAAGTCATAAATGAGGAAGTTGAATTCGGCCTTTCATTCACAGAATCCATCAATCTAGAGGATCTTTAAAACTCTCTTAAATACCATCTCGACTCTAATATCTACTGTTCCACCTTGGATAGTATTAAGGAAAATGAATCAAAACCAACTGAAAACCCTTCCTCCATTCCTAAGTTGTCTGGGCCAAAAATGAAATATGATACTGATTTGAAACCTCTTCCTACACACCTCAAATATGCATTCCTTTTTTAGGATCACTCATATCCTATCATTTTCTATGCCACACTTACTGAAAATGAGGAGTCAAAACTTGTTTAGGTGTTAGAGGAAAATAAAAAGGCCTTATGTTGGAACATATATGACATACCAGTAATGAACCGTACCCTTTTCATGCATCACCTTCATCTTGAGGAATCATCCAAACCAATCAGACAACCATAAAGAAGATTCAATCCAGTCATACTTTAGGTAGTTAAGGAAGAGATTACCAAGATTATCCCAGATGGTATTATCTACCCAATTTCTGATAGTGAATAGGTTAGTCCAATTAAAGTGGTTCCTAAGAAGGGTGGGATAACTCTTGTCACAAATCAACATGGAGAGGTGGTCACAATTTGAGTGAAAACAAATAGCATGTGTGCATCGACTACCAGGAATTGAATGTTGAATCAAAAAAAGATCACTACCCACTTCAATTCCTTGATCAAATGCTAGAACGATTAGACAAAAAGTCACAATATTTATTTCTTGATGGATACGTCAAATACTTCCGAATCCCAATCACACATTAGGACCAAGAAAATAATACTTTCAATTTCCCCTTTGGAACATATTCATATAGGAGAATGCCTTTTGTACTTTCAATGCTCTTTAAACATTCCAGAGGTGTATGGTGAGTATATTTTCTAAATTCATTGATCATTTCATAGAGGTATTCACGGATGAATTTACCATTTATGGTGAATCATTTGAATCCTGCTTATATTCACTCTCTCTAGTCCTTCAAAAGTGTGTCAAATGTATCCTTATGCTAAATTATGAAAAATTTCACTTCATGTTTACTAATGGGATTGTTCTAGGGAACATAGTTTCACAAGATGGTTTTGACGTTGATCCTTCCAAAATTGAAGTGATCTAATCACTTCCTAAACCCACAAAAGTTCGACACATCTGTTCATTCCTTAGTCATGCCAGTTTTTATCAGATATTAATCCATGACATTAGTAGGATTTCCCTCCCACTCAATCAGCTACTCCAAAATGATGTCTCATTCTAATTTTATGAAGCTTACAAGAGATCCTTTGTTGAAAGCAAATCTATTCTTACATCTAACCCAATAATATAACACCTAGATTGGTCCTTACCCTTTAAATTGATGTGAAATGCTTTTGATAAGGCCATTCGAGCCGTTATTGGTCAAAGAAGAGAACATATTAATCATGTCATATATTATTCCTCAATAATTTTGGATGAAACTAAATCTCACTACACCGTGATTAAGAAGGAACTTTTAGTCATGTTTTTTGCATTGGATAAATTCCGGCCCTACCTCTTAGGTGGAAAAATCATGATTTTTACAGATTATTCATATTTTAAGTTCTTACTCAAGAAAAGTAATTCAAAACCAATTATAATAAGATGGATCATAATGATCCAAGATTTTGACCTTGAAATCAAAGATAGAATAGGAAAACAAAACCTTATGGCTGATCACCTAAGTAGAATTTCTAATTCCTCTCATTTTGAAATAATTGATCCTGAATTAACAACTAATTACCTCTCATCTATCACTCTAAAGTTACCATGGTATGCCCCTATTGTAAACTACTTTGTTGTTGGTGTTTTTCCTATTTTTTTTCAAAAGAACAAAAATTGAAGTTGAAAAGTGATTCAAAATTCTATTTTTGGGAAGATAATAACTTTGGAAAACTAGGGCTAACACGGTAATTAGGATATGTGCCGATGAAGATGAACATTCATCCATCTTGGAGTTTTTTCACTCAATGCCTGGTGGTGGCCACTTTGGACCATAAATAACCTCCTAAAAGGTCCTTGACTTTGGATTCTTCTATCCTTCACTCTTCAAGGACTCACATGATTTCTATAAATCATGTCCAACTTTCCAAAATTTTGGCACAATTTCCAAAAAAATGAAATACCCCAAATCCTTTAATTTTTCGTGAGATCTTCAATGTTTGGGGAATCGATTTCATAAGACTATTTACCCCTTACAATGGATTATAATATATTATTATGGCTGTTGATTATGTTTCTAGGTGGTTCAAGGAGAAAACCACTAGGAAGGATGATGCACATACTATTAGTGAGTTCCTAAAAACCAATATTTTCCATCGATTTAGAACACCGTGTGCATTGATAAGTGACTTGGGAACTCATTTCTGTAATAGGACCATGAAATATCTTTTAAAAAAGAATTTGGTTTTACATAAAACTTCAACTTCATATAACCCCCCAAAAAATGTCATGGATGAACTTTCTAATAGAGAAGTGAAAAGAGTTCTTGAGAGAATTGTAAATCCCACCAGAAAAGACTGGCCTTAAAGACTTGGTGAAACACTTTGGGATTATCGAACTGCCTATAAAATACCCATTGGGATGTCTCATTTTAGGATTATTTTTGGTAAATCATTTCATTTACTAGTTTAAATCCAACATAAGTCATTTTGGTCTGTGAAAACTTGTAATTTTTATTGTAAAAAATCTGGTGAAGAAATATTATTGCAGTTGACTGAATTGGAGGAGATTTGACTTGATTCCTATGAGAATTCCAATATCTACAAAGAAAAGGCCAAGGAAATACATGAGAAAAACATCCTATGAAAGGTATTTCATGAATTTAAAAAGGTAATTCTCTTCAATTCTCAATTTCAGCTTCACCCAGGTAAGCTTAATTCTTGTTGGGAAGGTCCTTTTATAATTACTAATGTTTACCCATTTAGTGCAATGCAATTCAAAGACCCCACTTCCAAAATGAAATTCAAGATTAATGGACATAATTTAACGTATCACCATGAGAGGAAAAACATATCAAAAACCACACCTACTTCTATCAAATCCCCAACCACTGCGGTAGACCCACCACTGGATGGAGACAATGACCCAACAAATCCATACTAGGGGCACCTCTTTCCCTTTAACTCCTCTTCTCTCTCTATCTCTCTCTGTCTCTCTATCTCTATCTCTATCTCTCTATATATATATATCTTTTTATTAATATATCATTATCTTATTCTATCTCTCTCTTTTGTGTGGATTTTTCTTTCTAAAAAACTAAAAAAACTAAAAAAAAGACGAAAAGGAGTCATAATTACTCACCATCCAATTTTGAAATTTTTTACAACCAATTTGGGGAGTCAAAAGACATGATTTCATCTCATTTTTTTTATTTTCATCATAAATTTGGATAATGAATTTTGTGTCAAGAATAATAAATTCTTAATTCTTAATTTTAAATTTGGAAAATGATTCTTCCCCAACTATGAGAAACGATATTAGATTTCATGCCACGATCACTGATGACCATATTTTCATTTTGTACATTTTTTACCCTTGATTGTGAGTCTTGAGTTTGTGAACCTTTGAGTTTAATTTCCAACTTTGGAATGATTTAATATGATAGATTCATTTTCTGAATTCCATGATAATCAAAATATAAAAATATCCCCCCATTAACCTTACATCAATCCTCCCTTTTGAAACCCCTTTCGATCCTATGAAAATATTTTATTCTATAGATACATAAAAATCCCAATACCTTATACCACTCAATATCTATATGGAATTATATTGTATAATTTATTTAAATTTAAGTGTGAGGAAAGAATAAATTTCATTTTCGGCATCCATTTCTTAATTTTCAGCGTGTTTTCACATACTTGAGGGAAAACATCCATTTTAGTGTGGGGTAGAGGTTTTCATTCAGTGATTTTGGGAATTGATTTTAATTTATGTAATTTGTAACA
The DNA here is from genome assembly GCA_963277665.1 of Viscum album. NCBI lineage: Eukaryota > Viridiplantae > Streptophyta > Magnoliopsida > Santalales > Viscaceae > Viscum > Viscum album. Next base: position 702,041,286 of record OY728163.1, read on the forward strand.
TGTTATTGAAAATCATTCAGAAAAAACATTGAAAAAAAATCAAGAAAAGAACCTTAAAAATGGTATGTCTTGGGTGGGTCAAAAATCACTCTTTCCCAACCTTTGATCTCGTTATAACTATTACAATTAGTGTCATGAGGATATAAAATATGGTTTGGGAGATGAGTGTGATATATGTTTTAAGTTAAAATTTTGAAAAATTGAAAAAAAAGAAAAAAAAAGAACACTTATGTCATTGAGATAATTTTTATGTTTTGTAAATATTTCATCTTCTGAACCCCTTAAAATTTTCTTACTCATTTGTTTATTACTTCACACAATCATAACCTTGTAAATATATGTTTCCATTTCATACTGTGTTTCATTTCAAAATAAATTGTGAATTTTTTCACCCATGTGGATGTTTTACCCCTCTTTTCCTCTCTCTTGGACATTAAATTCCTATCGTCCCATAGTTATAGAAAAACCCCTAAAAAAACCTCTTGATTCTTGTGAACTTTAGGATAGGTAATAGAATCTGAGAGCTCTTTCAAACTCTAATATTTTCAATTTTGGTTAGTTAATGATTGAACCTCCATAAATAATTTTTTTTCATCTTGAGAGGAGTGAGTTCTGAGTTCTCACATTTTCCATTTCTAAATTTGAGCATAAAAAATGAATTGTTTTTGGAACCTTGTTTCAATAAAAATTTGTGGTGGAATTCAATATGGATGAGTGAAATGGTCTAAACCTCCCCTGATTGAGGAAAATGAAATTTTAATATTTTTTTGGTGAGTGAGAATTATTTTGTTATGTTTTTATATTTTTTGCAGATGAGGACATGAAAAAGACTAAGTGTGGGGGACATTATAAGAGTTAGATTTGGCTATGAAGTGTCCAACAAGATTTTGATTTGATATTTTTTTTAAATTAACACTAAGATACCTAAGTGAATTCAATTTATGAGAAAGGGTTGATCCTAGGTTATTATAAGGGATGGATTGGAAGAAATTCCTTTTTAATGATTTAAATTTCTTAGACTCAAGAGTGATTCATTTAAAGAGATCAAAAAAATTCATCACTTATTGGTTTAATAACAATACAAACCTAATTTTAATAACCTATACATATGTAGGATCATTTTTATGAGCACTACAAGGTAAAGTTTATTATTATCACTTGAAGTGTGTGGCCTTAAAATTCAATAAGAACAAAGAATTATTAAGATCAACAAACAAAAATATCAATTAAATTAAGTTATTAAACATTAATAGAGTGATAAATAACATCCAATAAAGACCATTTCTACTACCTTGTATCAATCTATAAGATGGTTAGCCCTCCATTGATGAAATTATTTCAATGGATGCACTAAGTAGACTCATGAGAGAGGAATTGGAGAAGTAAAAAGCAATGAAATAACAAACACTCCATCATTGTTTGAAGGATTTATCTGTTCATTGTGTGAATAAATTCACAACTTAATAAAAAAATATCAACATATTTAAAAAATAGAATAAACTAATAATAATAATAATAAGTTTTATTAAGAAGCTAAAGTGAATTGATAAATTTACAATTTGATAAACACGGTTACAACATTAAATTGGCAGCATAACATTAAAATGAAAACAACACAAAAATATCCCTAAATCCTTCAACACCACTAACTTAAATAGGAATTTTGGAAGCCTTGGGTCAATACTATAATAGTGTAAGTCACCCAGATTAATGGTGGTAGGACTAGGTGGGTGGAAAGTTAACAGAGAGAATACTTTTCCACCATTTACATAAATCCAAGCCAACTTGCATCCACCATATAGAGATGCTGAAATAACCTTATAGATGGCAGAATTGGGGTAATATATAGAATAATAAAATTAATCTATGTATGTATCCTAATATATTGTAAAATTTAATCCCAAATTTGATTTTTTGTTTCTGAGATATGGTCTAAATAGTGGTCTATTTTTCTGGGACACCGAATCTGGCCTAGAATTTGATCTTCAAATTGGGCCACCAAGAAACCCATTCAAAAAGAATAGTTAGCTCTGACCACTATTTAATGATATGTTACCCATTATTTTACCTAACTATTGTTCAAATTTAAACATCATTAGGCTTGGATATTGGGTGATATAGTAATTTAATTGAGATGTTGTCGATTTCACTTCATTGAGAATGTGTTGGTATGAAAGCCCACTTTGGTCATCTTCCAATGTGATTTTTCAAGTTCTCTAAAAGAATGAAATATTAACAATGGAATTATAAACCTGAAAATTAAATATGAAATTCAAATAAATATCACGTGTATCAAGACGTACCAAGTAATAGTGCACTTTAAGAAATAATTGAAATCATGATTTGAAATAATGTTCAAATTGTAAAATGTACTAAAAATGGTGTTTATGAATAATGAATAAAATTAATATTATATTATATACAATTAATATTAGCCTATTTTAATGTATAATTAGTTACTTTAAAATAAAATACATTTCTCAATACTCTGAGAATTTTTTGTTTTCGAAGACACCAAAAGAAAATGATACTTTTCCTATTTTTAAAGAAATGTTTAAATGCTATTTTAAAGGTATTTTTTTGTCTATGTTAACATACTTTATGGATTTTTATTCTTTATTAAGGATATGATCTTATGATACCATCCAATTTATTTATTTGTATACCTTACGATGATGATGTTATAAGGATTATTCTATGAATCCCATTACCATACCATAAGTTAATTAAGCTATTATGGAATATTTATGAAACATGTTTCTTTTCCATGGGATATTATAAGATGAATGTTTTTATTATATTATGGAGAACATATGTATGGTTTTCATAATATGATGGTTGGGTCTGTAATTATATATCCACCAATTAACTGGGTAAATATTTATATCTCATGAGATAATATAGACTGAAGTGGTGAGTGAACCCAATTAAATAAGGGAATATTTCCACTCTGATAGTCTTAATAGTGAGCCTTGAATAATAAAATTATGGAATATGGAGTGGTCACAATCATCCATGGGACTTTTTCCATTATGATAGTCTTGTAAGTGATCCTTGACCAATAAAATTATTTTCTATGCTTATGTGTATGCCAAAAACTTATGTCTAATTCTTATGATATGTTCTGATGGATCATGATTAATTATTGACGATTCCACACTCTTATGACTTATGTATTTTTTTTTATAAAAAATCATTATTCCATGACTCATGATTAATGATCTTTTATCGATTGGGTATGACTTTTTTAAGTCCTGATCATGTTATCATAACCTTATTTTTATTTTATGCCCATTTATGACCATTGATTAAAATCTCTTATATTTACCCTAACTGAGCATCCGGACCACCCTTTATTATTTATCCTTTTACCTAGGTTATGAAAAAGGGTTTTAAATAGGGGATATCTAAGAAGGGTACTGTGTGGGAAGAACTTTATGGGAGATGTTAAAGGTCTTTCAAGAAATCAGTTGATTATGCATCTTGTATCCAAAAACACTAAACATTTAAAGTTATAAGAAATTTATTATTATGATATTCATTGAATATTCATCTAAAATGGTGAAATATTTATGTAAGTAATTCTTAGGTCTCCTCATCTTTGGTATCTTTTTAATAAAAAGGACATTAAAGGATATGACATGAAATGTATTTGTATACCACTTGGATTTTAGTAAAAGTATTATATAAGACATATATATGGAAGTATATACACCAAAAAAACAAGTGGTGAAAATGTCATATGTCTCAAATAAATGAAATTGAGACATGAAAACCCTCACATTGGAATCTCACTGGGTTGGACGTGCTCTAACCTCCTGTATAATAAAATAACTATCTTAATCAATTTTTTCAGAACCTTATTCCTATATATTAATTTTTATAATCTTTATTTATAATCATTATACACACATTAGTTAGTTATAGTTTATTTTCATCATCTAATGTGAATAATTTTGTTCATTTAGTACAAGTTTCGTAATGGTGATATAGATCCTTGTTCTTTGATAAAAAGTTCATCATTCATATATTTTCAAGGTAATTAAATCATATAGTTTCAATGATTTATGAAGTCCAATTTTCATTTGATGGAAGGCATGGGTATGGTTTGTGAGAATGAAATCCACGAAGATCTTATTTTATGTAATTTTCCAATAACAATGAGTTACTTTATTTTAATCATTCAATTTTTGTGTAACCATTATAGAACCATATTCATAACATAAATTAACATTTAATATTGTATATTAATAGTGTTAAGGTCTTTATATTCATTTACAATGGAGACCTTGAAGATAGTATGACATCATTCATGTAGGTGGTTAAACTGACCTATACAAGAACATGTTATACTTGTAATGCCCACTACGCAGATCACCTAGTCCAAGATGAGGGAGTGTCACATGACAACATGAATTCCTCCCCATATTCAATAGGATGATGATTAGTGGTGAGGGACTAATAGAGAACATGGGAGGACTATGACCCCAGTAACAGATATCCAAATCAGAGTACACATTCACATAAACAATAATCAGAGTAAATAATAGAACCAAAGTGGAAATAATAATAATATAAACCCATGTTATAATATATGGAATAAAATTTATACAATAACCAAATAATACCCCCACATGAATTAGGTCTATATAAAATAAACAAGGTAGAAAATATATAAAAGATATATCCACAAGGATCCTAGAGTCTATCCTAACATCACCTTGACCAACCTGCTCCTCCCAAAAAACTATCCTAAACAAAGCACTTAGACTCATCTGAATACTTGAACAATAAAGGATTCATGCACACCAAGATGTTCGTACATGGTTTGAGTATAAAACCAGTAGGACACCATCAATGCTTTATAAATATAAATTCATCTGGTCATATAAAGTATATATGATAGAGGAAAATAAATACATAAATAAACATGCACATGTCGGGTAATCATGTACTAACTAGGCCACCATGAACCCCAGATCTACCTAATTTGACTCGTTATCAGAAGAAAGATCTAACAGAATCCATAATAACATGTAACTCATGGCCCACACCCGATCATAGTTCATGAACATTTTAGTACCCTGACCCATCCCAAAAGACTATAGGGAGGTCAGCCATGCACACTGACCCATTCCTATATCTTCTGGGGAGGCCAATCAATCCCACCGACCCATCTTGAGTGCTTTTGGGAGTCCCAATCATCACATAGGCCCTTCTTGAGGGTTCTTGGGAGGCCCAAAATACAAACCGACTCATCCCAATGATTCTTGAGAGTTCAATAATTCACACCAGACCATCCTCACATAGTAAAGGGAGGCCACACACATGTACATGAATAAGAATCAACATGCACAAGCAAGGGAAAACACACCATCATAAACCCATACCAATGTTTCACTCATGAAGGCCATAAACACAATCATACTATACCACATCTCGTGTTTATCTTCATTTCACACATCAATTAATCGATAACATCACCCAAGCCTACATGTCATTCACCCAATTCATTCTAGTTCATCTTGATCCTAAATTTCACTTTCCAATCCCATTCACCTAAGCGGGAAACCATATGTGTATCCTCCGATACAATCCTCATACTCACCAATTCAAGCCATAAATCCAATGTAATTCACAAATCAAACCCTTATTCCAATTATCCTAGCCATCATATCCCTTTTTGAACAAAATTTTTCCTTTTAGGTTCCTTTAATAAAGTGTAAAAACCTACTATTATCACCATTACACAACCCTAATCCATCAGTCCCCAAGTACAATCTCAAGGGGATTCAATACCTGAATCCCCATGTCATATATATTGACTACCCTAGCCTCAAATAATCCCAAATGGCTCATTCAGATCCCCAATACCCCTGTAGACACCTCTACACACATTCCCAGTACAATCCCGACACACCAATTCCCTAAAACTAGCCCCAAATTTGTCATAATAGGGTTCCAATGAAGTTAAATAATAAGAAATATAAAACTAGGGGTATATATGAGGTTATAATTACTAAAATGGATCCATCATAATGAATGTCACTTGAAACACCCAAGAAATGAGTTTAATGGATCCAAAATCGCTAAGAAGGGATCCTCTTTTTTCACCTAGTTCGAGTGCGATCAAGGAAGAAGAGAGGAGGGGAAATAAATGGGTTCTATGAGAAAATAAAATGCTACCCCTACTTAAAAATTTCCCAACATCCCCACCAACTAGACGCTAGACACCACTGGCTAGCTAGTGGATCCAAGCAGTGAGCTTGGGCTGCTAGGAAGACCATCGATCATCTGGTGGCCTACACCGACTAGTCATTGGGCCTATGGAGTTTCCTTATGAAATTTCCAACCCCCTTACCTACCCTCAAGATACCTCTGATCCTCTCAACACCCCATACAACTTAGAAGCATCAACATACCCATACTTATGATAAAAATTATAATCTGTAATGATGTGAGGCATTAAAAACCCCCTATAACGACTTATCATCCTCAAGAAGTATCTCTAGGAGTATCACTCAAAAAAACCAACCACTTATTCCTAAATATTACTATCATTTCAACCTTTCTTCGTAGTGAAATCTGCACGATCATGCATTTTAATGAGAGTTTCTACCTTTCCTCATAGCCTTTCCTCAATTCCAATCCACAACACACACTGGATGCTACCCAAAAGAAACAAACACCTCAAATTATAAATCTCACTAATGAACCCAAACATAGGTCCCACTCACATAAATGAGTCAAAATAATATTACCGACTCTTATCTTTGATCCCTCCCAATGGTCATAGTCTCGCTCCATTGGTCAGTGCTATCAATTCACCCTCATCCGCCACTTTTGATGTCGCACATGGACATCCCTAATATATTGGTGTAATATGTCCTCTTACATTCACATAACACCATAACATTCCACTACACACAAGTTGGGTCCACCCACACAATCCTCACATTGTGAACCACCATTTTCCATCATTATCAGTCCATGAGAATGAGCTTGACCCATTGTCAGTTGACCATTTACACTCACAATCACTACCAACGCTTCACACATAGGCTCACATCCCTAAATACTAACTAATTGAATTCAAAGACCACACCCTTTCCAACCACCATGCCAAGCTAACAACCCCACAACTACTTTACGAGGACCACTAGACTCTATAATTACTGACCACATATAACTACATCACCAAAACCATCAGTTATCTTATACTCCTAGAACAAAACAAAAAACACTAGTATTTTATCCAATCTCGACATCACATAATCTGATTTTGGTTATCTACCCTCTTTCACAAGGGACTCCATCCACCAAGATGCCTCCCATCACATAATTTCTATGATAAAACTCTGTTAGACCCCATGTTTCATCTCCAAATAGACAACATGCTACCGCTACACAACTCTAAACACTAAGAACAGATGCACCGATTTTCCCACAAATATTTGGTTAAATACTTAAACTACATCAACCACATCCTAAAAAATGTTCCTAATATAGTCTATGGAAAACCACATCCATTTCTATGTAATAGCACTAGTCAGTTCTTCTCTAAACAACTTTGTCTAAAGGCACTTTTACTCACCTGCCAATGCATTATCACCTCCCAACCATGATGCCTTAGCACTCGGGCACCATGAAATTCTCAACACCAACACCAAATTCTAAACGTGAATACAATTTTAACTCCTCGGTCATATACTCAACTAACCCATTTAACAACCATACTCCACTCATGAGCGCTAACGTGTCTCTAATATGACACACCCTCGAAACATGCTTTTACACTCCCCTTTATGAACACACCATGGAAAGGTTTGATAATTCAAGACATGCTCACTCATATGGTAGTTCACCAAGGAACTACCCATTAGAGACATGTACAAACATTTCTAAAGCTATCAAAGAAACTGCCCACCAGCATTGTATGCCAACACTAACTACTCACTGAAGGTCATTTTCTAATGAACCTTCAAAAAACCCAAGGTTTCTCGAGCCTTGCAACCCAATACCCAAAGAGATTATGATATTCTTTTACAATTATTCAACCTTTAATCATTGTCTCATACCATCACATCATACATGGTCTCTAAAACTCGAAGGAACAACAACTAGACTCACCTCACTATAAGGTCCAACCTTCGTTCCAAAACCAAAACCACAAGGTAAACCTTATAACTTCCTTATCACCCCCTTAATTATATTCCCATTAACCAATCCTTATCTTAGGAAACTTGTTCATATTGCGAAACACTATGAGCAATAACATCCCAACCACTGGCTGGTCTAATTTCCCAAATTCACTCTTGAGTTTCTCCCAAGGCACTAAAATGATTATTGTGCTCTCAATCCATAAAATCAAAGCATCACCTAAAAAAACAATGCTCAATACCATACCAATTGATCACCACTACCAAGGATGTAAAAACCGTGGTTATGCAGTACCATGTACCAAGATTCATAAATGGCTCACTCACTTTCCACCCAAGTAAAGAATAACAACCCACTCACATTCCCCTCAAGGCCTTCAAAACTCAACTGTCCCACAACCAGTATCAAACCAATGAATTCCAAGTGAAAAAAACACCATATGTCATTACTTGACCGAATATAAAACTTGGAGCTTCATCTCATCCATCTAGGATGATGTCACCTAATAACCCATCTAACTTATGGGTTTCTACCCCGAACAACACCTTGCTAGCCCAACCACTAGAGGGTCCAAATCTTACTCAAAGATCATACAACCACTTTTTTTCCAAAACCTCACTCTACATACTCTAGAGAGGGCCACACAACCAACCCAAAAATTTCAAGGTTTTATCGCTAACTAATCCCATTAGGCCCAAACCATCCAACCACCTCTAAGACCATCCCCTCATAGAGGCTAGTCATCGAACCACACATACGAAACACCGCTAATCGGGCTAAGAATAAACAAAAAAAACATGACCCTTATGAAAAGAATAAATAAAAAAACATTCCCCTTGATCCATGTCCCACACCACACACAAGTTTTGGGTGTTTTGTGCCATGGAAGTCAGATTTTGGCTTACGAGTAGTCCATTCTGTGTTTTTTTCATGTAGATCGCAATGGTGGGATCGTTTTAGCATATAGATGTCATTTGGATGGTGTTTTGGAACATGATAGTTTATTAGGAGGATTTACTAAGCAAGGTACCCCAAGGGTCTCACATGGATATCACAAAAAAACCTAGTTCAAAAGACCAAACAAGACTCACAAAAAATAATGGTTTGATGAGCCAACCCATTTTTGCCTTTGGAAATACCATTTCAAACCAAATTTTGACCAAAAATTTTGTAAAACATTTCCAAATCATTTTAAAAACCATTCAAATCCAAATACCCTTCCCATTTAAAACCACTTAAGAAAACCCAACTGTTTTCCCACATAAAATAATTTCATAAAAACCAATATTTTACCCACGTCATGACCCAAATGGGCCATGTACCCATTCTACTAGGTTCTAATTCTATTAAAAATAGACCATTTAAAATTTTACAACACCACACAGCATAAAAAAATCCTATTTTATGACCAAAAACCCATGAAATCCATTCAAAATCTCTTATACCAAGAGAATATCCCATTTTCAAAAACATTTTGAAAACTTAAATGATAAATATGACAAGGGAAAGAAAAAACATAAAAATAATACTCACCTGGTCAATCAAGTATCAAGTCCATGCCATATATACCTATATTTTAGTCACAATCACACATAACACAATACAATATGCTTAGTATAAATTAATTAAAATTTTCCAAGAATATATTTAGAAAAATTTCAAATATATTTTTATCTACATTTAATTAATTTGGACCTCTATCATCAATAGAAAACCCAGAAAATGGCATGTGAACCCATGTGTCTATCCATGATGAAAAAACTCACCCACTATTTCTAACTAGGCCAAGAAAAAATATAATAAATTTTAAACATAAAATCATAAAGACCAAAAATCTTGTGCGTCACACAAGGTGAAATCAGTCAATAGTAACGGTGAGCATCAAGAATATTAATACCATCCCTGGAAGAATAGACTCTACCATATAATTGGGATATCTAATACTGGACATGAGTTCCTTATTAAGTCTCAATAATTTCTTTTCTCATGTATACCTTTCCAAAATATTCATACAAAAGAAAGAAAAAATAGCTTTCATACCATTTTGTAACACCCACTTCCCAAATCACCCAATCCGAGTTAGGGGAGAATTACATAACCTCATGCATGCCTCCCCATACACAAGAGGTTAATGATTAGTAGAGAGGGACAAAGTAGGAATGTGGGGAAGACTATACCCTCAGTAATAGATATCCAAATCAGATTAATCAATCACATAAATAATAATTAGAGTAAACAATAGAACCAAAGCTGAAACAATAACAATATCAACCCATGCTATAATAGATGTCATACAAGTTATACAACAAACAAATAATACCACCACATATGGTAGTTATATATAAAAATGGGTAAAAATAAAAAAAATACTTCTCCATAAATATCTTGGAGACAATATGAACATCGGCTCGACCAACCAGCTCCACTTGTATAGCTTCCTTAATTAGGGCTCTTTCCCTCATCTAAATACTTGAAAAACAAAGCTACACACACACACACTGGGATACTCATGTAGGGTGTGATTAAAAAACCAATAGGAAACCATAAATGAATCCTTAGAATAAATATATCTATTAATATAAAAGTGTGCGTGATGAAGGAAAATAAATACATAAATTAATATACATCCCGCCAAGTCATTGTGCTCTAATGAGGCTTCCACAAACCTTGGATTTACCTACTTTAGATCATTGATGGAATAAATGTATGAAAGAACCCATAATCACATATAACCCATGTTCCACTTTTGATTACAAGTCATGACCTCATCAATACCTTGACATATACCAGACGACTCTGGGGAGGTTGACTATGCATATTGGCCTATCCCTGCAAGTTATGGGGTGACTAATCAATCCCACCATCCCATCTCGAGGGTTCTTGGGTGGTCCAAGCATTACAACGACCTAACTCAAGGGTTATTGGGAGGATAAAAAAAATACTTAAACACATACTGAGGATTCTTGAGAGGTTAATCATTCACACCGACTCATCCTTGTATGACCAAGGGAGGGAACACACATGCACAAACATATGAATAAACATGTACAATAAAGGGGAAACACCCCATCATAACCCCATCCCAATGTCTCACTCATAAAGGCCATATTCACAACTAGAACAGAACACCTTGCTCTTAGTAATCCTCAGTTCACATGTCAAGCAATGGAAAATATCACCCAGTCTTATATTTCATTCACCTAAGTTATTATAATTCATCCTGATCCTAAATAGGACTTTTCATGACCATTCACCTAAGCGTACAACCCTATGGGTATCCCCCAGTAAAATACTTCCATTCACCAGTTCAAGACATACATCCAATAAAATTTACTACCTGAAACCTTACACCAATTATCTTAGATTTTTTATCCCTTTTCAAACCAAATTTTACCTTTTGGGTCCATTTACTAAAGAGGACAACCCTACCCTTATCACCGGTACACAACCCATGTATATCATTCCCCAAGAACACACTCAAATGGATTATCCACCCAAAAACCTATGTCATCTATCCCAAACAACCTTACCTCAACTAAGCCTGAACGAATCATTCCAATCCCAAACACTAATGCAGACATCCCTACACAAATTCCCATTACAAGGCTCATTTTCACCAATTATAAGGAATAAAACTTAGAATCCCCTTCTAAGGAGCCTTCCACATTGATATAGACCTCACCTGATCGCAATGACATAAAAATCAGAGGTATTATAGGGATACACACATATATACATGCAATTCAAGGCATACAATTTTATATAAATGCTGAATAATGGTAAGGAGTTCTTACCTCGACCACGACAAAGATGAATTATCAAAATTCACCTCCTGAAACAATCCTAACACAAAAATTCCCTAAAACTATACCTAAATTAATAACATTAGGGTTACAATAATGGTAAATAAGAATAATGAAGAAACTAGGGAATATATGAGGTTATACTTACTGATATGGATCAACCATAGTGAATGAAACTTGAAATTCCCAAGAAATGAGCTTGGTGGAGCCAAAATTACCAAGAAGGTATCCTCTTTCATCAACTGGTTCCAGTGAGGTTGGGGGAGAATATAAGAGGGGAAATAAGGGTATTTTGGGGGAAAGACAAGGCTTACCCAACTTAAAATCACCCAATAGCCCCATAGGCTATCTAGTGGGTCCAGGTAGTCAACCTGGGCTATTGGGTAGACCACTGGCCAACCGGTGGCCCTCACCAGTTGGACAGTGGGCCTGTTGTAGCTCCTGATACAATTTCCATCCCCCTTAGCCTACTCTAGAGACACCCTTGATCTACCTGACACCCTGAATAGCCTAAAACTAATGACAACACCATACTTATGCTAAAAATTATAACTTGTAATGATGTGGGTCATTATAATACTAATGAATAAGAAATAATATGATGTTATATGATAATTATTTCACTTTATTATAAGCATGATGATGTTAATGTAATATCATTATAGTTGATAATATGTTTAGTAAGAGTGGATATGATAAATTAAATGAAAATAATAAATAAGAACATGTTACTTACTTTGGAGAAATCACTCTTTCTCGTGATGACTTCCATCAAAATGAAGGGCTTAGGCCTTCTTATTATGACCGAGGAATTTCAAATGTGGAATAAGATTCTAGGGGAAGCAAAATTGATAGATATTAAATGGAAATTATATGTAATATAGTGGTTTGAAGTGGGAGGAAGTTATCTCCTTTTACAGGTGAAAACGACAAGCATATCCTTAGAAACTAAATTTAGGTAAGGGGTAAAGATGAAATCACATGGGAGTTATGCAAGTTAGGAAAATAAATGTTGGAAAGACATGTGGATATAAATTTACCACAAAAAATGTGTTATATAAATTATATGTTTCAATTTAATTTAACAAAATTCAAGCCATGGTAGATTACCACTTGTACTCCTTTTTAACTTGCTTAATTATTTAGTATGATACTTATTTTTTACTAAAAATATAAGATGACCCCTATTACCAAATTTTGAAATGACGATTCCAAATTTAAACTCTATTTAATCTAATTAAATTTATATAAAATATAAAATTAACTTTGAAATCAAAATATAGGATATATTGAAAAAACTATTTTTGTAGAAAAATGACTTTTTAAAGAATAAACATTATTATTATCATTTCCTATCAATTAATATTTAAATATGGATTCATCAATTTGTATTTAAATTTAAATTTTATATTAGATTCATCATTTAAAATATATAAATTTAATTTATTTAGATAAAATTTTCATAACATTTATAAAAAAACAATTCTTTGAAAATAACCCTTTTATACCATTACTGTGGTAACTAAATTTTATCTTAGAAAAAAAATGTATACCTAAAAATAAAATTATACTTACTAAATAATTTGAATATTATAATTCCAAACATTAAATTTATTTTATTAGATTAAATTTCTAAATGTGATAAAAATTTATTTTAGTATCAAAACGCATAATGCATAAAATCAATTTTTAAGAAAACTAGATTTTAAGCATAAAATGAATTTTTTCATATTCTTTTCCAAGTAAAAATATTTAGATGAATATTTATATTTTTTATATAAATTTCAAATACATATCATTATTAAATAGTGATCAATTTAGTTAATTAAGATAAAAATACACAATACTTAAAAAATAGTTCTTTGAAAAATATCATTTTTTAACAATAAATACTTTTAACTAAATCCTATTAAAGTTGATTATTCATATTCTCACCATTTAATTTTATCAATATATCAGCATTAAAATATTTTTTTGAATTTTATAAATACCTCAAATAATTCCTTAATAATAATAATAACATGTAACAAATAAAAATATATTTTTATAATTAAATAATTTAATTAAATATTATCTTTTTTATTTCATTCCAAAAATATATTATTTTCAATTTTTTCTAAAAAATAAAAAAGTTCAATATAAATATTTAATATATATATATACTCAATGACCAAATATCCAATTACCATATTTCCAACAACCATATTTACAATGACTATCATTCAAATGACCATAATTATAATGGATGGATTTCATTCCTTCATAAATCCACATATTCATTACTAAAACCATTCATCCCATTCATTTACTTCTCTCTCAGCTTGTCTATTATTATTATAATTCTCTACCTTATTTTCATAGCTGTAATCAGGGTGATGATATCTATAGAAAACCATATGGATAATGATTTTATGTTCATGGTTTTTTTATTTACTTGTGATTTTATTCTACTTGTACTTTTCTTAATGTTATTCATATTTTATTCTCATAATTTATTAATGTTTACCTTTAATTTTACTATTTTATTTCAATAAAATTTATCTCTATTATTTTTAGTTCAGTGTTGTGGGTGAAACAATCTATTCAACACAGATTCTATTTTAAGTGAAATAAATAATAAAAATCTCAGGGTGTTACATTCTACAACCTTAAATAAATTGCATCCTCAAAATTTTAATTATCTTTCATTGATGAAAATAGTTAAGAGGATCCATGAGATATATATGATTTTATAAAAAATTTTAAATGAGATATTGACCTTACTATCTTAAGTTAAACCAGGAAATCCATATTTTCCCTCATAATAGGAACCTTGGACCCGCACTCTCAGGCCCAATGCAAAAAAAAAATACTTTATACACTATATTTTATACCAAGTGAGATGAACTGATCATGAAATGCATAAATTTTACATCATTGAACATTATATTTCTCAAATTCACAAAAATAATAGAATCCAATGGTTTAGTGTTTTTGATATTAATTACATGATATTTTTATAATAAGTCTTCAAAAATTCCCAAAAAATTCTCCACAAATTATATCCTTTTAGAAATTTAATACATAATAATCCTATTCTTTTCATAGGGAATGAAAATATTAGAAAAGGGTGAGCTCAGATTCTCATTATGGGTAAGTAAAATAGATAACAACCGATGATCATAAGTGAGAATAAGTCAAACATGCGGGTATGGGTACATAATCAAGGTGGATGGGCCTAACATACGAAAATCATACCCATTAAGATATATATCATAAATCATGAGTCATGGTATAATAATTTTTGAATAACATGATACATGATTATTGAGAGTGAAAACATGAGTCAATAATCACAAGCTATATGAATATGACACAATAACAAAAAATGGGGTGTGACATAGAATGAATAACATGTGTCAAGGTTAACCAAAAAGACATTCATCACATAATAGACTAGGATAAACATCTTTCTATAATATAGTAATCTTGGGGTAACTACCTGTATACCTTTTTAGGCTTGGGTTAAACACCAGTGTACCTTTTTAGGCTTGTGTCAACCATCCACATACCTTTTTAGGCTTAGGTTAACCACCGATGCACCTTTTTAGCTTTGGGTTAACTTCATGCCTACCTGAATGGCCTGAAGGCCTTAATTTTTATTGATTTTTGATAACACCCCTTTCAAGGGATGAGGGGGAACCCTTACAAGGCCCGTAGGCTCAGATATTACATGGCCCATAGGCTTAGGAGATTACATGACCCGAAGGTCTTAGTGAATTCAACCAGACTATCTATAAGGAACTGCCCCTCCCCAGCATCTGCATCTTGATAGTAGCTCTCCACCTTTGCATGATCATCTATCTAGGCTTCCCATGCAAGAACAGGCTGGTACCAATGGAATAACCATACCCTCTCATTATGACAATCCATTTGGCTCTGCTCTGGTGAGTGCACTTGCTCTGAATCCTCTTCTAGGGCTGCTTCTTTTTTGTAGTGTGTCTGGGGCCTGAATTTATGTGGCCCGAAGGCCTTGAGAATCAACTGTACTGAAGGCCTTGGGTGGCCCGAAAGCCTTGTAGGACCCGAGGACCAAACAGGTGGCCCGAAGGCCCAGATGGATGAATAGTTCTGGCTACTACAGTACTGAACAGTGCCTTCTACAGTACCTTCTATAGTATTGCTACAGTACCCCCCGAAAATATGCCTCTTTGATCTCGGGTCTCTTGGATTCACCTAGAGATTCCTCACCAACTGGGCTGAGGCTCTTGTGAAAAACGTGTGTTGCTAACACCAACTCCCAGAGGGGGCCCCCACCAGCCCAAGTGCATGCCACGTTCCCCAACTAAGTAATGGATTTTAATTGCCCTGTTCATAATACAAACAATGTTTGAGCCTAGTGGGACTCAATCCTGTGCCAGTTCCCATGGAGAGCGATGGGTACAACCAGTGGGTACCACTCGGCTAACACCCCCTGGAAAAAATGTGTGTTGCTAACACAGACTCCCAGAGGGGGTCCCCCACCAGCCCAAGTGCACGCCACATTCCCCAGCTAAGAAATGGCTTTGAATCACCCTATTCATAATACGAATAGTGTTCGAGCCTGGTGGGACTCGATCCTACGCCAGTTACCATGGAGAGCGAGGGGTACAACCAGCGGGTACCACTCTGCTAACACCCCAAGGGCTTTGGGTTAACTTCCCATATACATTATTAGAATGAGTTTAACCACCCATTTACCCTTTTATTATTGGGTTAACCATCCTTGTACCTTTTTAGGATTGGTTTAATGACCAGTGTACCTATTTAAGCTTCATCTAACTACCCATATACCTCTTTTTGGCTTGGTTTAACCACCCATGTATCATAACCTTTTGGGATTGGGCTCACCACCTATTTATCCTTTTTAGACAATGGGATATAAATCTTTACCCAATGAATTGGAGGGATATATCTGATCCCACATGTAATATAATGATAAACCATATATATGTGTTCCACAAAACATAAAAACATTTATAATTATATCATATAATTATTAGCCCATGAAAAAAATAGGTTTCATGAAATATTACATAAGAAATTATCATGTACCATATAGAGAAATAATATGGATATTTTTATTATATAATATCCCCACTAGAGTAAAATAAACACTAAAATATGTTTACATAAATGAAAAATGATTTTAAAATATAATTGGGAAATTTATTTGAAAAATAAGAAGAAATATCATTTACTTTTGGTAACCTTTATTTGAAATAAAATTGTTTATAAAACATTGGAAATATAAAATATTTTGTAAAACCATGAAAAATTAGAGAAGAATATTCATTATGAAATTTTTTATAAAAGTGGGAAAAGGAATTCATGTGGAAAGTGTTAAAAAAGGAAGATTCTTTATGTACTTTTGTAAAGAGTGTCAAAATTAGTGGAGTAAAACCATAATAACAATGATAAAAGAAGATTTATTTTGTAAATAAAGTCAAGTAAATTGAAAAATAACTTAATAAATCATTGAAGAATAGATAAATATATTCATAAAATAATATAATAATATAGATATGGAATAGAAAAATTTATGACAAAAAAGAAGTGGTAAGGTTGTTTTCTCTTACCAGTATCATTCCGGTGAATTATGGACCAATGGGGAAGTGAAATGGTAGGGGGACATATAAAAATCATGATAAAATAAAGTAGAATAAAATATAGTTATTTTTAGGTATAAATATCATACAATTTACCCATGTGAAAATTTAGTCATAATAATATTGAATTCAAAGTGATATTGGAAAGAATCCCCTCATGGTTTTGGTAACCTTTGAATCAAAATCCATTGAAATAAAGATCTTGTGATAGATTTTTAAATCCCTTTAATTTCATGAAACTTTTGATAAAAATATATACACTGTAAGTATATACACAAAAAAAGAGAAAACAAGTGGTGAATTATATATATCTCAATGGATGGAAATTGAGACAAAACCCCTTACAAATTTCTTAACACTCTGAGATTTTAGAATATGTATCACTCTTTACTAAATTTAAAGTGTTCGATTTCCTAACTTATATGAAAAATTGATCTTAGAAAAACCAAATTATAATATTGAAATATACATATATAAATTTAGTCATTAATAAAATTAATAATAAATTATATACTGATTATAAATTAGTTAGAAATGAAGATAATATATTTTAAAGGTAAAATATATGTTTTTCATAAAACTATTTTATGTGCGTAATATATTTTTTATCTTAATAGATTAAATTAATCAATATTTATAAATTATTCTAATTTAGTGAGTATATTATACCCATTCAAATGAATTAAAATTCATTTAGCTGTAGTTGTTAATCAAGGAATGAGAATAAAGTCATTTTATGCTTCAAAAATGAATTTTCTTCAAAAATGGTTTTTATTAAATTTTGTGTGTGAATATTATAATTAATTTTTACCTATTTTAGAAATTTTATTTGAAAAAATGGAAATAAAATTTTAAATTAGCATGTAAAAATTATCTTATATCATAGTTTTAAGATTTTTCTTAAATGATTGATTTTTGAGTGAATAATGAAGATGTTTTTTTGCAAAATTGTCATTTTTTATTTAAATTAAGTAATTTAAAAGTCCCATTATATTTTTTATTTGGTTTTAAAGTAACTTAATATATATTTTATTTTACATAATATAATTAATTCCATAATATTTATCATTTTATTTTATTTTTTTATAAGTTTATTTTTATGCTGAAAAATGTCTTTTTTATAAAAACTTTTTTTAATTGAAGTTTACACACTTATTTTCAAATTAATTTATGAAAATTATTCAAATTGAATTATAAAAAAAGAATTTAATATTTGGAATTAGGAGGTTTAAATTTATTATTTATGTCAATTTAATTTTTGTACATTATAAATACCAACCTTAGTAAAAATCTTATTACCATGATAAGTGTTAAAATGGTCAAAAGAGGGGTTAACCAAAGGGATAATGTTTAAAATATCCTGAAAAAATTTCTTTAATATGATTGTTTTTTAGACCTCTATATTAAACTTATTATCTTTAAATATTTCTTTTAATTTTAGGGAACTTTCCCATGAGTTGACATTATTAAATTTTCATGTTCTTAATATTTAGAAGTTTTTCACCCACATCACTTATAAAAGGGAACCTTGTATTCTCAATTATATACACCACTGGAGCAATTTATTTTGATAAATATATGCCCAAATACTATACCAACATTATTATACATTACCTTTAGGTTTTTTTATTTCTAAAAGACCCATCCAAGAATCATTAAGGTATTTTTTAAAGGAATATACCTGAAGAAAAGGTATATGTTATTACTGCCCTTTTTCAAGTTTCATTCCTATTAAACCAAATAAAAATAATCTATAACCATATTATCATGATTGAATAAAAATATTTATTATAATTAGATGTTTTTGTGTTAATATTATATCCATTTACCATCTCCTTCCCATCTATTGAAAAATAATAATGTCACTTGTGTGTATGTGTGGATTACCTTCTCCACAAAACAGTGTGATACACTTTTCATATCCTCTTTTCATGGATGGGAATATATATATATTTAATGAATATATATGATATTTATTATATAATTATAATTCTATAAAGTTTAATTATTATTTATATTTCTTTTTTTCATCCATTAAAAAGTGGAAACAATACTCATGCATATATATAGACCACTGTCTCCACAAAGTGATGTATGCCATTTTTTCATCAGCACCTTATATGGATGGTTATAAAATTATATATAATGAATAAATAATACAATTATAACCTGATTAATATTCTGTATATTATGAAACCATGACCAAGGTGCAAGGACCGAAACCTCTGAACCGAAATATGCATGGAAAACTGACCAGTTTTCACCCGAATGTTCATTTTAATGAAGAAATTTTAATAAAAGGGTAATTGAAAATTATAATGGAATGATATATAGTAATTTATATTTGAATATGGGTTTTTAATACATTTATAATAAATTTATATTTATTAATTAGGAGGTTTTAATGCATATGAAGCAAGACAGGACTTGAGGTAGGGGTTGACGTTACAATGTCATTTCATTTTAGGATTGACCATGTTAAATTTTTATTGAGGGAAATTATATGATAATTATAACATAAATCTCATATATTTTGTTATAATATGTTTATTTTTTTAATTTTCAAGTATTATTACCATTTTACTCTCTTTGTAACTTAAAATGATCAATAAAATGTTTTTAATAAAAGTCGACCTTATTTTTTATTTTTGGGTCGAGAATCTTTCTCATGCATATTTATGTTCTTAAAAATGTTTTATAGAAGTTTTTATATATACTTAAGTGTTTAATAAATATTATTTTTATTAAATTTTACTTTCTTTACAAATTATTAAAAGTAATATTTTTGAATGTTTTACGTATTACTCACTTTTTACTTTTTATACAAGCACAACAAAAGGTTTTTCTTTTAATTTATACGAAATGGATGAATTTTACCACTAACATGACTGTTGTTTTATTTGAATATTTATTTAAAAGTTTCCATAGTTATTTTTAATGAAAATATTTATCTCAATATTTTTGGATTTTTTATTTTTTAAAGATATCGAAAGAAAATGTTATTTTACCTATTTTTAAAGAAATGTTCAAATTCTATTTTAAAGGTATTTTTCATATATATCAACATATTTTAAGGATTTTTATGACTCACTGGGTATATGATCTTATGATACCTTCCACTTCATTTTTCCAGATGACTTATGATGATGATGTTTTAAGGATGATTCTATGAAACCCTTTACTTTCCCGTGGGTTAATTAAATTATGATTAAATCTTTATGAAACCCATTTCTTTTACATGGGTTATGATATGATGAATGTTCTTGTGATATTATGGAACACTTATGTATTTTTTAATTATGTGATGGATTGTTCTGAAATTATATATCCCTCTAATTCATCTGGTAATTATTGATATCTCTTGAGATAATATATACTAACATGGGGAGTGAACTCAGTTTAGTAAAGAATTATGTCCACTATGATAGTTTGGTAGTTATCCTTAACCAAGAAAATAATTGAATGGGTAGTGAACCCAATAAATTATGGTACTTTTTTCACTATAATAGTATTTTTAGTGATCCTTGACCAAGGAAATGATTTTCTAGGCTTATTTATTTTCGCAAAGATTATTTATTATAATTAGGATATGATATCATGGATCATGATTGATTATTGATAATACCTTACTATTATGAATTATGAATTTTTTTATGAAAAGTCCTTATTCCAAACTAATGATTAATGATATTTTACCGATTGGGTATGACTTTCGTAAGTCATGATCGTGTTCTCATATCTTTATACTTATCTTATGCTCATTTATGATCATTGATTGATATCTCATATGTTTAACCTTACTAAGTATCTAATCTCAACCTTTATTATTTTTCCTTTTCCTTGGGTTATGAACAATGGTTTTAAATAGGTTATATCTAATAATGGTACTTTTTGAGAATAAATTTGTGATTTATGTTGAATATATTTCATGAAATAAGTTGTTTATGTATCTATTATCTATATAAAATGAACCTTTATGGTTCCAGGGCATGAATTATTATGATATGTATTGAATATTTCTCTAAAATGATTTAATATTTATGTATATAATTATTGGGTTTCTTTAGTTGGTATTAGATTAGGGTTTAGTTATTTTTAGATATTAAGATTAGAAAACATTGGTAAAAAACTTGGGGATAAAAAAAGTATAGGATAAAATCCACAACTTTAAGCAATGTTTAGATCATATGGTTTCCTAATAATTATCTCCCAACTTGGATACAAATAATTGGATGTAGGATCTAGAACATATACACCTAGGGATAATAACATTGAAAAGGCTTGTTGGGTATTAACGCGATCTTCACCTATTGCCTAATAATGATGATAGTCCTAGATCTATCCGATCACTAAGAGGGGGTGGGGGTGAATCAATTATCTCTTTTCTTTTATAAGTTATTCCATTTTTAATCCACCCCTTGAAATAATTAAATTTCTTGATCCAATTAATTATTTATCATAGGATCACATTCATGTTCAATAATAAAGAAAGAGAGTTGAAAACAATATTTACAAGGTTTAACTAAAAGGACTAGTCCTTTTAATGTTGGTTATACCCCCCAAAATGGATTCTATACTATCTCCAATCATTATCTTACAATATAGAGTCCACAATGCTATATACACGTCCACTATAGCCTCAGGTGGGTTATACCCACAATCTTTATTTATTATTCCCCCTAATCACTCCTTTTTGGATTTAATGGTATTTATCCATAGTTAGAAAGATCCATTTATTCAAATTGGTTTCTTCTACACCACTTGGAAGTATTATCTCTCTCCATTAGCTTACAAGATCTTGTTTTCTCATGTACTCCCTCAAGAACTTCTACAATAGTGCTGGTCTTGAAACTCCTTATAGATCAAGAGTGATCAAGATCTTCCTTAACTTCATGAATACTTAGGTGCACAATAGATACCCTTCTTCTTAAATAGAGCCTAAATTAATCTTCATATTTCTTCATGATATAGATGTGTATCAGGTTCTTAGAACTCTCTTTCACAATGTATTAAAGTTCTCTCAGTCTTCACACTGACCTCATTTTTTTTCTTACATTTATATTTATACATTTAAATATTTCACATACCTAGTTTCCATTCATATTTAGAAGCTCCTTGTTCTTGGGAAGTAGGTATGATATTCCTTAATATATCATTTAAATTACCAGTCAAAGCTTACTTTTGAATCTCCATATGAATCAAGTATTTCTTTATTCAAAATTGTATGCAAAATCTAATACTTTAAACTCGTTTTAAATATCCACATTAATGTAATCATGTGTCTCTTTCATGTATACCTTCCTGTTTGCATGTATGGATATTATCTGAATTTTTATTCATCTTTATCAGATTTTCTAAGTCCTGAAGTCTTACATATAAGTTTTATACTTACGCAAAGGATTATGCTCTTGCTCAAATACTTATGCTTAGTAACAACATATTAGGATGGATATTTACAATAAACATAAAAGTATTATTCTTAGAAAAAAAGTCTTAATTTTTTTTAAATTCAAAATAAAATTCTTAAACTCAACAATAAAGTATTATGATGATTCTTTATGTGCAAAGAATTTACCATTTTTTGGTATCAACTTAAAATTACAGACTTCATTCATAAGAATTCTGGGATTCTCAAAAGAAAATCTAACACTTATTAATAAAATTAAGACTTGATAAAATATGATGTAGATAGTGTTCCATCATTCATCAACACTTACCTTTAGTTTATTTAATATCATTACAAAAAAATTCACATTTAAGGATGCTACATTGAATCTGTCCAGCCAAGGTTTTCAAGCAACAACAACACATCTCTTTCAATAGTACATCACCTTCTGTAGCTCATTGAACTAAAAAATTGGATGATTTATCAAGAATGAAATAGAATTATAACTCATGTATCCATAAAAATCCTTTAATCATAATCAACTTCATCAACAAAAATATATTGATATATTGGCTACAAGTATAATGAAAACCATCCTTGGCACAATAATATCCCCTTTGTAATTATTTTAAGCATCCCTACACATTTAGAAATTTCAATATGAGTTCTTATTTATTTATAATCCTTATTGAAAATAAAATGAAAATATCCAATAGGGTTCTTCTCACCTTATCAAGACAACATCTTCCCCTCCTTCAAAAAGAATCTTGAGCCGCTTATGAGGGAAGGATGACATCACATGTTTTTTATTAGAAAAGTACATTTAGTTAGTCCACATTAAGTCTACTTGGGCTTAACCAGTATTGAAAATAAGAGGGATTTAACCAAGTTTATTAATTATTTCCATAAAAAAAAATACACGTGAAACCATGCTCAAAATATCATTTATGGGGCTTCTCATACTAGATTTATCATGAAAATATTTGTTACAGCCACATTCTTAAATAAAAACATCAAAAATTCTAAATGACAAGAAACCCCTTTATATCATACTTTAATAATCAACACCCCCATTAATAAGTGAATATAATATAATATAATTAAGGGTTATAAGTGTGATTCTCATACCTCATAGTCCATTTTTACATAGCTTATGGAAACTTTGTAACTTTATATCTACATCTTGAAACACCTAAATGGATACACACACTCTTCTACTTCATGAAAGTTTGAAACACCATGATTCCAACCTTATTTTCTTTCTATAAGTGAAAACCCAACACTTCTTATTTAATTCCCTATAAGTTATAAAAAATATACAACAATAATAGGGAATAAAAAGGAACCTCTTAGTTCCTAAAAGATAGAATTCAGTTGAGAGATCTTTCTCAACCTAGGAAATTATTTCTTTCCAATCACAAAATTTTTCCTCCAATTTTAATCCTAAATAGGCTTTTTTATTTCTTCTTTATTTTAATCTGGTAAGATTTCCATACAGTATTTTAAACCTTTCCCATTCTAACCATAATTTTCCCACAAATTTCCCTGAACCTTAAAACCTGAATTTATAGATAGATTCTTATGAATTCCAATATCTCCATGCAGATCCAATTATTTTCATTTGGATTTAGAATCCATATCTTCTTTATCTATTCTATTGGTCATCTTTATATTGTTTGGATATATTATAGATAATTATCTTTTTTCCCTTTTTAAATTCTTTATATTTTTCATTTTTCCTTTTGAAAGCCTTAATCATGCATGAATCCTCCTCTTTGGATTCCAAAATATAATTACCTTTCATAGAATAGGGATTATCACATGGTAGTTTAGTCATTCACTCCTCAACCTTATGACCTTCCAGTCCACATCTTCCACACACTCCTTATAGACATCCAAACTCGTTTTGTTTGGATAGATTTGGTGCAAATCTTGTTACAACATTTTTTTCCTAAATTATTTTCTCACATACTCACCAAATAACTTCCTTGGTCCTTTATAATTAATTTTTAAATACATATTACATAATCAATAATTGTATTTGTGTCCATACCTTCCATAACACTAGTAACAACCACTAAGGTTAGATCTTCCATTTTGATAATCAATTTTCCTAGAATTTCCATGATGTTGTTATTCTATAAACCAAACTTTACTTTGTCTATAGGTTTGTGGCCTCCTTGGAATATTATTCTCCATATTTGATGTGTAATATTTATTATTATTTTTCTTGGCCAAAATATCCCCATATTTTGGTTTTTTACATATGAACTATTAGATAAAACAAGTCTATTTTGAAAATAATTAAGTGTATATTTACCTTATTAATGTGAACTCTTCTTCTAATTAGTTTTATCAAATTATCTATTTACCTCAGTGAACTTAATGAAGTATTATATAGAATTATTGAACTCATTTTGAATTGGGAGACATATATATTGTGTCTCAACCAGTTAATTTTCCTTTATATCCAGATCCTCCTTGAGATCTATGATAATCATTTCTTTTTAGGCTTATCTAAGCTTGTGATTCTTTATATCATCAATGTATGTCACATATTTATTAACACACTCTTCTATCCCATCAACCACATTTTTGTTTTCTTTCTCAAGATTATTCTTCTCTTTATTGAAGTATTTTATCTATTCTTATAATAATTCTTATTTGTCTTTAAAATCCCACTCAAGTTCTATCCTTTATTCTTTATCACCATTACTTTTTGATGAATCAAATCATTTCTCAACATAGGAAAAAGAGTGAATTTATTATATAAGTCACTAGATGATTCATCTTTCTCTTTATTTCACACAAATATTCTTATTTTTATATTGAATCACTTCTTCTAATTCCATTTACTCTTCATGAATCTCATTGATAGAAGATATATAATTTGGTAGAAGTATTTTTCATCCCTAGTATCCTAGTCATCAGATTCTGCACCCTCTTCTTCTCTGAATTTACCTTTTCTCATAGATTTAAAATTGATTTAATATTTTGTCTTCTTTTTGAAAGCACGTATCTTTATCATATCATAATTTATGGGTATGTTGTGTAGCTCATTAATTATCAAGTATTCTTCTTTTTTCAAGGCTGATATTATTTAATCAAATAAATTTAAAAATTCCTCATTAGTTTTTTGATAAATAAGGAATCCTCTAGCTTCTCACCAAACCCACAGATGTTTTTCACAATTATATTTACCTAGGTGAAATAACTATCAATATCCTTATCATCATACCTTTTAATGTATTCAAACTCATTAATATAAACTTGATGTTTTTCTTACTGAATATTAACATTACCTTCATAACCATTTCTTAATTTTCCCAAATCTCCTTTACAGTATAGAGATCTATGACCTTTGTGTACACCTTCTCTGGCAGAGACATCAAAATTATATTTTGAGTCTTTCCATAAAATTCCATATTCCTATTGTATGTTTGAGTAAAATTAACACCATAAGTAATGGGTTCAAACCCAAATATTGCAACATCTCTCACAACTAGGCCAAGTGATAGGAGGTAGAGTAACATCATATTCCTCTAGATATGATAATTATCCCCATTTAATGTGGGAAAAAATTGATTATTAATAGAGTTAAGATTCTATATATCTTAAAATTATCCCTTGGATCTTTAAAGGGAACCTTCACCCTAATACTAATTGACAACCCCAAATATGTTGGATCACTAAGAGGGGGAGGGGATAAATTAGTGATCACTTTTCTTTTTTGAGTTATTCCCTTTTTAACCCAACCTCTTAAACCTATTAAAGTTATTGATCCATACAATTATTTATCATAGCCAAAGATTTGTGTGTAGTAATAAAGAAAGAGAGTAACACATGGTATTTACATGGTTTGACTGGAAGGCCTACTCCTTTCCACATTGGTTATTATGCCCAACATGGATTCTTCACTATCTACAATCATTGTCTTAAAAAAAAGAGTCCATCGTGCTCTATACGCACCAACTACAAACTTAGGTTGGTTATACCACCAAAATTGATTGATTATTCCCCCAATCACTCCTTCTCATATTTAATGGTGTTGATACATAGTTATAAAGATATGATTATTCTCCTCAGTTTCTTCTACACCACTTGGAAGTATGATCTCCCTCCAAAATCCAACGGGTTTAGGTTTTCTTGTGTACTCCCTCAAGAACTTCAATAGTAGTTATAGTCTTTAGACTCCTTCCAGATCAAGAGTGATCTAGATCTTCCTTAGATTCATGAATACTTAGGCGCATAAAATATCTCCTTTTTCTTCAATGGAACCGAGACTCATCTTATTCTCTCTCCATGATACATGTGCATATAAAATTCTCAGAACTCTCTTGTATAGTGTATGAAAGTTCTCAAAATATTCACTCTCACCTCATCTTATTTACTCAACTACATATTTTCACACATAAATATTGATCATACCTAGTTTAAATTTTTATTTAGAATCTTCTTAATATTTGGAATAAGGTGTGATCATCCTTGACATATCATTCAAATTCTTGATCAAAGATTCCTTTTGATTCTCCATATGAATCAGGTATTTCCATCTTCAGAATCCTTTAAAAAATTTGCTACTTTAAACTCATTCTAAATATCCATGTGCATTACCTCACATGTCTCTACCCCATGGACCTTTCTATTTGTGGGTGTGGAGATTATCTAATTTTTTCTTCATCTCAGTAAACATATCAAATTTTCTAAGTTTTGAAGTCTTATATAGAATTTTTACACTTAGCCAAAGGATTACTCACCTTCTCAAAGTATTAAGATGAAGATTTATGTTCAAAATAAAAGTCTTACACCAGGATAAAATTATTAGGATCAAGATTTATATTCAATATAAAAGTATTATACTCAACAAAAAAGTCATATTATTAAGCTTTATGCTCAAGGACTTACCATTTTCCAGTCTTAACTCAAAATTTCATACTTCTTTTATAATACTTCTAGGCTTCTCCAAAGTAACTAAAACCCTTATTAAATAACTCAAAACCTCATCCAACATGATGTAAAAATTTTTACATCATTTAATAACAATTTACTTTAGTTTCCTTGATGATCAACATAATAATTGTCACATTTAAGGATACAACGTTGAAGCTTCCCAACTATGGTCTCTAAGAAACAACACCACATCTCCTTCAATAGCACATCTCCTTCAAAAGCTCACTCAAATAATAGACTTGGATTATTTATCAATAATGACATCCAATTCTAAATCATGAGTACATAATAATACTTCAAGTATTATCATCTTTATCAGTAATCACATATTGATATATTGAAAATAATAGCAACCAAAAAAATATTGGGAACAAAAAAAGAGGCCCAAAGACACACCTAATTTCACACTTTTAAAGGATATTCTTTGTTTAATTCACATTATCATTATATAATATTTTATGAATGAATGGATATAATATATTATAACCTATAATTTATTGAAAGTGATATACGATGAACTTAAATTTCCATAGGTTGATAAGAATTTTTCATAATTTAGAACATCTTTGGAATAATTTTTAATATTATATTATTTATCACTCTTATTAATGATTGTTGATAATCAAAATTTGTTGTTTGGTTTAATTCAATGGTTAGAATTGGGAGGAATCATGTAAACCAAGAATGTGATGATGATTGAAATGACTATAATAATGAGAAACCAAATAAAATAGAAGTTGGGATGTGAAATATTAGAGATATTCTCACCCAACTCTCTCAAGATATGAATGGTAACACAAATCATGCTGACATTCCAAATGACCAAAGGAAGGAATAACTCGCCATTGAGTCTTTTATATGGAAACACCCACCTCACTTCAGTGGTTCCTTTGATCCACTTATTGCTGAGAAATGGATAAATGTTATAGAAAAGATATTCTTCATTCTCATGTTCTTGGACCTTAAGAAGGTTATTTTGGTTGTGTATAATTTGGAAGGTTAAGATGATCAATGGTGGACTCTTATAAAGAATATGAATAAATAAGATGAAATTGATTCCATGACATGGTAAGAGTTTAAGAAGGTATTTTAAAATAAGTATTTTCCATGAAATCTTCACACTAAAATAGAGAGGTAATTTCATGAAATAAATCATAAGGATGATGAATTTATTAGTATATATGAGGAAAATTTCACCAAACTTATAAGGCTTAATTATAGTTTTATCATCAACCTTGAAAGAAAATCTGACCGATTATTTAATGGATTAAGGCCTAGTCACCTAAAATAATTGGATATAAGAGAATTTAATAGCTGTGAAGTAATTATTTAATGTGATCTCAAGTTAGAAATGAATATTGGAGACTCTCATTGTTCTCATGGTTTAGGGGAAAAGAAGGGAAAATTTTATTTTTGAGGAAATTCTGATACTAAGTCCCATGTAAGATCAAAAGTGTAGAAGGAAGAATAGGGGAAACTACCTAAAGGGTATAGTAAATGTTTTAAGTGTGGAAAAAGTCAATCGAGAAAACTAATTATGAAGTGAAGTGAAATGGCTAGTTAATGAAACATATGGAGATAAATCTTAACTGAATGCACCACCCACACTCTAATGTTATAATTTCATGGAGTATTGACATTATTATAATCAGTTTATGAATTTAAGGTTTACTGATGATGATCAATATCTAAAACCTATTAATCCAAGATAGAAAGGTAAATCTCAGGAAATCATAACTTATGAAGTTATCCTTGAGTATGAAGTGGTGAATGTTGATTCAATAAGGTTTTCCTTATGACTTTTCCATTACTTTATGTAAGGGGGAGATTGTTGAGTCATTAAGGTTTCCTTATGAATTTACCATTCCTCTTATTTTGAAAATCACAAACACCTTATCTTAAGGTAAATTTCATTTTACCCCATATTTTACCCCTATAAGGAAAAATTTCCTTCCCCAAGGAAATTTATCCTTACCATGTTTTCATTTCTCAAATCAAAATTTTTCTAAGTGTAAAATTCGGATTGAAATAAAAAACCTCGGAATCATATAATACTTAGATATGAAGCATTCTGTTTAAGACTCTGAATTCTGGTTACAAACTCTCATGAAGTTCAACTCCGAATTCTGGTTATGAACTCTCATGAAGTTCAACTCCGAATTCTGAATACAAATGTTATGAAGTTAGAATCCAAATTCTGGATACAAACATTCATGAAGGTCAACTCTTAATTTTAATTAAGAACTTATGTAAAGTTTGACTACGAATTCAAATTATGAATTATGGTTACGAACTTATCTAAGTTCTAACTCCGAGTTCTCTCAATACAGTCTCCGAACTCCTATGAGTTCTGACTCCGAATTCTCATGAACTCCGACTCTGAAATTTGTAAGTTCAGGTTCTGAATTCTTATTGAATCCAGACTCCGAATTTCCTTGAAATTCAGACTCTGGAATTCTATAGAATTTAGGATCCAAATTCCTACAAAAAAGAATCCAAATATCCTGGTGTTGTTGACCCCAAATTCAGTTTTTACTTAGACTCCAAACTTTTATTTTACTTACATTCTGAATATCAGATTTTAGTTATACTTACACCTGTTTAGTTATAAAACGATGTCATGATTTCAGTTACTCACTAACTATTGTTTGAGTGACACATGTACAGGTCCCTCCAAAACTCAAGGAAGAATGTAACGCCCCCAAATGATATAGGGTTAAATGACTAAATGATATGACTCATGTCAACAAGTTGCACCTTCCTTTTCAGGAGCCTGTCTAATTAGAACTCCACAGTTAAGCATGCTTGGCTTGGAGTAGTGATCAGGATGGGTGACCTTCTGGGAAGTTTTCCAGGGTGTGTGTAAGTGAGGACAAAACACACCGGAAAGGACATGTGTTGGCATGTGGGGACTGTCATTAGTTAGATGACCCGTTCGGGCATGTGGGTGGACCCTGGGGTGGGCCCCACGTGTCTGCGGGGGCAACTGGTGGAACCTGGTAGGCAAGGACCCGACGACCATGTTAAGGCGGGGTGTCTGTGCTATCACCCTACGGCCATGTTAAGGAGGGGTGTCTGTGCTATCACCAGGACTCGGTTGTCACATTTGGTATCAGAGGAGGAACCCAGCCTTAAGTGCACGATGCACTGCCTGGGTTGAGATGTAGGGCCCACAACGAGGACGTTGTGCTCTAAAGGGGGGTGAATGTAACGCCCCCAAATGATAAAGGGTTAAATGACTAAATGATATGACTCATGTCAACAAGGTGCACCTTCCTTTTCGGGAGCCTGTCTAATTAGAACTCCACAGTTAAGCGTGCTTGGCTTGGAGTAGTGATCAGGATGGGTGACCTTCTGGGAAGTTTCCCAGGGTGTGTGTGAGTGAGGACAAAGAACACCGGAAAGGACATGTGTTGGAATGTGGGGACTATCTTTAGTTATATGACCCGTTCGGGCATGTGGGTGGACCCTGGGGTGGGCCCCATGTGTCCCTGTCTGATTAGAACTCCACAGTTAAGCATTCTTGGCTTGGAGTAGTGATCAGGATGGGTGACCTTCTGGGAAGTTTCCCAGGGTGTGTGTGAGTGAGGACAAAGCACACCGGAAAGGACATGTGTTGGCATGTGGGGACTATCATTAGTTATATGACCCGTTCGGGCACGTGGGTGGACCCTGGGGTGGGCCCCATGTGTCTGCGGGGGCAACTGGTGGTACCTGGTAGGCAAGGACCCGACGCCCATGTTAAGGCGGGGTGTCTGTGCTATCACCCTACGGCCATGTTAAGGCGGGGTGTCTGTGCTATCACCCTACGGCCAGACACCCCGCCTTAACATGGCCGTAGGGTGATAGCACAGACACCCCGCCTTAACATGGTGATAGCACAGACACCCCGCCTTAACATGTGGGTGGACCCTAGGGTGGGCCCCACGTGTCTGCGGGGCAACTAGTGGTACCTGGTGGGCCAAGACCCAACGGCCATGTTAAGGCGGGGTGGTTGTGCTGTCACGGGGACCCGGTTGTCACATTTGGTATTAGAGGAGGAACCCAGCCTTAAGTGCACGACGCACTGCCTGGGTTGAGATGTAGGGCCCACAACGAGGACGTTGTGCTCTAAGGGGGGGGGGTGAATGTAACGCCCCCAAATGATAAAGGGTTAAATGACTAAAAGATATGACTCATGTCGACAAGGTGCACCTTCCTTTTCAGGAGTCTGTCTGATTAGAACTCCACAGTTAAGCGTGCTTGGCTTGAAGTAGTGATCAGGATGGGTGACCTTCTGGAAAGTTTCCCAGGGTGTGTGTGGGTGAGGACAAAGCACACCGGAAATGACATGTGTTGGCATGTGGGGAATGTCATTAGTTAGATGACCCGTTCGGGCGCGTGGGTGGACCCTGGGGTGGGCCCCACGTGTCTGCGGGGGCAACTGGTGGTACCTGGTAGGCAAGGACCCGACGACCATGTTAAGGCGGGGTGTCTGTGCTATCACCCTACGGCCATGTTAAGGCGGGGTGTCTGTGCTATCACCCTACGGCCAGGGAAACTTCCCAGAAGGTCACCCATCCTGATCACTAATCCAAGCCAAGAAATTAGTTAGATGACCCGTTCGGGCACGTGGGTGGACCCTGGGGTGGGCCCCACGTGTCTGCAGGGGCAACTGGTGGTACCTGGTAGGCAAGGACCCGACGACCATGTTAAGGCGGGGTGTCTGTGCTATCACCCTACGGCCATGTTAAGGCGGGGTGTCTGTGCTATCACCCTACGGCCATGTTAAGGCGGGGTGTCTGGCCGTAGGGTGATAGCACAGACACCCCGCCTTAACATGGCCGTAGGGTGATAGCACAGACACCCCGCCTTAACATGGTCGTCGGGTCCTTGCCTACCAGGTACCACCAGTTGCCCCTGCAGACACGTGGGGCCCACCCCAGGGTCCACCCACGTGCCCGAACGGGTCATCTAACTAATTTCTTGGCTTGGAGTAGTGATCAGGATGGGTGACCTTCTGGGAAGTTTCCCTGGCCGTAGGGTGATAGCACAGACACCCCGCCTTAACATGGCCGTAGGGTGATAGCACAGACACCCCGCCTTAACATGGTCGTCGGGTCCTTGCCTACCAGGTACCACCAGTTGCCCCCGCAGACACGTGGGGCCCACCCCAGGGTCCACCCACGCGCCCGAACGGGTCATCTAACTAATGACATTCCCCACATGCCAACACATGTCATTTCCGGTGTGCTTTGTCCTCACCCACACACACCCTGGGAAACTTTCCAGAAGGTCACCCATCCTGATCACTACTTCAAGCCAAGCACGCTTAACTGTGGAGTTCTAATCAGACAGACTCCTGAAAAGGAAGGTGCACCTTGTCGACATGAGTCATATCTTTTAGTCATTTAACCCTTTATCATTTGGGGGCGTTACATTCACCCCCCCCCCCCTTAGAGCACAACGTCCTCGTTGTGGGCCCTACATCTCAACCCAGGCAGTGCGTCGTGCACTTAAGGCTGGGTTCCTCCTCTAATACCAAATGTGACAACCGGGTCCCCGTGACAGCACAACCACCCCGCCTTAACATGGCCGTCGGGTCTTGGCCCACCAAGTACCACTAGTTGCCCCGCAGACACGTGGGGCCCACCCTAGGGTCCACCCACATGCCTGAACGGGTCATCTGACTAATGATAGTCCCCACAGGGCAACACATGTCCTTTCTAGTGTGTTTTGTCCTCACTCACACACACCCTGAAAAACTTCCCAGGAGGTCACCCATCCTGATCACTACTCCAGGCCAAGCACGCTTAACTATGGAGTTCTAATCAGGTAGGCTCCCGAAAAGGAAGGTGCACCTTGTTGACATGAGTCATATCATTTAGTCATTTAACCCTTTATCATTTGGGGGCGTTACATTCACCCCCCCTTTAGAGCTACTAAAATTTCTCGTTTGCCGAAAAGAGAAACTCGGTCTCATCCCCTGGATGAACCACGCCCATTGCCTAATACAGTCAATCCTAACATGAATGATGTATTCATGCCATGGATGACGTCGTAAGGCCTCGACGTAACTACCAAGAGATCCAACTGTCACTCTTGCCTCCAAGGGTCGAGTCACACTGTCGGCATCAGTGTGAGGTCACTGGGTCTCCTCCAGTAGAAATATCGAAAGTGAGGGTCAAGTCAACAGTCTTAACCAGGACCACTCAGTATCAACCAAACAAAAGGACAGGAAAGCAAACATCACAAAGATAAGTGTCTTTTTATTATTGCAGATCATAGTACAAAGAAACGAATGTAACAACAACGAAACTAGAAGCAACATGATCAATAGCCTCCAGGTCTGGAGCTAGTCCCGCTCCTGTCCATATGCTACCAGAGCTCCATGACCATAGGCCTCAGCTGCCTGAAGCTGAGCTCTCCCATGTCCTCCTGCCCCTGTGGTCGGGGTGGGCCTCCTGGTGGTGGTGGTGGCAACACCCCGAAGCGTCGTCCACCTCCAGCTGCACGACCAGCTCCTCTTCCATGGCCGCCTGCTCCTTGCGGTCTACCCTGATCGAACCTTTGCCTCTTCCTGGGAGGTTCTTCATTTAACTGCTGGTCATCTGCATGGCGGGTCGGACAGTCACGTGCCATGTGACCAATCCCGCCGCAGGAGTAACACTGTCCACTCTCGGCACGACTGGCTCTGACTCCACCCCGGTTCCCCCGCAAAACTGAACCTGAGTCGTGCAGTCGGCCACCAGTAGGTCTGGTCCTCTTGGACCTCTGTGTCATCTGTCTACTGTCTGCTGCAGAAGACTCTGCCGCAAGCCGGCTAGTGGTGGGTCGTGCTGCTGGAGACTACTCAGCAAGGAAACTCTCTACTAAGAGGGCTCTCTCCAACACCCCTGTCTGGGTCAGAATTCTGTGAGAAACAACCGAAGCCCTAATCTCCCGCCTGAGCCCCTGCTCGAAGGTTCGGGCCCTGAAGAACGGGTCCCGTACCATATCTGTTGAGTAGTGCGAGAGGTCTGTGAACCTCGCTGAATACTGTTCCACTGTCATGCTTCCCTGCCGTAGCTGAAGTAGCTCCTGTATACGCACTGCTCGAAGGGTGGCTGGTACAAACTCTTCCCAGAACAGGCTCTCGAAGTATGCCCAAAGAAGTGTCACCTCGTCATGCATCTGGAGCATCAGGCTCCACCATCTTCCTGCTGCTGCCTGAAGAAGGCTGGCAGCAAGGATCACCATGAAGTCTGCCGGCGTCCCCACTAGCCTGAAGACTCTCACCACAGCCTCCAGCCAATCCTCAGCCGCCTGCGGGTCCGTCTCTCCCCGGAACCTGGGTGGCCTCTGGCGCTGGAACTTGTGCAGTGCGCTCAAGCGACGTGCACCCTCTGCTGCTGGGGATGGTGGCATCGGTGGCCCAACGGGTAGTAGTACCACTGGTGCACCTGCTGGTGCCTCAACTGGGATAGGGCCCTGTACTGAGGCCACGTCGCTCGGCGGGCTGTCAGTACGAACAACTCTCGGGGCTCTAGTTGGTCGTCCGCGGGGAGGCATCCTGAAAGAAACAAACATGACACAGTCAAAAGACTTATACCTGGTGAGCTGACCTAGTTTGAGATGATATTTAAAAACTTCTGGAAACACACACGCAATCAGTGTTTTCGTGCACAAAGTCGAAAATCTGTTGTCAGGGTCCTGGTGTATGGATACGTCGGCCGCCTGCACCAACACTGGACTCCCTGAACTGAAAACCACACTCGGTACTCTTAACACTATTGCTTCACAGAAAGAAAATATCAGAGTTATAAGTTCTGCGGTAGAACCGACTCCTCTGATACCAATTTGTCACGACCCGTCCTCGGGGCCTGTTCCGTGACTACCCCAAGCCCGCCTTCCATAGGCCAGGGGCTAGCGACTAGCACCAAAGGCGTAAATCCAGATAATTGGGAAGGCATTGCCTTTATAAAAGTAAAAAAAACACCACAGAGTACAAGCGGAAGTAAAACAATAAGTACAAAGAGAAGTGATGAAAGGTAAATGGGCCAGAATACAAACCCAAAAGAAAGTAAAACTATAAAAAAAACAACAGCTAGAAGGACGGAAGCAGCTCCTGGGTCGTCCTCCTCGGATCCTACCTGAAGGGTAGGTACAGATGGCGCAGCTCCTGGATCGTCCACCACGGATCCAACCTGAAGGTTAGGTACAAATATCCTCCACAACGCTCTCGCCCTTCAACCTCCTCCGAGTGTCTACTCGCCATGAAGTCCACCTCCGGGTACCATCCAGTCCTCGAACACTCGGCCTCCGTCAGCACTGCCCGTCATCTGCAACCAACACAATGAGGTGCGGGCATAGCCCGTACAGGGGTGAGTATAACGATACTCAGTAGGGACCCTGAGACCCTCAAGGTCTCACTAAAACCAACAAGGATAAACACAAATAAGATCTCAACAGACAACATCTACTTAGGTATATACCCATACATATACCTAAGTTATTAAGTAACCCATCTTAATCATGAGGAAACACAAGGGTCATAGACTCAGCTCAAACCAAGATTTTCATTATCGAAACTGTAACTGCTGAAGAGCCCCGTCTCTGGAGTGTACAGTGGTCCTGTCACGACTCCGAGGTACTACTCACTAATCCAAGTCTCTGAGGTACTCCTCCTGTGGAGTACCGCGGGTCTGCTGCCAAATACTGGGTGCTCCATCCGCTGTGGGTCTCCCGCCAAATACTGGGCGCTCCCCCTAATAGCCTACAGAGGTACTCCCCCGGTCGAGTACCGCGGGTCTGCTGCCAACTACCAGGCGCTCCGTCCGTCGTGGGTCTGTCGCCAAATACTGGACGCTCCGTCCACTGGGCTAGTCGACTCACTCCAAGTCGAGTCGGTCAAGCAGTCATCAGGTCTCAGTCGTCTACACGGTCTCCATACTCCGCACGCTCGTCTCTGGGAGGGTCCGCTCCATGAGCAACAGGTCGATACTCCAAGTATCTCAAATTCCCATGAAGAAGTATCTCAAAGGACCACCTCATCATAGGGGTCTCAACGCAACAGACGGCGCATCAATCGGACGCCCGGTCTGTGAGTTATTAGCCTTTTCATCCCAAGGGCCCAGTTGGTTTCGTGAGCGAATCAACCCGGCCATATCTCAACTGTACCCCAAACTCTCATAGGGTATACTCATAGGGATATTTTCTCAACGTGATCACCAACGCCGCTGACAGTTCATAAAACGGACATCCGGTCTGAAAGATATCAGCTTTTCCGTTCCAGGGGCCCGGTTGGATTTTGGGTACGATCCAACCCGACCACTATCCAACAGCAACCAAAAAACAGGAGAAGTATTCCAAAAGTTCCGTCTCATCAAGATGAATTCAACGAGACAGACGACGTGTCAATCGGACGCCCGGTCTGGGAGTTATTGGCTTTTTCGTTCTAGGGGCCTGGTTGGTTTTATGAGCGAACCAACCCGACCGCACTCCGACGACATCTAAACCTCGAGCAGAGTAATACAAACGATCCATCTCACTTAGAGGAATCCATCAAAGTCGACGGCACATCAATCGGACGTCCAGAGCTCAAGATATAAGCATTTTCGCTCCGAGGGCCCAGTTGGTTTCGTATCCGAACCAACCTGGCCGAACCCAAGGTTCTCCGAAACCTTGAGTGTAATATACTAAAACGACCATCTCGATCCAAGGATCGCATCGTCACTGACGGCGCGTCATTCCGAGGCCCGTAGCTCAGGTTATGATCAAAAGACTGAAAAGTTCCGGAAACGGGGGGTCTGAGCCCGGACCGGACCGACCCGGCCCGACCCCCCCTAGGTCAGCCCGAACCGGGTCGACCCGACCTGGGTCAGGGTCCGACCTGGCCCGACCCGGCCAGGGAACGACCCGGCCCGAACCGGCGGGTCGGCTCGGCTCGGCTCGGCCGAGCGGCCGAGCGAGGGAAATCCGGGGGCGGGGGCGCACTGCCCCCGCGTGATGGATCCACGGCCCCGGTTGGGGCCGCCTCTCGCCAACGGATGCGGCAGCCGGCCGCGTCCCTGCTTCGGTTCCGCGCGGCCGCGGAACTGCACCCCGCCGCCGCGGCTGAAGCCGCGGTGGCTCCGTCCGACGCCGCGTCGGGGC
Organism: Viscum album; assembly: GCA_963277665.1. Taxonomy (NCBI): domain Eukaryota; kingdom Viridiplantae; phylum Streptophyta; class Magnoliopsida; order Santalales; family Viscaceae; genus Viscum; species Viscum album. The sequence continues at coordinate 702,079,325 of OY728163.1, forward strand.
GCCGCCGGTGGAGTCCGCGGGCCACCGGAGTTGCTCCAGTGGTCCGATTTCATTTCCTTTTGCGACGTTTCTCCTCCCGCGACAAATCTTCGATCAACTGCTTGAGATCGTCGACGCGACACTGTATACCACGACGACGCGACGCCCTTTCGCGACGCGACGATCCTTTTCTTCCGCGACGGTCAATTCCGCGATGAACTCGCGTCCGACGACGACGAAGGTAGGGGTCGTTTTGAAAACGATAATACCCATGTTTGTTTTCCTCCAAGGCAAGAACGTGGACCAACCAATTAACAAGTTGGTCCGCGGATTATTATTGCGGGTCGAGGTTTATCAATTACTGGAAATTATGGTGTTGTTTCAAACCGCTAACGCGGTGGGTGCGGACCAACGAACAAGTCCGAACCCACCGCCCTTTTGTTTTTGGTGTGCGAAATGACGGACGATGAAAAAACGGGCCGTATAGACGATTTGTTGATTCCGCAGTGAAGAACGGGACCCAGGATGAGCTACGGCGCAGACGGAAATGAAATCGGACCACCGGAGCAACTCCGGTGGCCCGCAGACTCCACCGGCGGCACGGGTCGCCAGCGGCGCCCCGGCGCGCCGCCGGACGGAGCTGCCGCGGCTGAAGCCGCGACGGCGGGGTGCGGTTCCGCGGCCACGCAGAACCGAAGCCGGGACGCGGCCGGCTGCCGCGTCCGTTGGTGAGAGGCGGCCCCAACCGCGGCCGCAGATCCATCACACGGGGGCAGTGCGCCCCCGCCCCCGAATTTACCTCGCTCGGCCGCTCGACCGAGCCGAGCCGAGCCGACCCAGGGGGGGTCGGGCCGGGTCGGTCCGGGCCCAGACCCCCCCTTTCCGGACCTTTTCGGTCTTTTTCTCATAACCTGAGCTACAGGCCTCCGAACGATGCTCCATCAGAGGCGATGTGATCCTTGGATCGAGACGGTCGTTTCGGTATATTACACTCAAGGTTTCAGAGAACTTTGGGTTCAGCCGGGTTGGTTCGGATACGAAACCAACCGGGCCCTCGGAGGGGAAACACTTATATATTGAGCTCCGAACGTCCGATTGACGTGCCGTCAACTTTGATGGATTCCTCTAAGTGATACGGATCTTTTGGCTTACTCCGCTCGAGGTTTGAATGTCATAGGAGTGCGGTCGGGTTGGTTCGCTCACGAAACCAACCGGGCCCCTCGAACGAAAAAGCCAATAACTCCCAGACCGGGCGTTCGATTGACGTGTCATCTATCTCGTTGAATTCCTATTGATGAGACGAAACTTTTGGAATAATTCGCCTGAGTTTTGGTTGCTGTTGGATAGTGGCCGGGTTGGATCGTACCCGAAATCCAACCGGGCCCCTGGAACGGAAAAGTTGATATCTTTCAGACCGGACGTCCGTTTGACGAACCGTCAGCAGCGTTGGTGATCACGTTGAGAAACGGTTCTTATGAGTATACCCTATGAGAGTTCGGGGTACAGTTGAGATACGGCCGGGTTGGTTCGCTCACGAAACCAACCAGTCCCATGGGACGAAAAGGCTAATAACTCACAGACCGGGCGTCCGATTGACGGGCCGTCTGTTGCGTTGAGACCCCTATGACGAGGCGGTCCTTTGAGATGCTTATTGGTGAGACTTTGAGATACTTGGAGTATCGACCTGTATCTCATGGAGCAGACCCTCCCAGAGACGAGCGTGCGGAGTACGGAGACCGTGTAGATTACTGAGACCTGACGACTGCTTGACCGACTCGACTTGGAGTGAGTCGACTAGCCCAGTGGACAGAGCACCCGGTATTTGGCGGCAGAACCACGGTGGATGGAGCGCCTGGTAGTTGGCAGCAGAACCACGATACTCGACCGGAGGAGTACCTCTGTAGGATATTAGGGGGAGCGCCCGGTATTTGGCGGAAGACCCACAACGGACGGAGCGCCCAGTATTTGGAAGCAAACCCGCGGTACTCGACAGGAGGAGTACCTCAGAGACTTGGATTAGTGAGCAGTACCTCGGAGTCGTGACAGGACCACTGTAGACTCCAGAGACGGGGCTCTTCAGCAGTTATGATTTCGATAATGAAAATTCTAGTTTGATCTGAGTCTATGACCCTTGTGTTTTGTCATGATTGAGATGGGTTACTTGATAACTTAGGTATATGTATGGGCATATACCTAAGTAGAGGTTATCTGTTGAGATATTCTTTGTGGTTATACTTTTTGGTTTTAGTGAGACCTTGAGGGTCTCGGGGTCCCTACTGAGTATCGTTATACTCACCCCTGCACGGGCTATGCCCACACCTCGTTGTGTTGGTTGCAGACGACGGGAAATGCTGACGGAGGCCGAGTGTTCGAGGACTGGACGGTACCCGGAGGTGGACTTCACGGCGAGACGACACTCGGAGGAGGTTGACGGGCGAGAGCATTATAGAGGCTATCTATACCTACCCTTCAGGTAGGATCCGTGGTGGAAGATCTAGGAGCTACACCATATGTACCTACCCGTCAGGTAGGATCCGAGGAGGATGATCCAGGAGTCGCTATCCGTCCTTCCAGCTGTTTTTTTTGTAGTTGTACTTTCTTTTGGGTTTGTATTCTAGCCCATTTACCTTTCATCACTTCTCTTTGTACTTAGTGTTTTACTTCCTCTTGTATTCTGTGGTGTTTTGTTTACTTTTATAAAGGAAATGCCTTCCCAATTATCGGGATTTACACCTTTGATGCTAGTCGTCAACCCCTGGCCTATGGAAGGCGGGCTTGGGGTAGTCACGGCACGGGCCCTGAGGATGGGTCGTGACAAAGAATATGACCGTTGGAGGAGGGAGACGACCAATGGAGCTGTGCCTATAAATAGGAGCTCATTTGAACGTGCTCTAAACTTTTGGAACTTTTGGAATTTTGAATCTCAGAACTTTCAGAAGTGATTTATAGTGAGAGAGGCTCTTATAAACTCTCAGGCTTCGTGCAAAAAAGTTTTGAACTTCTCGTTCAAACTTTTCTTCGTGCAGAAAATGCTTAGTGCAGAGGTTTGATTTCCTTGAAATTAGAGACTTCGGATTGTGAAGTCAGAGGTGCTGATTTCCTTACAAATCGAGGGCTTACGGGGATAACAAGACAGATACCGATCTTCGGATTAAGGGATTACCTTTGTTTGGGTAAGACAGACTTTCATGAAAGTATAAATCAAGGGACCTCTTATCCAGGGTTGTTGGATATCCTCCTCTTTGGGTTAAAAGGGTTATTACTTGTTACTTGTAATATTTTGTTTTTTGCTGTGTATTTTAGTTGTTGAGGAAAGTATAACTTTCATATACTTTCTTAAACTTGTACTCTAATTTTATAGTATTCTATATGCTTTAAGGTAGAATCTTATTTGCTGTAAATTTTTTTTTTTAAGTTTCATTTTCGGAATCACTTTTCTGGAATCAAGAAAGATAATAGATCTTAGAGGTGTTGTTAATTTTGGTTTTGCAAAATTTCCTTAAGGATTTTTTTTAAAGAATACAATTCACCCCCCATCTTGTATTTCAGAATCTCATTACATATTTGATACTAAATTTGGTATTATAGAGTATATCGTACTCATACATACCATTATAACAATTGGTATCAGATCATTAGTACAATCTGAATTAATCTCACGATTAGATTCATTAGAGAATTCTCGGAATTGCATTTTCCGGATTCGAAATTTTTTGGAATCTATTTTTCGGACTCATATAGTTTGGATTCACTTTTTCTTAGAGATACAATATCTAGTTCCTTTCTTAGGATATTTTCTCTTGTTTACAAACCCATACTACTAACAAGTTTGTGTGGTAAAGATTTTCTTAAGGATGACAGGTTTAAATGTTGGTTCTATTGATAATCTAAATCCTACTAGACCTCCTATTTTTGATGGAAATGATTATGAGTACTGGATAGATAGGATGAAGAATTTTGTTATCAATAATGGAGTTGATAACTATCTAATGTTGACTGGAGATTATAAAATTCCAGATAAGGAATTGAGAACATTTACGAACCAGGAGAAATCAGAATACCAAGCAAACTTCAGAGTCAGAAATACTTTGTTGTGTTCCATGACTAGAAACATCTATAGTCAAATATCCTTGTGTGAAGCTATAAATAGTATCTAGAAGAAACTTGAAGTTACACATTTTTGTACATCTAAATTCATAGAGAAAAGAAGAGCTATGTTGAGAGCTGAATACCATAACTTTAACTTTCCTTATGGAGAACCTGTAATCAAAGTTTAGCAAAGGTTTATGACTATCATGAATAGATTAAAATATATGGGAGAAAAAGGATTGGATGATGAATCTCTTGTTGATAAGATCATAGATATCATGCCAAATGAATGGGAGTCCAAGAGGACAGCTATTGATGAGAACATAAAAGTCACTCAGATTTCCTTAGATGAGTTGTTTGGAACTCTTCTTCAGCATGAAACCAGAATGAAGATAGATGATGAAAATGTTAAGAAGAAGAATGAGAATAGAGGAGTTTATTTTATAACCACTTCCAAACATATGAAATCCAAGACCCCAAAAAGGGTAACTAGATCAAAGACAAAGAAAGTCATTATTCAGTCAGAATCTAGTGATACAGAAAAGTCTAAGAATGAGTTAGCTAATATTTCTCAGAGAATGAACAAGATTGTAGCTCAGAAGAATCATCAAAATAAGTACAAGAATAAAGACTATAGAGATAAGAAAGATGGAGAAGTTGCTTGTTATGAATGTAGAAGAACAGGTCACATCAGACCTGATTATCCCTTATTGAAAAAGAAGGATAAGAAGGAAAGGAATTCAGAAAGGAACAAGAAGAAATTCTATCAATCAAATCATAAGAAAAGTCTTAAAGCTAATGATACTTGGAGTGCTAGATGTGGAGACTCTTCAGAAAGTGAATATTCTAAATATGATTCATCATCACATAAGAATATGGGATTCATTACTACTACTTATTTTCCTAATACATGTCTTATGTACAAGGTACGCTCTGCCGAGGCTTTAAAAAATTTATCTCTTGATAATAATTACTATTCCGAAAATAGTACTTCTAATGAAGATACTTCATCTTTAGAAAATGAAGAAATAACTTTATATGAAGAAGTATCTAGATTTTCCAAGTTACTTGAAGCAAAAAATTGTAAGATTTCTAAAAAATTAGACAAGGAAAATACTAGGGAATAAATTCTTACAAAAGAGATTTCAAATCTTTCTAGAGATCTTGGAGATAAAGATGAGCTTTTAGAAAAACTTTCTAAATACCTTTATAAAGCAAATTCTTCCAAGAATAACTTTCTAAATATCTTAAGAATGATATTTTAAAGATAAAAGTTTTTGAGAAAAAATCTAACTCTAAGGAAATGATTCCTGAGGATAGAAATTTAGTCATCAGACTGAAATCCAAAATATTTTCTCTTAAGAAACTTCTTGCAAATTTTACCTCTCGGAAAGAAAATTTTGACAAGATATATTCTCAAATTAAACCTCAAGGAAACACTACTGGAGTAGGTTATACTCACAAAAAACCGGTTTTCAAAAACTATTATTTTGTTCCTTCTAAAGCCCCCTTTTTCACTAAATGTCAAAGTGGTGGGAATTGGAAGAAAAATTGCTCCTTGAATAAAGTTCAATCTCTTGGGTTTTATACAGCTTATTTTTCTAAACAAATGTGGATACCCAAAATTTTGTTGTCTAACAATTCCGGATCTAAGAAAGTTTGGATTCCAAAAGTCTAACTCTCTTATTTTCAGGAAAATAAAGAAGGTACCAATAGAAATACTTGGTACATGGATAGTGGATGTTCCCGGCATATGACTGGTAATGAAAAATATTTTGAAAAGATTATTAAGACGAAAGGAGGAAAAGTAACTTTCAGAGATAATTCTCAGGGAGAAATTATTGGTATATGTAACATCATTCTTCTTGAAAAAACTTTGATTTCAAATTTTTTATTTGTTTAGGGTCTTAAGAAAAACCTCATTAGCATAATTCAGTTATGTGATGAAGGCTACCTTGTGAATTTTAGGAATGATAAGTTCTTAGTACACAATTCCAAGGAAGAGTTCATTCTTTCTGCCCATAGGCAAGTGAATGTTTACACACTAAACTTAGAAGACCTTAGGAGCAAAGATCTACCTTTCCTTAGTGCAATGGAAGATCATTCTTAGTTATGTCATAGAAGGCTAGGTCACTGTAACCTTAGGAACTTATGAAAACTTTATAAGAAAGAACTAGTTAAGGATCTACCAAATCTTAGATTTGATTCTTCAAAAGTTTGTGATCCTTGTCAATATGGCAAGCAACATAAATCAAGTTTTAAATCAGTCGGTGAATTCTCAAATACTGATGCATTATAGCTAGTGCATATAGATCTTTTTGGTCCTACACAAACTGGAAGCATTGGGGGCAAGTATTATGTATTTGTCTTGGTTGATGATTACTCTAGATTTACGTGGGTCTATTTTCTAGCAAAGAAGTATGAAGATTTTTCTTATTTCAAAATTTTTAGAGCCCAAGTTAAAAATGATAAAAGCCTTCCATTGAAAACTATTTATAGTGATCATGGTGGAGAATTCCAAAATTCTGATTTTGAAACTTTTTGTAGTAGAAAAGGCATTACTCACAACTTCTCAGCACCCAGAACACCTCAACAAAATGGTTTTGTTGAAATAAGAAATAGAATTCTTCAAGAGATAACTAGAACCATGTTGAGTGAGTATTCTGTAGCTAAACATTTTTGGGCCGAATCCTTAAGTACTACTTGTTATACTATAAATCGTATTTTGATTAGACCTTTTCTTAATAAAACTCTTTATGAGTTATGGAATGGTAGAAAACCTAGACTTTTATACTTTAAGGTTTTTGGTTCCAAGGTATTCATTCTGAAAACTAAAGATAATCTACATAAATTCGCACCAAAATATGATGAAGGAATTTTCTTAGGCTACTATACAACTTCTAAGGCATATAGTGTTTTCAACAAAAACACTTGTACCATTGAAGAGACAGTACATGTTAAATTTGATGAAACCGATCCTTTTGTTTTTAAACAACCCCAACCTACATCCTTGGATGTGTTTTCAAAAACTGATTATCAAACTTTGATAGAAAATCCTTCTGATAAGGAAAATTTTAAAGAAGATACTTCTGAAACATTTACCCCAGAAGATTTCCTACCCTATGTTGATGAATAGGATTTACAAAACCAAAATCAGTAGTTTCTCAAGAATCATCCCAGTGATAGTATCATTGGTGATGTAAATCAACCCATAAGGACTATAAGTTCCTTAAGAAATGAAGTAGAACATCTAGCATTCCTTTCCCAATTAGAACCAAAAAGCATTGATGAAGCTTTAGGTGATGATGATTGGATCAAAACCATGAAATATGAACTAAATGAATTTGAAAGGAATAAAATATGGACCTTGGTTGAAAGACCAAAGGAAACTTCTGTTATTGGAGTAAAATCGGTCTTCAGAAATAATTGTGATGAAAATGGAGTCATTATTAGAAATAAAGCTAGATTAGTTGCTAAAGGCTATACTCAACAAGAAGGAATAGACTATGAAGAAACCTATGCTCCATTACCTAGACTTGAATCTATTCATATTTTACTTGCCTTTGCAGCATTATTTAATTTCAAACTTTTTCAAATGGATGTGAAATGTGATTTCCTTAATGGTTATGTTCAAGAGGAAGTTTTTTATTGAACAACCTCCTAGATTTAAAGATACAAAACATCCTGATCATGTTTTCAGACTTATAAAAGCTTTGTATGATCTTAAACAAGCCCCTCGATCTTGGTATGATATAATTACCAGATTTTTTCTTCAAAATAACTATATTAAGGGAAAAGAATATCCAACCCTTTTTATAAAGAAAGATAAGAAAAATGTTTTTATTGTTCAAATTTATGTTGATGATATTATATTTGGTTCAACTCAGCAATCTTTAACTGATTCCTTTGCAGATCTAGTGAAATATGAGTTTGAAATGAGTATAATGGGTGAGTTAACATTTTTCCTTGGTTTTCAAATATCTCAAAAACTAGAAGGAATCTATATATCCCAACATAAGTATATTAAAGACCTTAAAAAGTATGGATACGACACTACTAAAAATATAAGTACTCCTATCGGTACCTCAAACACACTTGATCTTGATGAAGCTGGGAAACCAGTAGATCAAACAACTTTTAGAGGTATGATAGGAAGTCTACTTTACTTGATAGCTAGTCTTCCAGACTTAATGTTTTCAGTATGCTTATGTGCAAGATATAAATCCAATCCTAAGGAATCTCACTTAAAGGAAGTGAAGAGAATTTTTTTCTACTTAAAGGGAACCATGGATTTAGTACTATTTTATACTTCTGGAAATGATTTTGTTTTAAAAAGCTTTTAGGATGCTGACTTTTGTGGATGTAGAATGGATAGAAAGAGTACATCAGGAACTTTTAATTTCTTAAGAGATTCATTAGTTTCTTGGTCATTCAATAAGCAACACTCATTACCACATTCCACTACTGAAGTTGAATATGTAGCAGCTGGAAGTTGTTGTGCTCAAGTGTTGTGGATGGAACACACACTCACAGACTATGGCTTGAGTTTTACTAAGACTCAAATTTTGTGTGATAATACAAATGCCATTGCCCTTATTAAAAACCCTGCACATCACTCTCATACAAAGAACATAGATATTAGGTATCACTTTCTTAGGGATCACACACTTAAAGGAGATATCATTATTCAATTCATCAGAACGCAAGATCAACTTGCTGATATTTTCACAAAATCTTTACCCTTTGATATATTTGAGTACATTAAACAGAAGTTAGGAATGATAACCGTAAGGTAATATTCCTTGATTAACTTCCTGTTAAATCAATATCCTTTCAATAATAAACTCCTTTTTAGAGGGGGAGTACATCTGTTATTAAAGTTTTTTTTTCAAAATTTTTTGCAATGAAAATTTCCGTAGTCGGTTTTTCAATTTTTTTTGTAATGAGTATTTTCGTAGTAGGTTTTTCAAAAAATTTATTAATAAAATTTTTGTAGTCGGTTTTTAGTTATCAGATTTTAGTTATACTTACACCTGTTTAGTTATAAAACGATGTCGTGCTTTTAGTTACTCACTAACCATTGTTTGAGTGAAAGGTGTACATGTCCCTCTGAAATTCAAGTAAGAATGTGACCATTGGAGGAGGGAGCCGACCATTGGAGTTGTGCCTATAAATAGGAGCTCATTTGAACGTGCTCGAAACTTTTGTAACTTTTGGAATTTTGAAGCTCAGAACTTTAAGAAGTGATTTATAGAGAGAGAGGCTCTTATAAACTATCAGGCTTTGTGCAGAAAAGTTTTGAACTGCTCGTTCAAACTTTTCTTCGTGCAAAAATTTCTTAGTGAAAAGGTTCGATTTCCTTGAAATCAGAGATTTCGGGTTGTGAAGTCAGAGGTTTTGATTTCCTTAAAAATCGAGGGCTTGCGAGGATAGTAAGACAGATATCGATCTTCAGATTGAGGGATTACCTGGGTTTGGGTAAGACATACTTTCTTGAAATTATAAATCAAGGGACCTCTTATCCAGGGTTGTTGGATACCCTCCTCTTTGGGTTAAAAGAGTTATTACTTGTTACTTGTAATATTTTGTTTTTCGCTATGTATTTTAGTTTTTGAGGAAAGTATAACTTTCATATAATTCCTTAAACTTTTACTCTAATTTTATAGTATTATATACTCTTTAAGGTAGAATATTAGTTGGTGTAAAATTTTGTTAAGTTTCATTTCTGGAATCACTTTTCCAGAATCAATCAAGATAATAGATCTTAGAGGTGTTGTGAATTTTGGTTATGCAAAATTTTCTTAAGGATTTTTTAAAGAATACAATTCACCCCCTATTGTATTTGAGAATCTCATTACATATTCGATCCTAAATTTGGTATTATAGAGTATATCATACTCATACATACCATTCTAACAGTGAAAGGCACACTTACCATCCATTATAGAACTGAAAATGTATTATTTGATTTTGTCTATACCCACTAATTTATATCTAAAGAATTTTATAAGGGTATCACATCACTACCTCAATGATTAGATATTGAGATAGCAGTAAAAAATCTTAATGGTGTGATGATCATAAGATTGTAATTTTGGCCTGAAGACCCGAAATTCTAAGAATCCCATCCCGAAAACCTGAGCGAACCGACCCAGCTAAGCTTTACTTGGGCTAGACCAGGCCTGGGTCCATGATGTGATATGCCACACAGGTCCAACCCACTTATTGGCCCATAGAAATCCCACCCAATCCTAACCCATAAAAGACCTTCTTCCTTAAAAAAAATTATCTGGGAAACTACAGGTAGGGTGACTTGAACCCCCTACCTTAAGTTTCCAAGGTAGCACTTGTTTTAAAATTATAGAGGCTAGATATATATACATATATAAATCTATTAACAAAAAAAATAACACACTCTTCCACTTTGGTTCATTCATTCCACCCCCTCCTTATTAAAATTTTAAGGGTGTTTTAACTTGCATATTTATATACATATATAAAATTATTTATCAATAATAATAATAATAATAATAATAATAAGAACAACAACACACCCACCCACTATTGTTCATGCACCCCCTCCTTATTAAAATTTTAAGGCTATTGAAAATTTCATATATATATATATACATATATTTAGAAAAAAAGTAACACACCCACCCACTGCTATGCATGCCCCCCTCCTTATTAAAATTTTAAGGCTATTTCAACTTTCATTGTATGCCCCCTTCCTTATGTTTGATGTAATTCACTTTTTTAATGGAATATATAGATAATGTATTTTTTATTAAATATATGTCAATATTTGTTTATCATCACACAAATAAATAGTGTAATTTTTTATGTTAATTATTATGTACTTCTATCACCACAAATAACATATTTGTTTGTTAAAAAATGTTTAATATTTTTAGGTACAATATATATATATATAATTTAAGATAATATATATATATATATATATATATATCTATGTGTGTGTGTATATATATTAATTATTTAACATTATATATATATAATAACACATTATATATATTATTTTGAAAATAACAAAACCTCCTCCTTTATATTTTTTTAAGGTTGTTGTAACTTGCATATATATATATATATACATATACACATATATAAATATATTTAGAAAAAAATAACAACAACACACTCACCCACTGCTGTTCGTGCACACCCTCCACTCCTTATTAAATTTTTAAGGATGTTGCAACTTTCATTTATATATTTACATAAATAAATCTATTTAGAAAAAAATTAACAAATCCACCCACAAGTGTGTACCCCCCTCATGTTTTCTATAATGCGCTTTTGTAATGGAGTAAATATATAATGTTTTTTTATTAAATATATTTCACTATTTTTTTTATCATAACATAAATAAATAGTGTAATTTCTTAATGTTTAATTATTATGTACTTTTTTCATAAAAAATAATATATTTTTTTGTTAAACAATGTTTAATATTTTTAGGTACAGTAATATATATATATATATATATATCAACAATTTAAGATAATATATATATAAATATGTGTATGTGTTGGGTGTATCAACAATTTAATAGAATATATATATATATATATCAATGATTTATATAATTATATATATATATATATGAACTATTGAACATAATCTATATAATAACACATTATATATATTATTTTTGAACATAACAAATACCCCTCCTAATTAATTTTTTTTAAGGCTGCTACAAATTTCATATCTATATACATATATAGATCCATTTATAATAATAATAATAACAACAATAACAACAACAACAACAACACACTCATCCATTATTTTTCATGCACACACCCCCTTATTATTAATTTTTTTAATATTATTGCAACATGAACACACACACACATATATAAATATATTTAGAAAAAAATAACACACCCAGCCACTACTGCACATGCCCCCCTCTTATTAATTTTTTGAAGGCTCTTGCAACTTGTACTGCATGCCCCCTCCTTATGTTTTTGTAATGGAATAGATATATAATGTATTTTTTTAAATATATTTCACTATTTTTTTTATCATCACACAAATAAATAGTGTAATTTCTTAATGTTTAATTGTTATGTACTTTTTCATCACAAAAAATATATTTGTTTATTAAACAATGTTTAATATTTTTAGGTATAATATATATATATATATATGAACAATTTAACATAATATATGTTTATATATATATCAATGATTTATATAATTATATATATATATATATATCAATAATTTAACATAATATAAATCTATATATGTATAATAAGACATTATATATATATATATATATATATTATTTTGAAAATAACAAAATCCTACATGGGCTGGATAGTGGCCTAAATTGTGGTTAGTGGCCTGACCTAGAATGAGCATGGACAGGCTGAATTTACATGCTTAGATGATTACATATCAAGTCTATGGCTCCTCTCCGATAGAAGTTTGTAGGAATATACTTCATGAAAATCTTGTTATTCTCCCTCTAGTTGAATTTGATGTTATTTTGGGCATGAATTGGATTTATTTATATAAATCCCACATCAATTGTTGAGGAAGGGAAGTCACGTTTGATATTTTGAATTAACCTATGATCATATATCAGTGTGAGGATGAATATGAACTTTCAATAGAAATCATTTCCATTTTATGGATCTTACTACCTATTCATGAGGGATATTTATCTCAAATGGTTGAGGAAAAAATAAATATTAAAGATATACCTATTGTTCATGAATATTATGATGTATTTCTTGAATACCTATCTAGTCTTCCCAAAATTTTAAATTTGAGTTTTCAATAGAACTCATACCTACATCTACACATATTACAAAGACTCTATATAGAATGATCCCAATTGAGTTGCAGGAATTGAAAAGAAACTCTAAGAGAATATTTATAATGGATTCATACATCCTATTGTGTCATAATATGGTGCACTTGTTCTTTTTATTAAGAATAAATATAGGTTTATGTGACTTCATATTGATTATCAAGAACATAACAAGATCACTATTAAGAACAAGTACCATCTACCCTGTATCGATGATATGTTTGATCAATTATGAAGAGTTTATTATTTTTCCTAGACTGATATTTGATCCAGATATCATCAGATAAGGGATAAAAAGGAAAATTTACCCAAGATAACCTTATATACATGGTATGAAAATTATGAATTTATAGTGATGACATCTAGACTTACCAATTCTCATACTATATTCATGAATTTAATGAATAGAGTCTTTGGATATTACCTTATTCAATTTGTGATAATATTTATATATGAAATTCTTATATATTACAAGAGTAAGGAAGAGTATAAAGATCATTTAAGGATTTTGTTGAAGGATTTGAGGAAGGAAAAACTATATGAAAAATTTATAAAGTGTGAATTCTAGCTATATAAAGTTTCATTCTTTGGTTGTATAATCTTAAGAGAGGGTATATTGGTAGTCCTTCAAAGACAAAAGTTATTAAGCAATGACCTAGACTAACCATGGTGACTAATATCTATAGTTATCTTGGGTTGACTGGATACTATCAATGATTTTTTAGAAATTTCTCATATATATCAAATCCAATAACAAAATTGACTCAAAAGAGATCCAAGTTGTATTTGACAAATGAATGTGTGGAAAATTTCAAGGAGATGAAAAGAAGGTTGGTCGGTGAACTTATACTCACACTACCCTATAATGGAGAAGCCTTTGCTATCTATAGTGATGAATCAAAGAAGGGTTCATATACTTATTCATGTATAATGATATAGTGACAACTTATACCTCACAATAATTGAAATTTCATGATCAAAATTACCTAAATCAGGATTTGGAGTTGGTAACAATATTTTTTTCATCAAAGATATAGAGAAATTATATATTTGGTGAAAGGTGTGATATATGTATAGATCATAAAATATTGAAGTATATATTCACATAGAAAGATTTGAATATGCTGCAAAGGATATAGTTAGAGTTGATTAAATATTATGATAGCTCAATACACTACAAGAAAACCGCCATTTAGCGGTGGTTTTAAAAACCGCTGCGAAATGCGTTTCGGGCCGGAACCGCCGCGAAAAAAACGCCGCTAAACGGCAAAAAAAAATTATTATTTTTTATTATTTTTATTATTTTTTTTAATTTTATTCGATGATTAGCGGCGGTTTCAGTAAAACCGCCGCGAAATGAAATGAAAAAATAAAAAAAACACGAGAAACCCCGAAATCACTAAAACGACCATAACTTTTGATCCGGGTGTCCGTTGAAGCGCCACGACCAGTCAAATCGAAGCTCATGAAGAGATCTAGAGGCACATATAATCAAAACCATGAGACGGTCTAAGGTGAAGAAGATATTAGAGTTATAATAAAGTTGAAAAAAGTTCTCCAACTTCAAACGGCCATAACTTTCGCTCCGGGTGTCCGTTTGGGCTCTACCACATATTAAATCGAAGCCAACTAAGAGAGCTACGCACTAGATCCACACAAGCTAGATTTTTTCATGTTTTGCGACCCCAAAAACCCCTCCAAAGGCCTCTAAAATCCTTTTTCCGTCACCGGTGTCCCGTCGAACTTGTCTTCAAACGGACCTAACTTTCGATCCGCATGTCAGTTCGGCCTCCTCCACCTGCCAGATCATATCTCGTTACATGAGCTTCAGTTTGATTGGTTGCGGTGCCCACATTCACTCCTAGATCATATGTTATGACCTTTTTAGTGGGTATCGGGTTTGTTATGTTTTTCAATGCCTTGTTTCTAGCACTCGTTCCCCGTCAGCTTTTTTTTAAATGGTCGTAACTTCCGATCCGCCTATCCATTCAGAATCTTTCACCTTTCAGGTTGAAGATCATTTCAGGATCTTTGATTTGATAAGTCGCGGATCTAAAACGGACTCTCAGATCATAAGTTATCTCCATTAATGTGAGTCCAATGTTTTTGTCTCTTTATGACTGTTTTGACGAGTTTTAACGGTAGCTCCATTTATTACTGTTTATTTGGGTTTCCATGACTTGTTATCTTTATCAATGGTTTTCTGTGGGTTATTATGATGATTATGTTGAATTATTAAGGAGTTTTCCAGAGTTGTCACGAGTTTTCATGCGTTCTCATTCTTTCTAATGCCTCATTCTTCATATGCTTCTCCATCCTTTTTCATGCATTTTCATGATTTTTCATCCCTTATCACATCTTTTCATACTTTTTCATGTGTTTCCTTTATTATTTATTATTTATTATTTATAATATACTTTAATTTATTTATTATCTATTATTTGTAACTGGTTATTTATTATTTATTATTTATTATTTATTCTTTATATTTATTAATTATTTATGTTTATTTATTATTTATTATTTATTATTTATATTTATTTATTAGTTATTAGTTATTATTTATTATTTATTATTTATTATTTATATTTATTTATTATTTATTGTTTATTATTTCTTATTTCTTATTTATTATTTATTATTTATATTTATTTATCATTTATATTTATTTATTATTTATTATTTATTATTTATATTTATTTATTATATATTATTTATATTTATTTATTATTTGTTATTTTTATTTATTTATTATTTATTATTTATTATTTATATTTGTTTATTATTTATTATTTATTATTTATTATTTATCTTTATTTATTATTTATTATTTATTATTTATTATTTATATTTATTTATTATTTATTATTTATTATTTATATTTATTTATTATTTATTATTTATTATTTATTATTTATATTTATTATTTATATTTATTTATTATTTATATTTATTTATTATTTATTATTTATTATTTATTATTTATTATTTATATTTATTTATTATTTATTATTTATTATTTATTATTTATTATTTATTATTCCTTATTTATTATTTATTATTTATTATTTATTATTTATTATTTATTATTCATTATTTATTATTTATTATTTATATTTATTTATTATTTATTATTTATATTTATTTATTATTTATTATTTATTATTTATTATTTATATTTATTTATTATTTATTATTTATATTTATTTATTATTTATTATTTATTATTTATTATTTATTATTTATTATTTATTATTTATTTATTATTTATTATTTATTATTTATTATTTATTATTTATTATTTATTATTATCGAGTTTATATCTATTATTTATGTATTATTTGTTTTTTCAATTAATATATATAAGTATGTTAAATTCTATTTATTAACCACATGACGAGCTTGGTGGAGTGGTAAAGTCTTTGGAAATTATGTAAGAGGTTAGGGGTTCAAATCTCACCAAACTCAGAATTTCTTTATATTGCATGGGCATGCATGGGCATGCATGTGCATGTGCATGGGATGTGCATGCATGGATAAATAAATAAATAAATAAATAAATAAAATAAATACGAAATAAAATAAATAAAATAAATAAAATAAATAAAATAAATAAATACGAAATAAAATAAATAAAATAAATAAAATAAATAAATTAAATAAAATAAATAAAATAAATAAATACGAAAAATAAATAAATAAATAAATAAAATAAATAAATAAATAAAATAAATAAATAAATAAATAAATAAATAAAATATATAGATAAAATAAATAGATAAAATAAATAAATAAATAAATAAATAAATAAATAAATAAATAAATAAATAAAATAAATACGAAATAAATAAATATATATATATATATATAAACAAATATATAAAATTAAAAATTAAAAAAAATAAAAAAATAAAATAAAAAAAATAAAAAAATTAAAAAACCGCCGCGAAATGTTCTGCGACGGTTTTGAAAACCACCTCGAATAGTTTCCTGACGCACGATTTAGCGGCGGTTTTTGAAAATCGCCGCCAATCGATTTAGCGGCGGTTTAAACCGCCGCGAAATGAAAAAAAAACCGCCGTTAAATGCCTTTTTTGCCGTAGTGATACATTTCCACCATGGAAAGACGAATAAGGTGGATGATGCTCTAAGTTAGAAGGACCATGCTAGTTTGTCCATGATGAGGATAAAAAGTGATCAATACTTATATATTAATATAATATAGATCTTAAAATCATGAGGAAAGGAGAGACACCATATCTTTTATAGATAAATGTTCATCCATCCATCTATGTGTGGATTAAAGAGGCATAAAAGGAAGATGTGGAACTATAGAAGAAGGAAAAGAATGTTATTGAGTTAAACCATGATTTTGATTGAATGGTAAGGTTTATGAATCTAGTGTATGTTCTATAAATACCAAATTAAAAGAAGAAGATGTTGGATGAAGTTAATAGTTAATTATTCTCTATTCATCCTAGAAGTACAAGGATGTATAGAGATCTAAAAGAGTATTTTTGGTGGGAAAACATCAAAAGTGATACTTCAGAGTATATATCTCAATACTTAGTATTTCAACAAGCTAAGGCTAAGATAAAATATTCTAATGGGATGTAACAACCATTACCCATACCACAAATGGAAATGGGAAAAATCACTATGGATTTTTTCCTCAGACTCCCCAAAATATCTAAAATATGTAATGCTATTTGGGTTGTAGTTGACTATATTATAAAGTTAACACATTTTATTAGTATTAAAGAATATTGTTCTCTTGATCAGATTTCCAGAATATACATTAAATAATTGGTAAGGTTATATAGAGTTCCACATTATATTATATCTAATTGGGATCCAAGGTTTACCTTGAAGTTCTAGAAAAGTATTCAATAGGTGTTTAATATGAAATTGAGATTTAGCATTGAATATCATCCTCATACAGATGGCTATTCTGAGAGGATGATTCAAACCCTATAATATATATTGAGATATTACTCTATGAATTTCAAAGGTGGTTCGGATCAACCCCTTATTATAGTCAAGTTTTCTTACAAAAATAGCTTTCACTTGAAAATTTATATAGTACCTTATAAATCTCCCTATAGAAAGAAGTGAATAACTATAATGTGATGAGATGAAGTTGAAGAACAAAAACTATTAGGACCCGAGATAACTGAGTAAATGGAAGAGAAGGTTAAAACCATTTTGCAGCACATCAGAGTAGCTTAGAGTCAAATGCAAAGTTATACTAAAAATCATTAGTGATATCTATATTTCAAAGTTAGTAAAAATATATACCTATTAATATCTCCTTGGAATAAGTTTGTGATACATGGAAAGGAAATATGAGCCCTAGATTTGATATCCCTTTCAAAATTCTTGATTGTATCAAGACGATTGCTTATCACGTGGAGTTTCTACTAAATATCTATCATGTTTATAATGTGTTCCATGTATTGATTTTAAGAAAGTATATACTTGATCCTTCACATGTACTGAACTCAGAGGTTATACCACTAGAGCATGATCTTTTTTATAAGGAACCACAAGTGAAAATTCTGGATTGAAGAGAGAAAGTGATGTGTAACAAGATCACCTGCCTAGTCAAAGTTTTGTGGTGAAACCATAAATTTGAAAAAGATATATAAGAAACTGAGGATGTTATGAGGTAGAAGTATCCTCATTTTTTTGTATCATAGTAACATAATTTTGAGGAAATAATTCTTTTAAGGGGGTAGAATGTAACACCCCAAGATTTTAGAATATATATTACTCTTTATTAAATATAAAGTGTTTGATAACTTTATTTATACATAACCTTGAGATTAGATGAACCATCTTATAATTTGAAATATATATAGAATTTTTTTACTTAAAAAAATTAATAATCAATTATATATATATATATATATTTTTAAGAATTTAAGATAATACATTTTAAAGGTAAAAGAGACATCTTTCATAAAACTATTTTATGCGCTCGATGTATTTTTATCTTAATAGATTAAATTAATCACTATTTATAAATGATTCTAAAAAAATGATTATATTATATCTATTAAAATTAATTAATATTAATTAAATTATTTTTATTAATCAAGTAATGATAATAAATATATTTTATGCTTAAAAAATGCATTTTATTCAAAAATTCATTTTATTCAAAAATAATTATCTTATTTTATGTGAGAATATTATAATTAATTTTTACCACTTTTAGAAAATTTATTTGAAAAAATGTAAATCATTTTTTAAATTATAATAACAAAATTATCTCAGAGTGATGTTTTGATATTTTTCCGAAAAGATTGATTATGAGTGAATAGTGAAAATGCCAATTTTTGAAAAACTTTCATTTCTTTTCTTTTAATCAAGTAATTTAAAATTAACATTATATTTTGGATTTGTTTTTAAAGTAAAATAAGATTAATTTGATTAAAAATAATCTAATTGAGTCTATAAGAATCAAATTTTTATTTGATTTTGGTATAAGTTCATTTTTATGCTTAAAAACATTTTTTTCTTCTAAAAATGGGTTTTCATTGCATTTTTCACACTTATTTTAAAATTAATTACTGAAAATTATAAAAAATTAATCTTGAAAAAATGGATTTCATATTTTTTATCTGGTATTTTAAATTTATTAGTGATTTCAACTTCATTTTTAGACATTATGAATAGTAACATTGGTAAAATTTTGTTAGAATGGTAAGTGTTAAAAGGGTTAAAAGAGGGATTAACCTAAGTTATATAGTTTAAAATATCACAAAAAACTAAATTTTATTTCATTATTTACTTTTATTTTGATATTAATAATATTATATTCTAATATTTTTCAATTTGGAGCCACTTTTTCATGAGAGTGACATTATTATATTTCAATGTTCTTAATATTTATAAGCTTGCGACCCACCTCACTTATAAAAGGGCACATATTATTCTCAATTATAAACACTAATTGATCCCTTTATCTAAAAAAATATTTTCTCAAATACTCTCCCAATTTACTTAGTCATGACATTGAGGTTATGTTCTTTCCATAAGGTCCACCCAAGATTATTTAAGGTGCTTTTCAAAGGAACATACCCGAATTAGAGGTATATGTTTGTATCAACATTTTTCTAGTTTCTTTATTCTTAAAACTAATCCAAATATTCCATAACCATATTAACATGATGGAATAAATATATTTACTATACTAATATTTTTTTTATAATAATGGTATATCCATTTTCTATCTTATTCTCATTTGGTGAAAAATGATAACACCGCTCATGCACATGTGTGGACTACCACCTTTACAGAGTGATGTGACTCATTTTTAATTTTATTTTTACATGGATGGTTATAAGGATATATTTAATGATTATATATGATATATATGATATAATTATGATTATTTAAAGTTTAATTATTATTTACCTTTCTTTCATTCCATCCATAAAAAAATTGAAACATCACTCACACATACGTATAGACTACCATCTCCAAGAAGTGATGTAAGTCATTTTTCATCACCACATTATATATTTTCTTGTAAAAATTTATATAATGTATAAATAAGATAATTATGAAATTATTAATACTCTAGAGATGATAGAACCATGACCAAGGTTCAAGGACCAGATCAGTCAAACTGAAACATAAATGGAAAACAAACTAGTTTTCACCAGTATGTTCATTTAAATGAAGAATTTTTAATAAAATGGTGATTGTAAATTATAAATTAATGATATATAGTAATTTATTTATGAATATAGTTCTGTAATATATTTATAATAAATTTATAATTATTATATGGGATGTTTAAATGTGTATAAAGTAAGATGGGACTTGAGGTTAGGATTTATGTTACAATCTAATTTCTTTTTGGGACTATCTATGTTAAATTTCCATTGAGATAAATTAGATGATTACAATCCTTTAAATCCAATTTATTTTCTTCACCTCTATTATGTCTTTAATTTTCAATTATTAGTAGTTCTTTCCTCTCTTTGGTACTTAAAATGATTAAGAAAATATTTTTATGAAAAGCTAACCTTATTTCTTCTTTTCAGGTCAAGAATTATTATCCTCTTTGTCAATGTTATTCAAAAAGTTTTATGGAAATTTTTATCTATAATTAAATATTTTAGAAATAATATTTTTACTATTTTTATGTTTCTTTGTAAATTATTAAAAGTAATATTTTAAAATGTTTTGTGTAATACTCACTTTTAAATTTTTACAAAAGTGTAAAAAAATGTTCTCTTTTGATGTATAAAAAATGGATGACTTTTCCTAAAATAATTACTGTTATTTTCCTTGAAGATTCCTTTAAAAAATTACATGTTTATTTTTAAATAAAATAATTTTTTCAATATTTTGGTCATTTTTAATTTTTAAATATACCAAAATAAAATTGTATTTCTTTATTATAAAAGAAATATTTAAATACTATTTTAAAGGTATTTTACATCCATGTCAGCATCCTTTAAAGATTGTTATGCTTCACTAAGGATATGATATTTTGATACTATCCACTTTATTTATCTGTATGACTTATGATGATGATGTTTTAAGAAAAATAATATGAAAACTGTTACTTTCATACATGTTAATTAAGTTATTATGGAATCTTTATGAAACCCATTTCTTTTCTATGAGTTATGTTATGATGAATGTTTTTATAATCTTGTGGAAAAATTATCTATGGTTTTCATTATATGATGTATGGGACCAAAATTATATATAACTCTGATGATTTGGATAAATATTTATACCTATTGAGATAAAATTTATAAAAATAGTGAGTGAACCTAGTTCAGTAAGGGACTCTATCCACTATGATAGTTTTGGAAGTGATCCTTTACTAAGGAAATAATAGAATGGGAAGTGAACCCAATACACTAAAGGAATTTTTCCACTATGATAGTATTAAAAGTGATCCTTGAAAAAGGAAATGATTTTACATGCTTATATGTATGCCAAAAACTTATGTATTATGATTATGATATATTCACATGACTCATGATTAATTTTTTATGATTCCACACTCTTATGACTTATTCCTTTTGTTATAAATAATAATTATTCCATGATTCATGATTAATGGTATTTTATTGATTTTGTATGACTTTCATAAGTCATGATCATGTTCTCATACCCTTATGATAATCTTATTCTCATTTATGGTCATTGATTGATATATCCTAAGTTTACCCTTACTAAGCATCTAATCTCACCCTTCCTTATATTTCCTTTTTTCCCTAGGTTATGAAAAAGAGTTTCAAATAGGGTATCTATAATAATGGTACTATATGAGAAGAAATTTGTGGGAGATGTTAAATATATTTCATGAAATAAGGTAATTATGGATATAGTATCCAAAGAAACTAAACCTTTATGGTTCTAAGGAATTTATTTTTATGATATATATTGAATATTCATCTAAAATGATGTAATATTCATGTAATTAATGATTAGGTCACCACATCTTTTGAATCCTTTAAATAAAAAGGATATTGAAGGGGAGAAATTGAAATGAATTTGTAAAACAATTGAATTTTATAAAAGTATAATATAATACATCCATATGGAAGTATATAAACCACAAAAAAGCAGGTGGTGAAAATGTCATGTGTCTTAAAGAAAGAAAATTGATATGAGAAAACCCTCACAATGGATCCTCACTAGGTTGGATATGCTGTAATTCCCCAACCCCAGTTACCCAGAGTTGGTGCATTATTATATAACATTGGCATGATCACAAAATATCAAGTCTCAAAAGACCAATTAGTTTAGTATCATTGGAAATACTAGATACATTCATCAATTTTACATTACATTATAAAATGAAAAACTACAGCAACATAGTCTCCATAGGACACACTCATATCCCTTAGACTATCCCTACAGGTGAGTCATAATATACTTCTTCGCATACTGGAAAAAATAAAACATAGAAAGGGGTGAGCTCAGATGCTCAGTAAGGATAACAATATAGCATAAAATTTCATAAATAAGCATAAACATTTAAGGCAATGTAAGGATAGAACAAAATCCTTTTAAACTTGAACTTTAGTATAATATGTAAAAGATAAAATCAAATAATTCCATTTACTTATTCACATGGATATTCTACTAGTCTAATAATCACATGAAATATCAATATCCACTTTCATAATGATGAAATGCATAATGCCAGACTTCATAACCACATAGTCAAGGCCTTGTTCCAAGACTACAAAAAAGATTTTGTCAAAGCCTTGTGCCAAGAAACTAGTTTGTCTCATGAGACCTACCGATGCATCAAGGAGCTATAGCGGGCTCCACCCATCACTTACTAAGTCCAATGAATTCTTCATATGAAAAGGTTCAAACATAACATAAACATTCATATTAAAACTAGCATAATAAATGTTAATACTTTCTCCAGAAACCATAAATGGTGTGAAAATAACACATCCACAGTTGAACATATCACAAAACCTTCAATACAATATGGAAGTTTTGTATCATAATAAATCAACTTTAATTAAGCTTAAAATCCATCAAAGTATGTTGACATAGATGAAATGAAAACATTTTTTATAGAAATATCTATTTCTATTTTGAAATAATTTAAAAGTAATATAATTATAAAAGAAAACATTTATTTTTAAAATGTTCTTATAATCTTGTAAGGGAATCTTCAAAGATGTTATAACGGCAGAAAATAGCCGCACCTTCCATATAAGTTAAAAAAAAATTCTTACCTTAATTTTGTCGAAAAGGTCATAAGGTACTTTGTTTGGAAAACGAAAAAAAGAGTCATTTTCAAACCATTTTATAAAAAGTAAAACAAGGGTATAAATGAATTTAACCTATAGTTTAGTAAATAGTAAAAATGTTTTGGAATAAATTTTTAAGAAACAAGGATGTGGATGATAAAGATGTCCTAGTAGATAATTTTGTAAAAACAACCTCGGATAATAAAGAGATTGTGAAATTAACCCTTACCTTGTACTTTTCCTTGGTCGAGGGTACATTAAACTCCTGTATAATAGTTAAATAATTGTTATTAAATTATACAAGTACTATGTACATAAATATGATATCATATATGATCTTTTAATATTGTTTTGTTAATGATATTTCAGTAGTATCATCGTTTCGGGCGTTAACTGATTCATTTTACTTTATATGCTTTGTTATTTAAGTAATGTTTGTTATGGATAAGATGTATCTTATTCATATTCATAATGATATTTAGTCTTTAAACGTTATTTTCAATCATCAAAGGAAAATTTTTCTTGAATTAATACGATGGGGAATGAATCTCATCGCATTCGTGGAGACGGTAATCCGTACGTACGCACAAGCGAAAATATAATTATTTTGATATTAAAATCATATATAATTGGATGTTATATCATATATAAAGAATCATTATCATATTATATTTATTATTTATATCATTTATACCCATTAATATACCCATCCAAATGATGAAGTGTTTGAATAACAAACCACACCACGACGTGGAGACAGTAATCCGTACGTAGTCACGTATGGTGACTTTGTCATTTATAGGATGGATAGAATAATGAATATGGTTGTACCATTTTTATAATAACATCACAGTATATATAAGATACTGGAGTAATTATTTTAGAATGGAAACAACAAAGAAAGAGGAAGTGGAAGAAGAAAATAACTTGAAAGAGGTGATGAAATATTTTACCCCGTTTTCGGGTTCTTCCTTTTGATTTGATCAACAGGGTTCCCTAGTTTGGATTTATGACTAAATTAAGGCCACTACGATGAATTGAGTACAGTTTAGAGGATATTTTGGTAGGTTTTGGCCGATCCAAATGGCTTTGAAGGTGTGAATTTGAGAGAAGGGGAGGTGCCTTTTTATAAGAGGGGTGAGAGGCACCTTAGGAAAAGATTGAAATATTATTTTATAATAAAATCATTTTAGGTTTATAAAGGCTAAAAAATGAATTATTTAATGGATAAGGTGGGTATGAGTCGAAAAACTCTCAACCAAAATGTCTTAGATAGGTTTGGGTCACTATATTAACCTTATCTTTTAGATTTAACTCTTAGTTAAAAAGATTGACATTTACCATATTTCTTTGTATTTTTATATTATATGGTTAATAAACTTACTATAAAATTCCAATAGAACACCAAGTGGTTCATTAATGATAAAAATATAATTATATAAGTCTTTTTTCTGAACTTTATATTTTTAGGATTATTATATCAACCAATAATATTGTATTTGTTTTAAAAACTAATTTATGTCAATTTTGACATTATTTAACAATTTATTTTTGTTAAAGTCCTAACAACTTTATTAATTAGAAATAAATACATTTAATAAACCATAAAATGTCATGTTAACCTATAAAATTATTGGGATTCATTAAAAGTATCAAATTATATTTATTTGGATATTTATAATATTAATTATTTTAATCTTTCATTAATATGGTAATTACTGCATCATCATTGGGTCTTAAATAAATTTAATTATTTAATGTACAAAAATTACAAATAAAATACCATTATGTAAGAAATATTTTTACCTTTCTAATGAATATTTATAGTCGAATTTATCTTATGTTTAACCCTATATTAAAAATGGTTTAGTTATTAAACTTTGAATTTAACACTTTTATCTCTTCTTTGAATTAAATAATAATAAATGTCCTAATCTAATCCAAGTGGACCTAAATGATCATATTTTATTCTTAAGGTTGTTTTTAGTCGAATTAAACTTATCCAATAGAATTAGTACATGTGTTAGGATAATAATAATACCATTTTTACCTTCAATTACCATATTTACTTTTAATCGTGGTAAATAAAAGTCAAAAGTTACTATTCACCAATAATTATTTTTATCTTATTGAACCACATTTTACTTACTGATATCAACCATGTCTCTCTTATTTTTGAAATTCAATTCACAGAAGTGGTAAAATTAATTTTTATACAAATTTGGAAATGCTCCTAGGAGGTGGGTAAAAGACGGTAAAAGTTCAATAAATTTTTTATATATCTAAAATTAGTATAAACTAACTCCAATGAATTAAATTGAACTTATATGGGAATTATATATCTATTTTGACCTAAAATACATTTAAACAAAATAAATAATTATTTAAATAAAAATTCGGTTTTAAACAATAACTTAGTGTTTTTCACTATTCATAAAAAATTGGTAGTTTTCAGAAAAATACCAAAAATTCGCCCTCAGCTAATTTCGATATTATGAATCCAAAAATGAAGTCCATTTTGAAAGATAAAATTTATAAAATTTCAAAAAGTGGGTATTACTATTCATAATGGCTAGTTTGATTGGTCGCGGTGTGTTATAATCTCAAAGTTGCGTACAATGCAAGCTATTGCATTATTCAAAGGAAAACATATCGTCGAAGCTTGGGGTGTTACATTATTCCCTCCTTAAAATAATTTATCCCTCGAAGTATCTATAATATTACTGCATAAAAAGATTTGGGTGTTTATTCACCATAAGTTCCTCAGGTTTCCACATTGCCTCTTCCATCTTATGGTTTCTCCATAGAAATTTTACCAGAAGAGTCATCCAGTTTTTCAGCACTTATTCTATGGTATCAATAATTTTTACAGGCTCTTCACAATAAGACAGATCTAGTTCCAGTTCAATTTTTTCATAGGTGAGTACATGCGTTGGGTCAGGCATGTGTTTTCTCAATAGTGATACATGGAACACATCGTGAACTTTGGAGAGACTTGGCGGCATTGTCAACCGGTAAGCTACAACCCCAATTCGTTCTAGAATTTTGAATGGTCCGATGTACCTGGGACTTAGTTTACCCTTCTTACCGAATCGTATAACTCCCTTCCATAGAGATACCTTCAAGAAAACATGATCTCCAACCTGAAATTTCAAATCCTTCCTTCGGTTATCGACATAGATCTTCTGCATACTTTGTGCTGTTTTGATGTGGTTTTGGATAACCTTCAACTTCTCCATCATTTCCTCAACAAGTTCTGGGCCTACGAGTTTTCTTTCACTAACATCATCCCAACAAGTTGGTGTGTGACATCTCTTTCCATATAATGCTTCATATGGTGTCATCTGAATACTTGAATGGAAGCTATTATTATAGGAAAATTATACTAGAGGTAAATGTTGATCCCACATACCTTGAAAGTCAAGTGAGAAAGATCTCAACATGTCTTCTAAGGTTTGAATAGTCAGTTCTGATTGTACATCAGTTTGAGGGTGGTAGGCAGTGCTCAAACAAAGTTCAATATCCAGGGCTTTCTGAAGACTTTTCAAGAATCTTGATGTAAAACGAGGATCACAATTAGAAAAAATTGATAGGGGTACAACATGGAGTCTTAAAACTTCATTAATATATAGTCTTTCTAAACGTTCAAGTGGTAAATCTTCTATTATAGTAAGAAAATGTGCTGACTTAGTAAGACGATCAACAATGACCCATATTACATAATTCCTTCTAAGTATCTTTGGTAGCCCCATGAAAAAGTCCATCGTAATATTATCCCATTTCCACTCAGGTATGGGAAGAGGTTGCATGACTCCTCCAGACTATTGCCTTCCTGCTTTCACTTGTTGAAAAACCATACATTGTGACCCAAAATCAGCAATCTCCCTCTTCATGTTGTCCCACCAAAAATGTTCCTTCAAATCTCTATACATCTTAGTGCTACCAAGGTGTATAAAGAAATTGGAGCTATGAGAATCATCCAAAAATTTCCATTTTAGATTAGGTATGTTAGGAACACAAAGTATCTTCCCAAATTTCAAAATTCCATCTTCATATATGAAGTCACTCAATCTCCCATCGTTCACAACATTAATTTTCTTTTTAAACTCCTCATCATCAGCCTGAGAACTTTTTATCCTTTCTAGTTAAGATGGTTTGGAAACCATTTGAAAATGTATTGATGTTTCACCTTCCATGATTATTCCCATATCCATTTTCACTAGATCCATGAAAATAGGATCCCTTTCAACTCTCATCTTGTTCAAAACTCCATGATCCTTTCTTATAAAAGCATATACCACCTTATTTGCCTTCCTCGAGTGGTATTTTATTGTGCAATAATAATCCTTGAGTATTTAAATCCATCTCCTTTGCCTCATGTTGAGTTCTTTCTATGAGAAAATATACTTCAAACTCTTGTGATCGGTATATATCTCACATTTTTCACCATAGAGATAATGTCTCCATATCTTCAAAGAAAAGATTACAGCTACTAACTCAAGATCATGAGTAGGATAGTTTTTCTCATGAATTTTGAGGTACCGTGATGCGTAGGCAATAACACTATAATTCTTCATAAGGACACAACCATGTCCTTTCTTTGAAGTATCACTATAAATAAAAAACATATCATTCCCCGATGGTAGATTCAAGATAGGAGCATTGAATAATCTTCTCTTCATTTCTTCAAAACATTCTTTACACTCTTTTGTCCAAAAAAAATTTAACCCCTTTACATGTGATATTTGTTAATGGGTTAGCCAACCGGGAAAAATTCTGGATGAAACTTCAATAATAACATGCTAAACAAATAAAACTATGTAACTCAGTTATAATCGTCAGTGCTGGGAATTCTTGGATTGCCTTGGTATTTGAAGGATCAATAGAGACTATATCCTTAGAGACAATATGGACAAGAAAATAAATCTATTGATGCCAGAGTTCACACCTGCTAAATTTCCCATATAATTCATTTCTTCTAAGAGTCTTTAGGATAATGTGCAAGTGATTTTCATGATCTTTGTAGCTTTTGGAGTATACCAAGATATCATCAATAAATACCACTAAAAAGTCATCAAGATATTCTTTGAAAACTCTATTCATTGGATCTATGAAGATAGAGGGTGCATTAATAAATCCAAAAGGAATTACTATAAACTCTTAATGCCCATACCTGGTTCAAAATGTTGTTTTTGGAATGTCTTCCTTTTTCACACACAACTGATGATATCCAAATCGAAGGTCAATCTTTGAAAAATATTGAGATCCGTGAAGTTGGTCGAATAAATAATCAATGTGAGGTAGGGGATACTTTTTCTTCATTGTTATATCATTAATATCTCTGTAGTCAATGCACAACCTCATAGATCTATCTTTCTTCTTTGCAAAAAGGACAAGGGATCCCTATGGAGAAAAACTATGGTGAATAAATACCTTACTACTCAATTCCTCTAGTTGTTTATTTTGTTCCACTAATTCCATAGTGTCCATTATATAAGGGGTCTTCGATATGGGCCTTGGACCAGGAATTAAATCAATGGAAAACTCAATTTCTAGTTCTGGAGGATGTCCAGGTAAATCTTCTGGAAACACATCAACATATTCTTGCACAATAGGTACATCCTCTATTCAAACATTCTTTTCCTCACCCATAGTTATTTAATTATCTTCTTCCATAATAATTGAATTTAGTAGAGCTACTGGGGGTGGATCTAGATAAGAATCAGGTGGTGATGTTTCTTCTATAAAGATATGGTACTCCTTATCATCATCGAAAATTGTAACCTCCAACTTACAATAAATTTTTGCATCATGGTTTGAAATCCAATCCATTCTGAGGATTATATCAAATTCAATCATGGGTATGATGATGAGATCAGCAGATAAATAACATTAATATGCCCAAATGGGAACTAATTCAGAAAAATTTGTTGCAATGATAATTCCCTTTGGTGTTTTGAATAACAACTCCCTTGTTAAGTCAAATTGAAAATATCTTATTTTCTTAGAAAACTGGGAAGATATGAAACAATGAGATGATCAAGAATCAAATAAAGCATTTTCTAAACTTGAGGAAACCATTAAATTACCTTCCACCACATCTTTTTGATCTTCAACCTCAGCAGTAGTGATAGCATAAGCTTGACCTTGACCCCTTGGCCTTTTCTGGGGTAATTTTCCTTAGTTCTTAAGACATTCATTTGCATAATTCCCCCTTTCTCTAAAATTATAGAATTCAACATTGACAACCTCTTTATTCCCCTTGCAATCACGAGCTTGGTGGCCTTTTTCACTACAGTTGTAACAAACTCCCATTCTCTTCAGGAAAGTATTTGGGTGTTTCTTACCACATTTACTACAGGATGGATATTCAACTTTTACCTTCTTCCACTTATTTAAATTTCTAGAGTGTCCATCATATATATTCTTCTCTTGCTTTGCTTTAAAGTTATAAGACTTAGATAATTTCTTTTCTATCTTGATAGCACATGAGATAATATCTTCGTATGACAAGAAGGATTGTGAGACTAATTATCAACAGAGAAATGGTTTTAACCCATCAAAGAATTGATCAATATTACTCATTAGGTTACGTATATAATCTAATTCATGCCTTGTTAACCTTGTAAAGTTAGCCTCATACTTTGTGATATTTTCATCCTCCTTTTGCCTCAGACTCATAAATTTCCTTTCTATATCTGCTCGATGGTCAGGAGGAAAGTATTTTTCTAATAAAATCTCTTTAAACTCCCTCCATTACATATTTTATGCTTCATCATCTTCCTTTGTGTTTTGAATCAATGACCACCATTGATTTGTATCTCCCATGACGCGATAAACTGCCATGACAACTTTTTTTCTTTTTCTACTCCCCAAAGTGTGAAATATTTTCTATAAGGAATTTATTCATTGCTCAGCTACTAATAGATTTTTACTCCCATTTAATGTTGGTGGTTGTTTCCTCATGAAGTGGTATAACATTGATCCTCCACATTGTGGATCAAGGTGCTCCATAAGGGTAAGATTATTATTCATAACCTGAGTGAGTTGTCCCAGTATGGTGATAAGCTGATCAGCACCAGTTGCTTCACCAGCTCTACTATAATTATCTTGAGTAGGAGGGAAATCCCTATATGGATTATGCACATTGATATAGTTTCCATTCCTTCTACTAGGCACCATTTCTAAACAATGGAATACACTAGATTATTTTATTAATCTCAATACATAATTCCAAACTTGTAAAACAGTTAACATAAATTGAACAGTTTATTGATATAATCCATAATCATAAAAATATTTTATTTGAGGAAGTATATACTTATAAAACCTTCATAATGGTTTTTAAAGAAACTGACAATTATCATAATCATATCCCCTGGTAGTGTCGTAACCAAGAGTGCAACAAGGCCCATTGTCGTGCACCAGTTCCCGTTAGAGTCTAGCTCAAAGCGGTGTTTTCAGGTTTTACCCCTAGGTACATCTATTCCAGAGCCGCCTCTACCTACTCATATCCAGATAGGGATTTATTGATTGGAAAACTCACAAAATCTCTACAATAACAAAATTCTAGAAAGTTATTCTATACTAATCCTCAAAGTCCATCTTAGGATAATGTGCTCTAATTATAGTTTTTCTAAATCTAGCTTCCAAGGTTTGTATTAAACTTTCTCTAATACCAACTATAATTCCCCAACCCCAGTTACCAAAATTTAGTGCATTATTACATAACATTGGCATGATCACAAAAGATCAAGTCTCAAAAGATCAATTAGTTTAGTAGCCTTGGAAATACTAGATACATTGATCACTTTTACATTACATTATAAAATGAAAAACTACAAAAACATAGTCTCCATAGGACACACTCATATCCCTTAAACTATCCATGTAGATCAGTCATAATATACTTCTTCATATCCTGTGAAAAATAAAACATAAGAAGGGGTGAGCTCAGATGCTCAGTAAGGATAACAATATAGCGGAAACTTTCATAAATAAGCATAAACATTTAAGGCAGTGTAAGACTAGAACAAAAGACTTTTAAACTTGAACATAATAATAATATGGCAAATATAAAATCAAATAATTCCATTTACTTACTCCCATGGATATTCTACTAGTCGAATAATCACATGCAATATCAATAGCCACTTTCATAATGATGGAATGCATAATGCTAGACTTTATAACCACATAGTCAAGGCCTTGTGCCAAGACTACAAATAATATTTTGTCAAGGCCTTATGCCAAGACACTAGTTTGTCTCATGAGACCTAATGATGCATCGAAAAGCTATAGCGGGCTCCACCCATCACTTATTGAGTCCAGTGCATTCTTCATATGAAAAGGTTCAAACATAACATAAACATTCATATTAAAACTAGAATAAAAAATGTCAATACTTTCTCCATAAACCATGAATGGTGTGAAAATAAAAAATCCACAGTCAAACATATCACAAAACTTTCAATACAATATGAAAGTTTTGTATCATAATAAATCAACTTCAATTAAGCTTAAAATCCATCAAAGTATGTTGACATAGATGAAATCAAAACATTTTTTTAGAGAAATATCTCTTTTTATTTTGAAATAATTTAAAAGTCATATAATTATAAAAGAAAACATTTATTTTGAAAATATTCTTATAAGATTGTAAGGGAAGCTTCGATGATGTTATAATGGCAGAAAATAGCCGCACCTGCCGTATATGATAAAAAAAATTCTTACCTTAATTTTTTCTAAAAGGACATAAGGTACCTTGTTTGGAAAATGATGGAAAGATTCATTTTCAAACCATTTTATAAAAAGTTAAACAAGGGTATAAATGACTTTAACCCATAGTCTAGTAAATAGTAAAAATGTTTTGGAATACATTTTTAAGAAACATGGATGTGGATTATAACGAGGTCCCAGTAGATACTTACTATACCACCCGAATGGCCCAAAGTCCTTTATTTTTATTGATTTTTTGATAACCCTCCTTTCAAGGGATGAGGGGGAACCCTTACAAGGCCTGTAAGCTCAGAGATTACATAGACCTTAGGCTTAGGAGATTATATGACCCAAAGGTCTTAGGGAATTCAACCAGACTATCTACAAGGAACTTCCCCTCCCCAGCATCTGCATCATTATAGTAGCTCTCCACCTTCGCATGTTCGTCTGGCTAGGCTTCCCGTGCAAGAACAGGCTGGTCCCGATGGCATAGCCATACCCTCTCATTCTGAAAAATCTATTTGGCTCTGATTTCATGAGTGCACATTCTATGAATCCTCTTCTGGGGATGCTCATTTTTTTTAGTGTGTCTGGGGAAACTACATGTGGCCTGAAGGCCTTGAGGTGGCCCGAAGGCCTTAGAGGTGGACCGAAAGCCCTACTGACCCGAAGGCCTGGGAGGCCCGAAATCCTTAAGGACTCCAAGCCCAAACCGGTGGCCCAAGTTGAATAGTTCCAACTGTTGTAGTACCAAAAATTACCTTCTATAGTTCCTGCTACAGTACCCACATAGTTTACAGTTCTGCTACAATACCTGTACAGTGTACAGTTTTGCTACAGTACCCACACAATGTATAGTACTGCTATAGTAATGCTACAGTACCTGCTAGAGTACCTGCTATAGTACTGCTACAGTACCAGAAATATGCCTCGACCTGGTTTTGAACTTGGGTCTTGTGGATTCACTTAAGGATACCTCACTAACTGGGATGAGGCTCATGTGCACCAGTAGATACTTACATAAAAACAACCTCGGATAATAAAGAGATTGTGAAATTAACCCTTACCTTGTAATTTTCCTTGTCTAAGGGTACTTTAACCTCCTATATAATAGTTAAATCATTGTTATTAAATTATACAAGAACTATATACATAAATATGATATCATATACGATCTTCTAATATTGCTTTGTTAATGATATTTCAGTAGTATCATCATTTCCGGTGTTAACTGATTCGTTTTCCTTTATATTCTTTGTTACGTAAGTAATTTTTGTTATGTATAGGATGTATCTTATTAATATTAAGAATTATATTAAGTCTTTAAACATTATTTTTAATCATCAAATGAAAATTAGTCTTGAATGGATATGATGAGGAATGAATCTCATCGTGTTCGTGGAGACGGTAATTCGTACGTACGCACGAGCGACAATATAATTCTTTTGATATTAAAATAATATATAATTGGATGGTATATCATATATAAAGAATCATTATCATATTATATTTATTATTTACATCATTTATACTCATTATTATACCCATCCAAATGATTAAGTGTTTGAATAACAAACTACACCACGACGTGGAGACGGTAATCCGTACATACAAACGTATGGTGACTTTGTCATTTATAGGATGGATAGAATAATGAATATGGTTGTACCATTTTTATAATAACATCACAGTATATAGAAGATACTGAAGTTATTATTTTAGAATGGAAACAACAAATAAAGAGGAAGTGGAAGAAGAAAAGAACTTGAAAGAGGTGATGAAATATTTTACCTCTTCTTCAGGTTATTCCTTTTGATTTGATCAAAAGGGATCATTAGGTTGGATTGATGACTAAAGGAAGGCCTCTAGGATAAAGGGAGGATAGTTTAGAGAATATTTGGTCAGGGGTTGGCTGATACAAATGGATTTGAAGGTGTGAATTTTAGATAAGGGGAAGTTCCCTTTTGTAAGAGGGGTGAGGGGCACCTTAGGAAAAGATTGAAATATTATTTTATAATAAAATAATTTTCGGTTTCTAATGGATACAAAATTAATTTTTAAAGGATAAGGTGGGGATGGGTCTAAAACCTCTCAAACAATAGTTTTTAGATAGGTTTGGGTCACTATATTAACCTTATCTTTTAGATTTAACTCTTATTTAAATAGATTGACATTTACCATGTCTCTTTGTATTTTTATATTATATGGTTAATAAACTTACTATAAAATTCCAAGAGAACCCCAAGTGGTTCATTAATGATACACCTATCATTATATAAGTCTTTTTTCCGAACCTTATATTTTTAGGATTATTATATCAACCAATAATATTGTATTTGTTTTAAAAACTCATTTTTGTCAATTTTGACATTATTTAATAATTGATTTTTGTTAAAGTCCTAAATACTTTATTAATTAGAACTACATAAATTTAATAAACCATAACATGTCATATTAACCTATAAAATTAGTGGTATTCATTAAAAGTCTCAAATTAGATTTATTTGGATATTTATAATATCAATTGTTTTAATATTTAATTAATATGGTAATTACTGCATCATCATTATGTCATAAATAAATTTAATTATTTAATGTCTAACAATTATAAATAAAATACCATTATGTATAAAATCTTTTTATATTTCTAATGAATATTTATAGTAGAATTTATCTTATGTTTAACCCTATATTAAAAATGGTTTAGTTATTAAACTTTGAATTTAACACTTTTAACTCTTCTTTGAATTAAATAATAATAAATGTCCTAATTTAATTAAAGTGGACCTAAAGGATCATATTTTATTCATAAGGTTGTTTTTCTTCGAATTAAAATTATCCAATAGAATTAGGACATGTGTTAGGATAATAATAATATCATTTTTACCTTTAATTACTGACTGAAAATTAACTTTTTTTATTAAGAAAACACTTTTAAGAAAAATGTGAGAAACCAAGATACATGAATTCATCGACTTAAGACATAAAACCATGCTCCAATGGTCCAAAATTCAAAAAACAAGATCAAACAACAAAGAAGGCCCCACCCCAGCATAAAAAACGTTAGATCCAGTCTCCACCATTCCAATGTGCACGACAAGCAATCCCGTACAAATACGGGCCGAAACCAATGGACAAGGACATACCCTCTCAATCATCCAAAACCGAAACACATAAGTTTGGTGAAAACTTAAATCTCTAGACCTCATCTTAAGCAATCTCTGAAGAAAATCTGGAATCAAGAACTTTGAACAGCATGTCGCCGGTAAAAAACAATCACAGCGAGCAGACAAACTTCCCACCTTCACCAATAATTATTTTTATCTTATTAAAGCACATTTTACTTACTGATATAATCTATGTCTCTTTTATTTTTGAAATTCAATTCACCGAAGCAGTAAAATTAATTTTTATACAAATTTGGAAATGCTCCTAGGAGGTGGGTAAAAGACGGTAAAAGTTCAATAAAATTTATATATATATAAAATTATTATAAACTGAATCCAATGAATTACATTGAACTTATATGGGTATTATGTATCTATTTTGACCTAAAATAAATTTAAATAAAATAGATAATTATTTAAATAAAAAGTCGGTTTTAAACAATAACTCAGTGTTTTTCACTATTCATCAAAAACTGAAAGTTTTCAGAAAAATACCAAAAAATCACCCTAAGCTAATTTTGATATTCCAAATCCAAAAATGAAGTCCATTTTGAAAGATAAAATTTATAAAATTTCAAAAAGTGGGTATTAATATTCATAATGTCTAGTTTGATTGGTCGCGGTGTGTTAGAATCTCAAAGTTGCATACAATGCAAGCTATTGCATTATTCAAAGGAAAACGTACTGTGGAAGCTTGGGGTGTTACACATGCTCTAACATCATGTATAATAAAAATAACTATATTAATAACTTATTTTAGAACCTTATTATGATCTAATAATTTTTATAAATGTTATTTATAGTCATTCTCCACACATAGATTAGTTATGGTTTATTTTAATCATTTGATGTTAATAATTTTGTTTGTATAGAATATGTTTCATAATGAAGATATTGATCCTAATTATTTAATACAAAGTTCATCATTAGAATATTATTAAAGGTCATGAAATCATTGTGTTTCATTGATTTATGAATACCCATTTTTATTTGATGGAATTCATGGGTATGGTTTGCAAGAATGGAATCCACGATGAGGTTGTTTTGGGTAATTTACTGATAACAACAAGTTACTTTATTTTGATCATTCATTTTTTGTGTTACCATTCCATAACCATATTAATAACATAAATTAACATTTAATATCATATATTTCTAGTGTAAAGTTTTTATATTAATTTATGATTTTGATTGTGAAGATTGTACAATATATTTCATGTAGGTGGTTAAACTGACCCATACAAGAACGTGTTATACTAATGAATAATAAAGAATATTGTGTTATATAATAGCAGTATCAGTTTATAAAATTATAATTATTTTAATATAATGTAATTATAGTGAATAATATGGTTTTGGAATATTGGATATGAGAAAGTAAATAAAAGGAATAAAGAAGAACTTGTTACCTAATTTGGTGAAATCACTCTTTCTCATGTTGACCACCCTCATAATAAAGGACTTAGGTCTTCTTATTGTGACCAAGGTATTCCAAATCTGGAATTTTTTTTTATGTGAAGTAAAATTGGAAGATATTAAATAGTAATTATAAGGAGTAGAGTGTTTTTAATTGGTTGGAAGTGATATCCTTTTATAGATGAAAATGAAGGATATATCCCTGAAAACTAAAGTTAGGCGAGGGGTAAAGATGAAATCACATGAGAGTTAGGTGAGTTAGGTAAAGAATGTATAGTGACTCGGGCTTAAAATACATAGAAATGAAATCATTTTTTCATAATTCATTACATTACACAAACACACACTCAAAGACCATATTAGTTCAACACCTTTGTAAACATAGAATCATAAACCCTGGTACATAAGTGAGATACATTATCTCCCACTATTTTCTCCATGACTAGAACCCTTATTAGTCACATCATAAATAATATATATCTTCATAACCTAGGGAAGGAAAACATAAGAAAGGGTGAGATCAGATGCCTAATAAGGTTAAAAAAGGGAGATATATAAGAATAACCTTGAGCATAATGTTATGAGAACATGATAATAAAATTATAAGATCATACCCTACATATCAAAGATCATAATCAAGAGTTATGGAATAAATATTGGTAGTTCATAAGACATGAATCGTAAGGGAATCAAAGAACATGATCCATGAGAGAATAAGACATGGAATTTGTGGCATCCATATAAGAATGGAAAATCATTTACATATTAGTCATGTCCCACTTCCAAGACCATCATAGCGAATAAAGTCTTTTACTGAACTGGGTTCACACCCCATTCCAACCTTGTATTACTGAAACGAGTTTACTTCTCATTCCAAACCCATATTACTAAACTGAGTTCACTTCCTATTCCATTCCAGTATTACTGAATTAATTTCACCTCCCGTTCCAAACCTATATTACTGAATCGAGTTCATTTATTGTTCTACTCATGCCTATCTCATTAGATATAAATCTTTACTCAATGCATTGGAGGGAGATATAGGAACCATATATCATATAATGAAAACCATATTTATATGTTCCACATGATCATAAACATACATTATATCATAACCCATGAAATTAAATGGGTTCATAAAAATTTCATCATTAATAACCTATGGAAAAGTGATAAGTTTCATGATCACTTCATCATAGAATAACCCATGAAAGGAAGTAGGTTTTATAAGCATTTTAACATGGAATAACCAATGGAAGAGAAATTGGTTTCATAAAAAAAATAATCTTAAACATAAAAAATTCAATGAAAGAATAATAATGGTTTCCTTGGATAATATTCCTAGTAAAACTTAAACTATATCAAAGGATTTCATCTTAGATAGAGAAGGATTTTGAAAGTTCACTTAGATCATTTTTTAAGGAAAATAAAATTTCTTTGAAAATCAATTTTTAAGACATAAAACATTTTCAAAATAATTTTATTTGAAAATAAATTTGAAAAATTATGAAGTAAGATTTAAAAATCATTTAAAAAATTTATATAAGAAAGTATTCTTTTCTCTTTAAAAATTATTTTTAAATCATAAAACATTTTTAAAACCCTTTTTTTAAAATAACCTTGAAAAATTATAAAGGAATATTTGAAAACAATTTTAAACACTTTTTAAAACATAAAACATTTTAAAAATACTTTTACGTGAAAATGAGATTAAAATTTCATTTAATGTTTTTTGAAAACAATATTAGAAAACATGGTTTTTGAATAAAATATATTTTCGATTGAAAGAGAAATAAGGTTAGATTTTCTTTAAAACATTTTCTTAACTATATTAAGCACATAAGTGTGAAAAAATGGTATAATTAATTGAAGATATCAAGAATAAATGGAGTATAATAAGATCCATGATAATTATTAAGATAAGGATCATAATATTTCATTAATGGAATCATAATCCTAAATAATATCGATAAACGATGAAATTGTATAATAAACTCTTACCACTTTGGTAACTTTGAATCATAAAACTGATGATGGAATAACATAAAATGAATATTTAAATATCACAAGGATGAAAAAATTCATGATATTATATTTCAAAGGGTCTGTATATACACATTTTGAAAGAATATAGGTGTATAATAAAGTGTACATCTCAAAGAAGGAAAATTGAGACAAAAATCTCCTTACTGATTCAGTGATGTTTTAACTATAAACCTCATGAAATATAAATACTTAAATTGATATGTAAATCCAAATAATTCCCATTATAATAATATTAAAATAAATCCATGGGTATTATACACACCAAATATAAGAAATAAGTGGTGAATATAACATGTGTCTCACAAAGGTAAAAAGTGAGTCAAAAATCCCTTACCTGAAGTTTTGACTCCCATCATAATAATTCAAAACTCAAGTATAATAAATATAAGTATATTATAAATCTATAAAACAACCATATTAATATATATAATACCATATATTATTTACTTATGAATTTATATTACTCATTTATTAACAATTCTATGTTGAAGTTATGTTTTAGGTAATAACTGATTTGTTTTCGTATATGTTTTGACTTGCTATTATTGATCCTCTTACTTAGATCATGATTTAATAATATAATTTTTTTTAAATATTATATAAATATTTATTATATATTCATTTAAAATAATCTATAAAATATAACAATAAGAAATAAAATACACCGTTTATGGAGATGGTAGGTCATACAAACACATGAATATTGTTTCCATTTTATTGTCAAATTTAAAGAAAGAAAAGTATATATGATATTATAATTATAGAATAATTTTTATATAATATATTTAAAATATTTTTATTAAAACCATCCTTAATACATTCCATTTAAAGTGTGGATGAATCACATCACTTCCAATGGCGGTAGTCTGTCGTACACGCAAATGACGTTATTGTATTCCCTCAAAATAGAAAGCATAAAGGTGTGTGTGATATAAAAATTAAAGAATCATAAAAAAATCATAAAAAAATAAATATAATATATAAACTATAAATATATCATTATTTCCAACCTTGAAAGGTGGTAATGGAAGAACGAACGACATCAGTTCACAAGAGAGTAGTCCACCGTACACACAAATAATGATTTCACATCCCATTTGATGGAAGTGTGTGAAGTTTTAAGTAAAACAATTAACATAAAAACATATAAATATATTTAGGATAACCATTTTATAATATAATCATGATATAAAAATAATTTAATGGGTTTTAGGAAGAAATAAAACAAAAACATTCATTGATGAATGTTACCTCTTCTTCGGGTATCTTCTTTTGGTTTGCACCAAAGGAATTCCTTGGTTGGATTTATGACCAAATTAATTTTTCTAGGACTATGGTAGGTAAGTTTGGAAGATATATGTATAGGTATTTTCTAATCCAAAGAGATTTATATGTGTGAAGATATGAGGAGAGGTGGTGGCCTTTTATAAGGGATGTGAGTGGAAGACTTGTAAATACCAAAAAGTAAACACTATTGGGAGGTATCCATTAGCTAATGTGCCTCAAATATTGAAAAAAAGATTAAATAGGTGATATATTAGAAATATGTCCAAAAACATTTGTGTTTTACATGTTTCCAGGTCATTTTACCCTTAAATTTAAAGTTTAGTCCCTTGATAAACTTTTTTTTTCTCTTAATCGTTGTAATTAATTTTAATTGTTTCAATAATAATTATAGGAACAAAATTAATTTATACTTATTATAAATTATAAATTATATTTATTCCAAAAATGGAATCCATTTTTCCAAATTAAAATCTTAGAAGTGTCATAAATTAATTTAAAATTAATCCCATAAATGGGATGAGATAATGAGTTTTTAATATGAAAATCTTCAAAATTTTGAAATGTTTTTATATCCAATTTCAATGTGAAATTGATTCAAATGACCTAAATTGGATTAATATATTCATAAATGAAAAAATTATACTTTAAATCCATTTTAAAATATAATTTAACTATATAAATAATTCAAACAAAAAAGAGTTTTCAATTAAAATTCAATATTTTAACTATTCATCAAAAAATGAATCTTTTCAGAAAAATCCCAAAAATTTATCTTAAGATAATTTTGATGTTAATATTTCAAAAATGATGTTTATTTTTCTAAATAGAGTTTATATAAGTTTAAAAAATTAGTTTTAAAATAAGTGTTCAAATAAAAGGTAGTAAAAATACCTTTTAGAAAATTTTCTTTTTATGCATAAATTGGGATTTATTTTTATAAATTGCGTAGAAGAAACATAAAATGAATGTTAAATATTTTGTGTAATAATAATAAATATATATATCATTAAAATCATTAATAAAAAGTGTTTTGTTTAATTTATTAAGATAAAACATATTTGTGCATAGAAAAATAGTTTCTCAAAAAAGGAATTTATTTATTTTCAAATAGTTTTTACTATAATTTATAATTAATTGGTTACCAATTAATTCATTTTATAAACATGCATAAACTATATTTTCATAATTTTATTAATCCTTTTAGTACATAACATTCCAATGATAAGGTGATAACTATAAAATTTTAATAATATCTCATGTTTTGTTTAAACTCAGTGTTTCATATAACACTAGCTTAACTTGGTGTTGTGTATAAATAAATCTTAACATGGTGTTGCGTGAAATTCAATACATCAATGAATTTTAATTTATTCAAAAATTAATAATTCATAAAAACTCAGGGTGTTACATTCTACCCCCCATAAAATGAATTTCTCCCCCAAATTTCATTTGGGTTATTAAAGGTTTAATACATGAAAGTTATTTTCATAGAAACCCACATTGTAAAAATTAATGATTAAAATTAATTTAAAGAGGGAAATTTGGAAAAATAATAGTTACCCAAAGTAACTTATAACTAGGTTTCCAGATAATAGAACATAGGTGGGAAGTGAATATTTGGACTTGGAAGAAAAACAAAAATAATTATAGAGAGTGATTGAGATCACTGATCACAAGAAAGTGGGTAATAAAGAGAAGGTTAGTGATCATAATACCATAAACCAAAGAGGCATGGAAAAGTTTATTGATATCATAAAAAATTATGATAATAGGACAAATATTTTTCATGAACCTTTACCAAAAGTTGAATAATTTTTACAAGAAGATATACTTACTTGATTTCATTCCATTCCACTTGAAAAATTTCACCCTTTGGTTGTGCCTTGATCAATTTCCACTTCATATCTTGCTCTATGAAATGAAGGTGATTTTTTCATTCTTTAAGCACTAACAGATCATGAGATCAATAAATAGAATGGAAATTTATTCCATTTATCTTTAGTTATCATTATAGTGAAATAGTTAGCACAGGTTATCCAATATGCATAAATCCTCATATTGTGAGATAATACTTTAATCTATAAAACTTCATATAAAGTTTAAATTAAAATATTCCAAATTTTTTTAACATCGCAATCCTTATTAAATATGAAAATATAAAAATTTAGAAATAAGGTCACTAAATTTCTCAAAATCAGCTTAACATTGATCCCCCATATATCATAAAGTATCTCTTATTTGTCACATACTAAACATGTGAATACCTTCATCATGTATTCTCCTGAAACATGGTAATAACCTAAATATCCATAAATCCTTATTGAAAAAATTCAAGCTTCCTTATTCCAAATATTATTGGATATATTCATTAAATCCAAAAATTCTATAAACTTCATCAATAATAGCATAAACCAATTTTTCAACAAATACTTTATCGGTTATGATGTCATAAATACTATCCAATTAAAATTTTACAAATAAATCATCACTTCATCCAAACTAAACACCATTTTCCCAGCTTCTGGAACATATTAAGGGCTGAGATTACCTAACCAAGATTCAAGTATCACTGAGAGGGGGAGTGGGTGAATCAGTGATATAATTTTCTTTTAGGTTTCCTTTATTAAGAAACAACCTTCGCCTCCTGTTAAATATTTATTTCTCTATTGAAATAAATAAAACAGGTAACCAAAAAAATTCAATAATTTACAAGGTTCACTAGTCAATAAGAGTATCTAGTCCTTGGTATGGTTTGGAAAAAATATAATACCACAGAGTCCACTAGAAAAAAATCCTTTTGTGTGGAATACAACAAGTAGGATATTCCCTTACACTCATGTAGCTCTATAATCAATATAAAAAATCATGTGCTTAAATTAACACAAAATTATATAATAAAGTTTTTGTAAAAAACATGTTACGGTGATTCTTGATCAACTTTAGATAATGTGAACTTTCTAAAAACTTTTCATCACTTTATTACCCAAAAGATAGTAAGAACTTCCAAGAATTTGTTAAGAAAAAACTTAGTTTTACTTTCCCAATACTATTTTCCCAGTCTGATTCTTCCCAGTACAATTCTACTAGTATAATTCTCCCTAGTTTTAAAAATATATAACTTTGTCTAAATACAGTTGAAACAAAATTTCACCTCTTTTATCTTGAGTATGAAACAATCAGTCTAATTCCTAATCCAATAAAATACAATAATCATCTGAATATGATGTTTTAGCTAAATACGATGATCATATTTGAATACAATATTTTCATATTATATATGGAAATAAAACATCTTTAAGAAAGCACAATCTAGAAAACCTTATTCACTTGATAAAAATGTGGATCTTCTCTCTCCTCTTTTGCAAGAAGTGCAAGTCACCCAAAAACACCAAGTGTTTTTATCCTTTTACAGGAAATCAAGAATGGTTTATATAGGATCTTGAAAAGATTTTCCAAATTCACCAACATTTATGAATCTCTAATATTCTTTATATCTCGAATCATTCTTTGACTCGATCAATTCACAATGAAATCCATATCTTTCTTTTACTTCTTCAACCTTCCTTGAATTTTGGATCTTATATTCAATTTATCTTCCTTTAGTATTTATAACAAATCTTCAATCCAATTATGATTTTTCTTTCTGATTTTCCCATTTTTATTTTTTCATTACAATTTTCTAGTAATATTTTTACACTAATAAATCCTAGTACAATTTTTTCATTACGAAATCTCAGTATAATTTGTTCAGTACAATTTATTTAGTATGATTTCTTTATTACGAATTCTTTAGTACGATTTATTAAGTATGAATTATTCTGTAAAATTTTATCAGTATAAATTCTTCGGTACGAATTATTCAGTATGAATTATTTAGTACAATTTCCTCAATATTATTTCTCCAGTATGAATTCTTCAGTATGATTTCTTCAGTACAAATTATTCAATGTGATTTCTTCAGTATGAATTATTCCAAACGATTTCATCAGTATAAATTCTTTAGTATGAATTTTTCATTATTATTTCATCAGTACGAATTCTTCATTATGAATTGTTCAGTATAAATTCATCAGTACAGATTCTTTATAATGAATTCTTCAGCACAATTTCTTTTTCTTCCTTATGATCAGAAACATCTTTTTCTTCCTAAGCCCTATCAATATTTTTTTTTCTGATCCTCAACAACATCTTTTTCTTCATAGGCCTCATCAATATATTTTCCTTCCTAAGCCTCAACAACATCTTTTTCTTCTTAATCCTCATCAATATCTTTTCCTTCATGAACCTCTTCAATATATTTTCCTTACTCATCTTTATTCAAAACTTTTCCTCCCTTACCCTTTTATTCATAAA
Source organism: Viscum album (assembly GCA_963277665.1). Classification (NCBI taxonomy): domain Eukaryota; kingdom Viridiplantae; phylum Streptophyta; class Magnoliopsida; order Santalales; family Viscaceae; genus Viscum; species Viscum album. The sequence goes on from OY728163.1 coordinate 702,123,979, forward strand.
GATTATATCCTAGATTTCATAACTTACTTATGATTTATGAGAAATACAAAACAAAAAAGTATTTTAAGATTTGTATCAAATCCATACTAAATTTGGTTATAATCAGTACCTTATTAAAATCTTCTCCCATTCTAGACCCAAAGACAAATCTAATCAGAACCTTTTCTTCCAAATAGATTCTTCTCAATACGATGGAATCTCTTAAACAAAGTGATTCATATTTTTCATAAAACTATTTTTGATTTCTATTTTCAACTTTTACAAAGTTAGTTGATTTATCTTCTTTGAAAAAAAGACAATAATATTGTAAAACAAACTTCCAAATTTCATTCTCTACTCAACTTGGTCCCAATAATCCCCCGTTTGGATTATTTTGTCAACCAAGATTCATAAATCACTTTGTAACCTCAAGAAATAGATTACTTATCAAAAATTATAATCTAACACGAGCTAACTCATTTTAAGAAACAAGAATTATTGGCAGTAGTACTATGTTGTCCAAAAGTAGTGATTATGAAACTTCCTCAACTTTTCTTCCTCATATTTTCTTCATGTGCTTTTCTTCCTCATATTTTCTTCCTCACCTTACCTTCTTAAAATTTTCCTGGAATACAAAATTTTTGTTTCCTAAAACCACTTCAAAAAATAGTTATAATAGTTTACAAACTTATATGATGAAATAACAAAATACCCACAACTCCCCCTTTTTACATGCTTCTATAAAGATATATTTATGAAATAATTCTCCCCCTTGACAACACTATCCAAAGGTAAGATGAGATAGGGTAGAAATAAAAACACATCAACCTTGATGAGAAATAGGTTGGAAGCCCATGTTCAACCTCAATTTATAAAAAGGTAAATTTGGTAAAGGTTTTTTGAATATGTCAGCAACTTGTTCCAATGAAAGAACATAATCCAACTTTAATTCATTCTTATCCACATGCTCTTTGATGAAGTAGTATTTGATATCAATATGTTTTGAATGATAATGTTTTACTAGATTCTTGGTAAGGTTGATGTCACTTTGATTATCCCATCCCAAGAGTAAGGGTAACTTCAATTCAACAAGTAAGTTTTCTAACCAAGTCTTCATCCACATAAGTTGAGTAGTATCTTGAGTGGAAGAAACATAATTAGCTTCATCCATACTAAGAGTTACTAAATTCTATTTCTTTTTATGTTAACTAACACAACTTTTACCTAGAAATAAAACTCCACCAGATGTGGATCTTCTATCATCAACATTCCATGCCCCATAAACATATGAATACCCAAAAAATTCAATGCTTTATAATCTATCATACCTGATTCCAAAATTTTCTGTGCCTTTTATATATCTTAGAATTGTTTTTCCAGTCATCAAATGCGATTATTTTGGAGAACTCTAAAAGTGTTCACATAAATTAATAGCATAAACAATGTTGGGTCATGAGGTAGTAAAATATAACAAACTTCCTATCAACTTCTGAAATTATTTTTGATAGACTTCCTTACCTTCTCCATCTTTAATCAACTTGGTTCCCACTAAAATTGGGGCGGAAACTAGTTTTGAATTTTCCATTCTAAACTTATTAATAATTTCATTAGAATACTTTTCTTGAGAAAGAAAAATGTGTCTATTCTTTTGTAATATATGTTACCTAAGAAATTATTTCATTTCAAAGAGCATGGACATTTAAAACAACGTTTTCATCTCTTTAAAAAATATTTCACATGTTATTTCATCATTCCCAACAAAGATAATGTTATCAACATAAAAAATCATGATAAGGGAAAACTCCTGACTTTATTTAATGTAAATATCACTATGAAATCTTCCTTTATTAAAACTCATCTTCCTTAAAAAAGTGTCTAATTTAAAGTACCATGACCTTGGAGCCTGTTTTAGCTCATATAAGGCTTTATTCACCTTAAAAACATAACTTTCATATTCCCCAACAAAAAATCCACAAGGTTGTTCAATATAATCTTCCTCATCATGATCACCATTCATAAATGTGTATTTGACATTTATTTGAAAATTTTTGTAACTTCATTGTGCAGAAACATCAAGAAATATTCTGATAGTTTCTAATCTTTCCAGTGAAGCAAAGGTTTTATCAAAATCAATACCTTCAATTTGTGAATACCCATTAAAAACAAGTATTTCCTTATTCCTTATCACTTCACCATATTCATCCATCTTGACCTGAAAAAACCCTCTTTGTACCAATACCATTTTTTTATCTGGATTAGGTATCAGTTCCTAGGTATGATTATTCTTAATCTAATCAAGTTATTCATTCATGGATTGAACCCATTTTGGATTCTCAAAAGCTTCATCAATATATTTTGGTTCCACTTTTGAATAAAAATAAGTGCGTGTAATGGCATTTGATGTTATTATTGTTTGAAATTTTTGATGTTGATCACCAATAATATTATGAGCTTCCACTTACTTCCTCATCCTAGGATGAAATTTTTGAGTATATTCCTCATCATTAGAAATAGCCAAGTCTGATTCTTCTTCTTGAGTAGGATTAAAATTGTATGTATCCTTATTATAATTATTAAGAAAATTTTTCTTATCTTACTTAGCTTCCTTGTCTCTATGAGTATGTTTGTCTTCCTCAAATTTTTTAATAACTTTTACATCATAATAATAAAAAATTCTTCAAATTTATTTTCTAAAAATTTTTTATCCTCTTTCTTCTGGAGCATATCTAAGAAAAATTCCTTCTTCACCTTTCTACTCAAACTTTCCCAAGTTTCCTCCTTTCTTCTTTATAATGCATGGACTCCCAAAAACTCTTAAGTATTTTAAACTTGGATTTTTTTTATAAAACATTTCATATGGATTCGTATTTGAAATTGTCCTGTAGAAATGTCAATTTTGGATATAAGCAGTAGTACTCATGGATTACCTCAAAAATTAACGATAAAGACCATGTTCAAGTAACATAGTTATCCCTATTTCCCCAAAACTTCTATTATTTCTTTCAGAAACCCCATTTTATTGAGTAGTATATTGTGAAATTAACTCATGATGAATTCTATGTTTCTCAAGATAACATGAAAATTATTTATTATTATACTCACCACCATCATCAGTTCTTAACTTCTTCATGGAATACTCACATTCCTTCTTAGCTTTCATCCTAAAACTTTTAAACATTTTTAGAGCATCTGACTTATGTTTCATATAAATAACACAATTAATGCGAGTAAAGTCATCAATGAAAGTGTTGAAGTACCTATATAAATTAGTTGATTGTTTTATTATTGACCCATAGATATCAGAATGAATAAGTTCCAAGGGTATTTTTGAACAAATATCAACTTTCTTATGCATAAAATTATAATCTTTCCTTTATGACTAATAGTTTAACACCAATCTCTTATTCTTAAAGTATTAGGAATATCTAATACACTGTATTTATTTGATAAATTTCTCATGTTACTTTGACACATGTGTCTTATCCCTTTATTCCATAACTGATTTTCTTCCACCATACCCAAGTAATGAGAGTTTTTAATTTCACAAACTTGGAAAAAGTTTTGTTTTTTATGTTGGCCTCTTGTAACTATCTTTCCATATTCCTCACTTTTCACAATAAACCCATATTTTCTGAAGATAACTTTGTTCCCCTCATTAAAAAGTTATGGAACACTTATCTGGTTATGTTTCATCCCATTAATATATAAAGTTTTCTTGTATTTCATCTTTTCTTTTCCAATGATGGTTGATCCAACACATTTGATTCCTAGAGATTCATCATTTCCAAATGTCACAACTCCTTTTTTTAGTATTTATCATTATTAAAAAACTTTAAGTCACTTATCATATGAGAATAACAACCACTATAAAGAATCCAAGTTTATTCTTATTTTATAGCTTTTAAAGTGGTTTCAACAATAATATCCTTTTCTTCTTCCTTTTATTTCCTTACATTCGACTTCTAATAATTTTTAATAAACTTTTGTTGTTCTTATAACAAAACAAGGCACGCCTTATTAAGATGTATAGGTTACTCACATATTTTACTAATAGTTTCTAGGGTTTGGAACCTATTCTCAATTTTCACATCAACCTTCTCAGTTTTCTTCCAAACTTCCTTCTCAAACTTCATTTTGAGAAGATTGACTCCCCCTAAAACCTTGTCTTTCATAACCTATAGAATAATAATAATGTTTTTGGTTTAACCAAAACATATTTTCTGTATGTACGAATACACCATAATACCAATGGTATCCATAGAAAGAGTATTTTCTTTTAAAATTTTTGCATTGACAAGTGTTGTGAGTACTTTTCTTAGCAACCTTCATAATAGAACTTTTTTGACCACCAACCTTTTCTTCAAATGAATATTTATTCTTTGTATTATATTTATTTCAAACCTTATCAAAACTAAAATTAATGTAAATGTTTTCATATTCATAATGTTTATAAACATTTTCAGACTCAAAATTTTTAGAAACTTCTGATTTTATGAAATCATTTATCTTTTCTACATACATAACTTCCCAAAATTTCTTATTTTTAGAAACATTTCTAGTTTTCTTTTCAGGAAAAACTTCAGTATTCTTCTAAACCTTTGAAGGAGGATTATGATCCTTCTCAGGTTCATCCTTATGATATGTTTCATGAACTTCATAGATAGAGTTTTTAAAACTTTTACCCCTCTATTCATCTTTAGAAAGTTTTTTTCAGACAAGTTCTGACTCTTCTTCTTTTGATTTCAACTTCACTTATAGATGTTAGTTCTGATTCTTATATTTTTCAATAGATTTCTTCAAGATATCAATTTATTCCATTATCTTGAATTTATCATTAAGAATATATTATTGATTATTTTTTGAGTAACTTTCATTTACAAACTTTCTATTCTTCTTCCCACGCCTTCTAATCTTTTCCATACATTTTTTCAACAATTCTTTTAAATAAGATTAAAGTTGAGATTATTATTCTTTAGAACTACTAATTCTGAAATCTTCATTATTTACTATTGTAATAAAATTATTATCTCCATCTTTCTCTAACAAAATATTTTTTGGATTCAACTTCACTGTATTCTTCTTCATCTTTAGACAAAAATATTCTTTTTTTATATTTGAATAACTTTTTATCTTTTCCTATAAAAAAAGATTTATTTTTATCACCCCATTTATTCCATGAATTTCTTAGCCATCTTTATTATGTATCATTATCTTATTCTTTCTTTATTTGAGTACAATTATCCATAAAGTTCCCAATAGCTCCACATTCAAAACATTTCAAGGGATGTTTTCCTTTGTATTTACCGATACCTATTCTAACATTTTTAAAAAAACATGAATAAAATATCATCAAAAGTTAGATATACCTCATTTTTAGAATTAGAATCACCAGATTATTCTTCAATAAGAATATTATTTGACTTTTATTTATTGGAATCCTTAAAAGAAACTTCTCTATCAACTTTTCCTTTTCTTTTTCATAGATTTCTCACTTATTATTTCATAAGTGATGAGAGTGCTATGCAAATCATCTATTGATATTGTTTCAGGATATCTATCTTCCAATGAAAAAACTTTAGCATAAAACTTTTTGGGAAGGATTATTAAGATCTTATCAACAATTGCAGAATCATTCAACTCTTCCCCAAGACATCTGATAGTGATAAAAATGCCATTTACCCTCATAAAGAAGTCACCAACTGATTTGTATTCACCCATCTTGAGATATTCATACTTATGCCTCCATATTTTAAAATTTTCCTTCTTCACTTTTGTATTTACTTCATAATTTTTTGTTCAACTTATCCCAAATACCTTTGGAAGTGGAAACACCTTTGAATCTTGAAAAATCACTTTTAGAAAGTGAAGACAGTAAATAATTTTTAGCTCTACCATCATTTTCTAGATTCTTCTTATTCGTGGGAGTATGAGGGACCATGTCATCAATAAGAGGAAATACATATATTGTAACTTCAATAAAATCATACCCAAGAGACACAATATAAAGAAACATTTTATATTTTTAGATATGATAGTTTTTACCATCGAATATTAGTACACCTTTACTCTTGACACAATTTAAGTTCTCCATTACAATTTATCTTTCAAAAACTCCAGTAAAGAGTAAGTGAAGGGAAACTTAACCTCTGATACCAATTTAGATTACCCAACAAGGACTCAAGTATCACTGAGAGGGGGGGGGGGTAAAATAGTGATATATTTTTCTTTTAGGTTTCATTTCTTAAGAAAAAAACTTTTCCTCATGTTAAATATTTCTTTCTCATCTGAAAAAAAAATCAAAAAAAAAACCACAGGAACTCAAAATTTACAAGGTTCACTACTCAATAAGAGTATCTAGTCCTTGGTATGTTTTGAAAATAATCCAATACCACACAATCCACAAGAAAACAATCCTTTTATGTGGATTACAACTAGTAAGATATGCCCTTACACTCATGTATCTCTATGATCAATACAATAGAGCATGTGCTTCAGATAACATGAAATAATATAATAAAGTTTGTGTGAAAAACATGTTATGGTGATTCTTGATCATCATTTACAAATCTGAACTTTTAAAAAACTTTTCTTCACTTTATTACCCAGAAGCTGGTAAGATCTTCCTGGTCTTTTTAAGAAAAAACTCAGTCTGATTTTCCCAGTATGATTTTCCCATTCCGATTCTTCCCAGTATGATTTTTCCAGTATGATTCTCACCAATTTGAAAAAATATATAACTCTATCTGAATATTATTGAGACAAATCTACACCTATTATATCTTTATTATGAAACACTCAGTCTAATTCCCAATCTATAAGAATATAATAATCAACTGAATACAATGCTCTAGCTGAATATGATGATCAAAGCTGAATACAATCTTTTCCCCTTATGTCTGACAATAAAACTTATTTAAGAAATAACAATATGGAAAACCTTATTCACTTGATAGAAATGTGGAGCTTCTCTATCCTCTTTCACGACCAATAAAAGTCACCAAATAATAGAAAATGTTCTTTTCCTTTTATAGGAAAGAAAGAATGGTTTAAATAGGATCTTGAAAATGTTTTCCGACTTTACCAACATTATTTAATGTTCAATATTACTTAAATCTCATATAATTATTTTACTCATTCAATTACCCATGAAATAAAAGTCTTTATTTTACTTTTTCAACCATCCTTGAATTTTACATCTTCTATTCAATTCAGCTTCCCTTTGTCTTTATAGAAAATATTCTATCCGATTCTAATTTTTCATTCTGATTTTCCCATTACAATTTCTCCATTATGATTTCCTAATAAATTTTGTCCATTAATAAATCTGAGTATGATTTTTTCATTACAAAATCCCAATATGATTTGATCAGTAAAATTTATTTAGTGTGATTTATTCATTATGAATTCTTCAGTACAATTTATTTAGTATGAATTCTTTAGTACAATTTCGTGAATATGAATTCTTCGGTATGAATTATTTAGTAAAATTTCATTAGTACGATTTCTTTAGTATGAATTCTTTTAAAACAATTTATTTAGTAAAAATTATTCAGTATGATTTCTTCGGTATCAATTATTTAGTATGATTTCATCAGTACAAATTATTTAGTATGAATTCTTCAGTATGATTTCACCTATATGATTTGATCATTACAAATCCTTTAGTATTACTTCTTTTTCTTCCTCATGATCAACAACATATTTTTATTCCTAATCCTCATAAACATATTTTTCCTCCTGAGCCTCAACAATATATTTTTCTTCCTAATCCTCATTAATATATTTTCTTTCCTAATCCTCAACAACATCATTTTCTTCCTGATTCTCATCATCTTCTTTTCCTTCCTGAGCCTCAGCAACATCTTTTTATTACTCAAATTTCTTTAAAAAATTTCCTTCCTTAACTTTTTCTTTATAAATATTGTATCCTAACCTTCATAACTTACTTACGATTTATGATAAATACAAAACACCAAACAATCATCAGATTTTTATCAGATCCATACTAGATAAAATTATAATCAATACCACATTACGATCTTCTCCCATTCCAGACCCAAATGTGAGTCTGATCAGAACCTTTTCTTCCAAATAGTTTCTTCTCAATACGATGGACTTTCTTAAACAAAGTGAGTCTGATTTTTTTGAAAACTATTTGTGAGTCTGATTTTTTTTTAACTTTTAAAAAGTTAGTTGATTTATCTTCTTTGACAATAAAAGACAACAATATTGTAAAAAAAACTTCCAAAAACCTTCTCCAGTAAACTTGGTCATAATAAGGGATACCTTACCCTAATCATGTTTTTTCCATAAAATAAAAAATTTCCATTAAATTATTTTTCTAGGTCATCAGTACCATTCAACATGTTCTTTCAGATACTTAATGAAAAACTTATACTGACAAATACTTATATAGTTTACAATTCATAATTATTAAATACAAATACATAAACACTTTAATTATTTCACCTCATCCATAAGACATTAAATAGGTTACCTCATCTTCTTCCTTAATACATTTTTTACTTTCATATGTCATTTGTAGTCTCTTCATCATTAGTAGAATAACCTTTACTCTTACCACCTTGTTGAATCGCTTCATGATATTTCCACTTAGGACACTAATATGCATAATTCCTATACTTTACACATCTAAAGAACATGAAAATCATTGATATCTTAGGAATACCATTATTCTCATCCATTAAGTTAACCAAACTATTTATTTCACCTTTACAGTTACTTGATTTGTGTCTTTTTACACAGATAAAACATATTATTGTCCTTTTGATACATTCCATATAGTTATTCTTCCCACATTCTTGACATATATAAAACTGAATCTTCTTTCCTCTATGATATCCACTACCCAAACTCTCAATAAACTCTTTCCTTCTCTTCTTTGGTAGGTCTAAGAGTTGGTTAAGGTACACATTGTTGATCATGTTCCATGAAAATTTATTAGGCATAATCACAACATTCTTTTCTCCAATTATCATTCCAATTGGATTCTTGTTAGTAAATCATTTGTCACTTTAAATGTTAACCCAATTCGTTCTAGTTCCCTCCATTGACTAAATCCAGAAAGAAAAGTGTGAGCAATGCTAATCATATTGGGAAACCACATAATCATGAAAATCAATCATAGGATGTCTAAATCATGAAAAATACTTTTTAATATATGACACCTTAAATTAATCCTAGGTTCTTCATAGACATCATCCATTTAAACCCTTCATGATGTTTCATAAATATTTTGTGAATTTACAAAGCGTATCCCCTAAGAGTGTCAAACCAAATGTGTAGAAAGGCCCATTGTCATGAACATGTTTCTAATTGAGTCTAGATAAATATGGTTTTTTCAGGGTTTTTAACCCTAGGTACATCTATACTAGATCCATATCCACTTATAGTATCCAGATAGATATGTATTACTAGGAAACCACTTGCTCTATCCTTTACCAAAATTCCATGACATATTACTATTCTTTGACTCATCCTTAGACTTATCCTTGGAGACATACCTAGAAATATCCTTATAAATATCACTAGGTATCTCACTAAATTTTTCTCATCCTAGTTTCCCAAGGTTAACTAAAACTTTTCTCTAATACCATCTATAACGACATAGGCTTAACATACATACATATGACATCATTTTTCAGAAATATGCATTACATTACATAAACACACACCCAAAGACCACATTATTTTAGTGGCTTTGGAAACATGGAAACATAAACCCTGGTACATAAGTGAGATACATTATCTCACACTAGTTTCTCCACGATTAGAACCCTTCTGAGACACATCATACATAATACATATCTTCATAACTTGGGAAAAGAAAACATAATAAATATTGATTTCAGATGCTTAGTAAGGGTAAACGATGAAGATATGTTAGCATAATCATGAGTACAAGGGTATGAGAACATGTTCATAACATTATAATATCATACCTCACATATCAAAGAACATAATCAAGAATCATGGAATTAAGATTGAAAGTTCATAAGGCATGAATCATAAGGGAATCAAAGAGCATGAGCTATAAAGGTATAAGACATGGAATTTTTGGCATACACATAAGTATAGAAAATAATTTCCATATCAGTAAAGAATCACTTATAAGACCATCATAGAAGAAAAATTCCTTTACTAAACTAGGTTTACACCCTATTCCAGTCCTCTATTACTAAACTGATTTCACTTCCTATTCTATCCCTATATTACTCAACTGATTTCACTTCATATTCCATAATTGTATTACATTACTGAGTTCACTTCCCATTCCATCACTATATTACTGGATCGAGTTCACTTCCTGTTCCAACCTGGTATTATTCAACTGAGTTCACTTTCTATTTCAATTTTGTTTATATCATGAGATATAAATATTTACACAATGCATTAGAGGAGGATATAGGCCTCATCCATCACATAATGAAAACCATATTTATTTGTTCTGTAAGATCATAGACATCCATCATATCATAACCCATGAAATTAAATTTCTATAATAAAAATTTCATCATATCATAACCTGTGGAAAATATATAGGTTTCATAATCATTTCATCATAGAATAACATGTCAAAGGAATCAGGTTTCATAAGCGTTTTAACATGGTATAACCCATGGAAGAGAAATAAATTTCATAAAAACTTGTCATCTTAAAACATAACCATTAAAATAAAGAATAATAACAGTGTCCTTAGATCATATCCCCAGAAAATTATAAACTATATCAAAGGATTTCATTTTATATGGATAAGGATTTTAAAAGATAACTTGCATCATTTTTGAAGGAAAATTAACTTTTTTTGAAAATCACTTTTTAAGACATAAAAAAAATTTCAAAAAAATTTCCTTTAAAAATAACTTTGAAAAGTTATGAATAAATCCTTAAAAATAATTTAAAACATTTCTTGATAAAAATATCCTTTCCAATTTAAAAACTCCTTTTAAATCATAAAACATTTTTAAAACATTTTTCTTTGAAAATAACCTTGAAAACTTATAAATTAAGATTTGAAAACCATTTTAAACACCTTTTATAACATAAAAAATTAAAATAGTTTTCCTTGAAAATTATATTAAAATATAATTTAAAAAAAATTGAAATAATTTTTAGAAAACATGATTTTTGAATAAAACAAATTTCTAACTGAAGAGAGAAATAAGGTCGAATTTTCTTAAAAACATTTTCTTAACTCTCCTAAGTAATAAAGAGTGGTAAAATAGAACCATTACTTAAAGATATAATAAATAAACTGATGAGAATAAAATTTATGAGAATTATTATGATATGGATCATAATATCTCATCAATATAATTGTAATCATAAACAATCCCAATAAACAATGAGATTGTAGCAATAAACTCTTACCACTTTGGTAGCTTTGAATCTTGACCCTATGAAGGAATAACATAAAATGAAACTTAAAATATCATGAGGATTAAAAAAATTATTATATTACATGTCAAAGGTTCTGTATATTCACCTTATGAAAGAATATAGGTTTATAACATAATATACGCCTCAAAGAAGGAAAACTGAGACAAAAATCCCATTACTGCTTTAGTAATATTTTAACCATAACACTCATGAAATATAGAAACTCAAATGGATATTTAAATCACAATACTTCAAATAATAATAATTATAAAATAAATTCATGGTAATTATACACACCATATAAAATAAATAGGTGGTGAATATAGCATGTGTCTCATAAAGGTAAAAAGTGAGGTGAAAATCCCTTGCCTTAAGTCTTGACTCTAGTCGTACTAATCCAAACCTACTTTATAATAAATATAAGTTTATTATAATTATATAAAATAAAAATATTCATATATATGATACCATATATGATTTACTTATGACTTTATATTACTTGTTCATTAACAATTCCATGTTAAAGTTACGTTTCGGGTAATAATTGTTTTGTTTTTTGTAAATGTTTTGACTTTCTATTCCTGGTACTCTTAATTATATCATAATTTAATAATATCAATAATATAAACCATGATATAAATAATATATATATATATATTAATTATATATTAATTTATACTAATCTATAAAAGATAGAAATAGGAAATGAAATACACCATTTATGGAGCCGGTAGGTCGTACGTATGCATGAATGTTGTTTCCATTTTCTTATCGGATTGAAAGAAAGAAAATTATACAAGATATTATCATTAAATAATAATTTTTTATAAAATATATATCACATATGTTTATTAAAATCATTATTAATACATTCCATCTAAAGCATGAATGAATCACATCACTTTACAAGATGGTAGTCAACCATACATATGAACGATGTTATCATATTTCCAAAAAATAAAAATTATTAAGGTATGTGTGATATATAAATTAATGAATCATAACAAAATAATAAATATAATATATATAATATATAAATGATAAATCCATCCTTATTCCCAACCTTCAAAGGTGGTAATGGAAGAACAAATGACATCAGTTCACGAGGTGGTAGTCCTTCGTACACATGAATGATGATTGCGTATCCCATTTGATGGAAGTTTGTAAAGTTATAGGTCTCACCCTTAACTTAAAAAAATATAATTATATTAAATATAATGAGGTTTTTATATAATCATGATATAAAAATAATTAAAAAGGTTTGGGTAATAATTAATACAAAAAAATGTTTGTTGATGAATGTTAGTTGTTCTTTGGGTATCACTTTTTTATTTTCACCAAAGCACTTACTTGGTTATATTTATGCCCAAAGTATGGATTATAGGATGAAGGTAGGGAATATGTTAATATTTTTTTTTATTTTTTGATCCAATGTTCTTGATAGGTGTGAATAGAGGGAGAGTGGTGGCATCCTTTTATAAGGGAGGTGAGTGGAAAACTTGTAAATACAAAAAAGTAAACACTACTAGGAGGCATATCTTACCTAATGTGCCTCCAATAATGAAAAATATTCTATAAAATATGTTATATGTTATAAATATGTCCATAAAATGGATTTTGAATAACTGTATAGGTTATTTTTCCTTTTAAGTTTAAAGTTTAGTCCCTTGGTAAACTCGTTTTTCTCTTTATCGTTGTGACTAATTTTAAATATTTTTACTAATCATTTTGGTAAAAAATTAAGTTAGAATTATTATAAATTATAAATTATGTGGATTAAAAATATGGAATCCATTTTTAAAAATCCCAATAATAGAAGTGATAAAAATTAATTTAAGATTAATCTTGTAGAAGAGACGGGACAATAAGTTTTTAAAGTGAGAATGTTCAAAAGTTTAAAATGTTTTTATACCCAATTTCAATGTAAAATTAAACTAAATAACATAAATTGAATCAATAGATTTATAAATTGAATAATTTTACTTAAAAAAAATTAAAATATAATTTAACTATATAAATAATTCAAACAAAAATTTTGTTTTCAATTAAAATTCAGCATCTTTAACTATTCATAAAAAATGAATATCTCCAGAAAAATATAAAAAATTTATCCTAAGATAATTTTGAAATTAAGATTTAAAAAAGGAAATTTATTTTATCAAATATAATTTATAAAAGTTTTATAAATTATATTTCAAATAAACATGCCATTAAAAGGTGTTAAAACTACCTTTTAGAAAAATAAATCCTTTGTGTGTAAATTTGGATTTATGCTTATCTCCTGCCTAGAAGTCACATACGATGAATTTTAAATAGTTTATTGAATATATAACATATATATATTTCATTAAAATCATTCATTAAAAGTGGTTTGTTTAATTTGTTGAGATAAAATGGGTTTTTTTATAGAAAAATATTTTTTTCAGAAAAGGAATTTATTTATTTTCAAATAGTTCTTACTTTAATTTCTAATTAATTGGTTAACAAATAATTCATTTTATAAACTTTAATGAACTATATTTTAATAATTAAGTTAATCCTTTTCATACCTGAAATTCCAATGTCTAGGTGATAACAATAACATTTTAATAATATGTCACGTTTCATTTAAAGTCAGTGTTTTATATAAAATAAGATTAACTTGGTGTTGTGTATAAAGAAAGCTTAAATTTGTGTAGCGTGCAATGTAATCCATAAAATAATTTTAATTTATTCAAAAATAATAATTCATAAAAACTCAAGGTGTAATAGAAAGGTTGGTGAGAGATGTGGGTATGAATTTACCACATAAAAAAGGTATTATAGATGGTCTATGTGTCATATTAATTTAAAAAATTCAAATCATGGAACATTACCCCTTTTATCCCTTTTTGTCTGAAAATTAAATTTTTATTATTCAAACACTTTTGAGGAAAAAGTGAGAAACCATACAGGAACCCATGAAATAAAACAATAAGATCACCATGGAACAAAAGTTTTAGGCTAAACAACACCAAGACATCACAGAAGATCTTCTACCCAACATCAAAGATAATAAGATCAGCTACCTCCTACTCCTCATTATCGAAAAACTATCTCGTGCTTGAATGCAAGGGCTGGAACTGATGACAAAGCCATACCATCGTAAAAATCCAAATCCTTAGCAAAGACCAAGAGAAACCCTCTACTCTAAACCCCATCTGGAGAAACTTCTGGTGAGACAGATGGAGCGACCCATAAACCTCAAACCAACAGAGACCCAAAGATTCACAAAACCAAAATTCACTGATTCAACGCATTAACTTTCCACTCCACCATTTCCAATCATTCAATACAATAGTCAGAAAACACCAAAATAGAACCTGTAAGAATTTTATTTTCATACCCCCAATGTAACTTCACAGTTTCCCATTGCTAGAGATAAAAAAATACTTCATCATTTTCAATTCCAACTTGTCGCTATTTTACCTGCAGAACAGATCAATAATCAAGAGGTTAAAGAACCACAAACCAATTTTCCAAAATCGCAAACCACAAGACGAGCATATTAAAACAGAATAAACATGAAGCACACCACAAGACCCACATCAATTCATACAAAACCATAAAATGATCCCAGAACTAAAGGATCAAAAACCATCATCTTATCCATCCACCTAAAGGCCATAAAGCTGAATAAAGGTCCCAGTCGCAAGCCAGAACCACAATCCTGCCACTGCCTCCACAACTGCACTCAAATCCCATAATAAATCCCCTTATGCACCCATCGCTGACATGGAAACGAGGCTGCGAGAGACAGAACTCGACCAAAAACCTTCACCACACCGTCGTTAAACACCCTATCATATTTAGGGGTAGGGAAAAAAGGAGGAAACCAGTAGTGGAAATGTCGGGTCGAGCCCACAAAGTCACAAGCCACACTCCGCAATCCACCGAATAGGAAATATAAGGAGGGGACGCCACCATACTAATATGGATAGGATGAAGATGAAGATAGGGGAAAACCCTAGCATTGCATAGCCCCTTATGGGCTCATCTTCTCTTCTTACCCCTTTTTAATTTGTTTAATTATTTAATATGGTAATTATTGTTTACTAAAAATATAATATGAAACCTCTTACCCAATTTCCACATGATGATTCCGAATTTATATTCTATTTAATCTAATTAAATTTATAGACAAGGGAAAATTAACTTTTAAATTAAAACATTGGACATTTAGAAAAACTCTATTTTTTTAGAAAAATACTTTTTAAAGAATAAGCATCCTTATTCGTATTTCCTATCAATTGATAATTAAACATGTGTTCATATATTGTTTGGTAAATTTAAATTTTACATCAATGTCATCATTTAAAATAGATAAATTAAATTAAATTAAATTAAAATTACACAATAGTTATAAAAAACAATTCTTGGAAATTAACCCATTTTTACCCTTATATTAATAACTAAAATTTACCTCAGTAAATTATTTTTATGCCAAAAAATAAAATTTAAATTACTACATAATTTGAATATGATTATTCCAAACATGAAATCCATTTTACTATATTAAAATTCTAAATGAGATTAAAATTTATTTTTAATATAAAATTTATAATGAATAAAAATCAATTTTTAAGAATTTTTTTAAAGCATAAAAAGAATTTATTCTTATTATTTTAAAAGTAAAAATATTTTGATTAATATTTTTTATATCTATTATCACTGAATATTATTATTTAATGGCGATAAAATTAGTTTATTAAGATAAAAAATACACAATACTTAAAAATAGAGTTTTTTGAAAAATATGACTTTTTAAGATTAAATAATTTTAACCAAAACATATTAAATTTAATTATTCATATTATAACCATTTAATTTTATAAATCCATTAGTATTAAAATCTTCCTTTTAATTTTATAAATACCAAAAGTCATTCCTTAATAACAATAACATGTAATTCATAAAAATATATTTTTATAATAAAATATTTTAATTAAATATTATATTTCTATTTTATTATAGAATTATATTATTTTTAATTTATTGCTAAAAATTACACAAGTTAAATATACTTATTGGATGCATGCATACCCAATGACCATATATCCAATGACCATATTTATAACTACCATAGTTACAACAACTATATTTCCAATGACCATATTTATAATAGTTGGATTTCATTTATATATAATGACACACATTAAATACAAAAACAATTCATCCCATTCATTTATTTCCCTCTTAACATGTATATTATACTTTTAATTTTATGTCTTACTTTCAAAGTTGTAATTAGGGTTATGATATTCATGGAAAACCACAAGGATAATGACTTTTTGTTCATGGTATTTTTATTTACTTGTGATTTTATTCCACTGGTAATTTTATTAATGTTGTTTCCTATTTAATTATTATAATGTATTAATTTTAATATTTCATTGTAATATTTTATTTCAATAAAATGTATCATGGTTCATTTTAGTTCAGTTTTTTGTGTGAAATAAGATATTCAATTCACTTTCTATTTTAATGGAAATTAATACTAAAATCTCAGGGTATTACATTCTATCCCACTTAAATAAATTTTATCCTCACAATTTTAATTATCTTTCACTGATGAAAATAGTTAAGAGTATCCATAAGATAGATAAAACTCAAGATATAATTTTTAATTTGATATATATCTTACCACCTCATGTAAAACTAAGAAACACATATTTTCCCTCATAATATACATATTCTAAAAATTGAACTTTTCCCTTATCATTTGAGCTAAATACCCCTCATTATTGGGTTTTAAGACCAATATAATTGACGTAACTCCCATAAGGAGTTTATAGTCAACCTAAAACAAAAAAATGATCATATGTTGATTTTGGTATGAAATGTGACTTCCCTATCCAAATAATTAATATAGGATCCATGTATAGAGAGATAATACACAACCAAAATTATATCAAATTCATCTAATAGAAGAATAATATGATTTGAAGTAAGAAAATTACAAAAAAAATCTATCAGTGTGGAATTATATACTTGGGATGAAATAATCACACAAATATATGTTTTTATTGATGAATTAATTATTAAAGTGGATAATTGATTCTATTAGAAACCTTTATATATATAAAGGAGTGAGTATAACTAGAATATAATAAGATATTTGAATTTATTGAGTGGATGAAAAAGTATACCTTACACCACTTAATTTTCATGCCCGACTTCAGTAGTTTTGATTATATAATACTTCCCTTCATCAATTGGCTTGGGAGGTTACTAACATCAATTGTCTTCCTTAACCCTTGGTTTGGTTCATTTTTTGGCATAATTTCCATACTTCTTAGAATTGTAGCATTAAAGTGTGGGTGGTGTATTAGGTTGATCATTATTTTAATTCTTCATATCCCTTGAACAATCATATTCTTAGTGGAATTATCTTCCACACTTGAAGAATTTACATATTATTTAGAGATAGTTCCCCCAAGACATCTTCACACATTTTTAACATACAAGAAAAAAAAATTATTTCCTCTATGTTACTTACCATTCAAGTTTCCATAAAACTCCATTTTCCCTTTTGTTATTACCAAATACGTGACCATAATGAGATTATTTAGTTTCCATTTCCACCTTAAGTTCACATAAAACAATTTATTTATAGCCACAAAAATTACTTATAACCAATTCCTTTCAACAAATTGGTTTTAATCCACTAAAGAAATGGGATATTTTACTTTCAAGGTCAATGATAAAACAAAAAGTGTACCTTTTAAGTCTTTTTAAGTTTACTAAATAGTTACTAATGGATTCATCAACATTTTACCTCATCTCAAGGAATTTTTTCTATATTTTATTGTGAAGAGTTTTAGGCAAATATTTATTGAAAAATATCACCTTAAACTACTCTCATTCCATGGAGTTGATTTCTTTCTTTGGACTTGTGTTCTTTATCAATGTCCACCATTAGTCTAATTCAACTTATAACTGAGTGAAAATAAAGATTACTTTCTCTTGTTCTGTGCATTGAAGAACATAAAATATCTTTTACATCATGTTAATCCATTTCTCTGAAATTAGTGGACCAGAAGATCCACCAAAAGTTGATGATATTTATGCATAAAAAACTCATTAGTGTGTTGTTATTTATTCAGTGCATTTGAGAGATCAATATGATTCAGGTTATTGTTTATAACCTAAGATAACATTTCCATGAGGTTTTATACTTCATCTTCCATCTCATATGGTTAATCATTATGATAATCACCATATTTTCCATCACAATCCTTATTAACTTGATTTATTTGGGTTCCAACCATTGAATGGTACCAAAATGGTTAGGTTTATCAGAGGTTTTTTAGGTTTTATCCCCTTATTCTTCATAACAGTTTGTAAATAGAATGTAAATCAGCCAAAGTATATCCACTAGGAGTGTCAAAATAGGTTTGTTGTTAGTCCCATTTGTTGTGAATTTGTTGAATATTGAGTTAATACCCAATCAACATTTTTAGGTTATTACCACTGGGTTTATTTGATCTAGATCCTACATCACTTGTCTATATCCAAACAAGGAAATAATTTCTAGGAAGTCACACACTCTATACTTTAACAAAATTTTAAGATGTTTTCATATATTTAGGATTATCCCTATTGTTTACACTAATTTTCTCTAGTCATAATCCCAAAAAACAACTAAACCATGCTCTAATACCAACCTAAGTGATCCAAGCCTACACTCTAAGGTTCAGCGCTAAAAAACATAATTGTACCAATTGAGATTTCATGTGCATACAATACATAAATTTTAAATCATTGAACATTACATCTCACAAATTAGAACATAACACTAGAACTCAAAGGTTCAGTGTATTTAAGGATTAGCTACATGGTCTTCTTATAATAAGACTTCAACATTTCCCACAAAAATTCTCCATATATACTATCCTTCCAGACATTTTGTACTTGACACTATACTTTATTTCCTAGGGAATGGAAACATTTAAAAAGGATTAGATGCTTAATAATGGTAAACATAAGAGATAAAAACTGAAGATCATAAGTAAGCATAAGCCTAACATGTAGGTATGAGTATATAGTAAAGGTGAATGGACCTAACATAATAGAATCATACCTATTGATACATATATAATAAATCAAGATTCATATAATAGGGATTTTTGAAAAAACATAATTCATGAGTTATAGGAGTGAAAACATGAGTCGATAATCATGATCCATATGAATATAACATAATAATATAAAAATTCGGCACAAAATAGAACTAATAACATGATTCAAGGTTAACCACGAGTAAATAATCACATAATAGACTAAGCTAACCACCTACCAATAATATATTAGGCTTGGGATAACCACCCAAGTACCTTTTAGGATTGGGTTAAGCACCTGTGTACTTTTTTATGCTTGATCTAACCACATGTGTACATTTTTAAGTTTAGTTTAACCACCTATGTACCTTTTAAGTCTTAGATTAACCATCCATGTACCTTTTTTAGGATTGGGTTAATCACCTGTGTTCCATTTTAGGTTTGTATTCTTCACCCATGTGCCTTTTTAGGCTGGGGTTAACCACCCATGTACCCTTTTAGCCATGGGGTAACCACCCATGTACTTTTTTAGCTCTTCCTAACCATCCATTTACGACAATATTTTAGGCTTGTGCTCACCACACATGTACCCTTTTGAGATAATGAGATATAAAACATTACCTAATAAATTATAGGTATATATCGGACTCACCCATCATATAATGATAAACCATAAATATATGTACCACATGAACTTGAAAATAATAATAATTCCGTCATAGCATAATTATATCATGGGAAAGAAATGAGTTTCATGAAAAACTTTATAAGAAATTTTCATAATCCATACAGAGAAAGAAGACGTGGTTCATTTGAGAATATCTCCAGTGTATCATAATAAACATTAAAATATGTTTACATAGATGAAAAATACTTTTATAAGAGTATTATAAAATTTATTTGAAAAATAATTAAAATTATCATTTAGTTTTGGTAAACATTATTTTAAAATAAAATTATTTATTAAGCATTGGAAACATATATTATTTTAGAAAACCATTAAAACTTGGAGAATAATATTCATTTTTTATTTTTTTTATAAAATCAGTAAATTGAATTCATGGAGAAAGTGTTAAAAAAAAGATTCTTTTCACACTTTTGTAAAGAGAGTCAATGTTGACAGAATTCAACGGTACTGAAAACATTAAAACAAGATTCATTTTTTAAAGAAATTAAATTACATTGAATAAAAATTTATAAATTATATAATCAAATAAAAGTAAATCCATAAAATAATATAAATAATACGATCATGGAAGATAAAGATTCCAGATCGAAAAGAAGTGACAAGTCCAGTTTCTCTTACCAGCATCAATTTGGGTGAATTATGAACCAAGGGGGAAATAAAATGGTAGAAGTATATGTAAACTCATTAAAAACTATAAGAGAATAAAATAGAGGTGTTATTATAAAAAAATACCATACAATTTCCATAGATGGAAATTTAGTCCTAATAATCTTTAATTCCAAGTGGCATCGGAATGAAAATCCTTATGAATTTAGTAACCTTTGAATCAATAGACCATTATATAAATAACTAGAGATATATTTATAAAAAATTTTAATTTAGTTAAAATTGTGATAAAAATAAATTCATGGGTAGTATATACCCCACACAAAATCAAATATGTGGTAAATATAAAGCATATTGTTGGATCGTAATATAGATGTATATGTATATTAAATGACACAATATAATAGGGGGATGAATTCTAAGTTTAAAAAACTTTTTATATAAATTATTATGAAAGTTCTTGGTTTAAGGGGTCTTAAACTAATAAAATTCACAAACAATACAATTGAAAAAAATGGTATTGGATATAATAGTTATAATAAGATGTAATACTTATAAGTAATGAAATAAAAAATTATTTTAATTGAATAGAATGATCAGAGTAATAAAAATGAGAAAGATTCTACCATAAAACATATAGAATCTATTAATACAATGTAAAATGAAATAATAGTATTTGAAACAATTACAATTGAAATTAATATGAAAAGAAATAGAAAACAATACAATTCCATTTCTAATACAAAAAGCAGCGGACATGTAAAAGTATTACAATTATTTTATCCCAAAGGGAAGGGTATCCTTACACCTAGGATAAAATGTCTGTCTTACCACCACCTTGGTAATCCCTCGACAGGATGACTTTCACGTATGTCTTACTATCCACGCAAGCCCTTGATTTTATAGGTAATCGGTACCTCTATATTTAAAGGACTTTAAAGCCCTTGATACGAAGATCAGTTGCATCATCTGCCTATCCCAAGTATCCCTTGATAATTATCACCTAATCAATCGCACAAAGAAAAACAAAGTACCTACTGAAATACAAAAGCTAAGAATGAGCCGTTCATTTTTTTGTAATTCCAAGTCTTTCGCACGAAGCAAGAGAGAAGTCACAATGTCTCTCTCTAGAACTTGATACAAGCAAATGATGATCAAAGTATTTACTCTATTTCAAATGACCTCCTTTTTATTGGCCTCTGGTTCCAACTGTCATATTTCTCCAACGGTTATATTTCTCCAAAAAACTCAGATGGACTTGGACACCTGGCATTGTAACGATCATATTGAAATAGAAATCATGACATCATTTTGATTTGTTTATACCTAACTCCACAACATCGTTTTGGTTAAAAAAATAAGTATATGAAAAATATAACATTAGTATGATTGATGTAAACATGTGTATGAATAAAAACATGCATGAGATAAAAGTAAAACATCAGTACTATTTAATATTACTTAGTGCAATGTATTGCTATGATGCAAAGTGAGTATGATGCATAATAGTCAGTATGATAGACAGAGTCAGTACGATTGACAGATTTAGTAAGATTGATAGAGTCAGTATGATTGGTAGAATCAATATGATTTACTAAGTCAATACTATTGATAGAGTCAATACGATTGACATAGTCAATACGATTGACAGAGTCAATACGATTGAAAAAGTCAATATGATTGACAAAATAAATATAATTGACAGAGTAAGTCCGATTGACAAGGAACCATGTTCTAAAAAACATTTATTTGAGAATTAAATATAAAAATATTTTTGATTTCCAAAACAAGACATAAAAGTAAATAAGAAGTCTTTTGACTTAACACATATCTCAATGGATGGAAATTGATATGAAAAACCCTTACAACTTTGGTATATTTTGAATAAAAAATACATTAAAGGAGATAAATTAAAATTTTTTGTAAACCACATTAATTTTATGAAAATTATCATAATATATATATATATGTTAGTATATACACCACCTGAAAGAAAAAAGTGGTGAAAATGACATATGCCTCAAAAAAAGGAAATTGAAATGAGAATACCCTTACCCTGAATTCCCGTTTGGTCTAGAACACTCCAAACTATTGTATAATAAACATAAATATATCAATAAATTATTTAATAACATTATCCATATCTATTACCTTTTATTAATTTAATTTATAATCATGATCTACACATATAATGGTTATCTATAGTTTATTTTCATCATTAGATGTTAATAAGTTTGTTCGTTTCTTATGAGTTTCATAATGGAGATATTGATCCTCATTATTTGATACACATTTAAAAATTACAAGATTATTCAAGTTAATGTAATCATTTTTTTAATTATTTATAAATTCTAATTTTATTTTGATGGAATTAATATTTATGGTTTGTGGGAATGGAATCAATGATGAGATTACTTTGGGTAATTTTCCAATAATAACAAGTTTCTTTATTCTTATCATTTTTTTGTGTTACCATTCAAGAACCATATTCATAACATAAATTAACATTTAATGTCATATATTACTAGTTTTAAGTTCTTTATGATCATTTATGGTTGAGTCATTGAAGATAGTATAACATCGTTCATATAGGAGGTTAAACAAACCCATACAAAAATGTGTTATACTAATGAATGAGAGAGAATATAAAGTTATATAATAATGGTATCTGTTTCCTAAGAGAATAATAATGTCAATATAACATAATTATATTGTATAATTTGGTTTATTCATAGTTTCATTTAGAAATTTAATGTAATTAATAAAGAACTTGTTACCTACTTTGGTGAAATCGCTCCTTCTCATAATAACTTCCCTCAGAATGAAGGACTCTGGTATTCTTATTGTGACCAAAGGCTTCCAAACATGGAAGAGGATTCTATGAGAAGTAAAAATTTTAGGTATTAAATATGAATTCGAAGTAATGGAGTGCTTTGAAGTGGGTAGAAGTGGGATCCTTTTATAAGTGAAAATGAGGGTCAAATACTTGGAAACAAAAATTAGGTGAGGGGTAAAGATAGAATCACAAGTCTGTTGGTGAAGTTAGGTAAAGAAATGTTAGTGAAACATGTGGGTAATACTTAAACACCTAAAAATATCTTCTATAAGGTCTATGTTTCATGTTAATTTAACAAAATTCAATCCTTAAAAGATTACCTCTTTTACCCCTTTTTAACTTGTATAATTATTTAGTATGGTGACTATTTATTTACTAAAAATATAAGTTGACTCCTCTAACCCAATTTATATATAATGATTCTAAATTTAAAACTAATTTAATATGATTCAGTTTATATATAAGATAAAATTAAATTTTAAATTAAATCATAGGTTATAAAAAAACATTTTCTGTAGAAAGAATAACTTTTAAAAGGATAAATGTTCTTATTATTATTTCCTATCAATTAATAATTAAATGAATGTTAATATATTTGTTTATATATCTAAATTTTACATTAGAGTAATCATTTAAAACAAATAAATTTAATTTTTTTATATAAAAATTACACAACAGTTATAGAAAAATAATTTTTTGAAAATAACCCTTTTTCCCTTACTGTGGTGACCACATTTTACCACATTAAATTATTTGTATGCCTAAAAATAAAATTTAAATTACTAAATAATTTGAAAATTGTGATTTTAAACATTTAAGAAATTTTATTAGATTCAATTTATAAATGTGATAGAAATTAATTTTTATATAAAAATACATAATGTAAAAAAACCAATTTTTAATAAAATGATTTTTTTAAGCATAAAAATAATTTATTCTTATTATTTTCCAAGTAAAAAAACTTATAGTGATATATATATATATATATATATATTAATAAATATCATTATTCTACAATGATAAAATTAGTTTATTAAGATAAAAATACACAATACTTAAAAGTCCATTCTTTGAAAAATATCATTTTTAATATTAAATAATTTTGAAAAAATAAAATAAAATTTAATTATTAATTTTCTAACAATTTAATTATATAAATTTACCTTTGAATTTTATAAATAATTAAAATCACTCTTTAATAATATTTAAAATATGTAAATCATAAAAATCTATTTTTATAAAAACATATTTTTAATAAATATTTTCCTTTTTATTTTATTTTGGAATTATACTATTTTCAATTTGTTACTAAAAATTACACAAGTTCAATATTCCTATTGGATACATTCATATCCAATGACCATATATCAAACAACCATATATCCAATGACCATATTCCCAATGACCATATTCCCAATAACTATATTTACAACAACCATATTTCTAACGACTATATTTATAATGATCAGAATTAATTCATATATAAATCTATACCTTCATTACTAAAACTATTCATCATGTAAATTTAATTATCTCTCAACATGTCTATTATATTTTTAATTATCTCCTGTAAATTATTTAGGGAAAAAGTTTCCAATAGGTTCAAACCTATTTTTAATGATTATGTCATGTATTTTGATGGTTTTATTCTTAGATGAACTAGATGGTTTCTCACTTTCCCTCAAAAGTGTTTTGATGATAAAAAGTTTTTTTTCATTCATAGTTTCAATCAGGATGATGGTATTTATAGATAACCATATAGATAATGATTTTATGTTTGTGGTATTTTTATTTACTTGAAGTTTTATTCCATTTATAATTTTTTCAATGTTGTTTCATATTGTATTATCATAATATATCAATGTTTATATTGAATTGTAATATTTTATTTTAGAAAAATATATCATTTTTTAGTTTGGTTTTGTGTGTGAAATAATCTATTCAACACAGTTTCTATTTAAAAGAAAACTAATACTAAAATCTTAGGGTGTTAAATGATCAGACTGTAAGGATAGATTCATAAGGATCAATTTATATTTATGAAAATTCTAAGTTATCCACAATTTAAAGATTTTGAAGGAAATTAATTGGGATAATTCTTGGACTTATTTTCATGGATCAAAACATCACAAATTTAATGTGATAAAATCTATGAATTTTGGAGAATCTGATCTTCAAGATGTAGTGAATAGGATCAAAACAAGAGGGAGTTTGAGAGACATTTTTAAGTCTGAAGAGTAAAGTTTCCAAAATTTATATTCAAAGGGGAAAATAAAACTAGTCAATGCCTACACTAATCTTCAATGATTAAAATATCAAAAAAAATTGATTCAAGATGGGTAAATAAGGAGCTGATCTGTAAGGATGATTTGAAGAATATTAAAGTTGAGATGATTTTTATAGAATAAAAGAATCTAAAAGGAAGTGCTTCCTGATTGTCAATGTAACATCCCGAACCAAACCACTGGGTTTGTTCTAGATTTACGCATGACCTTGTACATGCCTCCACATATACAAGAGGCATCTGACTAGTGGTGAGGGTATAATTCCATTGATGGGAAAACTATACCCTCAGTATCATGTTATATAAATAATAATTATAATAAACAATATAATAAAAAATCATAGAAATGATGAGGAAACTAAAAAATAAAAAAGGGTACACATGTCATACAAATAATCAATGGGCTCCCAAGGTGGAAAACCAAACTTGATTAAATAGTGCAACTAGTAAGAAAATAAATAAAACTATGGTAATCCAAGGAGTCTGTCCCTATCTTAACTCCATCTCCATGCTCCCTATCTTAACCATCTGCCACAGGCCCCTTTCCCTTTCTCAGATCCCTATACATGAAATCTATACGCGCATCAAAATTCGCATTCAAGGTGTGATTATAAAACCTAATAGGACACCACCAATGTATCCTTATCATGTGTGTTCATGCATAAGGGTATATGACGTGATGATAAATAAATACACACATAAGTAACAAATCATACAGAGAATTCATGCCCTAAAAAATCCACTAAAAACCCAAGTTATTCCTACTTTGGATCCTTATTGGAAGATAATGGAATGGTCGAGGATACATCACAAATAAAGGAACCAACCTCAAAGAAACTCAATATTCATACCTTCCCTAAGTCCCCAGGTTAGGCTAAACTAGGCCATCATAACCTGTTGCTATCTCTCATGTTAGGTCATATTGACCACCATTCCCCACCACCGCCTTACGTGTCTGATCACATATGACTTTCATGCCCCTAGCTCAGGACACACTAGGCCATCATACCATGTCATATATCTTGTTCCTATTATCAAATCAAATATAATTTCTAAGCATGCCCCCCTCTAGGGATCTTGATCCACAACGGGTCCACTTGTCACTTTGGTACCATGTATAGAACAAAAACAACATTACATATTTCAAAATATAACATAAGGAAATAGTGGTATCAAATCAATTCACACATAGAATATCACAAGTGTGAACAAATCCAGACATATAAACATTTGATCAATCCCATCGTAGTCTAAGAACATCAACATATGTCACCATATCATGCTAACAATCATAAACATGGACTCAACATGGTAAGGAATTTCCTACCTCTTCATTGATGATGAAATTAAAGGTCTGTTAAGGGAAATGTTCCTTGAATCATGTACATGTACTCGTTGGGTCAAAATGCTCTCCAAGTATTCATAGAACCAAATCTAACTATTTTTTTTCAAAATAAATATAATATCACATGATATAATAGATTATATTTTATAGATAATCCATAATAACCATATTAATTTCATATTATCCTTATTGATAAATTATAGATTTTTTCATAGTGAAAGATTACAACTCCACATGTGATGATAATCCCTCTCTCTAGAATAATTTGAGATAATAATAATAACAATAACAATAATTCTTTTCTAGAATTCTAGGTCACTATTGTTTCATGAAACATTAAACATTTTTCTAGAATGTTTTTAGGGCTTAATTTACAAATGTATTTATGAAAACAATATTGAGAAAACTTATCTTGGATTTATCTATTGAAAAGTACAACACCTAGAGTATAGGAGAGATGTGAGGTTTTTTCACACTTGGAAGATGGATGAAGGGATCAGACTGATCGAAGAAGGATTCACTAACTTGAAAAAATGATATTTGTACTACTTCGACTCAAGATAATACCCAAAAAAGAAGCATTGAGGGTTTGGGTATTTTTATGAAGGAAACCATGTATAGAGTCAAAACATTAAAGCCACAAATTAAATTAACATTTTAATTTTTATCCAAACTATTTCTTAAAGGTGGATCATTCAAATATTCATAGTTAATTTGAATTATTTGATAATGAATCAAAAGAATTTAATTCAATGTTTTTTTAAATTTAAATCCATTTAAATGGGCTGCATAATCATTTTGGGGAAGAAGGAGCATAAAAGAGGGGTTTAAACGTGTTTCTCCCAAAATGGACATTATGTAAAGGTAACATGGTTTTACCCTTACATAGATTTTAACCTTTACATAAGGGTAACAATTTACCCTTAAATATCTCAACCCATCATTATGTAACCTTAAGAAAGTAAGGGTTACCCTTATACAACTCATAGAGAACCCTTAAGTAACCTTTAGAAACTTAGGGATACCCTTATGTAGTTCATGATTACCCTTATATAGCACCTAGTTACCCTTCACAACTCCAACATTACCCTCACACATCCTTTTTAATTCATGGGATACCCTTACACAATGCCTGACTTACCCTTACATAACATATGTACATATATCCTTACCCTTAGACAACCCATATAAAAGCAACCTTACCTTTACATAGTGCCTATAATTTCCCACAACCTTATATAGTGGACCATGTACCTTTACACAGTATATAAAAAATGTATTTTACCCTTAAAAAACATATAAAAATGGATTTTATCCTTACATAACCCTTAAAAATAAGGGTTGACTTTACGCAACACATTAAAACCATAAATAAAAATGTATTTTATTTAAAATAAGGATTTACACATAAAAGGACTTATAAATTATAATTAGATGAGGGATTTAAGAACATCTAAAAATTAAGGATATTACAATTCTCCTTCTATAACGACTTCTCATCCTCAAGAAGTTTCTCTAGTGTCTTACTCAAACAACTTAGGTCACTGAGTTCAAATATCAGACTCCCACTCCTATGTCTCCTTCTGAATCCATCCATGCTATCACTGGATCCAGATAAGTGGTACCATATTCCCTAAAAAAACCTTCTCACTTCAGTCTGTAATCCACACCAGACAATCCTCTTAAGATGCACCTGACTCCAACTCAATATCCTTAAAATTTATAACAATCTTAGGATTGGGTGTATACCTATGAAGCTGAGAAATGTGTAACACATAATTCATTCCTTAATAATGTAGAGAAATTTATAGATGGTATACCACTATCCCAACCCATTCAATGATTTTGAAGGGTCCAAAAATCCATAGTTCCAACATCCCTTGCTTCTATAAATAAAGATGCCCCAATCAAAGTGACACTTGCAAGAAAACCTAACCACTAACAACAAACTCTAAAGTATGTCTCATACATCTTGTATATGATCTGTTCCTATTTAGAGTAGTCATAAAATGCTTCACAATCAACTGTACTCTCTCAGAGGTCTCCTAGACCATACTAAGCTGAACAATTATGGCCTCACCTACCTTATTCTAGCACAACGCTGAGCAACATGATCGCCCATAGAAAACCTCAAATGGTGATATCTATTAGGAATACAAGAATTTATTGTTATAAGTGAACTCTATCAAGGATAGATTCTCATGAAAAGATCCAAAAAATTCTAGGATGCAAGATATAATCATATCCTTCAGTATCTGAATCGTCTGTTCTAATTATCTATATGTCAGAGTATGGTACACTATGCTTATTCTTAGATAAGTCCCTAGGGTTTTCTATAATCCCTGCCAAAAACATGTCATGAAACGTTCATATCAATCATATAATATTCTCAAGATAACTCTATATAATAATATTATCTCATGAATATATATAATTCCAAAATTATCCACTAAGTGATTCTCTCAGAATGATAAGAAGTGAGAAACCTTTTTTAGCCAATTGAAAATCACCTAGACAGCGTCAAGACTCTTCAAGGTCTTTGGTAACCCTATCAGAAATTCTATTGTGACTTTCTACCACTTCTACATAGGCACTATAACTTTCTAGAGAAAACTATCAGGATAATGGTTTTAAACATTTACCCTATAATTGGTAAGGCATTAAGAGACAAATCCAACAATGTCCCTCTTCATTCCTAGCCACCAAAACTATCATCTTAATTCATGGTATATCTTTGTCACACCAGGATGTACCGCCCATCTAGAGGTATCGAAATCCCTCACTAGATCCTCTCTAATAGAATCATGGACTATTAATCTCCCATGTACAATGATCGCATCATTATTTTCCAATAACCACCTAAGTACTTGGTCACCTCTAGCTATCTATTCCCATTTAACATCTCACTTTGGGCTGGTCTCTTGTAAATCCTTTACCCACTCTACTAGATAAGATGTGACCACCAAGGGAGAAAATTCATTGATCCCTGATCCTCATAGGCACAAAGCATCCAGTCATCCAATAAGATCATCAAGTTTTACAACTCCTCTGAAGGCCAATCACCTAGATCCTAAGCTACCTACGTCTTAAAGCTAAGAGAATACATAACGACATTACCTCTTTCCAAGGAATAATACATCTTTACGTAAAATGTATAAAGATACTCTACCCAGAACCTCTGTCTTAGGTTTATATCCCTCTATGTAATGATATAATAGAGGCTCTTATGGGTAGTGTAGACTAAAAATCTCCCACAAAAGAGATAGAATCACTTAAAATTTTGAACATGGACATGATTACAAACACCAAGTCATGATTAGGGTAGTTCCACTAATGGGTTCACAATTTACATGACCCATAAGTTACTAACTAATCTTTTTACATCAATACCACACCCAAACCAATGCTTGATGCATCGCTATATACTGCATATCTGATCCTAGGCATGGGGAGTATCAACTATATAGATACAATCAACCTCATCTTGAGCTCAAGAAATGCCTATTCACACTAATATGACCATAGGAACTTCACTCCATTCATCATTAGTGCATTCATAGGTGCTGGTAGTCAAGAGAAGACCTGAATAAAATTTCAGTAATATATTTCTAAGACCAAAAATATTCAGATCATGAACACATTCTTGGGAAATTTCCAGGACATCATTACCTCCACTTTCTATAGGTCTAAGAATATACCTATCCCAGACACCACATTCTTAATAAATTCACCTCCTAAATCCAAAAGTTACACTTCAAAAACATGGAATAAATCTGATGTTCTCGAAGCATACTCAAGACTATCTTAAGTTGTTTTTCATACTATTATGGTTTCTGTAAGTAAATATGGATGTCTTTAATAAACACCACAAGAAATGTTTCCTGGTAAGGGTGGAAGATCTTTTTCATAAGATACATGAACACTGCTAGCATATTTTTCAGTATGAACAACATCACTAAGTACTTATACAACCCATACCTACCCTAAAATTTTTTCTTTAGTATTTCCTCATCTCTTACCCATATTTGGTGATATATCGATCAAATATAAATCTTGGAGAAACACCAAGTTCCCTAAAACTAGTTGAAAATATCATCAATACTAGGAAAAGGATGTCTATTTTTCACTATCACCTAGTTCAACTTATGGTAATTAATATATAGTCAAAGACTACCATCTTCCTTCTTGTTGAACAACATAGGTGAACCCCATGGTTAATTACTTGTCCTAATAAAGTCCTTCACCTCTAAGTCATTCAGATACAACCTGAGCTAATTTAGCTCAGCTGGAACTATTTGATACAGGGGTATAGAAATAGGTTGGGTACCTGGAATGAGATATATCTTAAATTCAACATATCTATTAGGAGGGAGTCTAGTGAAGTCATCGAGAAAGATGTCTTGATAGAGATCTATGTCTGGAGGGAAAATGAGGGGGCTACCATCGATCCTACTGAAATAGCAAAGACTTCTATTTGTGACATGATTGTCCCAAGTTGACTCAAGTCTAGTCTAACTCTGCCTACACCCAATTTTCATTATCCAATCATTACATACCTCTCTCCCTTTAGTGAATTAAATAACCCCTATCTCTAATAGAAATCAATATAATCTTAAAAGTTGGTCAACCAATCCACACTAAGAATCCAATTTAATCTCATAATTTTCAGTATCTTGAAGTTACACATATGTCCATAGCTGACAATGAATATAGGAAACATTGGGAATCACTAAATATGGTCTAATTTCATGCCCAATGGTGTGTAAAGGGAAAGAAACTTAGAGGATAACTTAACTAGTTATTCAAGTCTAGTGACTAGTAAGTCAAGTCTAGCGACTATTAAGTCAAGTCCAGTGACTACTTGTGAGGATATGAAGGAATGAGAAGAATTGACATCAAATAAGGAAGTAGACAAAGTATACATGATAAAAACTGCACCTTGAATAGTAAAAGGTCCCTCACCACAATATTTCAGATTTTGATCCACTATAAAGACATGGATGGCCCTAGCTCTATAACCATGTCCCTAATAAGCATAAATCATCCGAGTATCCATCGTCTGGTCCTACTGCTAAGGACCCTAACATATCCCATGGATCAATGCCTAATTCTATCTCGAACCACTTTGAGTCATCATTTGTGATTCCTTTGAGAATAAATGTTAAAAATGTCCCATATTACCTCCCCAATGACACTTTATATGAGGTTTTGGGCATGAAGTAAGAAAATTCCCCCACTAACCATAATTGTAAAATTGAGGACCTCTTTCCCTCACAAGAGGCACTGAAGAGCCTCTACTCATCTCTAACTATCTTCCACCTCTTTGATGTGATTCATTTACCTTCATCTTTCCACTACTAGAAGAAACTACTTTAGTAGTGAGATAAAGATTAGTCACTATCCCCTTATGGTTTGGAAGTAACATTGCTACCTTATTCTTCTCTAGACCCTTCTTAAAGGCCAAGGTCTTTAAAAACACTTGTGAGTATGTTATCTAATCAATTCCCCAAACCTAATGTCTAAGATCTGATTGAAGGCCTATATCAAACTTCTGAGACTTATGTTCCTCATCTCTATATAAGAGATAAGAAAAGAAATAAAGCTCTATAAACTGATCATAATATGCATAGATAGTCATAGAACCCTATTGTAACTCTATGAACTCTTGGGAATGGTCAAGTTTCATCATTTATTGAAAGTTCTGCTTAAGAAACAACTCCTTAAATGTCTTTGAATTAAGTCTCTCTCATATCCCAACTTGAATCATGGAAGTTCACTCTCTCCTGGAATATCCTTGGAACATGAAGGTTCCTAGAATCATTTAACCCTCCTCATGAGTCTGGACTAGCTCAAAAATTCTTTGGATAAAGTCCATCTAATATTATTCATCCTGCAGGCCACCAGTACCTTGGATTGTCGAAGGATACTGGAGTTGGAAATCCTGAGAAAGATTGGTTATAGTCTTCTAAATGGGCCCTCCTTAGATGGGCACAATCTGAAAGAGTCTTGATTGAATGATGTTTGTAGCCTGAATCACTTGTACCAGTGAAGAAGCGTGTTGGGGTATATCTTCATACACCATAGTTGGTGGAATAGGATCATCTTAGGCTACAACATCTAGTAGTCCCATCAAAAATCTCTGAGGTAGCATCTTTTGTAACATGAAGACTCATTACACTACAAAAAATTGGAATTTAGTGATGTTTTTAAAAACATTTATAATTTTAAATTTAGCAGTGTTTTTTAGGGAACATTGTTAACTTAGTAACGTTTTTCAAGAAATGTCACTAATTTAGTCA
Source organism: Viscum album (assembly GCA_963277665.1). Lineage (NCBI taxonomy): Eukaryota > Viridiplantae > Streptophyta > Magnoliopsida > Santalales > Viscaceae > Viscum > Viscum album. The sequence continues at coordinate 702,157,494 of OY728163.1, forward strand.
CGTTTCCTAAAAACATAAAATTTAGCAATGTTTTCTGAAAATGTCACTAAATTAGCAATGTTTTTAGGAAATGATGCTAAATATATATATATTTATATATCTCATTTCCCTGTATCTATGTAAATATATATATATATATATGTTAATATATATAAACAAAGACACACATATATATAAAATATATATTTATATATATATAAACACTCACACACACATATATAAATATATATATGCATATATATTTATATATAAAAACATATATATATTTTAAATTTAGTCACATTTTTAAGAAAATGTGGCTATTTTAGTGACATTTTTACCAGTGTTTTAAAACGTTGCTAATTATATATATATAATCATAATTATATATATCTATACATACACATATATATTTACACACATACACCTAGACACACACACATATATATAACCATATATAGAAAATATAAACATATAATATATAGAAAAATTAATGTATATATATACATATATATATAAACACATACACACACATATATAATATAAACATATATATAAACATAAAATATAAACACACAAATACACACACATATGTATATATATATAATATAAACATAAACTATAAACATATATATACAAAATATAAATATATATATAATATAAACACACGCACACACACATATATATAATATAACATATAAATATATATATATATAATCATATAAATATATATATAATCATAAAATATAAAATATAAACATATATATATATAATATAAATTTTTTAGATACTGAAATCTATCTATATATATATATAATAGAATATTATAACCAAAAGTGGAATTGGTGAGTGGTATGGGCATTGAGTGAGAAGAAGGATGGTTTTCCTTCCATTCCTATTGGAAGCCGAATTTCAGCTGAGGTTCCTTTCTTGATTGGGATTTCGATGGTAGATAGGGGGCGTGCCTGTGTGGGACATCCAGGGAGGTGTAGGTCTGGACGCGGAGTGGGTTAGCGGGTGATTTCCATCGCTAGGGATAGATGTGTGGACCACACATGTATGGAGGATTGTGGGGTGTGGGGGTGTACAGTATAAAAAAGAAAAATAATTTTTTACTGTAAAAAATGATACAAAAAATATTAATTTTTTAAAAAATACCACTGTTTTTAAAAATGTTAGCAAAAAAATATTAATTTCAAAAAATAAAATTTACTGATGTTTTTTAAAAACATCAGTAAATTAGGTATGTTTTACCAATGTTTCTAAAAAATATTGGTAAATGAGGTATTTCTAATTCATGATGTCTATAAATGTCACTAAATTTGCAACACCTCATTTACCGACATTTTTTAAAAACGTAGGTAAATAAATTAGTGACATTTTAAAACATATTCAATTTTAAAAAACATCACTAATTTATGTTTTTTTATAGTGTTAGGAACACACAATAGATCCTAACTATTTTATAGGATCACACAAGGTTCTCCTAGGAGTCTACCCTCAACCATGGTATACCGCTACTAGAACTAACCACGGTCTCATCCCTTCACAATTGTCACAATCATATATATAAAAACATAATATAAAAATATGCTTAATTTAATTAATTATTCCCAAAAAAGATATATCAAAACAACATGTCACATCACACAATATAGAAAGTATCCTGAATAGATAACACAATTCAATAAATTAAATAAAATAACTAATACGCAGCACAAGAATGGGGTATATATATGTTGTATGATCCTACGGGCCTAATCATGACCCATAAATAGATCCAAAATCTCCTAAAAATCACTACTGGAAAGATGATCTTTCCCAACACTTCTATACCAACAGTTTTTAAAAACCGTTGGTATAGCTACCATTTCCCAACAGTTCACCAAAAACGTTGGGAAAGCCATAGATTTCCCCACCTTTCCCAACGGTTTGGAAAACCATTGGGAAAGGGTCACTCTTTCCCAACGGTTCATGCTAAACCGTTGGGAAAGGGTGTGTTTTGAGCCTCTTTCCCAACGGTTCACCAAAACCGTTGGGAAAGAGTGACCTTTCCCAACAGTTCACCAAAACCGTTGGGAAAGGGTGTGTTTTGAGCCTCTTTCCCAACGGTTCACTAAAACCTTTGGGAAAGAGTGACCTTTCCCAACGGTTCACCAAAACCGTTGGGAAAAAACACCCACAAAACCAAACTTCGGCCTGAAAAAACTCAACCCACCCCCAACGGTTTTGAAAACCGTTGGGATAGGTTCTTTAATTTTTTCCAGATCTACTAACCGAGAACATTATATAAATCAAAATTTTAAATAATTATGATAATACATATATATATTTATGAAATTATGTTTACAAAAGTGATGTTAGATTAGTGGTTAAGTCGTTCGATTATAAACGAGGGGTCCTGGGATCAAATCCCAGTGGATTTTTTATTTTTGGAATTTATATACCAACGGTTCCATTACCATTGGTATAGATTTCATATTACCTATACCAACGGTTTTTGGAAAACCGTTGGTATAGACCTATCCCAACGGCTTACATGGCTACGGTTCCCCAAACCGTTGGTATAGGCTATACCAACGGTTCCAAACCGTTGGTAAAGGTTAGTTTTCCAGTAGTGAATAGTAACAATAATCATGTCCATGATAAATTGGAGGTCCATTACACATGTTTTGGCTAGGCACATGGAAACCCCCTACCCAAGTCTCACGCAACTATCTCCTTTCTACCATTTCTTGGGTTAGTCTAAAAAGAAAAGAAGAAAATTAGTGCTTTGATACCATTTTGTAACATCCCAAACCAGAACATTGGGTCCATTTCAGAGTTCCACATGACCTCATGTGTGCCTCCGCATACACCAGAGGCATGTAACTAATAGTGAGGGTATAAGTCCATCAATGTGGAGACTATACCCTTAGTATCATGTCATAAAGTGGATAATAATAATAAAAAATATAATAAAAAACTAGATAAATCATGCAAAAACTAAATAATAAAAAGATTACATGTGTCATACAGATAATCAATGGGCTCCCAAGGTCAAAATCCTAACTAGAGTAAAAAATGTGGTAGGTAAATAAATAAATAAAACTGCAATAATCCCTAGAGTCTATCCTTGTCTCACCTCCATCTCCATGCTCTGTGGCTCAACCATCTACCATGGTTGCTTGAATCCCTATATATGAAATATGCATGTGCATCAAGATGGTCATGCATGGTGTGAGTATGAAACTCAGTAGGACATCACAAATTTTTCCTTAACATGTGTGATCATTCATAAGGGTGTATGGCATGAAAATAAATAAGTTCACACATAAGTAACAAATCATACTGAGCGTTCAATCATGAACCAAGATGCTATAATCCCCACTAATACCATCTTCATCTCCTTGAAATAATATATCATAATTGTTAAAGATTCGTCACAAATGATAAATCCAACATTAAAGCCACTAAATAGTCATATTGACCTTGGGCCTCTAGATTAAACCACACTAGGCCATCATACCATGTCTCTATATCTCAGGTCAGGTCACATAGACCATCCTTCCCTAGTACTTCCATACATGTCTGATCACATATGATCATCATGCCCCTATTTTAGTCCAGACTAATCCATCACACCCCATAATATATCTCAATTCTATTATCAAATCACAGGAAACAACTAAACATGCTCCACCTCTAGAGATACTGAGCTATGATTTATTCACATATCACTTTGGAATAATCTATAGAACAACAACAACATAACATATACCAAAATATAGTATTTGGAGTTTTTATTAGTGGTAAATCACCCCATAATACTACATCAAGGTTGGGGGTTCAAAAACCATCACTACGCCAAAAACTGGCAAGGGAAGCGCTACCCCTTTATCAGTGCTCAAAAAAGCGCTGATAAAGGGGACCCCTTTATCAGCCCTTCTTTTCGTAGCTCTGATAAAGGGGGGCTTTATCAGTGTTAAAAAAATTTATATTTCAAAAGAAAATCTGGAAAAATAAATTATTCTTATATAAGTATATTTATATTGATATAAATATAATATATATTTTTTAAATATGTTATAGATACGTATAAATAGACAATTACATTTAATATATAAGAAATTTAGTGAAAATGGATTCAAAATATTTTAAAAAAATATTAGTAATTAATATTTTTCTAATTATTATCGATTAAAAATCATTTAATAAAAATTTTAGGACACAAAAAATAAAAAAAAATTAATAAAAGATTTAAAATATGTTGAAAATGTAACTCAAAATTCAAACGGCCATAACTTTTGATCCGGGTGTCCGTTTGAGCTCTACAGCATATCAAATAAAATCCTGCGACGAGATCTACATCGCTATGACTGGGGAAACCCCGGTCATGAATGTTTCGAGGCCAAAAAAATCCCATAAGTCCTCCAAAACTAAGTTTTTAGTCGGGATACCTCGATTTTTTAACATTCAAACAAGTATAACTTCTGATTTGGATGTCCGTTAGGCATGTACCACATATCATATCGAAGATTGTTTCATTTTATTCGATTTGACTAGTTGTGGCATTGAAACATAATTCTAGATTATAAGTTATGGTTGTTTTAACATTTTATGGCTTTTCAAATACACATATATATGTATTTATTCGTAAATATATATATATGTGTGTGTGTGTGTGGGTGTCTATGTGTGTCTGTGTGTTGTATATATGTATATATGTATTTATTTATTTAGTTACTTACTTATAAACACACATCAAAAACATATTTTTTCATAAATTTATTTAAAACTAATCTTATATGTACATTCTATGGCTTTTCAAATACACATATATATGTATTTATTCGTAAATATAAATGTGTTTGTGTGTGTGTGTGTCTCTGTGTGTGTCTGTGTGTTGTATATATCTCTATATGTGTGTTGTATATATCTATGTATGTATGTATGTATTTATTTATTTATAAACACACATAAAAATCATATTTTTTCATAAATGTATTTAAAACTAATCTTATATGTATATATTATTATACAAATAAATATACATATAAAAAATTATAACTAAATATATATATACTAATATATGAATAAATATATTTATATTAATATGAATCTATATCAATATATGAATAAATATAACTATATATATATAGATATATCATTAAATAGAGAACAAAAAGAAATGGATTAGTGGTAAAGGTGCAGCCTCGAAAGGGGGGAGGTCCTGGGTTCGAGTTCGGGTAGAAGCGAATGGGGTATACGTGTATGAGGATGCGCGGGAAGGGCTGCGCACGAGAGACCTCCTAGCGCTGATAAAAGGGGGTGTGAAGCGCTGATAAAATCACTCCCCACATTATTTTAAATTTTTGTTATTTTTTTTTAAATTTTTTTGACCTTTATCAGTGTTAAAAAAAGCACTGATAAAGGGGTCTTTTATCAGCCCTTTTTTTAGCACTGATAAAAGGGGCCTTTATCAGCACTTTTTGGAGCGCTGATAAAAGGGACCCCCTATATTAGCGCTAAGCTTTACAACGCTTTTTTAGCACTGTTAAAGCCCTTTTTTAGCGCTGATATAGGTCGTTTTTGTAGTAGTGCATGGGATGTAGTTTTCTATAGTAGTAATGTAGTGGTGTTGTAACATGACCGTAGTAGCAATAGGACTATACCACTAATGTCACTGTAGCGGTGGTGGGCACTGTAGTAGGAATTTTAGCAGTGGATGTATTGTAGCAAGTATTATAGAGGCCTAGTTACTGTAGCATCACTATTCTCCATATGTATTTTAGGTTAAATATTTGTTCCTTTAGGGCCATGTAATGGGATTTCATGCCCACTGGGCCTACGGGTCATGTACTGAATAAATAAGGTTTTATGGGTGGGTTATCCCCTTAGGGGGGCTATGATCTACCTTTATAGCATGTGTGTGTGGTGTGTGTGTGTTTAAATGTAATTGTACCCCCAAGTACATAATATATATATACCAAAATATAACAAAAGGAAACAATGGTATCAAATCAAGGCACACATAGAATATCATGAGTGTGGATGAAGGAAAACACATACACATGTGATCAAACCCATAATAGTCTAATAACATCAACACACATAATCATATAATTCTAAAAATCATAAACATGGACTCAACATGGTAAGTAATTTCTTCCCTCAAGTCACTAATAAATAAATTAAAGGTTTTTCAAGGGAAATGTTCCCTGAATCATGTTTATGTACTCATGGGTTCAAAATGATCTCTAGGGATTTCTATAATTACATCCAAATATTTTATTTCCAAAATAAATAAAATATAACATGTGATAATAGATTCTATCTCCTGGATAATCCAAAATAACCATGATGCTTTCATATTATCCTTCTTGATAAATTTCAGATTATTTCTTAGTGAATGATTAAAAATCCACATGTGATGATAATGCCACTCTCTAGGATAATTTGAGATAATAAGAATAATTCTTATTGTTATTTTCCATAATTCATGGTTACTATAATTTTATGAAACCTTTATCATTTTTCTATAAATCTTCATGGGCTTAATTCACAAACTTATTTATGAAAAAATTATCTGGAAAACTTACCCGAGATTTATCTCTTAAAAAACACAACACCCAAAATAGAAGAGAGTGGTGAGGTTCTACCACACCTAAAAGATAAATAAAGGGTTTAGATTAATCAAAGAAGGATTTACCAACTTTAACAAATAAAATATGCACTAGCCTGACTTGAGAGGATAACCAAAAATAAATCAGAAGGGGTTTATATATTTTTAATAAGGAAACCACATACAAAGACGAAGCATTAAAGACACAAATTAAATTAACAATTTAATATGTCTCCCAACTATTTCTTAAAGTTATATCATTCATATATTCTTAATTAATTTTACTTAAGGGAAAATAAATTAAAATAATTTAATTCCATTATTTCTAACATTTAAATTCATTGAAATTGTTTTCAGAAGCATTATGGAGAAGAAGAAGCATAAAAGTTAGTTTTAAAAGTGTTTCTCCAAAAATGGGTGTTTTATAAGGGTAACATGGTCTTACCCTTATATATCTTGTATCCTTCATGTAAGTGTAACAATTTACCCTTACACAACCTTTGAGAGGTAAGGGTCACCCTTACACATCTCAACCCACCCTTATGTTACCTTAAGAAAGTAAGGGTTACCCTTACACAACTTATAGGATACCCTTATATAACCTTTAAAAAATTGGGTATACCCATATCCATCTCTTTCTTACCCTCATGTAGTTCCTAGGAACCCTTGACAACTCTAAGGTTACCCTTACACAACCTTTTTAATTTATGGTTTATCCTTACACAACGCCTTCCTTACCCTTACACAACACATATACATTGGGCCTTACCCTTAAGAAACCCATAAAAAAGTAGCCTTACCTTTACACAACACATTTAATTTACATTACCCTTATTCAATGAACCATATACCGTTATATGACATAGATAAAATGGATTATACCCTTACACAACATATAAAAAGTTATTTTACCCTTATACAACCCTTGAAAAACAAGGGTTACCTTTACACAACACCTTAAAACCATACATAATGGTTAATTTTTTTAAAAATAAGGATTTACACATTAAAAGACTTAAAAATTATAATAAAAAAGGGATTTAATAACATATAAATATAGAGGATATTATACTCAAATCAATAAATGAAGATAAACATGACAATTATACTGCTAAGTTGAAGTGGATTTAAATATCACAAGCTACCTTGGGATTCAAGCTGAAGAATGAGATGACTAATTTTAGCTACTATCCAGGATTTATATGTTCAAGTTGGATCATTATAGGATTAATGGGAATCTCTCAAGATAAAAAAATCTTGAGTCATGCCTCAAGTGTTATGCTATGTGATTTTAATATATCCATTGAAATGGTTTGGATGTGGATTTCCATTGAGATATTGTGAGAATAATATGAGACAAAAATCAATCTTACTAGAAGTAACTAGAATAGTTGTCTTCATCTATGAGAAAATAAAATGAGAAAGAAAAGGAGAATATCACTCTTATCATTTTATATGAGACAAATGTTTGGGGCAAATGGTATATACGAGATCATGTGAGACACTCTTGTATAAGAATTCAAGGAAAAAAGAATAAAGGATACCATGGTGTAGAATTTGTGAAGGTATTTTATATATTCTAAAATAAATAAAATATTTTATTGTGACTTACATATAAAATAGAAATAGCAAGTGAGTCTCTAAAAGTAGTCGAAGAAGAAGGTGGTTCCAATTTAGAATTAAAGGCGATATTATTTAGGTATTAAAACTGAAGGAATAATATAATCCTATGACACATTTTGTTACATAATCTTAATAATAAGAATAATAAAGAAGAAGATCAGGATAGACCATTAATAATATGAGGATATGCCTTTTGAAAATAAAAGCTTATTATAGAAGCTTGAGAATAAGAAGAAGAAGATAAGGATACACCTTTTGAAAATATGATCTTGCAACAGTGACCAAGTTTCATTCTAATGTTTTCAAAGACATAAAGTTATCCAAAGACTCTACAGATGAGAAAGAAGATATAATCTATGGATACAGTGAAATAACTATACTGACTAAAGATCCAATTCAATAGGGGAGGAAATAAATTTCTTATATATAAATGGAAGTAAGTATGGAACTGCTGTGAATTTGGGTATATAAGGAAAGAACGGTGCAGAGTTGTGACTCTAGTGAGATTATGGTTATGATAAGTCGAGTGAGATGCTCATAATTGTATGTCCAGTGAGACTCTATGTAGGTCTGAGATGAGTCAAACCCATTGTAATGGGAGATTGATTATAGTTTATAATCCATGATAGGGGTAAATAACCAATAATGATAAGGAGTAGGTTTCCCATGAAGGGGCCGAACCTTGTAAAAATTCCATGTTCCATACTTTATTTGTTTCAATTCCATTTCATGTGGTTATTTCATGTTTGATAAGAGTTAAAATATATTCATTCATACCCTAACTAGTAATAATGGTTTATAACTAATGGGGGTAAAAGTTTTAAAGAATATTTAGATTTTGGTAAAAATTAGACAATACCCGATTTACCACTATCAAGTGTCTGCATTGATCCAAAGGGGCATATCAATTAGTATCAGATCCAAGGTTCCCTTTGGTTGGATATAAGTTTACTTTCCTTTGTATTTTTTTATCATAAGTTGATTAAGTACATATTTTATTTTTTTAAGGATGTTCCTCATACATAGGAACCCATTTTTATTCTTATTAATAGAGAATATTAGGTTTTAACTGAGACATTGAGAAATAGGGAAACGAAAGAGGATAAGAAGATAATGAATAATTCAAAATAAAAGGAGGAATCACTACTAGATGAAGGTTTTAAGAGTGGTATTTTTTGGCTAAATCTTTTTATTATCATTCTTATGATGAGTAAAGTTAATTCTATGAAGTATATGAAGAATTCATGAATGAAAAATTACTTAGAGACTTCTAGTCTTAAGTGAAGGATTATATTTAAATAGTTCCACTGTATTTTGTTAGATACATTCTTACACATGTTAAGGGGATACAAATGAAAAGTCACAACATGAACAAAAAAGTTGATGTTATGGAAGATGTATCGATTGAATATGTTGGTAAATAAAACAATCTCTTAAGGCTAGTGAAATATAAGGGATAAATAATTTCAAATTTTAATTAAAATATCTCTATGTTTGATTAATGATTTGAAAGAGAATCTTATGAGAAGGTTGTTATTGAAAATTTGATTCGTGTATTTGAGAAGTTACATAAATACTTTATGCATATTATATGTGCACCACTAGAAGTTAAGATCAAGAGGTTAAAGTAGCTAGATATTTATTTAAAAGATACCAATAATATTCATGATGATAGAATAAAAAATATGAAAAATTATTGGGAAATTAGTATAAGATCTTTTTATAATGATAATAACTCTTAACATGAGATGTCTTGAATTGGAATTCAAATTTAAAAACTTAGAATCAACCAAATATGGGACTTCCCAAGTAGATAAGAAGAAAAGTGTTACCACTCGAGTTTATAAGATTTATTTTCTAACAAAAGGGATTCATGATAAGGGTAAATGGATCTTGGGAAATTTTGGATAAGTATCCACCTCATGATCATATAAAAATTTATCCCATAGTCCTATTAAATTTGGTTTCACTAATTCTATTTTGAAAAAATGTGCTTGCCATAACTCAAAATATGGACATATGTGGAGGGAGAAAAATACTGGTAAATCCACCAATGTGTTATGAGTTAATATAAGTACGTGTGAGAAGATAAGATCCCCAAATGAAGCTCAAACATGTTAGGTTTTAACCCAAAAACAATAAGAAGTACAATATAATTGTTACCTAAGATAAAAAAAGAGACTTATTTTTAGATTTAGGGTTTTTTGTAAATTTTGGAATATAGATATTGAATGATGGGATAATATGTTAGTGGTTGAAAATGATATAAATATTGAATAAAGTGAGATTAAATATAAAAGGAAACCTATTATGAAAAAGAATTTTTCACATAAAATGAAGAATATTTCATTGAATAACATATATGAAAATATAGAGAATTTCTATTACTATTGAAATAAGAATGTATATTAATATGAAGAGTGATGGTATATAGAAACCAAGAAAATATCTTATGCTTATTAAAGGTTAAGGTTACAAAAATATAAGAAACAACGAAAGAAAATAAATTTTTTCTTGGGAAAGAAACCAGTGAAGAAGGTTGTTGAACAAAGTACTTTAAAAAATAAAGTGAAAAAATATGAGATGGATATCAAAAAAATAGAGAAGAGATGATTATATTGTGGTAATAGAGGATACACTATGGACCACTACAATATGTCCGTGAATTTAAAGAAATAAGGGAGAATGATAAAATGAAAAAGGTAAAAAATACAAGAAATATATAGTTGAATTGGATTAGTGGTTGAAAATTTAGAATAAATAGAGAGTTTTATTAAGAAGGAAAAATAAAAATATAATAAAGGCATATATAGAAAGTGAAATGAGGTAGTAAACCTAGATAAATAGTGTAAAACTTGGCTTTCTGTTCAAAAATAGTTGATAAGAGACTAGGGAAAATCACCAATGACTTCAATTTCTAAAAAGGTTGTTGTGAAGGAGTCTACACAAATGTGGGAGTCCAAGAATATGAAAAAGGAACTATTAGTCATATATCCAAATTAGTTTTAAGAGGATAGAAAAAATGATAAATCTAAAAAAATTAATGTACCTTTATATATCAATCTAAGAAGCCTATTCCAACTATGAACAAAGTGGAAAATCAAAAGATACTCATGTTTCCAAAAAATGTTCAGATTTAGAAATATAAAGAAAATGAATGCATTAAGGCTTCCAATCAATTTAGAAAATTAAATAAAAGAGTATCTAGGTTGAGAAACAATTCTCTTACCTAGTTTTATAACTAATGAGCTTAATGATACACTCCTTATTCCCAACTTGTTTGGTAATACAACTTGGAAAGGGGAATTAAAATTAATGAGTGAAAAGAAGTTGATGAATGTTTTGATATCATTACAACATGGAAGACCATATATAATATATCATAGTTCAATTGGTACCATGATATATACTTTCATAATATCACTTGAATTATTTCAATTAGTATCATACATCAAATGGTGTCAAAATTTCATGGAATATATGTCTTGAAGAAAGAATCAACCATTGTGAAGTGTGGGAATCATCACTTGAGGGAGAGACATAAAATATGATCAATCTATAGGATATTTTTCATGTTTACATAAATATAACTTTCATGATAGACTTAAAAATTGATGAACTTTTAGGAAATATTTTCACTCTCCTAAATCTATTTTAGTTTATAATGGATATATTATCAAGGGGAGTAACTATGTAAAAAAATGGAGTGCAGGACATAATTTCACTTGAATATTTTTGATTTTTTTCAAGTGAATTGGAGGCTATTAAATATTCTTTAAAATATATTGTACGTCCCCAAAGAAATGAATTTTAGTTAGTACCACATTGAGAAATGAATTTGGAAATCCTTGATGATTTGGTAAAATCACTATTTTTTTAAACTATGTCATCCCATGTAGACATAGAGTTAATATACCTAAGGCTCATTATTAAGAAACTTGTGACGACACACTTATCTCATGTAATTACCTGATTACAATTTAAGTGGAAGAACATAAGGGTAGAAAAAAGGTTCTTAAATTCAAAAGATTGAGGGGGATAGTAATTCCCCATTGGTATACTTTCCTTATCATTTATGGTATGGAAAAGGGGTTGAGAAAAATATTTATTTCATTAAGGGGGAGAGAAAAAGTGAACTTATAATGGAATATTGACATACATATCTTGTATTTGGAAGTTTAAAGTATTGGTGAAAAATATAAAGGTATGGATTAAAGTTCCCATTGTATTGTATTTATATATTTTTATCAATGTTCTTGTAAATATATGACTTTTATATCAAGGGTGATGGAGTAAGTATCAAACTATCCAAAAGTAGATATAAAATCTTCCCATTAACCATGGGTAAAGGATTTTGGAGTTGGATGCTATTGATTGTGCAAAGGAGAAAAACATTTATGTTATAAAAGGATTTTGTATGAATTTAATGCTTAGTTAGAGGACTCCTTGACATGAGAAGATTGTTTGAGCTGGACTTTATGAAGATATGTCAAGTGATGAAGGTGTATAAGTTTTTTCTACCACAATTTTAACTGTGTTGAAGTGATGAATGTGCGAACAAATTAATTAATACATTTTTAAAAGAATTAATGGTCTGTAAGAAATGATACGTGGCACAATAACATAGTATGGACTAGAAAATGCATAATGTTTTAAAAAAGAACACCATTCTAGATTTGATCAAGTTATGGAAAGGTTGCGAGACATTCCCCTCCTATCATGAAAATCACTTAACAATAATAAAAAAACTATATAGGGATGGTGGGTATAATGGAAACCTCCTAGTCAAGGATTTAAACTCAAAACAGATGGATCTTGTCACATGGGTAAGATGCGAGGTGGATGGGTGTTCAAGGATAAGTGGGACTCAGTCATTGTGGCCTTTGCGGCTTTCTATGGAAGTTGGGACTCTCTTCAAGCTGAGGATCAGACAATGGTTACAGGTTTATGGTTGTGCAACCAGCTGAACATCAGCATTGAAGGAATGGAGAATGACTCTTTGATCCTTTATAAAGCTCTTATAGGTCATGCCAATATTCACAGGACAATTACTGACCCAATTAGAAGGTTCAAAGAGATCTTGCTCAATCTCATAGAGATTGTTCACACATGGCGTGAGGGGAACATGGTCACAGATTTCCTGGCCACTAAGGTGACTCCTATTGAGATATACTCCCATTATTCTAGCACCGGTTCCTTCCCTATTGAGGGGCTTAAGTTTATGAAAGAAGATTCTTTGGGTCTTCATTATTCAAAACCATCGTGATGGGAGTTGGGGTTTTCTTACATAACATTTTTTACTTGTTATTTATATTATTAATAATATAATAAAAAAGGTTTTATAGATAGAACTCATAAGGTTATAGGGGATATAAATATTATAGTAATAAGCATGAATATAGATGGATGATTTCTTTAAGGATAATATAGAGACACAAGGATGAATCCATAAGGATGATTTCTATATAGATGACCAGTCTTTAAGAATGAAGTCTTGTGTGAGAATAAACACTTGTAAACATGGAGGCATGTAAGCATGAATACTTGGATAAGGGTGATCACCATAAGGATGACCAGACTATAAGGATGTATTCATAAGTATCATTTTATCCTTATAAATTTTTTGTATTATCTAGAATTTTAATATTTTAAATGAAATGTATTAGGATGATGCATGGAATGATTTTAATGGATCAAACCATCACAAATTAAATGTGATACAATCCCATATTTTTTAGAATATGTCCTTTAAGTTGTAGTGAATAAGATCAAAGCAAGAGGAAGTTTGAGAGAATTTTTGAAGTCTTAAAAGTAAATTTTCCATAATTTATGCTCTAATGGAAAAATAAAATCATTTGATGCATACACCGATCTTAATTGATTAAAATATCACAAAAAATTTTTGATTAAAGTTGGAAAAATAAAGAGCTAATCTTCACAGATAATTTAAACAAGGTAAAATATGATATGATTTTTAAAGAATAAAACGTACTAAAATAAAGTGATTCATATTTTAAATTCTATAAATGAAGATAAATATAAAGATATTGGTGGTGAGTTGAAGTGGATTTAAATATCACCAAATCATATATGACTCAACATAAAGTAGGTGATGACCAAGCTACGTAGCTCTCTAGGATTCACATATTCAATTTGAATTTTTACAAGATTAATGAGAATATTTAAATCTACAAAAATATTAAATAAATCTATAAGTTTTATGATATTTTATTTTAATATATCTATAGAAAAGGTTTAGATGCAGATTTCTATAGAGATATTTTTTAGAAGAATATAAAAAAAATACTTGATCCTACTGGAAGTAACTGGAAGAGTTGAGTTTGGTTGTGAGAAAAGAAAATAAGAAAGAAAAGAAAAATGCCACTCCTTTCATTTTGTAAGAGACAACACTTTGAGGAAAATGGTATATGCAAGAATATGGGAGACACTCTCACACAAAAAGTTATGGAAAATGAAGGAAGGATATTATGGAACTAAATTTGAGAAGGGATTTTATATATTAAAAAATATAGAAAATATTTACTGGTGGACTATATATAAAAGAGAAAAGGATTGATAGATAAAGTTAAACCTAGAACAATGAGAACTGATAGCCTATGTGCATTGAATAAAAATTGAGACTTTGAAGTAAAATAATAAAAAGGTGGATCAAATATATGAACTAAAGAGAAGATCATTTGGGTATTGAATTTGAAAGAATAAGAGGATCCTTATAACAACACTTCTCTTTATTTCACATTAATACATGATTTATTACATAATATTTCACTTAATACAACCCATAATATCAATAATTATAGTGTATTTGGTAATTAGTTACATTAAATTACAACTTAAAATAGGGAATACATCATCTTTATTGAAAACTTCCAAAACATGATCATAATATTCCATCGAACTTAAAACTGCATGGGATAACCTAGGGACATACATAAGAAATATGTGAGCTATAAAGCCAGGTAAGGGACCAAATATGGAATAACATGAAGAAAATAATACATTTTAGACAATAGGCATATCAAAAGGGGCTAAGAATCATAAAAATTAACAATGAGACATGATATAACATGATAACTATAAAGGCAACATGGTAAATATGGAAACAACATAAAAAATTGCATCATAAACATAGGCCATGACTAACTGAAAAGGCATAATGATTTAAAAATTAACATAAAGGAATTGGGTTTACTCCCTATCCTAGCAGGACGTTTCATGAGACTAAACATTACCCAATGCATTGGAGTGCTATATTATTTCAAGAGCACCCGTCACTTTTATTTCATTCTCATACTTAAGTGTGCCACATATATCATATAACATGAATTAATTAATCATCATATTTTATTCCACAATAAAAGAGTATGGAATAAATACATTTAATTACCTTTTCAAATAATTATAAGTTCACAATGGTTAACACCCTTGATAGGGGTATGGTATTCACTACATAATTGTTTTGGCTTAGAAAATCACGGTGAAATTTTAGAAGCATAACGACGTCACTTAAAAATTCATAAAATGGGTTGATAAGAGAGAAAGGGGTATCAAATCATTGTAAATAAAATGGGAAGTAATAGGGACATGTAAATACATATCCTAGCATTAGTAATTGTAAATATAAGGCATAAGATAAAAAGAAAATTGAATAAATAAGATAAGGTGAAGACCCCTTACCTGATTATGTGACTCCAAATACTTGGGAGGAGATTCTTGAGAGATTAGGGGAATCTTGAGACAACTCTAGAGATGGGATAGTAGAGTAAGGATTTTATACAAGGATTTTTAGTAAAGATAAGTGGGATCTTGTGTGGGTTTATATAGGAAATGAGTGGGGATTTATTTATTATTTTTCAAACTCAGGTTTGGGACTATGTAATAAAATAACCAAAACCACAAAACTTCCAATTGTTTCTGAAAACAAAATATTGGTTTTAATTATTTTATAAGGGAAAGGGATGAACTTAATAAAATAATACCCTTACTTATGTGAAAGTGAGTCATACTCTTAAAGAAATGATTTTAAAGCCTTAAAATATATTAATGGTTTTAGAGGATTCATAAAGGATTTATAAAATTAATCAAATAAAAATAAAATAAAATTATTTTAAAGTTAAACAATATATTTGTTCATGTAAACCGTTTATATTATTTATTACATTACTTTTAGGTCATTATGATGTCATAATACATATCGTATATTTATACCGTATTTAATTTTTACGTAAAAATTTGACTCTCATAAAATTATGAAAAATTCACCATTTGATAATTTTGAAATTATAATTTCAAAAATAATATTCATTTTATCTAAATAATTTTCTAAATATGTGTATTTTCACTTTTAAAATAATAATCGACATTTATTGAGAATGTCAGGTTTTTTTGACAATAACAGTTTTTGAACCCAAAAAAATAACATTTGTCTTCAAAAAAATTATGATTATTTATATTTAATATTATTTAATAATAATATTTTATTAAAATATTATTTATTTTAACAAACCATTAATTATTCAAAACAAATTCCTTAATCGAATTTAAATATTAACCAAAAATACTATTTGTGTTTTATTGTATCAAAATAAAAAAACATTTGTAAAGAAATAACAATAGGATGAAAATATATTCATTATTATATAAAAAAATAATTTACAAACTCATACTGTTAGGGTATTGATACATATCCTATCACAAACCATCCCCCGGGGCCCGTACCATGACTACCCTAAGCCTACCTCCCAAAGGCCAGAGGCTGGAAACTAGCGTTGAAGGCATTACCCTGCAAATGGGAGGAATTTTCCAAGTACTTGTACACACGCTCACTCACAACACCATCCCAAAAAGATTAAAAGTAAACACTAAGTAAATGATTCATACAGTCACTATGTAAACCACAACCAAAGGACAAAAAAAAGTAAAGTACAAGGTGGAAAATCGGGCCAATATACAAGCCCACCAAAAGAAAGAAAGAACACAAGTAAGACCCCAAGTCTCTGAAACTCGTCTGCCAAGAACCCAACATGAAGGGTATGTGGAGGGTAGCTGCTTGAAGTCATAGTATTATGCCTCGTTTGTTTGTTCTCACTTAAGACCACCAGGTCCTGGTCCTCCTTGGACTCCGTCAAAGCATCGATCATCTGCAAAAGACACGACACATGTGGGAAAAGCCTATGTAGGGGTGAGTAAAAAAAATACTCAGTAGGGGACCCTGAAACCACAAAGATCAATCACAAGAGAAAACCCACAAAGAAATGCATAGTCATCTCTACTCAAGTATATTCCATACATAAACCATGAAAATATAGATATACTCGTCTCATCCACTAAGAAACAATAGGTCCCAACCTTATCACCAGAATCAGGAATATCACTAAAGATTCGAAAGGTAACACATAAACCATAAGAACATGCTCTATGAGATTATTCATCCACGATGACAGCATTCGAGAGATACACTTCATCAGGTAGAACTCTACCATTCCTAATGGTACATCTGAGAGAATGCGATCCATTGGGAACATTATACAAGGTTCATATACGATTCCTGGCACTAGAGGTCCAATCATCACCATATTGCACCCAATTAAAGACTAAGGAAACCCAACTGAAGAGGCCTTCTCCTCACCATTGTGCTCAGTTGATGGAGAATTGATCCAGACTAACCTGTGATACCTTAGTCGCTTTTGTAGGGAGTGTCCCACACCTCAACCCATCGAGGGAGCACTTACTTCTACTTAGGTATCGATCTATTCAAGTGGAGGGGCCTGATCCTCATAGATTTGTCCTACAGTTATGGGAGATCCAACTCATATGGAGGACCCACTCCCCGTTACTGCTCGGAGATGAGGGAGTACTACTCCATAAGTGCGGACCTACACCCTAGTTCCAATAAGGGAGTACTACTCATGAATGACCCACACCCCAGTTCCAATAGGGGAGTAATAATCATGAAGGACCCATACCCTGTTACGATAGGAGAGTACTACTTCATATATCGAGGACCCACACCCTAACCTGTAGGGGAGTACTAATCAGTTACTAGAGTACATGCATCCTAGTTCTAGGGGAGTACCGACTCTCTCAGTTTATTTTCTATGGGGGACCTTCACCCTAGTATGTTAGGGGAGTACTAACCCCAGGCTAGAGGACCCACTCACTAGCACGATAGGGGAGTACCGACTCTACTGGAACAATGCATAAGGAGTACCCACACCCTGGAATGGTAGGGGAGTAACAACTCCAAAGTCAAGTAACCTGCTCCCTGGTCCCACATGGGAGTATCTACTCTTCCTTAACGAACATCTCTGAGAACCTGCACCCTAGTGCTTCAGGGGAGTAACATCCCCCAGAGGAAACTACTCAAAGGAAATAAACCCACACCCATGATTTGGGGAGTCCTATCTCTACCTAAGTAGAGGGATAAGGAGTACTCGTTCCCTGAGTCGTCAAGGGAGTAACCATCCTAGCATCTCTTCAAGAGAACTACCTTGACTCTAATAAAAGTTTGCTTTTATCAGGAGGTCCTACTTTACAAATCAATAGGTCTTCCTCCAACTTCCTCAAAAACTCACGTAGAGTATCTCAAAAGGATCGTATTGTGGTAAGGGTCGTAATGCCACAAATGACTCGTCAAACAACACTCAATTTAAAAGTAATGGGTGTTTTAGCAAAATAGGGGATGGTTGGGTCTGGGTCCCTCCAACCTAGTCGGACTGACCCGAACCAT
The DNA here is from genome assembly GCA_963277665.1 of Viscum album. Taxonomy (NCBI): domain Eukaryota; kingdom Viridiplantae; phylum Streptophyta; class Magnoliopsida; order Santalales; family Viscaceae; genus Viscum; species Viscum album. The sequence goes on from OY728163.1 coordinate 702,176,450, forward strand.
CCCATTGGGGCCGACCCAGACCGACTGGGCCCATCCCCGACCGACCGGGCCTAGTCCTACCCACTAGGCCGAGGGTTCGGCCCACTACTGACCTAGCTCGCTTGGCTAGGGCGCAGCCTGCCAGAACCATCTCGGCCTGCCTATGAGCGGGCTGGATCCTCTAGCCCAAACGTTACAAAGCCACATCCATTTTGCACCATGTAATGTTAGCTGGACCCACCTCCTGGTCAACTGGTTCGCTCATGCAGACCGAGTTTTCTAGTGTGACATGTGGATTGTTGCGGGTCCAGTTCATGCCACGGCCGGATCTGCGACTCCTCCATGTGGGAAACCACATTATGCAGCTTCCGCTGCCACCTCCATCATGGCATGCCACCCTGCCATCAGGCACGCAGCTGCCGACATGCCGTCAAAACTTCCACAGACCGCCGAACGTGCTCCGGTGGTCTGTTAATTGATCCAGAGGATGTTTATGAGCCCTCGGGTCACATTATTCATCGCATAGGTTTCAACTCACCATTGTGATCCCTTATGCTAGAAAGAATTTTATTGGAGGTATCTCCGACAACACTTCGGTCCATCCGTCATCATCATCATCGCACCTCTTTCGTTCCATATCCATTATGGATCCTAAATGTTGGATCATTGCACTAAGAATGGTTGCGTAATGACCGACTGTTCGTCAACCCATGAAGAATGCAAATAATTCCGGGTAAAAGAGGAGAAGAAATCCACATCAACCAAAGTGAGGACCGAACCTTTTCCATCATTCTTCACGACGTTGATCCACTTCTATTTGAAGGATTGAATGGAGTAAATAAAATATAATTAAAAAATGAATGGATTAATTCCCCATAGATAAACCCAATATAGATCCCTCCTGAAAGAACGAAAGATCCACAGGTCGACCTATTCAGGTCTTGATCTACATTCTTTATTTAAAACTAAAAACAGTGAAAGAATGGAATTAAATAACAACCCCTAGCTGGATAGGAAGTTCGATCGAAGGGTGTATTTGTCGTTGATGGTGATCCATCCATGGAAGTGCTTGATCTGATTTTGAAGGCGAGATATATCAAAGAGGAGGGGGAAGTGCTCAATATCGTTGGAAATCATCGTTCATCATTTATTATTCCTCAAGGTCAATCCTCCATAGATTCAGAGCATTTCTCCCACATCAATGATGCACCCCATAGTTAAAACATTAAAGGGGGGAACGCCTTTCCATTATCACTGAGTTTCAATGTCATTAAGATGATTCATTAATGAGGTTCATTAATGATATTTAGTGTCCCCTTGTCACTACACCACTGTGATGATGTGCCACTACTTAACGGTGAAGAAAATAAATAAAATAAATTTTCAGTTATTTTATTTTTCTTCTGAAAATTCCAAAAACTATATTTTCTGGTAGAACCTCACCAGTCGGTGTTATGTCTTTTCTAGGTAAATCCTAACATTATGAGTTAAATGGTGCCCTCATATTTTCGATCCGAACACCGTTTTAAAAGTCATAAAAATCTACCCACATGTTCGTTTAAATGAACTTTAAAATATTTCAAAAATTAACTTTTTCCCTTGACCCACACCTGTCGAGGTTAAGTCCTACTTAAAGAGAACATCTCATTGAGAACTCAACAGTAGTCTCAGATTTTTAATCCGAGTTACCATTTGTGAGTTATGAGTATTAGAAAAAAATAACTTTTATTTATGGTTACATCCCAAAAACCAACTTTCACAGTCGGCCTGCTTCAGTCGATGTGAGGCTCCTCCTAAAGGAAACATACCCTCATGAGCTCAATGATGATCTCATATTTTTAATCTAAGTCATCATTTGTGAGTTATAAGGATTTTAAAAATAAAATAATTTTATTTAATAATTTTATTTACTTTTATGCCATTTTCGGGTTTTCTCATTGGAATCACATACCGACTAAACTTAAGTCATGCCTAAGGTAAAACTGCCATCCTGAACACAACAGTGCCTACAAATTTCTGATTTGGGCACCCATTAGAGAGTTATTCCACTTTTTCAGGAAAAGCGCTCACGCGCACTATTTAAAAACTTAACATTTTTTGGTGGGCCATTCTGGGAACATCAGGCCTCGTAATTGGAAGTTGTCTCGTCACCTGGTCTCATAATAATAATATTTAATTTTCAAAAAAAATCATGGCATTCCGGGGTTTTACATTACTCCCCCATTTAGGGATTTATGTCCTCATAAGAAAAAATAAGGTCTAATAAAAAAAAGGGGGGTACTGAGCATGAATCTGAGCCTCCTGCTCCCACATTCTCTTCTGAAGATCCCCAGGCTGCTAATAAACATGCACTAGAGGAATAAACCATCCACAAAGGATCCTCTCCAGCCGATCCTCTATCTCCATAGAGTACTCCACAAATGTCGCCCCGACCATATCTCTATATCCCTCGTCAAGGAGATACCCATAGAAATACATATCCCCCCTATTCAAAATTTAAGGGTCTCTATCACCTATCAGCATAGGAATTCTGTTAGCTCTATGTAGTCTTCATCCATTCTCGGATGACCTGCACCTTCTTAGTGGTAGCATGTTCCATTTCTGGACCCATGGGTGTTGACTCCCCTAGGTCTATCCAACATAATGATGACCTGCATGATTTTCCATATAGTACCTCGAATGATGTCAAGATGATGACTGCATGCAATTGTCATCTCCCATGTCTTCCAGCTCCCTAAGCCTGGTGTGGACCACCTGTTGCTCTTCCAACTCCTCTACCTCACCTGCCATCTTGCGGAACTCCTTGCTCCAAGCACAGTCTCTGCCAAGGCATCTCGTCAGCCGACTCCCTCTCAATGGAACATAGGTTTGGAAAATCTCTAGAAATATGCCCCCAACCATTGAAAGCATAACACCACCTATCATGCGGCTGATATATCCCTTGGTGCTGCTCCTGCACCACAATCCCACGCGTTTGAGTTTGGGCATGGGTATGCCTCCTATGTCATGATCCCATCACCTGTCATCTACCAGGTCTTGCAGATGCCTCTGCCTCATGACCTCTACTGTGGGTAACATCCATCTATTACTCATCTAGAAAACTCTTGACCACAATGGCTCACTCCATCACCCAAACATAGGTGGGAATATTTAGCAGAACCACTGATGCCCTGATCTCTCGGCGTAAGCCCTGCTCAAACGTTCGAGCTCTGAAAAACTGGTCTCATATCATATCCAAGGAGTATTGTGACAAGTTAGTGAACCTCACCGGAAACTCCTCCACTATCATGCTTCCCTGTTGAAGTTGAAAAAGCTTATTGATATATACTGACCTCAGCATGGCTGGGTAAAGATCTTCCCTAAATATTTGTTTGAACTCCTCCCAAGTGAGTGCCATCTCATCATGCTACTATATTACCAAGCTCCACCATCATCCCACCAAACCCTGAATAAGGCTCATGGCTAGGACCACCATCTGGTCGGGAGGTTTCCTCACTAAGCAGAAAACTTGATTGACCGACTCGAGCCAGTCATCTGCTGCCTAGGGGTCTGGATCACCCCCGATATTTCAAAGGTAACTTCCACTATAAATCATATAGAACACTCAACCTATGTTCATCCTCAACCCAAACTGCCAGTAAAATGTGTTTCTCTGTGGGTGGTGGCACCACCGGTAGACCACCCAGGGGAAACTCCTTAGAACCAGTTCTCTACACCGAAGCCTCATCACGGGGCAGATCATCATCATGATCACACTGAAGAATCCTATATATCTGTCATTGTAGAGGCATCTTGAAATGGATCAGGATGAACCACAGTTAATAGAGTATATAGAGAGAGCTAACTCAAGAAGGACACAGAGAACCCAAACCATTCCTATATGATGCATGTAAGATTTATTTCCTGGAGACCAGTTTCCTAATGTACTGAGTCTAAAAAAAGGTTATCAGAGTCCCAAGGAATAGATACAACAGTAACCACACCAACACTAGAACCTTTGGCCTGAGATCCAAAATAAAAACATCTCAAAACTACTGTTATTCAACCCAAACCAAACACACGACACTATGGTACTAAGGTAGAATTGACTACCTTTGAGACTAAATTGTCATGACCTTTCCCCCGGGGCATGTGTTGTGTCTACCCCAAGCCCGCCTCTTAAAGTCCATGGATTGGAAACTAGCACTGAAGGCATTATCCTACAAATGGGAGACATTTTCCAAGTACCTGTACACACGCACACTCACAACCACAACCCACAAACTGAAAAGTAAACACTAAGTAAACAATGCAGGAAATCACTAAGTAAACCACAACTTGAGTACAATAGAAAGTAAAGTACAAGGTGGCAAAGCATCAGTCATCTTCACAAGACACGACGCATATGGGAAAAAACCCATGCAGGGGTGAGTAAAAAATTACTCATTAGGGGACCCTGAAACCACAAAGATCAATCACAAGATAAAACGCATAAATAAATACAAAGTCAACTCTTCTCAGGTATATGACCTTATATATACCATGAATAACTAGATATACTCATCTCAGCCACTAAAAAACATAAGTTCCCATCCTTATAACCAGCATCAGAATACTCATCAAAGATTCAAAAGGTAACACATAAACCAGGAGAACACGCTCCACGAGCTTATCCATCCCGGATGACACCGTTAGAGAGATACACTCCATCAGGTACAACTCTACCATTCCCAATGGTACGTTTGAAATAATGCTCTCCATTGGGAAAATTATACTAGGTTCAACTCTAGTTCCTGACACTAGAGGTCCATTTGTCACCATCTTTCACCCAATGCAAGACTAAGGAAACCCAAGTGAAGAGGCCTGCTCCTCACTATTGTGCTCAGTTGAGGGAGCACTGCTCCAGACTAACCTGTGATACCTTAGTCACTCCTGTAGAGAGTTTCCTGCACCATAGTCTGTCAAGCCTACTTAGGTATCGGTCTCTTCAAGTGGAGGGACCCACTCCTCATAGTTATGTACCATAGTCGAGGGAGCTCCAACTCCTATGGAGGACCCGCTCCCCATTATTACTCAGAGATGGGGGGTACTACTCTATAAGTGAGGACCTACACCTTGTTTCCAATAGGGTTGTAATAATCATGAAGGACCCACACCCTTGTTCCAATAGGGGAGTACTACTCATGAAGGACCTGCACCCTGTTACGATAGGGGAGTACTACTTCATATATCAAGGACCTTCTCCCTACCCTATAGGGGAGTAATGATCAGGGACTAGAGGACCTGCACCCTAGTACTAGGGGAGTACCGACTCGATCAGTTTATTTGCAATGGGGGACCTGCACCCTAGTAAGTTAGGAGAATACTGACCCTAGTATAGAGGACCAGCTCCCTAGCATGATAGGGGGGTACTGACTCTACCGAAATAGTGCATAAGGAGGACCTGCACCCTGGAACAGTAGGGGAGTAACGACTCCAAAAGTTAGAGAACCCTCTCCCTGGTCCCACAGGGGAGTATCTACTCTTCCTTCATGAAAATCTCTGAGAACCCATGCTATAGTCCTTTAAAGGAGTAACACCCCCATAGGAAACTACCCGAAGGAAACTAACCCACACCCATGACATGGGGAGTCCCATATCTACCTAAGTATATGGATAATGAGTACCCTAACCCTGAGTCGTCATAGGAGTAACCTTCATAGCAACTCTTTGAGAGAACTACCCTAACTCTGCTCAAAGTATGCTTGTATCCGGAGGGACTACTCTTCAAATAAATAGGAAGAAATCCAACTTCTTCAAAAACTCACTTAGAGTATCTCAAAAGTACCATATTGTCTCAAGGGTCCCAATGCCATAGATGTCTCATCAAACAGATGCTTCGTTTCAAAGTTATTGGTGTTTTAGAAAAATGGGGGCCGGTTGGGTCCGGGTACTGTCTGACCCGGTCAAACTGACCCGACCCAAACTAGGTTCGGATCGGCCCATTGGGCCTGGACCAACTGCTGGGCTGCATGTTCAGACCACTTGGCTGGGGCGCGGCCTTCCAGAACCAACCTGACCCGCATTTGAGCAGGCCTGTTCCTCCAGCCTGCATGCAGCAAAGCCGCGTCCATCTCTCACCACGCAACGCCTGCTACCACCACCTCCTGGTCAACCGGAACACTCACATGGACCGAGTTTTCTATCATGACCAATTTCTTGTTTCTGGTCAAGGTCAAATTGCGTATCCTCTATGCGAGGAGCCACGTTACGCAGTTCCCGCTGCCACCGCCACCGCGGAACACCACCCCGCCAGTGTCGGCGTACCAGTAGAACTTCTACGGACCACCAAATGCACTCATGTGGTTCGTTCTTCGATCTGGAGGGTGTTCCGGAGCTCTCGGGTCACGTTATTCATCTCCTGGGTTTCAAATCTCCTTTGTGATCCCTTCTTCAAAAAATCATTTGATTGGTGGTATCTCTTGCACCACCTCGATCTGTCCGTCACCGTCGTTGTTTCACATATGTCGTGTCGTATCCATTCTGGATCCTAGATGTCAGATCATTGCATGAAGAACAGTTATGAAACGACCGACTATTCGTCAACCCACAAAGAACTTGAGGAACTCCAGGTAAAAGAGGAGAAGAAATACTCATCAACCAAAGTTAGGAATAAACCTTCATCATCGTTCGTCACGACATTGATCTACTACCATTAAAAGTGTTAAACAAAGTAAATAAAATATAATTAAAACATGAATGGATTAATTCTCAAAAGATAAAACCAATAGAAATCCCTCCAGAAAGAATGGGATATCCACGATTCAACCTATTTGTGGGTTGATCCATGTTCATCATTTAAAACCAAGAACGGGGAAAGAACAGAATTAAATAACAACCCTACCTAGAGAGTAAGTTTAATCGAAGGGTGTATTTGTCAATGATGGTGATTCATCAGTAGAAGTTCTTAATCCAATGTTGAATTTGGGATCTCTTGAAGAGGAGGGAGAAGTGATAAATTTCCTTGGCGATCATCATTTTTCATTATTCATTCATCATTTTTCAATGGAGATTCTCTAGAGTTTCCGAGCATTTCTCCCATGTCAATGACACACCCAATGGTTATAAAATTAAAATAGGGAATGCCTTTCTATTACCACTGTGTTGAAACATCATTACGCAGATTCATTAATTATGTTCATTAATGAGATTCAATGTTTCCTCATCATTTCACCATAGTTCTATTGTGCCACTGCTTAATGGTGCATAAAACAAATAAAGTAACTTTTTAAGTTATTTTATTTTTCTTCTGAAAATTCTGAAAACTATCTTTTCCAATAAAACCATGTTGATCGATGTTAAGTATTTTCTTGGAAAATATTGACATTCTAAGTTCAATGGTTCCATCATATTTTCTATTCAAGTACTATTTTCAAATTTTGAAAAAACCTGCTCGCACGTTTATTTAAATGAACTTTAAAATAGTTCAAAAATTAACTTTGTCCCTCAACCTTCACTGGTTAAGGTTAAGTCCTGCTTAAGGAGAAAATATCATTAGGAACTCAATGGCGGTCTTAGATTTTTAATCTGATTTATTGTTTGTGGGTTTTGAGTAGTCTAAAATAAAATAACTTTTATTTAAATTATTTTATTTATAGTTACGTCCCAAAAACCAACTTTCATTGTCGGCCCATGCTGTCCGATATTAGGCTCCACCTAAGGTAATCATGCCCTCACAATCTCAACAGTGGTCTCATATTTTTAATCTGAGTCTCCTTTCATGAGTTATAAGGATTTGAAAAATAAAATAAAATAATTTTATTATTTTATTTACGGTTATTCTATTTTTCGGTTTTCTCACTAGAGGCTTGTGGAAACGAAACTTTAGCCTCTCATAGGGTAAACTCTCCATCCTAAACACAACAGTGCCCTAAAATTTCTGATCTGGCCACCCATTTGATATTTATCCCACTTTTTCAGGAAAACTGTTCACACACTCTATTTAAAAACTTAACATTTTTTGATGGACCATTCTGGGCACACCAGGCCACAGAATCGCATGTTGTCTTAGCACCTAGCCTCGGAATAATCCCATTTAATTTTCAAAAAAATCATGGCATTTAGGGGTATTACATATCCCTTTAATACACCAGAAAATTCCCTAAGAGTAAGCTGTGTGATGGTGAAACTTTTATGGGGTGGTTTGGCATACATGGTTTGAGTCGTGATATCAGTGAGCTTTAACTTATACTATAAATGATTTTTCTCATTCTTAAGTTGTTGGATCTCAACTCATAATTGGTCAAGGGAAAAGACCATAGATTCTATCCCCCTTAGAAGCTCTAATAAATGGGATTCATATGGTATAATCCTACTGGTTGGGGCCATCACTTCTTTTTTGTGTCAATTGGATTTGTTAAAACCCTATATTCATGATAATCATATGTAAACTATTCAAAAACTATATTATCAACAGTAATGATGTTTAATGATATTTTAATTTTTATAGGATATAATAAAACTAAATAATTTTATGTGTTTTCTATAACCATAATACATAATAAGACATTTAAATTTAAATCATAAGGAGAATATTATTTATAAATGTTTGGGTTGTTACAATATTCCCCCCTTCAGAAATTTTTCCCTATAAATTTTCATTTCCCACACTAAAAAATATGAGGTTAAATCTATTTCATCACCTCCATTGATTCCCACATCTATTCTTCAAACTTGTGGTTTCTCCACAACACTTTGAAAATTTACATTGTTTTATTTCTTAGAACTTTGTTTTTATGATATAAGATTTTCACCGGATACTCTTCACAGGAAAGATAATTCTCTAATAGTACCACCTCTAGATTGAGTACATGTGAGGAGTCTAGTATGTACTTCCTTAAGAGAGATGCCTGAAATACATCATGTATTTGAGATAGGTTAGGTGGTAGTGTTAGTTAGTAGGCTACCACTCTGATGTGATCAAGGATCTCAAAGGGGATGATGTGTCTTAGACTAACATTTTAATTCTTCCCAAATCTCATTACTTTCTTCCATGAAGATATGCAGAGGAATACTATGTCTCTAACATCAAACTCTAGGTCTTGTCGACAATTGTCAGTATAGATCTTCTGTCAACTCTGAGAAGCCTTGATGTGCTTCTAAATTCTCATAACCTTTTCTACCATTTCTTTGACCATTTCATGACCTTGTAGTTTTTGTTCCCCAACTTCATCTCAACATGCAAGTGTACTGCACCTCTTCCTGTAAAGGGATTCATAGGGATCTATTTGGATGCTAGAGTGAAAACCATTATTATATGAGAACTCAACTAGAGAAAGATACTGACCCCATCATCCTTTTAAGTCAATTGATTATGATCTAAACATTTACTCAAGTGTTTGGATAGCCCTCTCATAATTTCCATTAGTTTGAGGCTGATAAGTCATGCTGAAGTTCAACTCAATATTTAGAGTGTGTTAGAGACTCTTCCAAAAATTGGAGGCAAATATTGGGTCTCAATTGGATAGAATTGATAGTGGTATTCCATGAATCCTCACCACTTATCTAATGTATATTCTTGCAAATTGATCGAGTGAGAATTCATCTTGAATTGAAATTAATTGATCAGTCTTCATAAGATGATCCACCAAAACCCATATAGCATCATTTACTCTTGATGTCTTTAGAAAACCAGTGACAAAGTCCATGGTGATGTTTTCCCATTTCCATATAGGTATGGGTAATGGTTGCATCATACCCTTAGATTTTTTCATTCCACCTTCACTTGTTGACCTAAAATACATCTTGATGTATATTCTGCAATCTTCTTCTTCATATTGTCCCACCAATAGTGATATCGGAGATCTCGATACATATTTATGCTTCCAGGATGGATAGAGAAGGTTGAGCTATGTGCATCATCTAACTACTCCTTCTTTAACTCGGTATTTGATGGTACACATAGTCTAAACCCAAATCTCACAACTCCTTCTTCATTAACATTTAATTCCAAGTATTTTCCTTTTATTATAGTTTCCACCTTCTTCTAAATTTTCAAAACTTATCTTTGAGTATCATTTATCCTATCCAGGAGAGATAGTTGAAAAATCATTTATGAAATTATTGATGATGTTCCTTACTTATTATTCCCATTTATATTCTTTTCAAATATAATAAGATCAATCCCCTCTAAATTTTCATTAATGATAGAATTGATGGATCCTTTTTTACTTAGAGCAACTGCCACTTTATTCACTTTCCCAGGATAGTAGTGAATTGATAGGTCATAGTTCTTGATTAGATCTAACCATATTTTTTGTAACATATTTAGTTATTTCTATGTGAATATATAATTGAGTATTTTTTGATCCATATATACTTCACACCTCTCCCCAAATAGATAATGCCACCATATTTTAAAAGAAAATACCACTGCATCCAACTCCAAATCATGCATTGGGTAGTTCTTTTTGTGAAATTTCAACTATCTTGATGAATAGGATATGAATTTTTCATTCTACATTAACACACTACCCAAACCCTTCTTCGAAGCATCACTGAATACTACATAATGGTCTCCACTTATGGGTGGTGTGAACACAAAGGTAGTGATACAACTCCTTAAAGCTCTCTTTACATTCATCATTCTAAGAAAACATGACTCCCTTCTAAGTTAGTTTGGTTATAGGGTTTGAAAATCATGATAAATTTCTCAAAAATAGACGATAATACCCAGATAATCCAAGGAAACTATAGATATCTGTCATAGATGTTGGCCTCAACCATCTTTCAATAGATTCTATCTTTGAAGGGTCCACAAATATCTCATTTCTTGTAATGATGTTCCCTATGAATGAGACTTCCTTCAACCAAAACTCACATTTGATATATTTGGAATAAATATTCTCTTTTTGTAAGGTCTTTAACATAGTGCTTAGATGCTCCACATGCTCCTCCTTGGTTTTGGAGAATATTAGAATATCATCTATAAAGACTAACAAAAAAATTTCAAGGTAATCTTTAAATACTCTATTCATCAAGTCCGTGAAGATTGATAGAGAATTAGTGATTCCAAATAAAATTAATATGAACTCATAGTACCTATATCTTGTATGAAAGGAATTCTTGGGGATTTCCTCCTCCTTCACCCTAACTTGGTAATACCATCACATAATATCTACCTTGAAGAAGTGTTGTGCTCCACTTAACTGATCAAAAAAGTCATCAATCCATGGTAAATGATACTCTTTCTTTATCCTGATTTTATTGAGCTCACGATAATCAATGAAAAATTCACATTGACCCATCCTTCTTCTTGATGAAGAGGACTGGTGCACCCCATGATAAAAACTTGTACATATGAACCCTTTATCCAGATTCTCTTGTAGTTATTTCTTTAGCTTCTAAAGCTCTACAATATCCATTCTATATGGTGTCTTGGATAATGGAAATGCCCCGAGTATAAGCTCAATTGAAAATAAAACCTCTCATCTAGGATAAAGACCAGATAATTCCACAAGAAACACATCAATGCATTCCCTCACAATGGGAATGTATTAAAAGATTATTCTTTCCTTAGACTCAATCATTATAGCTAGATATACTGTCTTGTAAGTAAATAATATTCATACTTGAGATGTTGGTTCTAAAAAATATTCTCTATTCTCCTTTCACTTGTACATAATTGGTGGATGATTCATGATATGAAGATAGATTTCCTTATCACTATAATTTATGTTGTCTCTATATAGGGAAATCGAATCCTTAACTAGAATTGCATCAAATTCCACCAAATGGAGTTTGAAAAGGTTTTATGGGAAGTTAAACCCACAAATATTTATATGGGAGGATTTATATAGTTGGGATGAAATAATTTCCCCATTTAGCATTTTCATCAACATCTCTACTTCCATGATTTGTGGTGGTGTTTGAATAGTTCTAATAAACATTCATGATATAAAGGAATGCGTAAAACTAGAATAAAAAATTATGTTCATTATTCTTGAATGAATACCTAGTGTACCTATCACCACTTAATTGTTGGGATCCACTTAGTATTTGTGATGGAAAAATATCACCCTTATTGCCTTGGAGGTTGTGGGTTGTCTCCAAAAATCCTTTGCTTGGTTCATTATATTTTAATGTGCCATGGTTCCTTACAGTTTAAGAAATAAATAATACATTGAGGTTTGAATAGATCATTACTTTCCTCCATTGTGTTGGTGGGTTTCACCTATGAGCAATCGTTAGTTAGGAAATTTCCAGGGTTTTTCTTTTCGTACCTTTGACAAGTGTGATGTTGAAATTTCTTGGCACCTTTAGATTTATCCACCAGACCACCAGGATTAAACTCCATTTTAAACTTATTATCCCAGTATTACCATTTAGATTCTTTAGTATCCATTTAGACTTTGAGGTAATATAAAACAATCTCCTCATAGTTATCAAATTCACAGATCACCAATTCTTTTCACAAACTAGGTTTTATCCCACCAAAGAAGTGATCAACCTTGAATTTAGGGATATCAATAATTTCAGAGGTGTATCATGAAAGTCTTGTAAAGTTCTCCTTGTATGCACCGATATATTCATCATCTTTTTGCTTAAATGGAAAAGAAGTCCATTTCTATTTTAAGTCAGAGAGTGTGAGGAAAATATTTATCAAAAAAATATTTTGAAATTCATTTCACCCTATCACTTAAATATCTTCTTCATGATTCTTATTCTTGATCAATATAGACCACTGATCAGCTTCTCCCTCTATATGATAAAAAAATAGTAGAACCTTATTTTGTTCAGAACATTTAAGGATAGAGAATATCGTCTCAATAGAGTTGATCTATTGTTCCACGATTAAGGGGTCAGATGATCCATTGAAAGTTGGATGAATTTTTCATATAAGGGACTCAATCAAAAATTGTTCTCTCTTAGGTGGATTTGGATTATTCTTCTGATCCATAATTCCATTTAAAACCTGATTCAGTTGAGAAATTATCATCAAAATTTTTTTGATTCATGTTCCCATTGGGTTGGACATCTCATTGGGGAATTCATTACATTTCTCATTGCATTGATTGTTTAACCGATTCCTTCTATTTTCGGCCATTGTCTATAATGAAGGGAAAATTAACTATTAAACACATAGAATGAAATCCAATGAAATTAAATATATAAATTTTAAATTACATGTATTTCCTTAACATATGAATTTTTAGGCTTAAATCTATGTTATCCATGATCTATTTCATAAAATATAATCTTATGGGTGTTTTTTTGTTCCCATGATAATGGTTTTTAATGATATTATGAATTTAACAAAGTGTATCCTCCATTATTGTCAAACTAGGTGTGAACTAAGTCCCATTGTCATGCTTCAGTTCTTGGTCGAGTCTAGGTCAACGTAGTGTTTTTAGGTTTTACCCTATGTACATCTATGCCAGAGCCACATCCACTTATAGTATCTAGACAAGGATGTACTTTATTGATAAAACATTTACTCTATACTTATCAAAGTTTAGGGATGTTTTATTATAATTATTCTTATCCCTAATGCTTTCTCTAGAGTTTTCTAATCCTAATCCCAAAAATAACCAAACCTTTCCTTTGATACCAACTATAACAGTCCTTCTCTTTATTTCACATTAATACAAGATTTATGACATAATATTAAACTTAATAAAACCCATAAGATCAATAATTATAGTTTATTTGTGAATTAGGTACATTAAATTACAAATTAAAAGGGGGAACACATCATCTTTATTGAAAACTTCCTTAACATTATCATAATATTCCATCGAACTTAAAATTGCATGGGATAACCTGGGGACATACATAAGAAAGTGGTGATAGACCGGTAAGGTAATAAATATGGAATAACATGAAGATAATAATACATTTTAGGTAATAGTAATATCAAAAGGGATCAATAATCATAAGCATTAACAATGCAACAAAATATATAATGATAATCATAAAGGTAACATGGGAAATGTGGCAACAACTTAAAACATTGCATAATAAACATAGGTCAAGGATAACATCCAAGAAATAATGGGGTAAAAAGTATCATAAAATAATAATTTTCACTTATTTTCCCAACATTACATCTCATGAGACTAAACATTACCCAATTAATTGTAGCACTATATAATTTCAGGCGCACCTGTCACTTTTATTTCATTCTCGTGTTTAAGTGAGCCTCATAGATCATACAACATTGATTCATTCATCATCATATTTTCTTCCATGGTGAAGGATTTTGTAATAAATATATGTATTTCCTAAGTCAAATAAGTATAAGTGCGTAAATGTGAACACCCTTAACAGTAAATGTGTATGGTATTCACTACACAATTGTTTTGACATGCAAAATCATGGTGAAATTTTGGCAACATAATGACATCATTTAAAAATTCATAAAATGAGTTGATGAGAGAAAAATAGGACTCTCATAATTTTTAAATAAAATGGGTAGTAATAGGTACATAAAAATACATATCCTAACATTAGGAATTGGAAATAAAAGATATAATATAAAAAGAAACTTGAATAAAGAAGAGAAGGTGAGGATCCCTTACTTGAGTGTGTGACTCCAAATTCTTGGGAGTATCTTCTTGAGATCTTGGGGGAATCTTGGTAAGACTATAAAGATGGTATGGAAGATTAGGGACATTGTAATGTATTTTTAGTGAAGATAAGTGTGATATTGAGTGGGTTTATATATAGGAAATGAGTGGATATTTCTTTATTATTTCTCAAACATAGTTTTTGGTCTCTATCTAATAAAATAACCAAAAACAAAAACTTTACCATGGTTTTCCCATGTTTTCTAGAAAATGTGAGTGGTTTTGATTATTCGATAAATTAAATGACCTAAATTAATAAAATAATACCCTTTCTTATGTGTAAGTGAGTCATACTCTTAAAGAAATTATTTTAAAACCTTAAAATATATTAATAGTTTTGGAGGATTCAAAAAGGCATTATAAAATTAATCAAATAAACATAAAATAATATTATTTTAAAGGTAAAACATATATTTATTCATGGATACCTTTTTTATTATTTATTACATCATTTATTTGTCATCATGATGTCATAATACACACCGTATATTTATATCATATTTATTTTTTGCCCGAAAATTCAACTATATTAGAAAATTATGAAAAAATCACCATTGGATAATTTTAATGTTATGATTCAAAAAATATTTTTCATTTTATCTAAATAATTTTCTAAATATCTGTATTTTCACTTTTAAAATAATAATCGACACTTATTGGGAAATGTTGGGTTTTTTTACAATAACAGTTTTTGAACCCTTATAAAAATTACATTTGACTTCATAAAAATCATACGATAACTTATATTTGATAAATATTATTTAATGATAATAATTTTTAAAAAAATTATTTATTAAAAAATCCATTAATTGATCAAAATAAATTCCTTAATTAAATTTGAATATTAACCAAAAATACTATTTTGGTTTTATTGTATCAAAATAAAAATAATTTATAAATTAATAATAATAGGATGAAAACATATTCATTATTATATAAAAAAATAATGTACATACTCATAATTTGAGGGTCTTAATACATATCCCTTTAATAATCCAATAAACTCCCTAATAGTAAGGTGTGTGACGATGAGATTTTTATGGGGTGGTTCGACATACATGGTTTGGGTCGTGATCTAAATGAGATTGTACTTATCCTGTAAATGGTTTCAATCATGCTTAAGTTGTTGGATATCAGCTTAGGCTTGGTCAAGGGTAAATCCTAGAGATTTTATCTCCCTCAAAAGCTCTAATAAATGGGCTTTATAAGGTATGATCCTACTGGTTGAGGCCATCACTTCCTTTGTCTATGTCAGTTGGATTTGTTAAAAACCTATATTTATACTAATCATATGATCACTGTTCAGTGGTTATATCATCAATGATAATGATGGTTAATGGTCTTTTAAATTTGATAGGATATAATAAAACCAAATAAGTGCATGTGTTTTCTATAACCATAAAATATAATAAGACATTTAATTTAAATCATAAGGGTAATTTTATTTATAAAATTTTGGGTTGTTATAATAATATAATACTAATTATTTTATAATCTTTAGAAGATGAATAAAAAATAAGATGAGGACAATTTGATATTTCTATACATGATTATGTTCTATGCCTCAAGCCTTTTAGAGAGTGAGGAGTTGTTGGACTAGTAATGATGACAAGAGTTTGAAGTTGAGTTGGGGAAGCCAGGTTAATAGGTTTTGTGAAGATCGATAAAGCTAATCTAGAAATAGATACTCGGTAGTATACTACTATTCCTAGAGACACAAATGTAGTAAAATAATTTATAGATGGGTAAGAAAATATCTTCTGTGGATGCAGTGACATCCTTAGGCTAACCAGAGATCTACATCATAAAGAGGTGAAATAAATCATCTATATACACACAGTGGGAATTTGTGGAACTACTGTGACTTTTGGTATACAAGGAAAGCATGATGAAATGTTGTGACTCTGGTGAGATACTAGTTATGAGAAGTCGAGTGAGGTGCTGGAAATTGTATACATAATGAGACTTTGTATATGTGTGAAATTCACCTCACCCATTGTAATATGAGATTTATTATAGTGGATAATCCATTATTGGGGTGAATAAACAATAAATAAAAGGAGTTGGTTTCTTGTGAAGGGGTCGAACCTTGTAAAAATACCATGTTTCATCCTTTATCCTATTTACATGCATTGAATTTTTTGTTTCTTGTTGGGTAATAGTTAAAATATATTAATTCATACCCTAATAGGTATTAGTGGTTCATAACCAAAGGGGTTTAATGTTTTAAAGAAGATTTAAATCTTGGTAATAATTATAAAACATGTGATTCACCCCCATCTTGGGTATTTGCACTGATCCTAAGGGGAATCCATAGTACTTATACAATTATGTTAATAAATTATAACTTACCACTATGGTTATACAAAAACAAAAAAATTATTATGTTATCTCTACTTATATTAGGACCAAAACAATCTATTAATAATATTGGTGTTTATTTGGATCCATTATTCAAATATCTAAATTTAATATAAGATTAAGGTGTTATGTTTTATGATTCTCATAAAAATAAATATTTCATGTTGCAATCCATATTGTTTGGGATGATAAATTACTTTTATACTTATGAAAATTTGTTAGGATATAGAGTTAAAGTAATGTTATGGTATCCCATTTATAAAGAAGGCACACACTCAATTTAGTGGAAACATTCCTTAAAGATAATGTTTCTAGGATATCAATTTTTTTACCTCAAAAAATGAATATCATTCCTAGACAAAATCATTAAATGAGAATTTATAAGAAGGTATAACACCTTCTCCATTAATAGGCGATGAATGGTTTGAGAAAGTAAAAGATATTTTCACCATTTTTGGTAAACCATTTTTTAATATCCTTATGAAAATAAGTTGGAAAAAGGGATCATTTTTTTAATTACCGTATTTTATTTTTTTATACATCAGGCGTGTTCTTGATTTTATGCATATAGGGAAAAATGTATGTGATGAAATAATTATTATGTTACTAAATGAACCCAGTAAAATAAAAATTAATTAATTCTAGGTTCTGAATGATTGATATAGGGATATGGGAAGAGTTGGCACCAGTAAATGGTGAAAGGAAGACTTTTCTTCCACTAGTGGCTTACACTCTTTCTAGGAAATAGAGATTTTAGTTTTGAAACTTATTTAATGGGGTAAAGGTTCCATGGGGTATTCATTAAATATAAATAATATCATAATAATGATTAATCTAAAGTTAAATGGATTAAAATCACATGAATTTCATGTTTTGATGCAAGATTTAATACATACGGATTTTCATTCTATTCTACCTAAAAAATTATGACACAAATTAATTTGGATTTCCTTCTTTTTCAAAGATATATGAATTTATTTTATAGACAAAATGAAGTTTATAACTATGGAAAAGGAAATTTTTGTCATATTATATGAATTAGATATGTTTTTTCTGCGATCATTCTTTAATATAATGGTTGACTTGATGGTTCACATGGTAAGAAATATATGACTATGTGGTTTTATATATTACAGATGGATATACCACCATTGAGTGGTATATAAATATTTTAAAAGGTTATGTTAGTAATAAAATTCATCGAGAAGGTTGTATTGTATATTGATATATTATTAAGGAAACCATTGAATTTTGTACCTACCACCTATCTGATATAGACAATATTAGTCTTCCAAAATCTTGTAATTGTGGGATCTATGTGGGTGAATAAATTTTTAGAAGAGTTGTCCTCACAATTACCATTATAGAGTAGGATAAGGTGCACCTTTACACTTTACATAATAATATAGAGGTTGTGTCATATGTCAAAAATCACAAATTAGGTCTTAGGCACTTGAATCCATTAAAGAACGAAAGATGCATATTAAATACAGATAATTAATCGATTATATGATAATTTTGAGACTATATTTTTAAGGAGTTATCTAAAAATACAAATTCAATTTCAGAATAACATCGATGGATAGGAAAAGGACCAAGCGTACATGAATTATCTTAAAATAGTTTTTTAATTAATAGTTATATGTTCTATAAAAATTAACAATATGAACATAGTATGATTAAAAATAGTGGAGTTATCAAGTGGTTGAAGTGATGCATGTATCAGGTGCCAAGGATAAAAATCTATTTTACTTGAATTTTTCATACTTTGGTATCATCGAAAAATTATGGGGGGTCAGATTATACAACATTTAAAGTGCTTATTTTTCGATGAAATGGGTATATAACAAGAGTGTAGTTAAAATCAATGAATTGGGATTCATTAAATTGAATTTCATTAAGGAAGGGTACAACGATAAACTATTCATAATGGAATCATAATAAGTACAAGTATTTTATGTCCTAGTTCTTATAAAAAATAGTCAATTATTTTATTGTCAACTAAAACATTTATAGGGTCAAATTAAAATTACATTGAGGATGACCCTTTAACTGGGATGTTACAAACATTTCATTGTGATACCAATATATACAATGTGTTATATGTTAGAGGGGACAATAAGGAGGGGATTTTGATACACGATAGAGTGGAAAATCCCTTCAACATTTAAATAAAATAACAAGTGTTCAATGAAAAAGTAAAATGAATTTTATTAGTTTATTTTATATAAAATGTATTTAATAATAATTTTATGTGTTCACTATTATATTTATGTAATCTAAATTAAACATCTAACTACTTATATGAATAATGGATTATCCCCCTACAGATGATACCAACGTTGAGGAATAACATATTGGGGATATTGAAATTGAGGAAATGTTAGAAATTGAACAAGATATGGTTAAAAAATGATAGGAATGGTGTAGTAAAATAGACGTAGTAAAAATTATTAAGGTGAGAAGTAAAAGTATAAAATTCAAGGTTGGGTGAAATTAATGCAGCTAACCTGTTAACCCTAAAAATTCAATTTTCATTAGTTATATTGGAGTTAATACTCAAATGTACACACCAATTGATATAGATACATGGAAAAAAATTCCCGCAATGAAGGCAGCAATTTGAAAAGACATTAGGGTAATATTATGATATAATATCTCTATTTTATAGGAAAATAAAATAAAAAAACATTTATTTATTCATTAATATCACTTGATAAGTAAATTTATATTAGATTATTGTTGGATGAAATTAATATTCAAACACTTCTTACAAAACCTCGTCCTAGGGATGTTGAGGGAAAAGTAAATGCCCACCTACTAAATATTTATGTACACATCATAAACCAAGAAAACTAGGATGTTTTAATTGGCCATCGAGAGAAGAAAGTATTCAAGGTACATTATAATTGGGAATATTTTATTTAAAATTATGTTTATCGGTCACTTTGATTCAAAATTATTAATTTATGAAATAAAAAGTGAATGTAGAAAATAAGTAGTTTTCTTCAAAACTAAACTACCCCTATCTTAAATCTAGGATGAGGTATTCTTCACTTGAAAAAATGGTATGGAAATAGGTTCATGTAAATAGAAAGAAACAAATAGTAGATTAAAAATACACAAAAAATATGATAATCATGTGTAAGTATAACATAATAATATTATTATTAAATCAAATCAAAGACCTATTCAACTAGGTAGAGGGAGACCCATTACATAACCCAAAGGCCCAGTGGGCATTTAGCCCATTACATGGCCTGTAGGCCGATTTTTTTGGCCCAAGGCCCATTATGTGAATGGTACTACTACAGTACCCACTCTGCTACAGTACTGCATAGTACCTGCCATTGCTACAGTATCGTGCTGCTGCTACAGAGACTTACCACCGCTATAGTGCCCGCCATTTCTACTGTGCCACCGCTGCAACAGTATGCTATAGTATTGCTACAGTCCCTATGCCCAATGGGTTTTGAACCCCCATTTTTTCATGTAGAATCAAGGGGTGCTTACCACTAAGACAAACCCCAAATAAAAGTATAACATAATATAAATTTGTATAATTTTAAAAAACATTACATAATATTGACTACTTATTTTTTCATATTTTTTTATCTGATTTAGAAACAATAATATTCATCTTCTATACCTAATGGGAAATTAATTTCAGAGGAATTGAAGCATCCAAATTAGTATGGAAACATTAAAGGTGAAAGTTTTGGAGCATCAACCCAAAAGTGATTTAGAAAGTAGATATATAATTGATACCGATGTGAGAATGAAAAACATGCAGGAAAAAATATATGCTCTAAATAGAAAAATTAGTTGGTAGTTTGATTTTATAGACTGGTTTCTTCAAAGTGACCACTGAGACGAAATAACATAGTAATAAGAACAACATGAAGAGCCACACCACCCCAGCTTTGAGGCTATCTATTCCCCTCATAGGCCTACCATACCTAAGGTATTCGAGTTTATTATAACTATTTCTATTAAATATGAATTAAACCACTACTGATACTTTTCTTATACTAAAATTTATCATGGTGAAATTTATTGTGATTTATATCTATTAGTACCCACTCATCACTTTATTGTGGTTGGTGTCATGTACAATATACAAGGAGATATTATACACTATAAAAAACTTCCAAAAAAACTTTAGAGTAGGGATTCATGTATCTCATGAGCCAAAAATCAATCTACCTATTCCCCTTGATGATATTGATGTTCACATGGTCAAAATTTCTACTGGAACTTTCATAGAATGGTTTAATCTTATAAATATACATGATGATAATGAGGAATGACTTTATACTATTTCAAAGGCCACATTCATATCCTAGTTTTGAAAACCACAATACACTTTATATAAATCTGATTTAAATTTATGTTTTGGTTTTAGTTGTTTCTAGTGTACCATATGAAAATTAGATAACCTTAAAACCAGAGAATCAGGCCAAATATGGAAAGCATAAACATCAGGTAATCTGAGTTTTTATACCAAATTACTTTTATTGTGTGTTCAAGCATTATTGCAGTGCATATTGATGTTATTGGAAGATACTTCTTGATGCAGAGTCCGTCTAAATATGAAGTTTTATGCTTCTGATTCCATTATAACATAACCTATGGTTTTTGAAATCTAACCATCGAAAGTGTGTCTACATAAATCCACTACTTTGGGGAATAAAATTAATAAATAACTGTACATTATGAGAAGCTCTAAAATCTTATAATTGATATAATTTTACAATGGTTTATTACTTTTAGTGATTTCAAATTTTTTCTTTTTTAGAGTTTTTTACTAGGATATTTATTTGGAGAGGATTTTATTATAAATATTTTACTATAAATATTTTATTATTTATCTATTGAAATCATTGTGTTTTCAACCATTATGTCAAGGAGGTTCCGATGTGTGGAATTAAGTTGCTTCCAACCATTGTATTGAAAAATTATAGTGAGGAAGATAGAGTTCCTAATGATCAAGTTGATCATAGGTTTCTATGTGTGGAAGGAAAAGTACCTTGTGACATGTCTATAGTTGAAGGATTCCATGGATTATAAGATATATTACATTTCAATAGTCTTATAGTTTAGGTACTTATAATTAGTAAGTAGGATACCTTAGATCCTATTTATTTATCATCCATACACTTTTGATTAAAGGTGTGACTTTGATAGTATCTTTTATAGAAGCACTTGGATTCTAATCTAGTGTAATATGTTTTTTTTAATTTAATTATTCTTATTGTTTGTTATATTTCCACTATGAATATATAAATTTTTTGAGAGTTTTAATTTTTTTTATTTTACTTTTATTTATGGGTTAATTGAAAATTCATAATCTCGATCAAATTTCACTGATCCTTAATTCATTAGAATTTGTATCTCATTTTCTTACACTAACTGCTTTATAGATAAAAGTTTATTATGATGGTAGGTTTTTATATTGGATCTATTAACAATATCAATCTTTATAGACTTTCCATTTTTTTTATGGGAGTGATTATGAATATTTTATTTACCATATGGATACTTTTTTATTAATACCAGTTTAGGTAATTTTATAATATTGTATAGAAGCTATAAAATTCTAGGGAAAAAAGTTTTTACTTAAAACCATTATAAAAGAGAATAATTTTAATTTAATTTCCATGTGAATAATACCTTGTGATGATAAATTCAATGAAATATCTATAGTTAAGTTTTATTGTCAAAATATATGTGGAATATGGATGAAACTGGAAGTTACACACTTCAGAACTTCAAAAGTATTGGTGATTAAATATGCTATGCTTAGAGATGATTATCAGAGTTTTCACTATTTTCCAAGATAATTTTTTACTGAGATGCATTCGAGGTTTATGAACATAGTTAAATATTTAAAATCTATTGGAGAAAGAAATTATCAGGTGAATAAATTATTGAGAAAGTTATCAACATTCTGCTAAAAGAATGGGGATCAAAGATAAAAACTATAGACAATACAACACATATCACTAAGATAAGTATTGATGATATTATTGAAACTTTAATGAAATATGAAATTATGTTGAAATTAGATGCTGAAAAATAAATAAATAAGAATAGAATATCACTCTCTTTATCTTCTAGATCTTTAATTTCAAGAAGAAATAATATATTTATAAGAAGTACTAAAATATTCTTGGATGATAGAAGTCCAAAAATTATTTAAGATGAGTTTACTCATATGGAAAGGAATATTTTTAAAAGTTCAAATTTTCAAATAGATTAAAATTAAAATATAAATAAAAGGAATATAAATTCCAATAGAAAAAATATTCCTTAGGAGTTATTTGTTTTCAATATAAGAAGTTAGGTCACATAAGTCCTAATTGTATGTAGCTTAAAATAAGGGAAAGAAAGTATTTTAAGAAGTATTCTAATAATAGATTAATAGAGAGATTGAAATATTATGACACTTAGAGTGCTAGAATTGGATACATTTATTTTGAGGGTTGATCATATGATAGTGATACTAGAAAGAATAGTCAGAAAATTATAGAGTTTTATGCTGAAATACCCAAAGAAAAAAATGTTTAATTGCTAGAAGTGAATAAGGTTTGTCTTATTGAACTTTAAAACTTGATTATATATTTTCATCAGAATATGAACAATATTTATCTGATTATGAGGGAAGTGAAAGAGGATTTTAAAAAAATTGAAATCCCCATAAAAATAATTGGAGGAATTTATTATTGAAGTTGAGGAATCCTATTATAAGTTATACACAACTTATAGAGGACTCAAGGAAGAATTAGATGAGAATAAAACCTAAATAAGTAAATATAAGAATAAAATTTCAAAGGATATAAGTGAAGTTAGTAAAATTTCTTCTAAGTTTAAAGAGAATAATTATTCTATTAAAATATTGGAAGGTTGTCTAGTAAAGTTCAAAAATGAGAATACTAATATTTCTTTAGATATGGATAAGTAAAAATACAAGACCTATAAATTGACCTTTAAAAATAAAGGTAATAATATTATTGGTTCATTAAAAGATAGTATAAATTCAAACACTATATCAATTTTTTACAAGAATAAAAAAAGGAAAGAGTGTGTTTTTTTATAAGATAAGAATGAAACTGTTAAGTTGAAGTATAAGATTAAAATTTATAAAGATTTGTTAAAAAAATTTACTACTAGAGTAATATCTTTTGAGTAGATGTATATTCAAATAAGGGGTAATAGGATTAATTCTAGACATAGAAGTAAAACCATTAGAATATTGTCTTATCAGTAAAATTTCTTTTTCAAAAAAAACACCTCTTTGCTTTACATGTCAACAAGGAGGAAATAAGAATAAAAATTATTCTTTGAATATAATTTAATCATTTAGAATAAATCATGCATTTATTTCTATATAAATTGTATCTTTAAATCATGAAAAAATACAAAAAAATAGGTGGTAAAATCCCTATTCGAAAATACATTAGAACCTAAGAAGGTCTATTTTCCAAAAACTTAATTTTTAAGAGATAAATTCAATGTGTACCAAAAACTAAATTTCTATATCTGGTAACTCGTAACATTTTATTTTCTACTTTTATAAATTTTTAATTTATGCTTTAATTTTTAAAATTTTTCTTTATATATTTTCTTAATTTACTTTTATTTAGGGGGAGTTTTGGTTTCTATTTTTTGATAAATTTTCAAGCAGAAAACTTTTAAATTTTAGAACTTTTTTAAGTTTTTAAAGATATAATTTATTAAGAACTACCTTTTATGGAAGAATATAAATATGATTCATCGTAATATAACTCCCAAAAAATTATATATATTTATTTTTAATCTTACTGGATAAATAAAACATTTTATCTTCTTCATGTAAAATCCACTTACTTTATCATTTTTTAATTTCATCATAATTTAATTAATACAATTTAGAAAATTGAAAATTTTAATTCTTTTAAGAGTTATTAAGGCATATATTTTTAGTGGTATTTGTTTTGGACTATCCCATCAAGGAAGATATGATGTCGCCAGAGGAACCTATATAAAGGGATAATAAACTCGACGTTCATTAGATGCATTTGTTATTAATTTTTTTCTAGAGAATTTCCTAATTTTTTTTATTTTATTTTTTAGTTATTAATTGTGTAATGGAATCATATGGAGATATTTCAACCATGGAGATTATTTTTGAATCGTCCATTGATTGAGATTTTTTTTAAGTATGAATTTTTGTTGAAGGGGGTTATCAAGTTTGAAGGATGTGAATCTGTTTCCCTACCAAAGAATGAATATGAGTTATTCTATCCTCATATCATACCTAGTTAAATGGAAAATCTTGGTTGTTGAAGTAGGATGTGATAAAAGAGTTTCTTTAACTCTGTTTGATAATTAGTTAATTTTTTCTTTAGAAAGGTTTATAGAGTTTCTAGAACTACCATTGGAATGAGAATCAATTTTCATGTCTCATAAATTACTGAAAGTATCTAGTACTTTGATCATAAGTAAATCAAAAAAAATTATTTTTTAAGAAGGAAAATGTATACAAGATAAACCACTTATAATCAAAAGTAAGGATTTTATTTTAGTGAGTTAAATATTTTTTTCTATCGAGAAAGGGAGATAAAAATATAGTAAAAATCCAAAATTTATATCTTTTGAATTTTCTATTGAACATGAAAAGTCTCAATATTTTGAAATTCATGTGGAAATACATTTAATCCATTTTTATAGTAATGGTGAATTTTTTTTATATTCATGGATGATGAATATATTTCTTATAAATCTTTTATAATTTGAAAGAATAAATAATGAAGCACATGCTGAAAGGGTTAAAGAAAAATCAATCAATGTAGAGACCATCTGTAGGATGATATTGGTTTATAACTAGAATAAAAATATGTTTATTGAGAAGTCTTTGAATGTAGTTTCAATATAAGTTCCACAATATGTTAAGAATAAGGTTGATAAGAAGAGAAAAACATAAAAATTTTCATCCATTTCTAAGTCACCATCTCAAATGAATAAATACAGAGAAGCTAAATTTCAATAGAAAGAACCTAAGAAACAAATAGTTTTTTTAAGAAGAATTTCAAAAATTGGTGGATATGTATTCTGGATCTTGTGAAGAGAAATCCAAATATATTAAAAGAATAAATATGAAATAGATCCTAAAAACCCTTATTTTAGATTATATAAATTACAGGCTAGAGATTTAAGGTAATATATTCAATTAAATTTAATTGAATATAAGGAGAAAAGATATTCTTTAAAGTTAAATAAGTATCAGTTTTCTAGATCTATTCTACCTTCTATTACTATCAACGAATAAACAATTCAAAATTAATATTTTAAGAAAAAAATTATTTTAATATAATGGAAAAGGAAACAGTGGTGGGAGAACTCAAAAAATATTCATCTCATTCATCTCTATGATATGAAGAATATGAATTTTCTAATATAGCTAATAATTTTAATCCATCAAAGTATGTTCATATTGAAAACCCATTAAGATAATCTCCTAATGTAGTTACCATTAAAGAAGTGAAAAAAATGAAAGTTTCTATTTAAATAAAATAGGATAAAGTAGAAGTTGTTTTAGCTGGGGTCATAGCTTAGTAGTAAAGATGTCTCATAATCTTGACCACTATCAAGGTTCAAATCCTTATTGCCTTATATTTGATGAATTTATCACCGGATGGTAGATGGATAGATGATGTGTTGATGTGGATAATTCACTAGACTATAGATGAATGATGGTGGCTGCGACTTTAATGGAGGGTGTGGGTATAATTGTGTTGGTGTAGAGATTGTGCAACATAATCAAAGGGGTACTGATCATCAGATGTGGGGGGGGGGCAGTCAGATGTCGGTGACTGGGCTAGATGCATCATAAGAATGGGGGCATGAAGAAATGGCTCCCCATGGATGAGGATGTAGGTAGTTGGGAGATGAGGCCACTCATGTGTGATGACATGGCTGATTGTAGGCAGGCGTAAGATGATGGCACCATAGGGATGATGATGCGGGTGGCAGGGCCACACACAAGTGACTATAGGGCTGATTTTAGGTGGTGTGCAGTGTAATAGGGCTACTATGCATGAGAATCTATGAAATACATGAGTCTGAGCCAACAAGCCTAATTTACTAGGGTTTAATCCCATTGATCCTATAAATTATATGTAATGAGATCCTTTTACCTAGAATTATAAGAGGGGTGTGTTTGTTTTAATAAAAAATGAGAGGCTTCCCCCTACTAGTTAAAAAAAGGTCAAAGTAGAAGTTGATAATGATTCTTCACTGAAGGAATATTTGAATCACACCTCTATAGCTATGAATTCATCCTCCTACATGATTTGTTCAATAAAATTAGCTTATCCTAAGGATAATATCGTTCATTTTCATCTTCATTTAGCCTGGATAAAATAATGAAGGAAGGATATCTAAAAAGAAGTCATCATAATTAAATCAAAGTTGAAAAATCTAATAAACCCATCAACATTGTCGATGTCACTCATTAAAAAGAAAAAATATTAGAAGATTGGTTAGAAGGGCCTAAAAAGAAAAAGGAAGTATTTGACAGTTCATAAAAATAATATATAAACACCATATCTCATATAATTGAACAAAATTTATATTTTCAAATCAACTTAATGAATGTGTTATATAGATTAACAAAAAATTTATTATAATTAAATTCCATATTTAATTTGATTCATAATCATATGATTAAATTTCAAAATGATAAATGGAAAAGATAGTTAGTAGACTTAGATGTTGAAGTTAAAGGGAGTTTGAGAAATGTAAAGGAATAATGTGACTAACACTCTTGGAATATGAGGGAATTTTGGAAATATTTGAAGTCTCAAAATAAATATATCAAATTATTTTATGAGAAAAAATTATCCCTGCATGAAGGCCATGAGTAGTTAAGTAAAAAATTTGAATAATGTGAAGAAACAAATAAATATCAAGGAGAGAGATGGATCAATAAGATTAGTCAATTGAGGAGTTTGAGAGATTAGTTTTGCTACATAACGAAAATCTATAATCTTGAGAATGGAAGATAAAATATTAAGATGTAAAGTAGGAAAAACAATAAAAAAAATTCAAGAAGTTTTAGCATATGATCAGGAAAACCCAAAAAAATAATTTTTAAACTTCTAATAATTCCAACATATGATGATTAAAATTATTGTTAATTTTATTTTCTTATCTATAGTGGATATAATTTTCAAAC
The DNA here is from genome assembly GCA_963277665.1 of Viscum album. Taxonomy (NCBI): domain Eukaryota; kingdom Viridiplantae; phylum Streptophyta; class Magnoliopsida; order Santalales; family Viscaceae; genus Viscum; species Viscum album. The sequence goes on from OY728163.1 coordinate 702,204,593, forward strand.
TTAACTATGATTATTTTATCAATGGGATACTTTCTCAAATTTACTGAATGGAGTTCATTCTGATTTTGTGATTATTGTTGTCAATGTTTTTCTTATATTTACTTTCATATTTAATATTTTAATAAATCTTGTGATTATTTTTAAAAATAAAAAAGGGGGATATGATTTGGAAATTAAAATTTTTATTCTTTGATGAAAATTTATTCTATATAAGTTTTTGAAATTTTTTGGGGTGTCTAATGAGTTTGTGTATACGTTAAGGGGAAATATTTTTTTAATTTACTAAAAAATAATGGTAGTATTTATTTTTAAGTTTTAAGTTGAACGTATCATTCCCATGTGTCTTTTTATATTTAAAAAGGGGGATATTTTTGGATTCAATACCATTTTCATGTCCTTATTTTGAAAATCACAATACACTTTATATAAATCTGGCCTAACTTGATGTTTTGGTTTTAGTTTTTTGTGGCGTGAATAAGGAAAATTCAGTAAACTTAAACCAAAAAATCAATCCTAAGTTGAAAAGTGTGAAAATATGGTAATCTTTTGGTTTGTGCAGGATTACTTTTGTTGGATGTTTAAGCATTGTAGTGGCACATATCGACGTCATTGGATGATACTGATTGTCACTGAGTCTAATGGAAGATGGATTTTTCCATATCCAAATTCATTAAAACTAAACCTGAGGTCTTCATAATATAACCACTGGAGGTGTATCTATAAATAGAGTCACATATTTAAGGGACAAATGTATGAAGTACACAACACATTACAAGAAGATCTGAATTCTTTTAATTGTTTGAAGTCTAAAATGGCTTGTTGTTTTGAGTGATTTTGGTTTTTTTCTTTTAGAGTGTTTTACTAAGATCTATAGTTAGAGAGGATAAAATTATAAATATATTAGTATTTATCTTTTATAATCATTTTTTTCTTACCATGGTGTCGAGGATCTTCTATCATGTGGAAGTGGGTTGTTATTGACCATTATGTTAATGGATTTTATTGAGGAATATAGAGTTTCTTCTGATTGGGTTGATTGAGGGATTCTATGTGTGGAAGATAAAGTACCTTATAATAGGTATATAGTTTAGTTATTTCATGGATATGAAGATAGAATAACTTCTTATAGGTTTATAGTCAAATTAAATCTTGGTTGGAAGTAAGATACCTTGTGTAACAACCCTGACCCCAATAGCCTAGTTTCACTGGTTATTTTATTAGAATGATATAGATAAAAGATATCACATCACCAAGGATCGATCGTTTTAGTAGTCCTGCAAAAATACATACATACATGGTTCCCTTATTACATAGGTAATTAATCACAGAACATAACAAATGAAAATAAACTACTTCCTTGAAACTTCTTCAAATATTTCATCTTCATTACCTAGGAAAGGAAAACAAGTAAAAGGGTGATCTAAAATGCTCAGTAAGGGTTACATGAATCAATAATAATTGAGACAAAGTCAATAAGGCATAGTAATTTTGGCACGATAAATAACTAAATAAAAACACATCCCATTAATATAATGAGAATGAAAATTAATCCATATATTTTTTCATAATGAAAATCTCATGGAAAGTAATAACAAAATACTAAATGAGGAAGAAACTTAATTTTTGGATGTCATGTATCTAGAACATGAACCATTATACATTCAAGATGGTTTAAGTATGTGGGTATAAACCTATCTAATTCTACTTGAAAACAAACATGAAGGGTTTTTCTCAAACTATTTTGTCTCATGATACATTTCGATGCATCTTCAGGCTATCTATAATCGGGCTCCACCCGTCACTTCAAGTCCAAAGCATTATTGAAAATTAAATTTTTATTTTACAAACAGTTTTAAAAAAAAGGTTAGAAACCAAAGTTCACCCAAAAAAGAAAATAACAGATTCATTAAAGAATAATTTAAGCCTACCATAATTAATCTACCTAAATAGTTTCCAGGAGATTCACTAAACTGAGTGTTTGGTTTATCCATTAGAAGATCTTCAAAATGAAAGTCCAGCTTGTCCCATACTATATATACTCCTCAAGGATGATCTTACCACTATTGAAACCCCAACTAATATCAGGCCCTTATTATCTATCCAGACATATTTCTCCTCTTTGAGAGTCATCCTTAATGATCTCCCCATCATTTAAGCAACTTATTCTTTAGTATCATTGAGAGTCAAAACCTATTCAACCACTTCTTCTCTCAATCTCATGAGAAATCCAAAGGATTTCTAAAGTGAAACATCTGACTACACTAGTTTTTCATCTTCTTAGATTTCAACTTCTTCACTGAATGTGTCTCTATAGGAAAAGGGAAAAAAGTAGTCTTTTCTATCTTTGTGGATTCCCTTCCACCCATCTGTGTAAGGCCTGACTGGATCTCCTTCCAACTCTAGAGATATATCCTCAATCTCTATATGATTATAATGTTGAACATCTAAGTTGATTCCACCATCCTATGGTTTAGAATCTGTATCCACGAACCCTCACCTCATAAGAGTGGCCTCACCATCAACATTATCAACATAAGCCTCATTCACCTCAACTTCCTAGATTCCTGCAAAGTGGCCTGAAGAATTTTTATGTGCAACAGAAACCTCCATAGAAGAATAATCCTAAGACAATCCCACCTCCAAATCTTGTCTCGAGTCATCAACCTCAATACACTCAAAATTATTTCAAACTATAACATTAGGACTGGTTCTTTATGGTCACACCCCACTTGTTGCCTTCACCCAACCCACATTGTCTTCACTATGTGAATATTCCCCTGAATTTTTATCATATTCATCCTACTTGTTCTCAATATATTCCTCTTCATTTACCACTCCCATTGAAAACTCATAACGGGCCTCTAAATTTTCACTCCTTGGGCTTACAGATTTAGTTATACACCTCCCTCCAAGGTCAATCTTCAATTTATAGAAAATATCAGCAAATTTCGGTTCAAGGAGTGATGAATGAGCCTCCTTATTTGAATTTTTATCCTTAAATGAAAGACCATCAGTGTTATTAGTAGTCAACCCAAATCCTACCAACCCCTTCCCTCCTATTAATCCAAAAGTATGACCTCTAGTTGATTACTTAACATGGATTAAACAACTCCTTTATAATGTTCCTTCAGAAGAGCATCCAGACCAGACACATATCTACTATCATGGCCCTTACCCTTGCTTTAGAATGCCAAATCCATATTTATTTGAGGACTCAACCTAGCCCATGGTTCACCATAAACTGCCTCAACCTCAATCTTTCCACCCATTTTCCCAAACCAAAGGGCCCATTCTTACAATTAGTCCCAAACTTCTGCAAACCCTATTATCTCAACCCACGTCTACAGGACACCAAAGAATGGCCTAACCACTTGCAAACAGAACAAAATTCAACCCAAGATTCTTACACCACCTACTTCCTACAATAATATTACTCTCCTACTATAATCCAAATGAAATCAGAATGATTTTTTGAAACATAAACTTTTACACAAACTCATGGATTCACATGATGACACACTACTTTGGTTTGTCTATAAGAACATAATAAACTACCTATAAGGTTCCCTAGCATCTGAATAATTTAAGGAATCTGAAATGTAAGGGGAATTTTAGGGAAAATCATTGAAATTTAAACTGAAGGGGGGTCTTGCTTCATTTTATAATCATATTTTCATCTATGTAGGAAGAATTGGAACTCGTTTCAATTGTGTGGAACACTCGACCAAGATTTGATCAGGTCTTCTTCCGGTGTGAAGAGGATCATGAAGTTCCTATTGTTAAGAAAACTGACAGTAACCCTATCTTTTAGATCCCATGAACTGAAAATGATTCTATCAAAGGTGTCCATCTAAGGCCTTCTCTGTGAGAATCAAGAAGTTTGGGTCTGATTGAGAAGTGTCGAAGCTTCATTAAACTTTGTGATCAACAATGGAATATTAGGTAATACTTTATACAAATTTGGGACCTTAGGATATAGGGATAATTGTAGGAAGGGGTGAAGAATATTGGGTTTTGAAAAGAGGGAGAAGGGAGACTCCACTCCCTTGAAGGACAACAAAGGTCCCTCCCCCGCCAGTGGGAGAGGGACTGATGCAGTTTCCAATGCCGTCATGAATCGATAGAAGACGTTAAAGCTCCCCCCAAAGAAAACCCTCATTTCACACACCAAAAGTATTCTTCATTCATATATTTAATTCACAAACAATATGACTTATCAAAATTTCAATATTGAGTAGAAAATATGAATTTATCAATATTTCCCCAATTAAAACAATATTCAAATAAAACACTATATGTAAAAATGGTATATGGATAAGATAATAATAATATCTATGATATAATAAATATGTATATTTAATGAAATATTCAATGAATTATGATCATAAATAAAAGGGAAGTATACATACTCCACAAATAAGAAATAATTGGTGAATAAGGCATGGCCAAAGGTAATATCATAATTGTGTCCATAAAAGAGTGGATTTAAATCATACATGGAAATTAATAAAGGAAATTAGGAATATATAATGATAAATTATGTCTAAATAAAGTGAAAACATAAAAGAGTCTTTAAAGCGGACATAGGAATAATTGATTGCCTAAAACTAGAAATGAAGTAAGATAGTTTTTCATGATAAGAATAATGATTTTATAAAAATATTAGTGGACTGAAATATATTATGGAGTATACTTGAAAATGGGTAAGAAATTGGGAAGTTCCCTTTAATCGGGCTTGCTTATCGATGGGAATTAAAAAGGGAACCTTATAAAACATGTATTTCCTCGTCAAATAAAGAAGAATTAAGCTAAGTACATAGGTTTAGAAAATACACACATAATTTATGAGGAGTAAATAATAATAATTAATTATTAAATTATGGTAAATAGATAGAAATCATTACCCAAAGAAAATAATTGAGGTTCATAAAAAATCCCTTACCTTATGTTTAAAAGTGTTTTTTCAATTGCAATAAATATCCTAGATAATAAAATTATATTAATTAATAATTTAATTCAAAACCCATTAAAATTTTATTTTATTTATTATAGTTTTATTAAGTTCATTTATTGACTTTTTGATGAGTTATAAGATTCAATTTCTTCATTTGGGAGTGTTTGTTTTCTGGGGTTTTCATGATTGGTTCACTTGTATACATGCATAAAGGATTGTGTAAAATGGGAATAGTTATCCAAAATTAAAATTACATATTATTAATGAACTTAAATAATATTTAATGAAATTTTATATTATTTTTTCCATATATTAGGATGATTCATTTGATAAAACGTTAATGATAACCTTTTATATTATTTTGGCGTTTTTTATCATCACAAATTAGTTTTGTTTTATTAGTTAATATTATGTATATATACTGGTTATAGAAAAATAAATAAGTTTTAATATAAATTTTAAAATTTTGATTAACCATTATAATGGTTTTATGACCAGCCTTAAAGGCGGTATTAGAAAATGAAAAATCATCGTCCATGAAGGTAGTGAATCGACACCTCTCGGACGATGTTTTCATTTTTAAAACAAAAGGGAGAGAGAAGAGAATTAATGGTGGATATACCATTAACATAATAAAATTACAATATATATATGATACTGGAGTTATCATGTTACTTTGGATAGTATGGGTTAGGTAAGGATAATAAAAGAAAAGAAATTAAAAGAGAGAGAGGGAAGGTTTTACCTCTTGAGTGTCGTCTCCTTGAGAACCTCCTTAAGGGACTTGGAAATGGTATTTTGGTGAGACCAGGAATACCAGAATGTGGATAATAGGTTTGTAAGAGTAATTGGGTAGAATATTATCAAGCTCAAAGGTTTATAAAGTGTGAGGATACAGAATCCAGCCTTTTTATTACAAAAATTTTCATTACATTTTACAAAAAAATGATCTTTTAATGTTTAGTGTCTTGGAAATTAGGTACATAATACATGAAAACTTAAAACATTATTCTATTCCACATGAAATTATTCTTAAAGATTCATCCTAAGTACAATTATTTCATCTCATAACTTGGGGACATATATAAAAGGAAAGGGTGAGCAGAAGGCCTGGTAAGGGAAAACAAGTGAAACGGTTTACTTGTGATATTGAGGAATATCAATAAGAATTTAAAAAAATACATAAAGAAATGCGTAATAGAAAAAAGAGGCATATGATAATTAAAATAACATGAATAATAACTTGAAAATTTTTCTACAAAATTTAATTTATACATTCATAATCATATCACCAAGGTACATACCCAAGGTGTCGTAAAATTTACCAAGGTTATTCACCAAGGTATCATAAAACATTTCATTTCTAGAGATTAATATCTTTACCCAATGAATTGGAGCACTGTTAGGGTGCACCCTTAGTATGCATTTATTTTCATGGGATCTAAATATATCATATTCAAAAATTTCATAAATAATCTAAAGATAATAAAATAAATGGGTTTCATATCAAAATGACGGTGTTTTAAAAAGTGCATAAAGCATGATCATTATGTCATTTATAACCCACAAAAAGGGTATGAGGGTTTTATGTATGAAAATTCCATAATAAAATATATAATTTTTTGTCTTTATTAATACCCATGTAAATGAAATAGGTTTGGGTATTCGTGTAAATAAAATAAAAATAATTTCTTGATAAAAGAGAGAGATTTTGAGACAAAAATTCTACAGCATAACGACTATGCAACATGGTTTTAGAAAACATTAAAAAGAGAGGGGATATGGGTCATCCATTTATAAAATAATAATAATAATATACTATAGGGATGGAATAAAATGTAAATAAGAACATGGTATGGAAACTTGAAAGATATACCGCATAAAATAGAACTTGAATTGAAAAGAGAAATTGAAAATTCCATTATGAAATTTCAGCAGCCTAACACATCACGTAAAAAATCATAAAATGAGTTGATGAGAGAAAAAGGGGTATCTCACCATTTTTACATAAAATGGAAAGTAATAGGGATATGGAATGAAATATCCCAACATAATAAAATATAAATTAAAAATTCATAGCATAAAAGGAGTGCTTGAAAAGAGAAGGGTGGTAGATTCTTTTACCTTGAAGAGTAACTTCTAAAACTCAAAGATCGAGACCTTCGGGGATTAAGGGAACCTTGGGAAAAATACTTTGGAGGTAATACAATTAAAAATTCATATATAATGATTTTGTAATGAAATTAAACAAACAAATGGGGAAATGCTAGCTGATCAGCAATGCAAGGTGGGGAGCTAAGGCGATCAAGGATGCAAGACGCTAGGGAGAGGCAGTTCTAGTGGGATAGGCCTATGGGTCATGTAATGGGAATGGTATGCCTCTGGGCATTCGGGTCATATATTTCAGGTCATTTTGGGCCTTGGGCCTTGGGCCTACGGGCCATGTACGAGTTCCCCTTAAACCCTTAAAAGGGGGATTATCTATAATAAAAATAAAAAAGAAGGCCTTCGGGCCATTAAGTCAAAGGACACCTCATTAGTTGTATTTTCAAAACAATGGGCTTTCCCATGGTATTAGCCACTTTGGAAAACTCATATCATGTTTTAATCCATAAGATTAGACCTACATCTTACCTTACTTATTACATAATTATGACATAGTTATTATGTCATTAAACATACCGAAAACCCAAAACTGTATTTTTATTATTCATAAAAAATTAAACTGTTTTAGAAAAATCCCAAAAAATCACGCTAACTATTTTTCAATGTTTAGAATTCAAAAACAAACTCCATTTTATAAAAATTAATTTCATTTTAAATTTAATTAAATAAATAAAATACTAATACTTAACTAATAATTTTTAAAACATTTATTTACTTATACTATGATATAATTATATCACATTATCAATTAAGATGAGTAAAACTTATTTATACATCCTTAGGTGAGGTTAATTTTCCATTGGTAAAATTTCTATTCATAAGGGTAACATTAGTATTCCAAAGGGTCAAGTTACTATTCACCAAAAAAATTAAGTTGATCCTATTAGACTCTAAATAACTTATTCATCGCAATCATGTATGTCCATTTTTTGAAAATTATTTCACATAAAAAGTTATTTAATAATAAAATATTTTCTTACTATTCATCAAAAAAACGATTCATTCAATATTATTCATCAAAAAAATAATATTCATCAAAAATCGAAACTTCTTAAAAAGCAGTAAAAATTAAGCCAAGATTAATGTTGACATACGAAATTCAAAAATGATGTTTATTTAACCATAATAATTATCTACGTAAGAGAAATTTAACTTTTAAATATAAAAATACATGGTAATTAAAAATAATAGCGGATAGATAATGAATAATGAAATTGCATAGTGAAATTTATGAAACTTAAAAAAATATTTTGTCATTTACATTTAAAAAGGAGAGTTTTAATCATACTATTTAATTAAAATAATAATTATTAAAAATACCTTAATTTTATATAATAATTATATCATTTCTAAAAAGTACAATTTGGGTTTGAAAAGACAATTTATCAAAATTTTCTAAATTAAACACATATTTTATTAAAAAAAACTATTCTTAAATTTGTATATCCCGTTATTGTTCATAGTTGTACTAATCCAAATTTATGCATTATTTATAATGTTATCATTAAATAAAAATTAATTCTATGGGCTTAAATTGTAAAATAAAATAAAAAGTTATTTGGAGGAAAGAGATCCACAAATAAAAGAAGTACATTTTTTGGGTCATTACATTCTTCCCCCCTTAAAGAAATTTCTTCCTCACAATTTTATCTTATTAAAATTTTTTAATATAATAAATATTTTAATTCAAAAGTAATTTTAAATCTTAAATCATGCTTAAATGCATTATTCTTTTTCAATAATTACATTTTTGATAAATACTTCATAATGGTTCATAAAAAGCTTGTGATTAACCAAACATATCCCTCAGAAGTGTCAAAACAGGAGTGAAACAAGGCCCTTTATCATGCACCAGTTCCCATTTGAATGTAGATCAAAGCGTTGTTTCTGTGTTTTACCCCTAGGTACATATGTGCTGGAACCACATCCACTTGTTCGTATCCAAACAAAGATTTATTTGTTCGAACCACTTACTTAATATTTCACCAAAATACCAGGAAGTTTTCCTATAATTGAAATTTTCTATAGGGTTCTTTCTAAATATTACACATCCTAATTTCCACAAATAACTAAACTATCCTTTGATACCAACTATAGCATCCTGCCTTTTTATTATAAAAATTTTCATTACATTTTACAAATAGAGGATCTTTTAATGTTTAATGTCTTTGAAATTAAGAACATAATACAAGAAAACTTAAAACATTATTCTATTATACATGAATTGATTATTTAAGGTTCTTCCTAAGTACATTTGTTTCATCTCATAACCTAGGGACATACATCAAAGGAAAGGGTGAGCAGAAGGCCCAGTAAGGGAAAACAAGTGAAACAGTTTGCTTGTGATATTAAGGAATATCAATAAGAACTTGAAGAAATACATAAAGACATGAGAAATAGAAAAATAGGCATATAATAATTAAAATAAAATGAATAATAACTTGAAAATGTGGCTCCAACATTTAATTTATACATTCATAAGAATATCACCAAGGTCCATCCACTACTGGAAATATCACCTATACCCACGGTTTGAAACCGTGGGTATAGGCTATAAAACTGTGGGTATAGACTATACCCACGGTTTCATAAACCGTGGCCTGGAGAGGCGTCGGTATAGATCTATACCCACGGTTTTATAGGAACCGTGGGTATAGACCTGAGAAACGCCATAATACCCACGGTTTGAGTTAAACCGTGGGAATATATCAATACCCATGGTTTACAAAACCGTGGGTATAGATTATTGCACAAAAAATAATATACCCACGGTTCATTAAACCATGGGTAAATCATTAACCTATAAAAAAAATTAATCCCTAAACTGTATATGGTAAAGAAAAATTGAATAAACAAGCAGAATTTACAAACCCAATATGTACATTCTGCATCCATAACCTATATAAACAAGCAGAATGTACAAACCCAATGTAGAATTCACTTTCTAAAACAGAAACATGCGTTTGTAAAATAATGTAAACAATCAATTAAATATTTTTTATCTGCAACCAACCTTGAAACTTGTTGGATTTCTGCATCTTTATTCTTTGATACAATGTTTGTCATCTTCTCGTGCAACCCAATGCAGAATGTACTTTCTAAACTGTACCTGTACATTCTGCATCCATAGCTTCTACATGATAAGTAGAATGCACTTTCTAAAATAGAAACATGTGTTTGTAAAATAATGTAAACAATCAATTAAATATTTTTTATCTGCAACCAACCTTGAAACTTGTTGGATTTCTGCATCTTTATTCTTTGATACAATGTTTGTCATCTTCTCATGCAACATTTCAACTGGCCTGATCCATCAGTTAAATATTAAAATAATGTGTTTTCTATAGCATGGTACATGGTAAACAAAAATGTACAAATCCTGATACATACAAACCAAGGAACGTGGTAAACAATAATTGAATAAACAAATAAATCATGTGATTTCTAATACAGAATCTTGGGTTTGTAAAATAATGTAAATAATAAATTAATGTTTTTTTATCTAAAACCAACCTTAATACTTGTTGGATTTCTTCAGCTTTATTTTTTGATACAGTGTTGGTCATCTTCTCAAGCAACCTTTCAACTGGACTAATGCATCAGTTAACTATTAAAATGAGCATTCATATCTATCATAAACCCATAAATCATGGTACAAACCATGGTACATGGTAAACAAGAATATATTTGATACAAATAATGGTACATTGGTAAAATAAATCACCTATTTTCATGTGTTTTCTAAAATAGAAATCATGGTACATGTTAAATAAACCATGAGCCTTGCTGGATTTCTGCAGCATGGTACATGGTAAACAAGAATCTGCTTTCTAAAATAGAAATCACAAGAATCTTCTTATCACAACCTGTCCTCAGGGCCCGTGCCATGACTACCCCAAGCCCATCTTCCATAGGCCAGGGGCTGGCGACTAGCACCAAAGGCGTAAATCGCAATAACTGGGAAGGCATTGCCTTTATAAAATAAAACAAGCACCATAGAGTAAGCAAGCGGAAAAAGTAAACACTAAGTACAAGAGAAGTGCTGAAAAGTAAATGGGCCAGAATACAAACCCAAAATAAAGTACAACTACAACTGAACAAGTACAACAGAAAAGATAACAGCTAGAAGGATGGAAGCGGCTCCTGGGTAGTCCTCCTCAGATCCTTCCTAAGGGGTAGGTATAGATGGCTCAGCTCCTGGATCGTCCACCACAGATCCTACCTGAAGGGTAGGTACAGATGGCGCAGATCCTGGTCATCCACCACGGATCCTACCTGAAGGGTAGTTACAGATAGCCTCCTCCACGCTCTCGTTCGTAAACCTCCTCCGTGTGTCGTCTCGTCGTGTAGTCCACCTCCGGGTACTGACTCGTCGTGTAGTCCACCTCCGAGTACCGTCCAGTCCTCGAACACTCGGCCTCCGTCAGCACTGACCGTCGTCTGCAACCAACACAACGAGGTGCGGGCATAGCCCGTGCAGGGGTGAGTATAACGATACTCAGTAGGGACCCCGAGACCCTCAAGGTCTCACTAAAACCAACAAGGTTAACCACAAAGAAGATCTCAACAGATAAACTCTACTTAGGTATATGCCCATTCATATACCTAAGTTATCAAGTAACCCATCTCAATCATGAGGAAACACAAGATCATGAAATCAACGGATAACCACTACCCAGGTATATGCCCATACATGTACCTAAGTTATCAAGTGACCCATCTCAATCATGAGGTAAACACAAAGGTCAAAAGTCTCAGCTCAAACCAGGATTTTCGTTATCGAAACCGTAACTGCTGAAGAGCACTGTCTCTGGAGTGTACAGTGGTCCTGTCACGACTCCGAGGTACTGCTCACTAACCTAAGACTGCTGAAGTACTCCTCCTGTCGAGTACCGCGGGCTAGCCACCCAAACACAGTAGTGCTTCCCGCCGAGGTATGTCACCCAAACACAGTAGTGCACACCCCCTAGTAGCCTTCTGAGGTAATCTCCGGACGAGTACCGCGGGTCTGTACTGTCACACAGGTAGTGCTCCATCCGCCATGGGTCTGCACCTCACAAAGTAGTGCTCCGTCCACTGGGCTAGTCGACTCACTCCAAGTCGAGTCGGTCAAGCAGTCGTCAGGTCTCAGTCGGCTACAAGGTCTCCGTACTCCGCATGCTCATCTCCGGGAGGGTCCGCTCCACGAGCTACATGTCGATATTCCAAGTAACAAAAAGTCCCACAAATAAGTATCTCAACATACCTCCTCATCATAGGGGTCTCAACGCAATAGACGGCGCGTCAATCGGACGCCCGGTCTGTGAGTTATTAGCCTTTTTGTCCTAGGGGCCCGGTTGGTTTCGTGAGCGAACCAACCCGGCCGTATCTCAACTGTACCCCGAACTCTCATAGGGTATACTCATAGGGACCGTTTCTCAACGTGATCATCAATGCCGCTGACGGTTTGTCAAACGGACGTCCTGTCTGAAAGATATCAGCTTTCCCGATCCAGGGGCCCGGTTGGATTTCGGGTACAATCCAACCCGGCCACTATCCAACTGTATCCAAAACTCGGGCGAAGTATGCCAAAAGTTCCGTCTCATCAAGAGGAAAACAACGAGACAGACGGCGCGTCAATCGGATGCCCGGTCTGTGAGTTATTGGCTTTTTCGTTCCAGGGGCCCGGTTGGTTTCGTGAGCGAACCAACCCGACCGCACTCCGACGGCATCCAAACCTCGAGCGGAATAATCCAAAAGATCCGTCTCACTTATAGGAATCCATCAAAGTCGACGGCACGTCGATCGGACGTCCGGAGCTCAAGATATAAGCGTTTCCGCTCCGAGGGCCCGGTTGGTTTCGGGTACGAACCAACCCGGCCATATCTCAAAGTTCTCCGAAACCTTGAGTGTAATATACCGAAACGACCGTCTCGTTACAAGGATCACTACGCAACTGACTGTGCGTCGATCGGAGGTCCGTATCCCATGTTATGGGCCTTTTAACAATTTTGTCTGAAACGGGGGTATAGGCCCGGTCTGACCCGGCCCAGTACCCCCCTGGGCCGGCCCGAACCGGGTCGACCCGGCCCGGGCGGCGACCCGGCCCGGCGGCCTGGCACGGACCGGCGCAGCGGCGCGGTACGGCGTGGCAGCGCGGGCCGGTGCGGCGGCGCGGGCAGGCGCGGGCCGGCGTGGCCTGGGCGCCGCAGATGCGCCGCGCGGGGGCAAAGTCCCGCCCCCCCTTGTTTTCTAACGGCACGGCATTGTGTCGCGCCTCAAATGAAAACGGCCCCCACGTGGGGGCCTGCTGCTTGGTCGCCGCACGGGGGGGCAAGCCCCCCTTTTTATAATTTTACCTGGCGCGGCAATTAGTGTCACGCCTTTGAAAAAAATAAAAACGGACCCCACATGGGGGCCCGCTCGAGTAACGCGCCGGGGGTTTCGACCCCCGGTAATTTGGTAACCGGCCGGCCGGAATGTTTCTGTCGTGGGACCGTAAGGTCCCGCCTCCCCAGCACTGGCGGCCGGTTCATCCGGCCACCCCGGAATTTCTGCCACGGCCAGTATGGGTCGCGGCTCTTCTCTCCTACCGCGGCCAAAAGACACGGCCTTCGGTCACCCGACGTGGCGCGACAGCTCCGCGCATCCTCCGTCGCATGCCATTCCAAACGCGATCCTTGTCGTCCCCGCGTGGTGCAACAGCACCGCGTCACTTCCATTCCTTTCCGCAATAAACCCCAGCCACAATGGGAGGAGTGTCGGCCGTGTTCGTGCTGTCCCCCCCCCCCTCCCGTTAGTTCGATATCATTTGGTTTTAGAAATTAATGAAGATCGTCAAAGGAAGAGAACACGAACTCAAAAGTAAACCCCTACCTTGGGTATAAGCCGATTGGAAGGAGGCGTCGTTGTTCGAGGTTCGTCGCGGTATGGCGTCGCGAGGATGACGACGTCGAAGGGGGACGTCGGCGTTCGTCCGACTCGAGGGAAGGCGAAGCCGTCGTCGCTCGCTACCCGATTCCGTTTCCGAGCTTGTTCGTCGATCCGTTGACGATGAAGGGGAAGAAGACGATCCGTTGAAGAGTCTCGCCGTGGAAGGGGAAAAATTCAGTGGAAGGAAAACGAGCGTTCTTCATCAGAGGTGGCGCGTTCTTCGCGTTCTTCGCGAAGGAGGAGGAGGAGAGGAAAACTCAGCGCAACGCTTCCCAACCCAAAAATAAAATGAGGCTAAGGCCTTATTTTATTGCTTTCCTCCAACGATTTCAAAATTCAAACGACGTAACCCTCACAATTAATTTCAAAGAATTAATTGTAAAATTTAACTGCCCAATTAAATAGAGGCGTTAAGAAAATAAGGAAACGCGTCGGTTGAGTTCGTTTAATAGGGGGATGCGGGTGCGTTACTTAAGAAGAAAAGAAACGGTGGGGCTCGTGTGGGTCCCACCTCAAAAATATCTTAACAAGTGGGTAGGATATTTTGAATTGCACCCTATCTGCTTCAACCTAGCTTAAGTAGCTTAAAGTGGTCTTTAAGCGGCTTTAAGTGAAATGAAATAAAATTGTTGTACAACTTTATTTTATTTTTTAACTTAAACCCCAAAAACTAAAAAGCACAACCGATCAAACGCAACTCCGAAAGAGGCGTTTCTAAGCAAATACCGGCGTTGTGATTCCATCAGTGCCCTCAGAATTTGATTCCGAGCACCGGTTCAAAAGATAGAAATTCCCGATCATTCGTTCACTGAACGTACCCGAGCCAAACTTTAGAAAATGATTCCGGGCACACCGGGCCTCGGAATCAGGCGCCGTCAGAAACTGTGTTCTTGTAAAATACCAAAGAAAATTAAGAAAAAAATTTCCTTGAAATTTCTAGGTCTTTACATTACTCCCACCTCAGGGCTTTACGTCCCTGTAAAGCTTTAACATAAACTAGGGATACAAAAACGGTACTGAGCACGCATCTGAGACTTCCACTCCCGTGTGCTCACCTGGAGGTTCCTATAATGCCCATGAAAGCGCACCCGAGGAATAGGCCATCCTCGTAGGATCCTCTCATGTCGATCCTCGATTCCCACTGGAACCTCCGTGAAAGACACTCCATCGCCATCGTCCAGCTTCTCATGGTCGATGATATGCGAAGGGTCGAGCACGTATCTCCTCAGTTGAGATACGTGGAAGTCATCGTGAACCTGGTGCAACTGAGGTGGATGGGTCAAGTGGTAAACCACCCCGCCTACCCAGCTGAGGACCTAGAAAGGTTCGTTGAACCTCAGAGATAACTTGCCGCCTTGGCCACATCTCCGTAAACCTCGTCGAGGTGAGACCCGTATAAGGACGTGATCGTCATCCTCGATCTCCAGAGGTCTCCATTTCCTGTTAGAACTGGAACTCGAAACGACTGCTGCTACGGGGGTAAGGTTGACCGACTCAAGAGTGATCGGTCGCACCCTCCTGTGCAAGAGTTACCCTGCGCTGATTGGGGTTTCCTTTTTCACTGACCAAGGAAAACCCATCCCGACATTATAGTTAAACTACAACCTTTTTGACTAATACCGTCAATTTGTGTATGAACTGTGATTGCCCAGTCCATACTCAAACCAACGTCATAAGGCCTCGACGCTGCCACCAAGAGATTCCAACCGAAACTCTTGCCTCGAGGGTCTGACCACACCGTCGGCGTAAGTGTGATTATCGAGTCTCCTCCCAAGGTATCTCCAGACGTGAGGGTCAAGTCCACAGCTTACCGGAAACTCTAGGTCTGGGACAAGATTTGTGAAAGCGAGGAATGATTCATACCGACGTCTGTTACTATAGCAGCTAGTAGTGGACGCAGATAGTCCCTTGAATCATTTTTAGAGCCATTGGGTCACACTCCTTGACTGCATGCAGCCTCACTCTTCCTCCGACCTCCAGCTCCCTAAGCCTGGCGGGGATAACTAAGGCGGGTGGTTGTAGCATGTTAAGATGTACACCACCTCATGCTGCTCTCCTCGCTCTGCCTCCACGTCTGCTGCTTTGAAGACTCATCTCTCCTTTAAGCTTCCTCTTATGGAAACATTTAACATGCCCGTGTCTCCAAGACTGGTGCCAGTTTCCTGTTTCTTACTGCACTGTGTAGTCTTCATCCGCTCCTGGGTGATCTGCACCTTCTTTGCCTACGATCTGGAAGAGCTGCTAAAATTTATCCCTTGCCGAAAAGAGAAACCCGGTCTCATCCCCTGGATGAACCACACCCATTGCCTAATACAGTCAATCCTGATATGAATGACGCATTCATGCCATGGATGACGTCGTAAAGCCTCGACGTAACTACCAAGAGATCCAACTGTCACTCTCGCCTCCAAGGGTCGAGTCACACTGTCGGAATCAGTGTGAGGTCACTGGGTCTCCTCCAGTAGAAATCTCGAAAGTGAGGGTCAAGTCAACCGTTTTAACCGGGACCACTCAGTATCAACCAAACAAAAGGACAGGAAATCAAACAAAGATAAGTGTCTTTTTATTATTACAACTCATAGTACAAAGACACGAATACAACAGTATCATGGAACTAGAAGTACAAGGGACGTATCCACTAGTTCCGCTCCTATACACCTACTCCCAGATCTCTACTGCCTTGTCCATTGGTCGGCTGTTGCTCAAGCACTCGTCGATGCTTCTACCTCGGTGGCTCCTCCAACGCCTGCGGATCAACTGTACGAGGAGTCGGACAATCACGTGCCAGGTGACCCTTTCCGCCGTATGAGTAACACAACCTGTTTCTGGCACGCCTAGCTCTGTTCCCACCCCGGGTGCCCCGCACCACCGATCCTAAAACCCGAGATCGCCCAACTACTGGTCTGGTCCTCCTGGACCTCTGCATCATCTGTCTACTGCCCACAGATGACTCGGCTACTGATCGAAAACCCTGCGGAAAAGCTGAAGCTCCTGTACGCGCTCAGGGTGTAGATCTACTGGCACAAACTCCACCCTGAAGAAGGTCTCGAAGTCTTCCCATGCGAAGTTCATCCCATCGAAAAACTGGAACAAGTGGCTCCACCACCTTCCTGCTGCTGCCTGAAGGAGGCTGGCAGCAAAGATCACCATGAAGTCTTTCGGCATCCCTACTAGCCTGAAGACTCTCACCACAGCCTCCAGCCAATCCTCAGCCGCCTGCAGGTCCGTCTCTCCCCGGAACCTGGGTGGTCTCTGGCGCTGGAACTCATGAAGCACGCTCAAGTGGCGGGCATCACCTACTGCTGGGGCTGGTGGCATCGGTGGCCCAATGTATGGAAGTACCACTGGTGCCTCAACTGCAAGAGGGCCCTGTACCGAAGCCTCGTCGCTCGGTAGGCTGTCAGTGCGCACATCCCTCAGGGCTGTAGCTGGTCGTCCGAGAAAAGGAATCCTGAAAGAAACAACGTAACTCAGTCAAACAATTATACCTGGTGAGCTGACCTGGTTTGAGCTGTTTTAAGGGAAAACCTTTGAAAACACACACGCAATCAGTGTTTTCATGCACAAAGTCGGATATCAGTTGTCAGGGTCCTGGTGTATGGATACGTTGGCCGCCCGCACCAACACTGGACTCCCTGAACTGAAAACCACACTCAGTACTCTTAACACTATTGCTTCACAGAAAGAAAATATCAGAGTTATAAGTTCTACGGTAGAACCGACTCCTCTGATACCAATTTGTCACGACCCGTCCTCAGGGCCCGTGCCGTGACTACCCCAAGCCCGCCTTCCATAGGCCAGGGGATGACGACTAGCACCAAAGGCGTAAATCCTGATAACTGGGAAGACATTGCCTTTATAAAAGAAAACAATCACCACAGAGTAAGCAAGCGGAAAAAGTAAACACTAGGTACAAGAGAAGTGCTGAAAAGTAAATGGACCGAATACAAACCCAAAAGAAAGTACAACTACAACTGAACAAGTACAACAGAAAAGATAACAGATGGAAGGATGGAAGCGGCTCCTGGGTCATCCTCCTTGGATCCTTCCTGAGGGGTAGGTATAGATGGCTCAGCTCCTGGATCGTCCACCATGGATCCTACTTGAAGGGTAGGTACAGATGGCGCAGCTCCTGGTCATCCATCACGGATCCTACCTGAAGGGTAGGTACAGATAGCCTCCTCCACGCTCTCGTCCGTCAACCTCCTCCGTGTGTCGTCTTGTCATGTAGCCCACCTCCAGGTACTGACTCGTCATGTAGTCCACCTCCGGGTACTGACTCGTCGTGTAGTCCACCTCCGGGTACCGTCCAGTCCTCGAACACTCGGCCTCCGTCAGCACTGCCCGTCGTCTGCAACCAACACAACGAGGTGCGGGCATAGCCCGTGCAGGGGTGAGTATAACGATACTCAATAGGGACCCCGAGACCCTCAAGGTCTCACTAAAACCAACAAGGTTAACCACAAAGAAGATCTCAACAGATAACCTCTACTTAGTTATATGCCCATTCATATACCTAAGTTATCAAGTAACCTATCTCAATCATGAGGAAACACAAGATCATGAAATCAACGGATAACCACTACCCAGGTATATGCCCATACATGTACCTAATTTATCAAGTGACCCATCTCAATCATGAGGTAAACACAAAGGTCAAAAGTCTCAGCTCAAACCAGGATTTTCGTTATCGAAACCGTAACTGCTGAAGAGCCCCGTCTCTAGAGTGTACAGTGGTCCTGTCACGACTCTGAGGTACTGCTCACTAACCTAAGACTGCTGAAGTACTCCTCCTGTCGAGTACCGCGGGCCAGCCACCCAAACAAAGTAGTGCTTCCCGCCGAGGTATGTCACCCAAATACAGTAGTGCACACCCCCTAGTAGCCTGCTGAGGTACTCTCCGGACGAGTACCGCGGGTCTGCACTATCACACAGGTAGTGCTCCATCAGCCATGGGTCTGCACCTCACAAAGTAGTGCTCTATCCACTGGGCTAGTCGACTCACTCCAAGTCGAGTTGGTCAAGCAGTCGTCAGGTCTCAGTCGGCTACACGGTCTCCGTACTCCGCACGCTCGTCTCCGGGAGGGTCCGCTCCACGAGCTACAAGTCGATATTCCAAGTAACACAAAGTCCCACAAAGAAGAATCTCAACAGACCGCCTCGTCATAGGGGTCTCAACGCAACAGACGGCGCGTCAATCAGACGCCCGGTCTGTGAGTTATTAGCCTTTTCGTCCCAGGGGCCCGGTTAGTTTCGCGAGCAAACCAAACCGGTCGTATCTCAACTGTACCCTGAACTCTCATAGGGTATAATCATAGGGACCGTTTCTCAACGTGATCATCAATGCCGCTGACGGTTCGTTAAACGGTCGTCCTGTCTGAAAGATATCAGCTTTCCCGATCCAGGGGCCCGGTTGGATTTCGGGTACAATCCAACCTGGCCACTATCCAACTGTATTCAAAACTCAGGCGAAGTATTCCAAAAGTTCCGTCTCATCAAGAGGAAAACAACGAGAGAGACGACGCGTCAATCGGACACCCGATCTGTGAGTTATTGGCTTTTTCGTTCCAGGGGCCCGGTTGGTTTCGTGAGCGAACCAACCCGACCGCACTCCAATGGCATCCAAACCTCGAGCGGAGTAAGCCAAAAGATCAGTCTCACTTAGAGGAATCCATCAAAGTCGACGACACGTCAATTGGACATCCGGAGCTCAAGATATAAGCGTTTCCGCTCAGAGGGCCCGGTTGGTTTCGGGTACGAACCAACCCGGCCGTATCTCAAAGTTCTCTAAAACCTTGAGTGTAAAATACCGAAACGACCATATCGTTCCAAGGATCACTACGCATCTGACGGTGTGTCGATCAGAGGTCCGTAGCCCATGTTATGGGCTTTTTAACAATTCTGTCCGAAACGGGGGTATGGGCCCGGTCCGACCCGACCCAGTACCCCCCTGGGCCGGCCCGAACCGGGTCGACCCGGCCCAGGCGGCAACCCGGTCCGGCAGCCCGGCGCGGACCGGCGCGGCAGCGCGGCACGGCGTGGCGGCACGGGCCGACGCGGCGGCGCAGGCAGGCGCGGGCCGGCGGGGCCTGGGCGCCGCATATGCGCCGCACAGGGGCAAAGTCCCGCCCCCCTTATTTTCTAACGGCACGGCGTTGTGCCGCGCCTCAAATGAAAACGGCCCCCACGTGGGGGCCTGCTGCTTTGTCGCTGCACGGGGGGGCAAGCCCCCCCCCCCCCTTTTATAATTTTACCTGGCGCGGCAATTAGTGTCGCGCCTTTGAAAAAAATAAAAACGGCCCCCCACATGGGGGCCCACTCGAGTAACGCGCAGGGGGTTTCGACCCCCGGTAATTTGGTAACCGGCCGGCCATTTTGGCCAGCCAGAAAGTTTCTGCCACGGGACCGTAAGGTCCCACCTCCCCAGCACTGGCGGCCGGTTCATCCGGCCGCCCCAGAATTTCTGTCGCGGCCAGTATGGGTCGCAGCTCTTCTCTCCTACCACGGCCAAAAGCCGCGGCCTTCGGTCACCCGACGTGGCACAACGGCACCGCGCATCCTCCGTCGCATGCCGTTCCAAACGCGATCCTTGTCGTCCCCGCGTGGTGCAACAGCACTGCGTCACTTCCATTCCTTTCCGCAACAAACCCCAGCCACAATGGGAGGAGGGTCGGCCGTGTTCGTGCGGTCCCCCCCCCCCACCCCCTCCCGTTAGTTCGATATCATTTGGTTTTAGAAATTAACGAAGATCGTCAAAGGAAGAAAACACGAACTCAAAAGTAAAACCCTACCTTGGGTATAAGCCGATTGGAAGGAGGCGTCGTTGTTCGAGGTTCGTCGCGGTATGGCGTCGCGAGGATGACAATGTCGAAGGGGGACGTCGGCGTTCGTCCGACTCGAGGGAAGGTGAAGCTATCTTCGCTCTCTACCCGATTCCGTTTTAGAGCTTGTTCGTCGATCCGTTGACGATGAAGGGGAAGAAGAAGATCCGTTGAAGAGTCTCGCCGCGGAAGGGGAAAAATTCTGTGGAAGGAAAACGAGCGTTCTTCGTCAGAGGTGGGGTGTTCTTCGCGTTCTTCGCGAAGGAGGAGGAGGAGAGGAAAACTCAGCGCAACGCTTCCCAACCCAAAAATAAAATGAGGCTAAGGCCTTATGTTATTGCTTTCCACCAATGATTTCAAAATTCAAACGACGTAACCCTCACAATTAATTTCAAATAATTAATTGTAAAACTTAACTTCCCAATTAAATAGAGGCATTAAGAAAATAAGGAAACGTGTCGGTTGACTTCGTTTAATAGGGGGGTGCGGGTGCGTTACTTAAGAAGAAAAGAAACGGTGGGGATCGTGTGGGTCCCACCTCACAAATATCTTACCAAGTGGGTAGGATATTTTGAATTGCACCCTATCCGCTTCAACCCAGCTTAAGTAGATTAAAGTGGTCTTTAAGCAGCTTTAAGTGAAATGAAATAAAATTGTTGTACAACTTTATTTTATTTCTTAACTTAAACCCCAAAAACTAAAAGGCACAACCAAGCAAACGCAACTCCGAAAGAGGTGTTTCTAAGAAAATACCGGTGATGTGATTCCATCAGTGCCCTCAGGATTTGATTCCGAGCACCGGTTCAAAAGATAGAAATTCCCGCTCGTTCGTTCACTGAACGTACCCGAGCCAAACTTCGGAAAATGATTCCGGGCACACCGGGCCTCGGAATCAGGCACCGTCAGAAACTGTGTTCTTGTAAAATTCCAAATAAAATTAAGAAAAAATTTTCCTTGAAATTTTTGGGTCTTTACACTTCTTTCTGAAACAAGAATGTGATTTCTATAGCACAATACATGGTAACAAAGAATGTACAAACCATGAAACATACAAACCAAGGTACATGGTAAAAAAGAATTTAATAAAAAATAAATCATTTTCTTTCTAAAAAAGAAATTTGGGTTCTTAAATAATGGTAAATAGTGATTGAATAAAAAAATAAATCATGTACTTTCTAAAACCTAACCTTGGGTTTTTAAAATAATGTAAACAATCAATTAAGGATTTTTTTTCTTACAAACAACCTTGATCCTTGCTAGATTTATGCAGCTTTATTCTTTGATACATAGTTTGTCATCTTCTCATGCAACCTTTCAACTGTCCTGATGCATCTGTTAACTATAAAAATGAGCATTCATATCTATCATAAACCCATAAATCATGGTATAAACCATGATACATGGTAAACAAGAATATATTTGATGCAAACCATGGTACATGGTAAAATAATTTATGTGTTTTCTAAATTAGAAACCATGTTACATGTTAAACAAACCATAAGCCTTGTTAGATTTCTACAGCACGGTACATGATAAACAATATTGTTCTTTATATAATAGAAAGCACAAGAATGTGCTTTCTAAAGCAAGAATGTGCTTTCTATAGCACGATACATGGAAAAAAATAATGCACAAACCATGATATATACAAACCAAGGTACATGGTAAACAATAATTGAATAAACAAATAAATCATGTGATTTCTAAAACAGAAACTTGGGTTTGTAAAATAATGTAAACAATCAATTATAAGATTTTTAATCTAAAAGCAACCTTGATCCTTTTTGGATTTCTACAGCTATATTCTTTAATACAAAGTTTTTCATCTTCTCATGCGACCTTTCAACTGGCCTAATACATCAGTTAACCGTTAAAATGAGCAATCACATCTATCATACACCCATAAAATGAGATTTTCAATTCACAAGATAGACATCAGATATATGTCCATGGTTGATCTCTAGCCAGAAAGGGTCATGATCTTCCAAGAGGACTTTCTTTTTCTCCGATTGACCCCATCTTTACTAGGAACCTCTTATGTGTAAATATTCAATATGATATTGTCACAAATTCTCAACACTAACTTTAGAAAAACCAATAGGCATACCTCGTGAACATATTTATTTTCTTCCAAATCAAGGAGGTCATGAAACATGGCATCATAAGTCTATTCATATATGACAGGAGAAATCTATGTTTGCAGATACACATTCTGCATCAAACATACAAATAATGCAACATGCTGCAAACGGAAAAGTAATTTTCACATGGTCAATAGATCTTTCGATGATGAGAAACTCACACATTTCAGTCTATAGTAATTTTAAAATGGAGGATTTAAATTTCTACAGAAAATTCAAAATAGCAGTAGAGAGCTTTGACCAAACTAAATTCCAAAAGGTCATAGCTATAGATCCATTAAGTGACCTTGCAGCATGATACTTTATAGAAGGAATATCAGGAGGAAGATTTATTCAATCAATAAAATTTCAAGTTGTTTTGGGCCAACTCAGTAATTTATATACAAAATCAACACCTTTGTCATATATGGAAGCATCACCTTTAATGAAGCAAAAACAGTAGTGATTTGAGTGGCCATTGTATTCCAACAGGTATAAAATTTTTAAGAAATTTCTTTGTTTTTACCGAAGAGATCCCATATAGCTTCCTCTTGATCAGTGATAAATCCCTGCATTGATGATTACAGAAAAAAACTAGTGAATGGTCAATTAAAATGTTTAAATTTCTTGACAAAAGGTATAAGAATATGGTGAAAATGAAATATTTATACCTAGATTTTTATGGAAAAGTATTTGAGGTTCATCTATATTATTATTAGTTGAGCAAGATGTCATGAGAAATGAGATGAAATATATTCAAATTTACAACAAATGTTATTGAGGAATTGAATGTGTTGACCTCACTCAATACTATAATGGGTGGTACCACACTTGAATAACTTTTGATGTGATTTACTAAATTATTTGGGGAGATTTAGCTAAAGAAAACATTTTCTCTGATAACAAATGCCAAAAAATAATGAAGTTAAAAACAAAGCATCACAATATGGATAATTTAATCTTATATAAACACACACAAAAATGTAGAAAATATATTTGAAGAAATTTGTGGGCTTTACATAATTTATGTATAAAGGAACCCTTCCTAACATGTTAGACAGGAACATGACTACACTAAATATTAACAAATAACAAAGTTGGGACAATGAATACTTTCTTTTTAACTTTAAAAATGCATAATATTTATTACCTTAGATGTAAAAATTAAATCTAGAAGATAAAAAGTTCAGAAAAATCAAAAATCCAGTAGATTTTTTGGTTGACACCAACCCTGACATCATGTTCCACAGTTGAATCATGCATGTTCTTTGTGAGAAAAGTAGTAAAACTTGGTTAACATTTATTCAAATTAATACAGATGGATGCCCAATTTTTAATTTGATTTAAATTAAAGATTCATCAATAGTTTTTAATAAAAGGAAACAATAATGATTATGAGCTCAATAGATTAAAATTACTATGAAGAAAAAGTAGAAACATATAAACAATCATGTATTCTAGGCACTATTAAATGTTTCAGTTTCCATATATTGTAACAAAATACTCTCTAATGTAGCTCGAATGCTTATATTGTTGTCAATGTTTGATTTCTTCAATCAAAACTATGAATTCATTGGTAAGAATAATGATACCTTTTTCAAAAAATACTCATTCTATATAAGTAACAATGTTTTGTCAATGGAAAAGGCCCATTTTCGATGAAGAGGACCAATTCACTACTACAACCAGGAACTCCACTTAACCAGAAAACAACAGGATCCTTATGGATTTTATGTGATTCAAAGAAAAAATAAAACCTAAAAATAACAAAAGTGATAGTTGTTAATATAAAATAAATATCAAACATTACAATCAAATATGAGCATCTCGCAAGAAAGGAAAATAGAATGTGTGTGGATTTATATTGTAATTTCAGTCCTAAATTGGTAAGAAAAACCATTTCTAAAATGGATTCAATACTCTTTTAACATAGTTTCAGTACTTTTTTTTAACTCAATGAACTTTACTTCTAAATTAAATGAATAGATAAAGGAAGGGGATAGTTATTTTTACCTGATGCTTGGATTTCAACGGTTCAGAAAGAACTGCGATTTGGAAGATATTTTTGCAGTTTTGGAAGAGAAACCTAAACAGGCCCTCTCATGCATGAGTGCTATAGTTCACAAGGTACTCTGTTGTTAGTAAATGTGGTGTTCATGTGTATATATATGAAAAGATACATATTATGATGGAAAAGTTAAATAATACATATAAACACATGAAGACCCGGAAAAAATTCATAAAGATTGCATGTACCTATAAAATCCATCTAGAATCATTCCAAATCAGCTTCCATTCATGAAGAAAGATGTATTGCACAACATGAAAGTTTTTTTAAAGAATTTACCTTGTGAATCCCTATGAATAACACCAAATTTTAGAGAGAATAACCAAATGAGAAAATCTAGGAGAAAAATTTATGAAACACATCATACAAAATAAAACGCTTTGGCCTAACAAATGTATTTATAATATACAGTAATGTTTAATGGACACTACCCGTTTGATAGAAGTCATCAAGCTTGAATTATAGTATGGTATGAGATCCTTTTTTTTCATCCCCCATATCATTCTCAATTGAAAAGAATACACTTCATCTTATCCATCACTGTAATGAAACGGGGAATAGGAACATGCATACTGATCTAGGTCATGTAATTAAGAATATAAAAATACAATTAATATTGCAAGGAAATTAGGGAAATTTTGTCTCTATGAAATATTTAAAAACTACTTATAATAGTAAAAAAATAGAGATATATTAAAAAATGAAAAAGTGTTCAAAATTTCACTATACTTGGAAATATGAAACACTGAACACAATCCTACTTGGTCTAAATCCCTTTCACGGTGATATACAAATATTGAATGATTAAGAGTACATAATAGTACATGAATGATTGGAGTTGAAAAAAATAATAAACTATAATCATTCTCAATCAACCTGGTTATATGTAAACATTAATGTTTGAAAACATATTGATAAACAATAATATTTTGACAAAAAAAATGATGTGTCTTATACATATTGAATGATTGTGGTTTAAGACAATATAGTTTACACATAAGTAGGTAGATTGAGAGTGCATAATAATACATGAAACTATACTATATAAAGGTAAATGAATCCCTTTTCCAGTAACATTTTTCAATGCATGTTATACAAAAGAAGGAAGACCGAATGCATATTGAAATTTCACTAATAGTCATAGTGAAAATGCATAGTTATATGAAAACTCATAATCCTCAATGTCATAGTTTAATTTCTAAATGAATTTATAAAAATATCCAACAGTCATACTCTGAGAAAATCAAGTTTAAATGATACATCATTAGAACACCTTCATATACCACCTCCTCTATTGCCCCATACCTGATTGAAAGGTCCAATTGCTATAAAAAGGAAGGCTACTATCGGAACATATAAAACAGATCAAGGAAGACAAATGAGATCTTGTACACCCGGAGGGTGTATATAGTATGTGAGATAATGATCCTATAAGGTTTCAGACCCACACTCCATGTGAAATCCACATAAAATAAACCATGACATACAAGTTTAAACTACATCTATAAAGATAATCATTTTCATTTTTAGTTAAAACAAAAAATATGGGAAAGGAATTTTAAGGAATCTAGTAACATTAAAAAAAATGGTAAATATAAAAAAATGAAAATGAATTAACATGAAATTTCTTAAATTAAAGTAAATTGAAATCCAAGAACATTCCATATGAGAATACTTATGTGTAGAGGTTGAGAAGACTAGGATCCTTACTAAAAAAATTGCCATATGCTATATTTGTAGATATCTACAAGGTAGAGTCTCATCATTCCCTAGTGTTCACCATCACGGGCAGTACAAGTAACATCCACTAGTCATGACCTATCATGCACTAGCATGCGCCCAGTGGGAAGTCCAAGTAGCATCCACAACCCATGACCTATCATGCACTTGCATGTTCCCGATGGCCCGTGCAACCAATATTTGTTGGGTCGAGAGGTCCTGTAAACCTAGAGGAGTACTTGTACTAGGTTCCCCCATAAATACCCAAGGCTTCCCATGTGCCACTATTATGGTACAAGTAATCCAAGAATTTCAACCATGATAAAAGGTACCATATATAATAACAAAATGCTAAGATTCCTTAAAACTGGGTTTCCTTACATAAAACAAATTCCTCAGCCCATAATAGACAAAACCAACATTAATTTGGTCAATACTATCCACTTTGGCCAAACAATGGATTTCTTAAGAAATTTCTCTCCAATATTTTTTTATAAATAATTATAAATCAAGGGTAATCATTCCACTAAAACATAGCCATGTATTTCATGGAAAGTCATATGTTTCATTACATCAAACACATGGTGGGCGACATGTAAAACCAATGTGTTTTTATAATTTTAAACAACCCTTACACCACAGATTTAAGAAATCAAGAGTGAAAGTATGATTAATAGAAATCCTTATGAACATTAAATACCATAAATTTACATTAAAAATTCTTTTAAAATCATCAAGAATGTGTGGTTCGATAAATGACAGAAAATACAAAGAGTCACCTACCTTTATACAGAGCGTGATCAATTTTAGAGGGCATCATCCATCGAATAATACTCTTAAAGACCTATGAATACATATTTAACAAATTAGAAACCCAGATACAAATAATTAAGTAATCTATTAGGACCCCAGAAGTGAGAACACTTACCAACAAGCCATGGGTTAAAAGCACCCAACTGGGTGTGGATGACACACATAGGGCTAATCTTACTACCAAGATCAAAAGCCCTATAAAGTTTTGGTAATAAATTGAGTGAGGAAGTCTCTCAACCTAGGATAAATTTCTCAACTTCAATATGTCGTCAACTGGGGGAGGGGGGAGCGCGCGGACCAGAGCAGGAGGGGGGATGCGCATGGAACGGAGGAGGATGAGGATGGGGGATGTGCGCAGTCTGGAGGAGGGGTGATGATCTCCGACCGGAGGTGGGTAAGGGGATTCAATTTAAGGAAACACATGGGAGGTACTATATGGGGGGGGAGTTGTGGCCCGACGAGTGAAGGAGATCGAGCAGGGGTAGGGAAAAATATCAGGCCCTCTATTTCGACGGTTCAATAAAAACCGTTGGGGTAGAATTTCTATACCCACGGTTATTAATAAATCGTAGGTATAGGTTACCTTGAATCAGGAAATTCCCACGGTTTAAAAAACCGTGGGTATAGCTCTATGGGGATAAACCCTCTTTCTAGTAGTGATCCCCAAGGTGTCATAAAAATTACAAAGGTTATTCACCAAGGTATCATAAAACTTGTCATCTCTTGAGATTAATTTCTTTACCCAATGCAGTGGATTGATATCAGGGAAAACTATTAATATTAATTTATTTTCATGTGATCCACCTATATAATAATCAAAAATTTAAAAAATAACCCAAGGAGAATAAAAGAAATGGGTTTCATATCAAAATGATGGCGTTTTAAAAAGTGCTTAAAAACATGATCATTTTTGTTATCTAAAACCCACATAAAGGGAATGAGGGTTTTATGTATGTTAATTCTAGAATAAAATATATAATTTTTATGTCTTGATGAATAAACCTGGAAATGAAATTTTTTTGGGTATTCACATAAATAAAATAAAATAATTTCTTGAGAAAAAGAGAGAGATTTTGAGATGAAAATTCTGCAGCATAACAGCTATGAAATATTGTTTTAGAAAACATTAAAAAGAGAGGGTATAGGGGTCACCCATTCATAAAAGACTCATAATATAGTATAGGGATAGAATAAAATATAAATAATAACATTTTACATAAACTTAAAATACATACCAAATAAAAGAGAACTTGAATGGAAAAGAGAAGTTGAGAATTCTCTTACGAAATTTCGGCAGCCTAACGGCGTCACATAAAAATTCATAAAATGAGTTGATGGGAGAAAAAGGGGTATATCACCATTTTTACATAATATGGACATTAATGGGGATATTTAATGACATATCCCAACATAATAAAATATAAATTAAAAAGGAATAACATAAAAGGAGTTCTTGAAAAGAGAAGGGTGGTAGATTCTCTTACCTTGAAGAGTAACTTCTAAAACTCAAAGATCGAGACCTTGGGGGCTTAAGGGAACCTTGGGAGGACTACTTGGGAGGTAATAAAATCAGAAATTTGTATATAATTTTTTTCTAATTAAATGAAAAGAAGGAATGATTGGGTATTTATAGCAAAAGTGAGGGAATATTTTATTAATTTCAAAAGACACCTCATTAGTGGTATTTTCAAAACCATGGGATTTCCCCTAGTATTTGCTCATGGTATTAGCCACTTGGGACACCTAATAAAATATTTTAATCTATAAGATTAAAACAAAATCTTATATTACTCATTACATCATTATGACATAATTATGATGTCATTAAACATACCGAAAACCCAAAACTGTATTTTTACTATTCATCAAAAATTCAACTATTTCAAAAAAATCCTAAAAATTCACCCTAACAATTTTTTGACATGTAGAAATAAAAAATTAACTCCATTTTATAAAAATGAATTTAATTTTAAATTTAATTAAATAAATAAAATACTAATACCTGACTAATAATTTTTAAAACATTTATTTACATATATTATGATATAATTAAATCACATTATCATTTAAGATGAGTAAAATATATATATACTTACTTAAGAAAAGTTACTTTTTCATTGGTCAAATTACTATTAATAAGGGTAACATTACTATTCCAAAGGATTAATTTACTATTTACTAAAAAATTAAGTTGATCCTATTAGACTCTAAATAACTTACTGATTGCAACCGTGTATGTCTGTTTTTCAAAAATCATTTCACAGAAAAAGTTATTCAATAATAAAATAATTTTTTACAATTCATTAAAAAAATTATTCATCAAATACTATTCATCAAGAAAACACTATTCATTCTATACTATTTATCAAAAAATACTATTCATTAGAAAATTGAAACTTCTTAGAAAACTACTAAAAATTCACCCAAGATTAATTTTCATTTGGAATTCAAAAATGATGTTTATTTAACAATAATAATTCTCTAAGTATGAGAAATTTAATTTTTAAATATAAAAAGTGGCTAGATAATGAATAGAGAAATTTCATAGTGAAATTTCTGACACTTAAAAAAATAAAATTGTTTTGTCATTTACATTTAAAAAGGGGAGTTTTAATCATTAAATTTAATTAAAATAATAATTATTCAAAATACCATAATTTTATATAATAATTATATTATTTCTGAAAAAAAATTGGGGTTGAAATGAAAATTTATCAAATTTTTCCCAATTAAACATATATTTTATTAAGCAAAACTATTCTTAAATGTGTATATCCCATTACTATTCATTGTTGTACTAATCCAAATTTATGCATGATGTATAATGTTCTCAATAAATAAAAATTAATTCTATGTGATTATATTTTAAAAAATAACAAAAAGTTATTGGGAGGAAATAGATCTATAAATAAAATAAGTACATTTTTTTAGTCATTACAGAGGAGAAGGGGTGGTATTTATAGTGGAGGAGAAGAGTGTTTTTTGATCATTTTATTCATTAGTTTATTATTTTGGCTCAAGACTATCAATAGCATTGACTATTGTGACTAAATAAAGTAACTATATCATTTGAGTTTGATATAGTGGACACTTACATCATCCAGGACTCAAATATTACTTAAAAATTCATGTATTTGGCTAAAATGAAAAATATCGTAAATTTGTGTATTTCACTATTCACCAAAAATTCAACTATTTTAGAAAAATTGAAAAAATTTACCCCAACCATTTTTTGACGTATATATTTAAAAATGGAATCCATTTTATGAAAATAATTTTCTAAATATGAGAAATTTAATTTTTAATTAAAATTATCATTTATTTAAAAAATACTGATTTTAAAATTATAACTCATTTTATGACACTTTGAAAAATTAATTAAAGTCTTGTTCAATTATCTTATAATAATAATACAAAAAAAATATCAACTTATTAATGTATTTTTTGAAAATATTTTTTTAAAACATTATATTAATTATAAAATTGTAAATAGACATTTATGTTTCACAAAAATGCCAACGCTTAATTTTTTATTTTTATAAAATTTATTTATTTATTATATGATATAAATATATCATATTTTCATTTATGAGATACCTAAATATTATTTATAATTTCATAGGTGAGGTTATTATTCTAATTTTCACATTACTATTATTAACGGTCACATTACTATTTCAATGATCATGTTTATATTTAATAGTATATCATCGTTGGTTTAAGATCGATGTTGCATGCAACATAAGAATTCGAGTAAATTGAATTTATTTGAGTAGATACATACCATAATTCTTGAGGTTTTATATTCTTCCCTCCTATAAAATTTCTATCCTTGAAATTTTTCAGGAATATTTCCTTCTAAACAAATAAGGGTGGTTCTTCTTCATAACATCCTCAAGCTCCCATGTTGCTTCTTCCATTTTATGGTTTCTCTAAATAACCTTTACCAGCCTAGTTGTATGGTTTTTCAATACTTGATCTCTAGTTTTAAGAATCTCAATAGGATCTTCATGGTAAGATAAATCAGGTTCTAGTTCTATTTCTTCACAGGTGAATACATGTGTTGGGTCTGGCATGTACTTTTTAACAATGATATATGAAACACATCATAAACTTTGGAGAGACTTGGTGGAATTTCTAATTGGTAAGCTAAAAATATAATTATTTCCAAAATTACAAATGGTCCAATGTACTTGGGGATCAATTTCCCTTTCTTAATGAACCTTTGACACCCTACCATGAAGATGCTTTTATAAATACATGATATCCCAATTGAAATTACAAATCCTTTCTCCAGTTGTCAGTATAACTCTTTAACCTACTTTAGGCTGCTTTAGTATGACCCTAAATAGTCTTTAACATTATCTTTGTTTCATCAACAAGTTTTGGGCCTATAAGTTTCCTCTCACAAACTTCATCCCAATAAGTTGGAGTGTGGCATCTCTTTCCAAATAATGCTTCATATAGTGCCATTTGAATACTAGAATGGAAACGGTTATTGTATGAAATTTATACCAAATGTAAATACTGATCACAAATACCTTTAAAGTAAAGTGAGAATGATATCAACGTGTCTTTTAATATTTGATAGTCCTTTAAGGTTGTTTGTCAGTTTGAGGGTGATAAGAAGTACTCAAATGAAACTCAATATCCAAGGCCTTCTGAAGACTCTTCCAGAATTTTGATGTAAAATAGGGATCTCAATCAGACACAATCGATATAGGTTCACCGTGAAGTCTTACAACTTCATTAATATATACTCTTTCTAGGCATTCAAGAGGTAAATTTTCTCTTATAGTAAGAAAGTTTTCTATCTTTTAAAGGTGGTCAACAATAACCCATATCATATCATTATTTTTGTGGTTATTTGGTAATCTAGTGATGAAGACCATGGTAATGTCATCCCACTTCCACATAAAAATAGCTATAAGTTTCATGACTCCTCTAGGATTCTATCTCTAAACCTTCAATTGTTGACAAACTATGAATCTTGATGCATAGTCAACAATTTACCACTTCATATTATCCCACAAAAATTGTTCTTTCATATCTCTATAAATAATGGTACTAGCATGGTTTATAGAGAAATTTGAGCTATGAGCATCATCTAATAGTTCCATTTTTAGTTCAGGTATTGATGAAACACATAACCTCTTTCCAAATTTCAGAATTTCATCCTCATACCTGAAGTTTGATAATCTTCCATACTTAACAGCTTTAATTTTCTTTTGAAAATCCTCATCCACAAATTGAGATATTTTTATCTTTTCTAGTAAATATGGTTTAGAAATCATTTTAAAAAGGAGTGATGTTTCCCCTTCCTTAAAAATTCACAGATCCATATTTACTAAATCCATGAATATAGGATCTTTCTCAATCTTCATTTGTACCAGAAGTCCATGATCTTTCTTACTTAATGCATCTACTACCTTATTTACTTTTCCAATGAGGTATTGTATTGAGAAATCATATTCTTTGAGTAACTAGAGCCATCATATTTTCCTTATATTGAATTATTTCTGCGAGAATAGGTATTTCAAACTATTTTGATCCATATATATCTCACATATTTCACCATAGATGTAGAATCTCTATATCTTTAGATCAGAGATTGCGGCTCTTAACTCAAGATCATGGTATGGATAATTTTGTTCATGAATATTCAACTGCCTTGATCCATATGAAATAACTTTATCATTTTTCATAAGGACACAACCTAGTCCTTTCTTTGATACATCACTGTATATCACAAACCCATCATTTCCTAATGGTAGAGTCAAAATCATAGCATCGACTAATATTATATTAAATTATTTAAAATATTCTTCACATTATTTTTTCCATATGAACTTAAACCTTTTATGTGTGAGCTTGGTTAACGGGTTATCTAATCAGGAAAAATTATGAACAAAATGCTGATAGTAACCTGCTAAACCAATGAAACTATATACATCAGTTATGTTCATTGGTGTAGACCATTCTTGGATTGCCTTTGTCTTCACAGGATCAAATGAGATTCTATTTTAGAGACAATTTGGACAAGAAAAGGAATTTCCTAATGCCAAAAGTCACACTTGCTAAATTTTCCTTATAAATATTTCTTTACGAGAGTCTCAAGAATGATCTAAAAGTAATTGTAATTGCCTTCATAGCTTTTAGAATACTCTATAATATCATCAATAAATACTACAAAAAAAATCATCAAGATATTCCTTGAATACTCTACTCATTAGATCCATGAAAAAAGAGGGTTACTTAGTCAATTAAAATGTCATTACTGTAAAATTGTAATGTCCACACCTTATCCAAAAATCTATCTTTAGAATATCTTCTTACTTTGATCACAATTGATGATACCCAGAACAAAGTTCAATCTTTGAGAAAATATTGAGCTCTGTAAAGTTGATCAAATAAATCGTCAATGCGATTCATATGATACTTTTGCTTTATTATAATAGCATTTATTTATCTATAGTAAATGCACTACCTCAAGGATCCATATTTCTTATTAACAAAGAGAATAGGGGATCCCCATGGAGAAATGTTAGGGTGAGTAGATCCCTTATTACTCAACTCCTCTAGTTATTTCTTTAGATTTAATAATTTCTTAGTGTCCATTCTATAAGGAGTATTTTATATTAGTCTTTCATCAGGGATTAAATTAATTATAAACTCAACTTCACACTCTAGAGATTTTACAGGTAATTACTTAGGAAATACATCAATATATTCCCATATAATTGGAACATCTTCACTTTGAAGATTAATTTCCTCATATCTAGATGAATTTTTCTCTTCTTACTTGAGAATTTAATTCAGTTGAGCTACTAGGGGTGTATCTAGATAAGAATCATATGATGAAGTTTTTATCTAAAGATAAGGTATTATATATATTCCTCAAAATTTTAATCTCCTTCTTCTTTCAATAAATTTTCGTATCATATTTTGAAATACAGTCCATAATAAGGATTGTATCAATGTCAACCATAGGAATGATGATAAGTTCAGAAAATAAATATTGTTTATATTCCATAATTAGAATTGCCTGACACATTTTTTTTGCAATTAGACTTCCCTTAGGGGTTTAAAATAACAACTGACATATTAAATAAAAAGTTAAATATCAAATTTTCTTCCAAAAGTGGGTAGATATAAAAGAGTGTGATGACTCAGAATCAAATAAAGAATTGGATAAATTTTAATATAGGATTAATGTACCTTCCACTACATCATTGGGTACTTCTACTTCAATTATGGTGATCACATAAGCTTGCTAATCTCCCATTGGTCTCTTCTATGGTAGATTCCATTGACTCTTGAGACATTTATTTGAATAATTCCCCATTTCATTACAGTTGAAGAATTGAACTTCATTGATTTGTTTCTTCCCCTTTCATTCATTATCTCTATTACCCTTTTCTTCACACTTATAAAAAAATCCAATTCCTTTCAAGAATTTCCCAGGATAATTATTTCCACAATTTTTTTATAATGGGAACTTATTCATTCCCCACTTCTTCTTTAATGCTTCACCTTTTACATAGTTATTAGATGAACTCTTCTTCTCTTTATTCACCTTGAATATATATGATATAGTAAACTCATTATCCATTTTTATGGAACTTAATACTATTTCATTATATAATGAAATTTTTGAGAATCCAGTTCCCTTCAGATACTTGGCTTAAGACCTTCAAAGAATTGATCAATCTTGTTTTTGGAATCATGTATGTAATCTATAGCATACCTGGATAGTCTTGTAAAGATAGCTTCATACTATGCAACACTCTC
Organism: Viscum album; assembly: GCA_963277665.1. Taxonomy (NCBI): domain Eukaryota; kingdom Viridiplantae; phylum Streptophyta; class Magnoliopsida; order Santalales; family Viscaceae; genus Viscum; species Viscum album. The sequence continues at coordinate 702,239,957 of OY728163.1, forward strand.
TTCTTCATTTTACTTTAAGCTAAGTAATTTTATATTCATTTCAGTTAGTTTATCATGAGAGAAATATTTTTCAAATCATGTTTATTTAAAAGTACTCCATTCTATGTATTTTATTTCATATCCTTCCTTAGTATTCTGGATCAACGCCCACCATTGATCAGCATCTCCCTTGAGACAATATACTGCAAGTACTGCCTTTTCATTTTCATTTCATCCCAATGCTAGAGATATCTTTTCAAGGGACTTGATCTATTTCTCAAAAACCACTGGATTAGTAGTCTGACTAAAACATGGAGAATTTTTCTACATGAAACCATCCAACATAGGTTTAGTGTGGTTATTCATCATAACTTGAGCAATTTTTCCTAATATAGTCATGATCTACTCAACTCTAACACTGACTATGTTTACTTTATCAGTGGGATAATCCCTACATTTTACTCAGGTATTCATTCCCTTTCTTCCATTAGGATACATTAATAAATAATGGAACATACTAAGTTAGCTCATAATCATCATGAGTATTGAGAAAAAAATTCACCATAAGGAATTATTATAATTCTCATATTTACATAACATCTAGTTCCCAAAGTTTCTACTAAAATTGCACTGATACCAACTGTAACAACCCCAACCCATGTAGCCTAGATTCAAGGGTTATTTTACTATAATGACATAGACACAATAGATCACATCACCAAGGATCGATTAGTTTAACAATCGTTAATAACTAGATACATACATGGTTCCCTTATTTCATTGGTAATTAAACATAGAATATAACAAAGGAAAATAAACTATATTCTTGATACTTATTCAAACATTTCATCATCATAACTTGGGAATGGAGAACAAGTAAAAGGGTTGTCTCAAATTCTTAATAAGGGTTACATGAATCAATAATAATTGAATTAAATTCAATAAGTCATATTCATTATATCAAGGTAAATAACTAAATAAAAACACATGTCATCAATACACTGAGAATAAAAATGCATAAAAAGATTCTTTTATAGTGAAAATATCAGGGAATGTAATAACAAAATACTGAATAAAGAGAATTCTTAATTTTTTGATGTCATGTATCTGGAATATGAACCATTATATTATCAAGGTAGTTTAATTCTGTGGGTAGAAACCCATATGATTCTACTTGGAAATAAAAATGAAGGGTTTATCACCAACTATTTTGTCTCAACACACCTGTCGATACATCAAGGGGCCATCTATAACCATGTACCACTTATCACTATAATTCCAAATCATTATTCATATATATATTTAATTCAAAAACAATACGACTTATCAAAATATCTATATTGAGTAAAAAATACAAATTTATCAATATTTTCACAATTAAAACAACATTAAAATAAAACACCATACATAAAAATGTTAAATGGATAAGACAATAATTATATTCATGATACAAGAAATATGTATATTTAATGAAATATTCAATTAATGATAATCATAAATAAAATGGAAGTATACATACACCACACAAAAAGAATAAGTGGTAAATAAGGCATAACCAAAGGTAATATCATAATGGTGTTTATGAAAAAATGCATTTAAATAAAATATATAAATTCATAAGGTAAAATAGGTATAGTTCATGAAAAATGATATCCAAATAAAGTGAAACACATGTAAAAAGAGTGTTTAATAAACTTTAGAAATGAACCGCTTTAGTGCGGTTTAAGGGAAAATATAAAAGAGTCTTTAGATTGGATACAGGAATAATTGATTATATAAAACTATAAATGAATTAATACATTTTTTCATGATAAAAAGTAGTGTTTTTAAAAAAATATTGGTGGCTTAAAATAGAATGTGGATTGTACTTGAAAATGGATAAGAAATTGGTAAGTTCCCTTTAATTGAGCTTGATTATTGGGATTAATTGAAAAGGGAACCTTCTAAAACATGGATTTACCCATCAAAGAAACAAGAATTTAGATAGTTACACAGGTTTAGAACATACATACATAATTTAAAAGGATTAAATAATAATAATTAATAATTTAATTAGGAAAAATTGAGATAAATCATAACCCAAAGGAAAAAATAGATGTTCAGGGAGAATCTCTTACCTTATGTTCGGAAGTGTTCTGTACTTGCACTTAATGTCTTGGATAATAAAATTAGATTAATTAATAATTTAATTTATAACATATTGAATTATTTTTGTTTATTATAATTTTATTAAGTTAATATTTTTCCTTTTTATGAGTTATAAGATTCAATTTTTTTGTTCGGGAGTGGTCATTTTCTTGAGTTTTCATGATTGGTTCACTTGTATGCATGTATGAAAGATCATGTAAAATGGGAAAAATTATCCAAAATTAAAATTATATGTTATTAATGAAAATTAAAAAATATTAAATGGTCTTATATATCATTTTTTTTAGATAAGTTTATGATTCATTAGATAAAACTTTAATTAAAATTGTTTAGATTATTTTGGCAATTTTTTATCATGAGGAAATAGTTTTGTTTTATTATTTAATATTATGTATGTATAATGGTTCCATACTAATAAATAATTTTTAATATAAATTTTACAATCTTGTTTAAATATTATAATGGTTTTATGACCATCCTTGAAGGCGGTATTAGAAAATGAAAAATCATCATCCATGAAGGTGGTGAATCGACACCTCTCAGGAGATGTTTTCATTTTTAGAATAAAAGGGGAGAGAAGATATTTGATGGTGGATATACCATTAACATAATAAAATTACAGTATATATATGATACTGGTTTTATCATGTTACTTTATATAGGGGAGTTTTTGGAAGGATAAGAAAATAAAAGAAATTGAAAGAGAGAGAGGGAAGATTTTACCTCTTGAGTGTTGTCTCCTTGAGAACCTCCTAAAGGGATTTGGAAATGGTATTTTCGGGAGACCAAAAAGAGCATAACATGGGTAATATTTTTGGGAGAGTAAATTGGTATAATTTTAGAAAGATAAAACTCTTATAAGGTGTGAGTAGAATGGGTGGTAAGGGGTGATATTTATAGTGGAGGGGAGGGGTGTTTTTTGATTATTTTATTAATTAGTTTATTGTTTTGGCTCAAGAATATAAATAGTGTTGATTATTGTTTCTAAATACAGTAACTATAGAATGTGAGTTCGAGATAGTGGAAACTTACATCATCCATGACTCAACCATGACTCAAAAATTCACGTATTTAGTTAAAATATTAAATACTGTAAATTACTGTATTTCACTATTCACAAAAAAATCCAACTATTTTAGAAAAATATCAAAAAATTTACTTAGAAATTTTTCAATGTGTATATTTTAAAAATGGGATCCATTTTATGAAAATAATTTTCTAAATATGAGAAATTTAATTTTTAATTAAAATCATCATTTATTTGAAAAATACCGATTTTAAAATTACTAATTTTATGACACTTTGAAAAATTAATTAAAGAATCATAAAATTATATTATAATCATAAGACAAAAAAATATTAATTTATGAATCTATTTTTTGAAAATAAATTTTCTTTTAAAATATTATATTAATTATAAAATTGTAAATAAGCATTTACGTTTCACAAAAAAAATCAACACTCAATTTATCATTTTTAAAATATTTATTAACTTATTATATGATATAAATATATCATATTTCCATTTATGAGATACCTAAATTTTATTTATAATTTCATAGGAGAGGTTATTATTATAATGTTCATATTACTATTTAAAAGGTTACATTACTATTCCAATGCTCATGTTTATATTTAATAGTATATCATGGTTCGTTTAAGATCGGTGTTGCATGAAACATAAGATATCGAGTAAATTTAATTTATTTAAGTAGATACATACCAAAAATATTGGGATGTTATACCTTGGATCTATTTTATCGATCCTCCTTACACTTTGGATTAATTTTTTTATAATATCCTTTATAGGAGTAATTGGATTTTAATCTAGTTCTCCATGATTTTTTAATTCTATTGTGCTTGTTGTTTGTTATATTTTCTATGTACATATATTGGATTTTTTTTATAGTTTTAATCTATTTGTTTTACTTTTATTTGTGGTTTGATTATAAATTCATAATTCTAATTATATTTTACTTGAGGTTTCCATAAAATTGTAAGTTTTTTTAAGTCACAATTCACCCCCTTTTTTAGCGTGCCTTCTATATATATATAAGAAAACACTTTACAAGTTATATTATATAAAAAACAACTAAAAATTAATTCAAAAAATTCTAAACTAAGGTATGCTATTATAGAAGGAGACGCAAAATGGGAAACCAAATGTTGAGTCAAGATAATCTATAGGATTAACTAATAGATCAAAAGGACCTACTAAGAGTACATGTACCCCACCAATTCCATTTCCTCATTTATTAACATTAAAAGTTCATGTAGATACAATGTTTAAAGATAAAAATATATCATATACTGAATTTGAATAATCAACATATGGAGTGTCCATCAAAGACATGATTAGTCTTTAGAATACAAATGAAACTCTAAAGCAAGAATGGTCAGGATCCCCAGTTGTGAATGTATACACGATGTACATTTTCATAATTTGTTTTTCCAATAATTGACCAACTATTTTAATTATGTTTTAATAATATTAATATTTTATATATGCATGTATATCACTACAATGTAAAGTGAAACACCAGTGAATAAAAAATTATATTAATTAGTCATTAATCACTTCTACATAAAAAAAATATCAATGGATAAAGATGAAATTTTATTTAGATAGAACCAAGTATATGAATCATTTGAAGATAAAATAATTGATTATGGTCTCTTATTAATTCCTAAAATGCAGGGGTAAAACTTTACAATCTAATCATATAAAATATATTTTCACTTATTCAATTAATTATTCCTTTTTGTTTTTTAAGAATCATTAGATGATCGCCGTGATAAATTTGGATACTCTAAAGGTATATTTTTTGGATATAAATCATGAATATCGAATAAATCAACCACACATGACATATCTTAAGAATTTTTAATGCACTGCATTCATCATTTTACAAATAAACTTAAAATTAAATGTTTTATATTACATTTTAAAAATAATTTTGTTATGATCAGTCAATGTTTATTTATTTTCAAAACCATGGAATGAGGGTGAATAATGCACATAAGAATCCTATAGATTACTACAAGTAAATTGTTATCTAGTTAAATATAATAATATTTCATTATATAAAAAATAACATATTTTGTTCAATATTTCTATAATATCCAAAACAATGTAATGATAATGATTTTAGTTATTTAAGGGATATGTTCATGTCTAATAACAATTATTAGAAAATATAGAAATGATTTTATCAGTTTACCAAGATCAATCATGCAATAAATATGAAAAACATGCATAAATTGAAATGATTAATACTGTAAATACATACTATTCACCGAAGAAGTCATTGCATGGGTTTGATAGCGGTCATTGAGTGGAAACCAAAATACATCCCACCACCATATGTATCCATGGGTTGAGCTTAATCACACATTGTATGTGTAAAACACTCCATACTCTATGATGTGCTAGAATTTCATGATGCAAAGGAGGTGGGAGAAAGAAATATTTTGGTTTTAAGGTGGTTCGACCTAACATCATCATGCACACAACCACACACCATTGTTATCACATGACATGAATATATATATATATATATATATATATAATCACAAATGGATGATCCTTGTATGTTGTATCATTTATTCATGCATTATAACATATGAATAAATAATATGTATAGTACATGAATTCATTTCATGAATTCATTTCCTCCTAATTGTTTCGTCTTATGAAACAGTTATTTTTATAATAGCCAATGAAAGAGAATAGTTCAAGTAAAGTCAGCATGTATAAAATCTTATTTCATTCATGCCTTATGAAAATCACATTTTCATGCTTCCTTTCAAAATTCTAGCCTAATGTATATTATAAAAAAAGGATTTAGGCCATTATAAATCCTAAAATCTCTCACTTTTACTAAAGATTAAATAATTTGTTTCATTTATCCTTATATTATATCGTATACAATAACTTATGAAATCATATCCAAAAAACCTTTTGTATATCTTCCAAAACACTTTTGGAAAGTTATCATCAACTTTATCTTGTATCGCATCATATGTTATACCTTGTTGTTGGTCAGAGTAGATGACTCATGAGGGGGGTGAATTGAGTATCTATAAAAATTTTGTTAAAAAATGGTTCTCTAAAATAGAATCCCCCTATTAAAATAATAACCAAAGTCAGTTTGTAGTGAATTTATAAAAGTTCTAAAAGTTCAATTAGTTTCTCAGAAGATTGAAAAAGTTATCAGTTTTACCAGTCTAAGATTAGAAAAACTTTTAAAGATACTCTACTAATTCAAAACATATATAAACACTTGATAAACTAACTATCAAAGTTCATTTTATCTTAATGCGAGAAATACATAACAGATAAAAATATAAGACAAACAACATAGTGGTTAAAACAAGAGGTTCAGTCTCAAGATGAGACTTAGTCCTCTTCACTTGGGGATTACCTTCCACCAAGCAGTTTATATTAATAAACTTTTGATCTACACCATAGATCGGGGTTCACAACAGCACACAGGGTTTTCCAGGTCACACTTGACCTCCACTATAGTTATTTGTGGGAAAAACTATCAAACAGATCACACAAGATATCTTCCAAAGTCCTACGTGGGATATAATAGTAAAAAGGGATTGAGAGTGAGGATATTTTGGTATCCTCCAGTTATGATCAGGAGACAGTGTGTGTGATACAAACAGATATACACACTACTCAAATAATAACCACAAGAGCACAACAGAGTTATGAAAGAATAATAGGGTTTAGAAATCTCTGTGTGTTGTGCAGTAAAGCTCTGGACTCAATGGATATAGAGAAAATGATATTCAAGTCCTCTTCTGGAAGTTGGCTCTAAAACAGAGTATATTAGTATCTATAATCTAGCTTCCAGGTGTGAAAAGGTTCAGATATTTGATGTCAGGATGTTCAACGAGCATCAACAGGATGCAACTTGTAATATTAAACTTCTTGTATACTCAAGATTCAAGTTCTTCTATTTTCAATATCTTTCATATTCGCACAGCCAACATTTTTATTTTTCTAGCAGGTTCAGAGTCTCTTTTTTAGGTTGATCTTGTAATCCTTTTATACTTCAAGGTCCAGTAGGCATGAAAATCTCCCCATGTGCATGTACCTCATACTGTCTACTAATAGTCCTATAGAAAATATTAAATAATTTCGGAAACATTGATTTGTCTAAATATGATCGTTAGAAATAAATTCGAATTAATAAATTTGAAACAGTTATTTATAACTATCGATGAGTCATTTGCATCAGTATGTCATCTTCGGTTTTTCAATATTGGTCTGTCATCTTTGATTTGTCTATATTTGTCTTTTGTATTCGGTCTATCAACTTTGGTTTGATAATATCAGTCTGTCATCTTCGGTTTGTTATTTTTGGTCTGTCATATTTGGTTTGTCAATATCATTCTGTCATCTTCGGTCTGTCATCTTTGGTTTGTTAATATCATTCTGTCATCTTCGGTCTGTCAAACATCGATGTGTTGAACATCGGTGTGTCGAACATTAGTGTATCAAACATAGATGTGTCGAACATCAGTGTGTTTCCAAGAAATATAAAAATCTTGTGAAGAGTCTGTCTTACACATAACATTACACGACTAAGTGACATCCAAAAATGCATGTAAAAATACACTTGTAAACATATGGATTTATACATATAAGTTATTGCCTTATTAAAGTATATTGTTCTGTATGAAGTAATTGATTTAATTAGAGATATTAAATGGAATGAAAGAGTAAAATTTTTAGATTGACATTATTTGTGATTATGAAAACTATTATAGCAGAGAGGGTCCAACAATCTCCCCCTTTTTTATAATCACAAATTATGGCATGCATAAAAATATAAGGAATCAAAAATAAGTGGGCATAACATACAACACTAAAGGAGATTATGAAATATAACTAAATCCTTCCCTTGTTTTAGGTTTTTAAACAAATATCCCCCTCAATTAAAGGATTATGATGAGTATACTCCATGTTTCCAATACTAGAAATGTAAGAACCTAGATATTCTTTTCAGGTATGTTTTTCTTTTTCTGGTGTTCTTGAGAAAAAGAGGAGTTTCTGGAAATTTCCTAAGTACATGTTGTGTAATTTATGAGTACACACTGTGTACTTGGTTACCACAGGAAGCCGTGTGCTGTCCGTGTAAGGGCCGCACACACGGCCGTGTATAGTGACCAGGAGATGGCCTAAAGTAGAGTATGGAAAAGGAAATTATATGCCATGTACTTCTAAAGTACACGCTGTGTATTTTATTTTATTTTTCATTAAATGCACTAAGGTCGCATCTGACGAACAGAACCGTCTCTTTCTAGGTCTGGTTCATCCGAGAGAACCTGTAAGGCTGATAATCTTCTCTGAGCCCCCTATTGAGCATCTGTCCTCCGATTAGACCACCATTGATTGCGTTTGGATCACCTCGGTAAAATCTTCCTTCTTCTAGAGCTTCGTTTCATGGTTCCTCTTCTTTCTCAAGATATATTCAGTTGATTAGTTTTATCATTTTTGTATATCTATGGTGTTCTTGGTCTATTCAAAGCTTGAGGTTCACATATAATGATCCTACGACACCGAGGTAGGTGTTTTGTGCCTTTCTGTTGAAATTATTTGAGTTATATGTGAAAAAGTGCTAATACCCTTGAACGGGGTATTGCATGTTTACTATTTTAGCTCTGTTGATTGTCTGCTATGCTTGTATGCTTGAATAGAGGTTAATTGAATGAGAATAGGGTTAATTGCTATGCTTTGGAGGTTTTTCCCATGCATGATTTCATGTTTTGACCGTTTGGTCTTGTTTGCATGTTAGGCTGTTTACTTACCATGCCAAGTATTGTTAGGATGGAGTGATTGTTTATCTGACATGTTGTTATTCTATAGATTGATATCCAAGTAGTTCTTGATGCTTACTTTGGCTGATACACTTCATTGTACATGCTTGACTTACATAGGTCCATGAGAACCTGGTGTATAGACCATAGGGAGAATGGATGTAAGGGATTCTCTAGAGTGTCTTTTCTACTTATGATGTGAGACCACAGGGGGACTTGATGTAAGTGCTTCCTCAGAGTGTCTGTAGTTCCTCAACGTGGGCCACAGGGGGAGCGTGACGTAAGTTCTTCCTCTGAGTGCCTTTATTTACCGATACGAGACTATAGAAAGAATTCACGGTGAGTGATTCCTCAGACAGTCTATACTTAAGCTGAACCAGAGGGGTTAGACTGAGTGTACTGCCCAGAGCGTTGCTTATGTTTCTATGTAGGACCAGAGGGGATAGGATGTGAGTACTTCCCAGAGGGTTACCTGTTGTGTTATCTACTTTCTTGTGTTGTTTTGGTTGAAACAAAGGGGTCAGGCTGAGAGTACTTCCCAGAGGGTTACCTGCTTCGTTTATCTACTTTATTGATATTTGGTGTTTGGATGCTTTGAAACTATAGGAATGTTTGCTATTGAGTACTTCCTTGTTTACTGCTGCTTTTTCTTATTACCTGCCATATATATTCACTGACTATTAGGCACATATCTCATGGTGGTTTCCTACTGGGATTTGTCTCACACCCTGTTTGGGTCATTCTTTTGAGCCTAATCAGATTATATTGTTGCAGGTATAGATAAGGGAAAGCTCCCTTCTGCTTTAGGTACTTGACTAGTTAGGATCTGGAGGGCATGGGACCAAGCTGAGGCTTGCGATGCTGAGGTGATGTTTAATTTTTTTTCTTGAACTTTGGTTTAGTTTTTTATTTCATCATTGTGACATGTTTGAATGTATTCCTAGACATTTGTATCATGCATCATTTATATATGTGTGCTCCAGTTTTTTCTTCATCAGTCTTCCGTTGTTTACTATTGTATGATATTATAATGCTTCTTCTATTGTATATCTATTTTGTTTCACTGTGTTACTCTACCAATGAGGGTATAGTTTCCCCACTATCACACCCAAGGCCCTCCCTGCTAGTCGGCAACCTCTAGCGTTTGGGGAAATGGGATTGAGGCCATGTGACCAACCGGGTACGGGGTGTCTCTGGGCGGCTTCTTGAACTGGGATGTTACAAAGTGGTATCAAAGGAATTATTTTCTTCTTGACTTAATATTTGGAGCCTATATATAGGGATATGAAGGAATAGTTACTTGGTAATAAGCTATTCCCAGGAGTAGTTAACCCTTGTGCAGGGAAAAGCCAATCTACCTCGTTAATTACAAGTTTTCTGGTTTTTCAATTTTACAGTTGATTTGTTTTTCACCATTGGGTGACCCACATGTATTATGTTGTTATTATTGTTGATATTGAGGTTCTATTTCTATTGCAACCCGATGAAATTAGGGTATGCCATCTCATGCATCATATAGGCACTTGCTAGGAATCACATGTCATGTATTATTTCCATGCCATTTAGGGTGAATTAGAAATTTCATATTGTTGTGATAGATGTTGTGCTAGATATGCATGTTATTGTGATAGATTCCTTGATAGAATGCCTGTTTTGATAGGGTATTTCTTGTGTAAGGTTTTGTTTGAATGAACACTAAACTTTGATTCTTGAGGTGTTATGGGCCCTCATGGATCATAATTTGGGGGATCATTTCCTTGTTTTCCTTGTATATGACATGTGTAAGATTCCAAGCTTTGATTCGCAGGGAGTATGGGCCATCACGGATCAGAATTTTGCACTAAAATGTTTTTTTAGTGTTTTTATGGGCTCTGGAGTAGTTTCTGAGGCTTACTATCCAGAAAAACCCAGAATACACAATGTGTAATGATGAATACAAGCCATGTGTTCTTCTATTCGGGAAGAAAATATTTTTCTTAAGTACACACCATGTACTGTATGTACACACTGTGTAGTCTCTAACCGTGTCACAGACTATGTGGGCAGAGACACGGGGTTGTGAAATCTTTGGTAGGACATGCTATATACCGGATGTACACATCGTGTTGTAGAACCGTGTATTCGACCATGTCACTAACAACACGGGTCGGTGAAGTCTTCATAGTACACGTCATGTCCATCTAGAACATGTCGTGTAGTGTGAACCATGTATCCGGCCATGTCACTAACAACATGGGCCGGTGAAGCTCGTCTAGTACACACCATGTCTGGAACTAACACCCCGTGTAGTCTTATTCTATGAGAACCATGTGGCCTAATTGTGTAAGGGAACTCGGGCAGGGGAAGAGGATTCTAGTACATGCCGTGTGTAAGGACAACACACCGTGTATAGGGTGTTACATGACAAATTTTGGGAAGAGGTACACACCCATGTGAATGTATTATAGGAACACACTATATAGTTAAGTATACACACCATGTATCCTTGTTTTGAAAAACTGGAATGCTTTCTTTCTCTTGTTTCCTCCTTATTCTTCTAGTTTTAAGTCCTTGACAATCTTCATATAAGGTGTGCTCTTGACCTTGCAGAGTCATGCCATCGAGACATCCTCCAATTGTACACCAGTTATAGGGCAATGATCAGACACCAGACATGATTAATCGAGGACTACCTACAGATCCTCCAGTTGTGCTAGTCTTGGCCTCAGCCATCATTCTGGACACAGGTGATGAAACATAGTTCTGAGAGGGCTTTATGAAGTTAATATAGACCTTCCAAGGAGTACCGCATCCTACCCCTTCTATGGCAGAGTTGACATGGGTTTTCCAACAGCAGCATTTTCCCACCTTCAAAAGGGAAGGAGGACCTCAGGCTGCGGAGTCATGGCTAGAAGCCATGATTTCTATCTTCGAGCATCTAGAGACACCTCCAGAGATGAGGGTCAAGCTCTCTATGTACATGCTTCGGGATTCCACCAAGATATGGTGGGATGTGATCTCACAGGCGGGACTCCAGTAAGTTATGGCTTGGGATGACTTCCAACATTATTTTTATGAATACTTCTATCCAGAGACTTTGAGGGCCGATCGAGCCTAGGAGTTCATGAGTCTGGAGCAGGGTACTCTTTCTGTTATGGAGTATTCTTCTCACTTCACCAAGCTACAGTGATTCAAACATATTCCAAAAGGTAATGAGTTATTAATGGCAAGGAAGTTTGAGGATGGTCTGACGCACGAAATCTGATCGCAGGTGAACATCTTCAGGTTAACTTCCATCACTTCTATAGTCAACCAAGCACTGATCATAGAGCGTAATTTGAGGGATTCTGGAGTTTTGAGCCAGGGAAGTTTATAATCCAGAGTTAGTATCCCTCCTACTAATAGTAGGAAGTTCCGCAGGGAGTCGATGCATGAGGATTCGAGGAGGTGAGACACTTTATATGGTAGCCAGGTGGAGTGCTACCAGTGCAGGAAGAGCGGGAATACAAGGCCACATTTCCCAAGATACCCATTGGGGTGATGATCTTGAGGAAAGATGGGGCATATTCAGTGTTTCTATTAGATCTTATCACCAGCAACTGGTGACAAGGGTTCTTCTATGACTCATCATTCAGGAGAAACACCATCAGTTTTTCATAATCCCAAGAATTGGACTTCTTCCAGTCGTTCAGGACGAGGTGGAGGTTGTGGACATGGTAGCCAGTCAATAGGCTTTCTGCGACAACAGGGTGGATCAGCTCAGGGTGGTCAGGCAGGGTCGTAGGGCCGTAGTGCAGGTCGGACTTTTGCAGTGGAGCAGACCCAGCAGGAGAAGGATCTCGGACCCTCTACAGTTTGATGTACGATCTTAGTTGCCTCGGTTTTAGCTTCTTCTATTTTTGATACAGGGGCTTCCCATAACATTATATTTTTTGCTGTTGTGGAGAGCCTTGGGCTCTATAACTTTTCTTCTGATGATGTCTTGACGTTGGAAACTCCGTTGGGAATGAGAATGGCTAGTGTACGATAATGCAAGGAGTGACCTCTTGAGGTTGGTGGGTTTCACTTATTTTAGGACATTTATGTCCTAGAGATGACAGGCTATGATGTCATTCTCAGAATGGGATGGTTAGTTACCTTCTAAGTAGTTGTCTATTGCAATCATTATAGGGTGAGTTTCACATCACCAGAGGGTGGATCGTTTCTTCATAATGGTGAATGGAATGTCCAGGCAAGCAGAGCAGGACCCAGGCATTATGGGTTGGGAGGAGTTACAGACTAGATTACTTGTCTTTATTTGGATGACCTTGGGGATTCACAAATGGAATTTCTTGAAGTGGTGGATCATTTCATGGATTTATTTCTAGATTAATTTTCAAGTTTGCCTCTAAAGAGAGAGGTAGACTTTTCTATTGATCTTGTGCTAGGAGTGACACCGGTGTCCATTCCTCCTTGTTGGATTGCTACACTAGAGTTACAGGAGCTCAAGAAGCAGTTGGAGGAGTTGTAGGCAAAGGGTTTCATCCGAACTAGTACTTATTTTTAAGTTTCACCTATCCTATTTGAGAAGAAGTCGGATAGTACCCTCCGAATTTGTGTGGATTATCGGAATTTGAATCAGTTTATAGTCAATAACTGATATCCCTTTCCAAGGATTGATGATATCTTTGATCAGCTTCAAGGAGATCGTGTGTTCTTGAAGATTGAATTGAGGCCTGGTTATCATCATTTGTGCATTAGACCTTCTGATATACCTCTTAAATCTTTCTATAGTAGGTATGGTCTATAAAAATATGTGGTTATGTCATTCGGTCTCACGAATGCGCCTGCAGTTTTCACGGCACTGATGAACCGAGTGTTCCATCCATACTTGGATTCTTTCATGGTGGTTTTCATGGACGATATCTTAGTGTACACTCACACTCGACCTGACCATGATACCCATAATGAGATCATTTTGAGTACATAGAGAGAGCATCAGTTATATGCTAATATTTCAAAATTCCACTTTTGGATGGATCAGATTCACTTATTTGGTCATGTTATGTTAGAGACAGGAGTGTCAGTAGAACCATAGAAAGTCAGATCTGTAGTTTCTTAGGAGCATCCGAAGAATGTATTTGAGGTATGGAGTTTTCTAGGGATGGCTAGATACTACAAACATTTTATACAGGAATTTTCATGCCTAGCAGCGCCGCTGACGGGATTGACTAAGAAGGGTGAAATGTTATTGCGGTCAGATTCTTGTGAGTCAGCCTTTCAGGAGCTGAAATGGAGGTTGACTTCAGCACCGATACTAGTTTTTCTAGATTCGATCAAGATCTATACAGTTTATTGTGATGCTTTAGGTATCTGACTTGGAGCAGTGCTTATATAGGAAGAAAAATTTGTTGCGTACGGGTCTCGGCAGTTGAGGCCACATGAGAGGAACTACCTGACACACGATCTCAAACTGGCTGCAGTTGTTCATTCTTTACACTATTGGAGACACTATCTATTGGTAGAGCATTTTTTTGTTTTCACCGATGAAAAAAGTCTCAAGTATATCTGCACTCAGTGTGACCTAAATTTGAAACAGTGATGGTGGGTTGAGTACCTTCAGTCTTTTGACTTTGAGCTTGCCTATATGCCTGGGAAAGGAAACAAAGTAGCTGATGCGTTGAGAAGTAGGAATCAGATATAGGTAGTTTTGGAGGCCAATACTGGGTGGTATCTTATGGATCTATTCTCTGAGATGAATTTGGAGGTGCATGATAGACAGGGGCATACATTTCTTTCATTTGTAGCTATTACCTCTACTCTTCTTGATCGAGTACGAATGAGGTAGCTATCAGATTCTAAAGGCCTAGTCCTACGGGAAAGTGTGTCATGAGAGGACCCTATTCCTGTATGGACCATAGGAAAGGATGAGATCTTTCATTTCCATGGTCGTGTATGGGTGTCAGCAGACATACGTGAGGAGTTGATGTGGGACTTTCATTACTCAGTTTGGGTAGTTCATCCTGGTGTCACCAAGATGTATCGTGATCTACACCGTCAGTATTATTGGCGAGGTATGAAGAGAGATGCTGTTGGTTTTTTCATGAGGTGTTCCACCTATCAATAGGTGAAGGCAGAGCATCAGCGACCAGTAGGGCTTTTTTAGTAGTTACCCATTCCCTTGTGGAAGTGGAATGATGTTGTGATGGATTTCGTGATAGTTTTGTCAAGGTCGCCTCGAGGGAATGATGATATTTGTATTATCATTGACAGACTCACGAAGGTTTCTCACTTCTTTCTTATCAAGGATAATTTCAGTATTAATGCTGGGATGGTTGTACATCCGTGAGATAGTATGTCTACATGGAGTTCCACACTCCATTGTTTCAAATAGGGATGTATGTTTTACTTCCCAGGTCTAGCAGAGATTATAGAAGGCCTTGGGTATGCAGGTGCTTATGAGTACAACATACCACACCCATACAGATGGCTAGTCTGATCATATGATTCAGATGCATGAGGACATGCTTCGTTCATGCATCCTATATTTTTGAGGTTTGTGGGAGAAGCACATACCTCTTGTGGAGTTTCCTACAATAATAATTTTCAATCAACTATTTAGATGGAACCTTATGAGGATTTTTATGGTAGGCCATGTCGATCACCCTTACGTTGGCTGGAGGTAGGAGAGGCAGCTATGTTGGGACCTCGTCTTGTCCAGGTGACCATAGAGCAGATAGAGTTGATTCAGAAGAGGATGGCTACTGCACAGTCTCGATATAAGTCTTATGTTGATCTACAGAGATGACCTCTAGAGTTAGAGGTCGGGGATCAGGTTTTCTTATATGTCTCACCGAGGTTGGGGTATAGGAGGATTAAGAGATAGGGTAAGATTTTTTCGAGGTATGTTAGGGCCATTTGAGGTTTTGGAGGGAGTTAGGCTGGTTGCCTATCAGTTTTAGTTACCTCAGAGGTATCAGGCTATGCACGACGTTTTCCACATTTCTCAGCTTTGATGTTACTTCTCAGACTCGTCTCATGCTTTTCAACCTGAGGACGTTGAGTTAGAGGTGGACGCCTCATTCGAAGAGCATAATATTTGAATTGTTGATCGTAGTATGAAGGTTCTCCATGGCTGGTCTGTTCCTCTGGTATGAGTGCTATGGAAGTACACAACGAGACCTGGGAGAGGGAGACAAATGTACGATCGTAGTGGCCAGAGCTGTTTGAGGATTCTTCTTCTACACCGCCTTACTGGGGAAATTTGGGGACGAATTTCTTAACTGGGGGGAGTTTGTAAGAACCTGTATCTTCTTTTTTAGGTATGTTTTTCTTTTTCTAGTGTTCTTGAGAAAAAGAGGAGTTTCTATAAATTTCCTAAGTACACGTCGTGTACTTTATGAGTACATGCCATGTACTCAGTTACCGTTGGAAGCTATGTGCTAGCCGTGTAAGGGCCGCACACATGGCCATGTATGGTGACCAGGAGACCACCTAAAGTGGAGTATGTAAAAGTAAATTACATTCCATGTATTTTATTTTATTTTTTCATTAAACGCATCAGGGTCGCGTCTGACAGACAAAACCATCTCCTTCTAGGTCTAGTTCGTCTGAGAGAACCCATACGGCCGCGAATCATATCTGATCCCCCGAGCGAGAATCCATCCTCTGATTCGACCTTCATCAATTGTGTTGGGATCGCCTTGGTATGCTCTTCCTTCTTCTAGAGCTTAGTTTCATGGTTCCTCTTCTTTCTCAATATATCTTCGGTTGAAATTTTTTCACGTTAATGTAGATCTACGGTGTTCTTGAGCGATTCAAGGCTTGAGGTTCACATATAAAGATCCTATAACACCGAGGAAGGTGGTTTGTCCCTTTCCATTGAAATTATTTGAGTTATATGTGAAAAAGTTCCAATACCCTTGAACGGGGTACTGTATGTTTACTTTTTTAGCTCTGTTGATTGCCTATTATGCTTGTATGCTTGAATAGATGTTAATTGAATGAGAATAGGGTTAATTTCTATGCTTTGGAGGTGTTTCCGATGCATGGTTTCGGTTTTGACCGTTTGGTCTTGTCTGACTATTAGGATGTTTACTTACCATACCTAGTATTATTAGGATAGAGTGATTTTTTATCTAACATGTTGTTATACTGTAGGCTGGTAGCCAAGTAGTTCTTGAGGATTACTTTGGCCGATATGCTTCACTGTACTTGTTTGACATACACAGGTCTATGAGAACCTAGTTTATAGACCATAGGGAAAATTGATGTAAGGGATTCTCCAGAGTGTCTTTTCTACATATGATGTGGGACCACAGGGGGAATTGACGTAAGTGCTTACTCAAAGTTTTTTTAGTTCCTTGATGCAGTTCATAGGGGGAATGTTACGTAAGTTCTTCCCCAGAGCACCTTTAGTTACCAATACGAGACTATAGGAGGAATTAATGGCGAGTTCTTCCTCAAAGAATCTATACTTAAGCTGAACCATAGGAGTTAGACTGAGTGTACTACCCAAAGGGTTGCTTGTGTTTCTAGGTCGAACTAGAGGGGATAGGCTGTGAGTACTTCCCAGAGGGTTACCTATTGTGTTATCTACTTACTTTTATTATTTTGGTTGAAATAGAGGGGTTAGGTTGAGAGTACTTCCCAGAGGGTTACCTGCTTCATTTATCTTCTTTCTTGATATGTGGTGTTTTAATGCTTTGAAACTATAGGAATGTTTACTATTGAGTACTTCCTTGTTTACTGATTCTTTTTCTTATTACCTACCATATATGTTCACGGACTATTAGGCATAGATCTCATGGTGGTTGCCTACTGGGATTTAGTCTCACACCCTATTTGGGTCATGCTTTTGGTCCCAAACAGATTATATTGTTGTGGGTATAGATAAGGGCAAGTTCCCTTCTACTTCAGGTACTTGGCTGTTTTAGAGATGGAGAGCATGGGACCAAGCTAAGGCTTGCGATGCTGAGGAGCTATTTACTTGTTTTTCTTGTACTTTGTTTTAGTTCTGTATTTCCTCATTGTGTCGTGTTTGGATACTTTCCTAGACATATGTATCATGCATCATTTATATATGTGTGATCCAGTTGTTTCTTCATCAGTCTTCCTCTATTTATTGTTGTATGATATTATACTGCTTCCGCTACTGTATATCTGTTTTTTTCCACTGTGTTACTTTGCCAATGAGGGCATAGTTTTCCCACTGTCACACCCATGGACCTTGCTACTAGTCGGTAGCCTCTGGCATTCGGGGAAATGTGATTGAGGACATATGAACAATCGGGTATGGGGCGTCTCTGGGCGGCTTCTGAAACTAGGACGTTACAAGAAATCCCCCCCTTAGATTAATAATGTATGCCTCTTCTTTTCTCCCCCTTTTGGGATTAGAAAAAAAAAGAGAAGCAGGAAATAAGAGGAGAAATATCATTAAAGAAAGACACCATAAATACTTCCATTACAATGCAAAAAAGTATAATCCAAACAAAAAGATCAAATACCTAACAAAAATACAATCCATCACTAATGGTTTGGCTTCTGAGGGGATTTTACATTATCTGAATGATCTAAAGGAGGAGGAGAAGGTTTGGGAGTGGAAGAGGAAAATGTGGTATGAAGATAACACCAGGCAGGAAAACACCTGTAGGTACATTTGTTACAAGTCTGGGCCTTCTTTCTGACAACACATGATTGGGAGTTTTCTTTGTAATGACCGGTTGAATCTGGGAAAGATCCTGAGAGACAGTCATTTGGGAAGGAGGTCGAGAGGCAGTACTAATGGAAGCTACAGGATGGACCAAAATGGCTTCACCCTAGACATGAAGATATGGATTAAGGATATTGATGAAATCATTAATGATTTCACCACCATATTTCTTATATTTCTTGAATTCATCCTTATTCTCCATGAAATTATTCAACAAAGGGGTGAACTCCTTCAATTGAGTAACTTTCTTCTTGAAGGATTTGGTGACGGTAGGTATTCTGAGATTCTATGCTAGAAAATTGAAGCTATTTATGAGGTCATTCTTGGTATAAATCTTAGTAAAGTGCTTATCCACCTTTTCTTTAATCTCTTTCTGAGAAACAGAGGCTTCATTGGTGCACTGCCTAACCATATTGTACATGAGGTCTTTATTTCGATGAACCTTTTCAAGAGTTTCTTTGTTTGAAACACTTTGAAGATATTGGAGTTCCTATCTCATCACAACCTTGAGAGACTCCAAATCAGCAACATCACCTTTCCCACTTCTAGAACTAGATGGGGCAGTTAACATTTTTCCAAGCTCCTCTTTCAACTTCTTTAGATCCACACTGAGTAGATGAGTCACCAAGTTCTTAAGAACTTCCATAACACCACTTAAGGAGGTCTTGAAGTCAGAGGTTAGAGAACTTAACTCATTGATCAACCTTTCTTACTTCCTCTTTCAGCAAAGTATTGTGCCTAATAATGGTTTCTACTGTGGTAATGAGATTCAGTTGAATCTCTTAGATCACTGTTCTTGCAATATTCACTATATCAGCATCTGAAATACCTATTGAAGTGGAGGCTTCACTTCTAGATCCAACTGAGGATATCACTGACTCATATATATCATTTTTAATTGTTCCAAATCATCCTTAGTGACATAGTCAGTAGCACGGTTTGTGCTACTGTCTCTACTGCTGTAGGTACAACTAGTGGAATAGGTGCAATAGGTTCTGGTTCATCTTGGACTTGTGGAGTGGGAGGAGGAGGAACCATCTCCTCATCTTAGTCATACTCCAAACCAAAAAAAATGTATCCTAGATCATTATTCCATTCTCTAGTACAGGTCCAGTCTCTTGGCTCAAAATTATCAATCTTGATCCTTCTTGTAATGTCCCAGTTCTACAAACCACCCAGAGGCACCCCATACTCGGTTGTTCACATGGCCTCAATCGCATTTCCCCGAATGCTAGAGGCTACCGACTAGCGGTGTGGTCCTTGGGTGTGATAGTGGGGAAACTATAACCACATTGGCATATTACACAGTGGAAGTAAACAAATACATACAATAGTGGAAGTAGGAAATATCCAATAACCTTAAACAGAAAAAGACTGGAATAATAAAACAACTGGAGCACATATATATAAATGATGCATTATACATATGTCTAGGAAATAAGCCAAAAAAGTCACAATGCTGGAATACAAATAGTACTAAACCAAAGTACAAAATAAAAGATAAACAAATCCTCAGCATCACAAGCATATGCTTGGTCCCATGCTCTCCAGCCTCACAACAAGTCAAGTACCTGAAGTGGAAGGGTGCTTTCCCTTATCCATACCTACAACAATATAATCTGTTTGGGCCCAAAAGCATGACCCAAACAGGGTGTGAGACTAAATCCTAATAGGAAACCACCCGAAGAACTGTGCCTAATAGTCAGTGATTATATGGAAGGTAAAAGTACAGAAAGTAGTAAATAAGAAAGTACTAAGCAGTAAACAATCCACATTTTCAAATCAAGCAACAGTGAAATAAACAGCTAAACATCAAATAGGTAACCCTCTGGGAAGTACTCACGGCCATCCCCTCTGGTCCTACCTAAAAAGTGCAAACAACCCTCTGGGAAGCACAATCAGTGTAACCCCTCTGGTTCTGCATATGAATATAATAAGACTCTTTGAGGAAGCACTCATAGTTTATCCACTTATAGTTAAAGGTAAAGAAATACTCTCTAAGGAAGCTCACACAGTCCATTCCCCGTGTAGTCTAGGGTAGTCAAGGACTCTCTGAGGAAGCTCACATGTCAATTCCTCTTATAACCCCAAGGTTTAGGACTCTCTGAGGAAGATCACTCGGTCAATTACCCTTATAGCCCAGGTCGTTCAATTCAAACAAAGACTCTCTGAGGAAGCTCACACAGTCAATCCCATTATAGTCTAAAGCAATCAAGGACTCCATGAGGAAGCTCACTTAGTCATTTACCCTTATATCCCCAAGTGGTTCAAGGCTCTATGAGGATGCTCACTCGGTCAATCCCCCTTATAGCCTAAAGTGCTCAAAGACTCTCTAAGGAAGCTCACCCATTCAATTCCCCTTATAGTCTACTACACCAAGTTTTCACGACCCTGTGTAGGTCAATGAGAATCGTAGTATAAAATGGCCGAAGTAAACCTATAGAACTACTTGGCTAACCAGTCTACAGCATAAAAATCATGTCAGAATACAACTCTCCACCCTACAGCAACAGGAATAAAAAATAGGCAAGGCAGCCAAAGGCCTAACAGGACCAAATGGTTGTAAACAGAGCAATGCATGGGAAAAACACATCTAAATCATAGAAATCACCCTATTAATATCCAAATATCCTCTACACAGGCATACAAGCATGGCATGAAAACAATTGGGGTAAAACAGTAAACACACAATACCTCGTTCAAGGTTATTGGTGGAATTGGCACATAATACTCAAAGACTTTGAACGAAAAGGCACAAACCACCTACCTTAGGGTTAGGAGATCGCTATACGTGAACCTCGAAGCTTGAATCTCCTTGGAATGTCGTAGATCTAAGAAAAAGTATAAAACGTTCAACCCACTATAACTTGGAAAAGAATAGGAAACATAAGATGATGCTCTAGGAGAAGAGATAACTCACCGATGTGATTCCAATGCAATCAACGGTGTTCGAATCAGAGGACAGATGAAGGATCGGGGGATCTTCAAAGATCTATGGCCGTACGGGTTCTCTCGGATAAAGACGACCTAGAAGAAGTGATTTTTGTCCGTCAGACGTGACCCCAGTGCATTTAATGAAAAAAAACAAAATACACGGAGTGTACTTTTGAAGTACACGGCGTGTACTCTCTGTTTCCATACTCTACATTAGGCAGCCTCCAAGTCACTCCCACACGGCCGTGTGTGTGGCTACAACATGGCTAGAAAATGGCATGTTGTGTCAAAGAAGTACACGGTGTGTACTTATAAAGTACATGGTGTGTACTTAAAAAATTTACAAAATTTTCTCTTTTCTCCAAAAACAACCAGAAAAGGAAAAACATACCTGAAAAGAAGGTCCAAATTCTTATAAAGTACACAGCGTGTACTTATAAAGTACATGGAGTGTACTTAGAAAATGTCAAGAATTTCCTCTTTTTCACAAAAACGACCAGGAAAGGAAAAACATACCTGAAAAGAAGATCCGGGTTCTTACAAACTTCCTCCATTAAAGAAATTCATCCCCAAATTCCCCTAGCGTGGTGTAGAAGAAGAAACCCCAAACAGTTCTGGCCACTGTGCTCATACATCGGCCTCCCTCTCCCAAGTCTTTTCCTCCACCCGCCCATGCTTCCATAACACTCATACTAGAGGAATAGACCAGCCATGGAGAACCTTTGTATCGCGATCCACAATCAGGATAGGATGCTCCTCAAACAATGCATCCACTTCGAGCTCAACATACTTCGGTTTAAAGACATGAGACGGGTCTGAAAAGTAACATCAGAGTTGAGAAACGTGGAAGACATCATGCATAGCCCGGTACCTCTGAGGAAACTGCAACCTCTAGGCAATCATCCCAACTCTCTCCAACACCTCAAATGACCCGACGTACCTCGGTGAAAGCATACCCTGTCTCTGAATCCTCTTGTGTCCCAACCTCAGTGTGACATGCTGGAAAACCTGATCCCCGACCTCGAACTCCAGAGGTCGTCTCCGCTGATCAGCACAAGGCTTATATTGAGACTGTTCAGTATCCATCCTTTTCTGAATCAATTCTATCTACTCTGTGGTCTCCTAAACAAGACGAGGTCCCAAAAAATATTTGCCTCCTACCTCCAACCAACATAAGGGTGATCGGCATGGCCTACCGTACAAAGCTTTATAAGGTGCCATCTGAATATTCTCTTGAAAACTATTTTTGCAGGAAAACTCCACAAGATGTAAGTGCTTCTCCCAAGAAACTCCAAAATCTAGAATGCATGCTCGGAGCATGTCCTCAAGCACCTGAATCATACGCTCGGACTGGACATCTGTCTGGGGGTGGTAAGTTGTACTCAAAAGTACCTATGTACCCAAAGCCTTCTGAAGCCCCTGCCAGACCCGAGAAGTAAAACATGCATCCCTGTCTGAAATAATGGAGTGTGGAACTCCATGTAGATGTACAATCTCATAGATGTACAACCATCCTAGCTCATCAACACTGAAGGTCTCCTTGATCGGCAAGAAGTGAGAAACCTTCATGAGTCTGTCAATGACAACCCAAACTGCGTCATTCCCTCGAGGCGACCTCAGCAAACCGGTCACGAAGTCCATCGCGATGTCGATTCCACTTCCACTTAGGAATGGGTAACTGCTGTAAAAGCCATGCCGATTGATGATGCTATACCTTCAACTACTGACAAGAAGTACACCTCATGGAAAAATCAGCAACGTCCCTCTTCATACCTGGCCACCAATACTGATGGTGTAGATCATGATAAATCTTGGTGTCGCCAGGATGAACTGCCCAAACTGAGGTATGCAAATCCCATATCATCTTCTCGTGTATATCTTCTGGAATCCATACACACCCTTGGAAATGCAAGATCTCATACTTGCCTATGATCCATCCAGGAATATGGTCCTCTCCTGACACACTCTCCCTTAGGACTAGGCCTTCAGAATATGATAGCTGCCTCATTCGAACTCGATCAAGAAGAGTAGAGGTAACAACTATAGAAGATGGAAAGGTCTGCCCATGTATGTCATTCACCTCCAAATGCATCTCAGAGAATAGATCATTAATCTACCACTCACTACTAGCCTCCTGAAGTGCATGTATTTGAGTCCTCCTACTCAATGGATCAGCCACTGCATTGCCTTTCCCAGGTGTATAGGCAAGCTCAAATTCAAAAGACTGTAGGTACTCAAACCACCTGTGCTGTCTCAAATTTAGATCACGTTGAGTGAAGATGTACTTGAGACTCTTTAGGTCGGTGAAAACCACAAAGTGCTCTCCCAGAAGATAATGTCTCCAACAACGTAGGGCATGAACAACAACTGCAAACTATAGATCGTGCGTCGGGTAATTCTTCTCATATGACCTTAACTGCCGAGACCTATACGCAATGACTCCACCTCCCTACATGAGCACATCTCCCAAACCGATACCTGATGCATCATAGTAAACAATATTACTCTTTCCAGGCTCTAGTAAGACTAGTATCGGTGCTGAAGTCAACCTCCATTTCAGCTCCTGAAAGGCTGACTCACAAGAATCTGACCACATAAACTTCGCACCCTTTTTGGTCAGACCTGTCAGTGGTGCTGCTAAGCGTGGAAAGTCCTATATGAAACATCTGTAGTATCCAGCTAGCCCTAGGAAACTCTGCACCCCAAAAACGTTCTTTGACTGCTCCTAGGAAACTAAAGCTCTAACTTTATTTGGGTCTACTGATACTCATGTATCTAAGATAACATGACCCAAGAAGTGGATCTGATCCATCCAAAAGTGGCACTTTGAGAGCTTATC
Source organism: Viscum album (assembly GCA_963277665.1). NCBI lineage: Eukaryota > Viridiplantae > Streptophyta > Magnoliopsida > Santalales > Viscaceae > Viscum > Viscum album. The sequence continues at coordinate 702,264,361 of OY728163.1, forward strand.
ATATAACCGATGCTCCCTCAGTGTACTCAAAATGATCTCAAGATGGGTATCATGGTCGTGTTGAGTGTGAGAGTACACCAAGATATCATCCACGAAGACCACTGTGAAGGAATCCAAGCATGGATGGAACACTCAGTTCATCAGTGCCATGAAAACTACAGGCACGTTCATGAGACCGAACGACATAGACAAATAATTGTATAGACCATACCTTCTCCTGAAGGCTGTAAGAGGTGTATATAATGGTCTAACGCACTACTGATGATAACTGGACCTCAAGTAAATCTTCGAGAACACCCGGGATCCTCAAATCTCATCAAAGAGATCATCAATCCTAGGTAAGGGATATAGGTTCTTGACCGTCAACAGGTTCAACTTCCAATAGTCCACACAAAGCCTGAGGGTACCATCTGCCTTCTTCACAAATAAGATAGGTGAACCCAAGTACTGGTTCAGATGAAACCCTTTGCCTGCAACTCCTCCAACTGCTTCTTGAGCTTTTTAACTTAGGTGTAGCCATCCTATAAGGAGGAATGCACCCTGGTGCCACTCCTAGTACAAGATCAATCGAAAAGTCTACCTATCACTCTGGAGGAAAACCTAAAAAGTCCTCTAGAAAGACATCTCTGAATCGGTCCACGATTGGAGGAAATTATAACTGTGAAGTCCCCTGGTCATCTAGATAAAGACTAGAAATTTGGTCTGTAACTCCTCCCAACCCATGATGCTCTGGACCCGATCTTATCACCTGGACATACCATTCTACCATATGAAGAAAAGATCCACCCTCTAGTGATATGAAACTTACCCTACGTCGATAACAGTCGACTACTTCATGGAATGGAACTCACCCGTCCATCCTGATAATGACACCATATCCTATCATCTCTAGTACATAAAGGACCCATATAAAGTGACATCCACCAACCTGTAGAGGGCACTCTCTACACTGATGTACACAATCCATTCTAGTCCCCAACAGAGTGTCTAGCATCAAGATATCGGCAGAAGAAAATATGCAGAGGCCAAGGCTCTCCACAATAGCAACAGAGATAAATCTATGGGAATCCCCTGTATCAAAATGTGCAGAAGCTAAAATTGAGGCTACTAAGATCGTACATTGAATAGTAGAAGGTCCAGAATCCTACTCCTACTGGGTCTGATCCACTACAAAAGTATGTCCTATACCGCGACCCTGTGACCCTGCCTGACCACTCTGAGCTGATCCACCCTAGTGTCGCTAAAAACCGGGTGACTGGATACCATGACCATGAAATCCACCTTGGCCCGAACGGTAAGAAGAACTCGAGCTCCCAGACTGGTGAGAAACTGGTGGCGCTTCTCCTGAACGAGGACTCAAAGAAGAACCCTTGTCACCAGTTACTGGTGAGAGGAACTGACAAAAGAGTTGAAGGTGACCCATCTAGCTGCAAGATCGACACTCCACTAGATCCCTCGAGAAACATGGTTTCGTATGCCCACTTCTCCCACACTGGTAGCACACCATCTGGCTACCGGAAGATTCATCCCGCCTACTTTGATCTCCTCGTTCAGCCTCCCTACGGCGCTTCCTGCTATCAGCTGGCAGAGCACTAACTCTGGATGCCGAACCACCCTTGCCCAAAGCTCTAGAATCCCTCAGATTGTGCTTCATGATTAGTTCCTAGTTTACTAAGTCAACCTAAAGATGTTCACCTTGGATCAAATTTCATGCCTCAGACTATCCTCAAACTTCCATGCAAGGAAGAAATTATTACCTCCTGGAATAGGTGTGAAATGTTGCAGCTCTGTGAAACAAGAGGAATAATCCATAATAGTAAGATTGCCCTGCTCTAAACTCAATAACTCTCAAACTCAATCAGCCCTCAAGGTCTTAGGATATACGTAATCATAGAAGATGCGCAAAAACTCATCCCAAGCCATATTCTGTTGGTGGCCCACCTGTGAGATCATATCCCACCACCTCTTGGCGGAGTCTCGAAGCATGTAGGTAGCAATATTCACCCTATTCTCTGGAGATATCTCCGGATGCTTGAAAATCATTAGAGTGGCCTCTATCCATGACTCTGCAGCTTGGGGTCCTCCATCCCATGAGAATGTGGGAGGATTCTACTACTGGAAGACCCACGTAAAATCAGCCATCGAAGGGGTAGGAGGTGGCACTCCCTGAAAGGCCTGCATCATCCTCAGAAATTTCCCCCTGAATAGTGCATCAGCACCAGTGTTAGGTAAAACAGCTGGTTCCATGTCTGGAACAACTGGAGGATCTACAGGTAGTCCTTGATTGTCCATGTCTAGTGTCTGATCACCGTCTGTCAACTGGCGCACAACCGGAGGACATCTCAGTGGCATGAATCTGCAAGGTCAAGTGCACACCTTAGATCAAGATTATCAAGGACTGAAAAATAAGGAGTTCAAGAAGGGAACTGAAGAAAGAAAGCACTCAAGTTTTAAAAAACGTTGACTATAAGACGTGTACATTTACTATATGGCGTGTTCCCTGAAGTCATTTACATGGGTGTGTACTCCTGCCTAAACTGGTCATGTAACACCCCAAACTCAAAGCGTTTTGTCAAAACACACGGTGTGTACTTGAATCCTCTTTACCTGCCCGAGCCCATCTACACGGTTAAGCCACATGTCTCTCCTAAGTCAAGACTACACGGAATGTAAAGTTCCTACACGACGTGTAATAGATAAGATTCACTTGGACCGTATTGTTAGTGACACGGCCTGACACACGACTCAAACTACACAACATGTTTCAGACGGACACGGCATGTATGAGAAGGGATAACACCATCCCGTGTTGTTCGTGACACGACTGGGTACCTGGGTCAGACTACACAGCGTGTTCAGAGCGGACACAGCATGTATGTGAAAGGGTAACACCAACTCTTATTGTTCGTGACACGACCAGGTACCTAGGTCAGACTACACGACGTGTTTATACGGCACACGGTATGTATTAGACACGACTCGACCAACCTGTGTTGTTAGTGACACGGGTGGGCATGGGGTTGACATGACGCGGCGTGTATAGACGATACACAACATGTTCAATCAAAGTTTTCCCCATCCTATGTCTCTGTCCACACAGCCTATGAAACGGTTAGAGACTACATGGTGTGTACATAAAGTACATGACATGTACTTAATAAAAATATTTTCTTCCCAAACAGAAAAACACACGGCATGTACTTAACATTACACAGTGTGTATTCTGGGTTTTTCTGGATAGTAAGCCTCAAAAACTACTCTGGAACCCAGAAAACACTGAAATAGGCACAGACAGTGCCAAATTCTAATTTTTGAGGGCCCATACTCCCCACGAATCAAAGTTTGGAATCTTATACAAGTTATAGCAAGGAAAACAAGGCAATGATCCACCAAATTCCATTCCATGAGGGCCCATAACACCCCAAGAACAAAATTTTGGCATTCATTCAAGAAAGTCTCTACACAAACAATACCCTATAAAGCAGTAGGTATTTTTATCACAGCAACTATCACAACAGCATGCATATTTTACACAACATCTATCACAACAACATGCAATCACTAATGCATCCTAGATGGCATGGAAAAAATGCATGACATGTGATTTCTAGCAAGTGCCTATATGATGCATGAGATGGCATACCCTCATCTCATTGGGTTGCAATAGAAATAGATCCTCGACAACATCAACAATAACAACACAAATCATGTGAATCCCGTAAGGTGAAATCAGATCAACTATAATAATTGAAAAACCAGAAAAAATTGCAATTAACGAGGTAGATTGGATTTTCCCTGTACATGGGTTAGCTAATACTGGGCATAGCTTATTACCAAGTACCCATTTTGTCTGATCTCTGGATAAATGCTCCAAACAGTAAATCAAGAGAAAAGAAATCCTCTAATACCACTTTGTAACATCCTAGTTCTGGAATCCACCCAGAGGTGCCCCATACCCAGTTGGTCACATGGACTCAAGTGCATTTCCCCAAACGTCAGAGGCTGCCGACTAGCAACGAGGGCCTTGGGTGTGATAGTGGGGAAACTATGCCCTGATTGGTAGAGTACATAACAGAAGTAAACAAATACATACAATAGAGGATGCAGGAAATATCCAACAACAGTAAACAGCGGATGACTGGAATAATAAAACAACTGGAGCACATATATATAAATGATGCATGATACATATGTCTAGGAAAGCATCCAAACAAGTCACAATGTTGGAATACAAATATTACTAAACCAAAGTACAACATAAAAGATAAAAAACTCCTCAGCAGCACAATCATATGCTTTGTCCCATGCTCTCCAGCTCCACAGAAAGTCAAGTACTTGAAGTAGAAGGGCGCTTGCCCTTATCCATACCTGCAACAATATAATCTTTTTGGGACCAAAAGCATGACCCAAACAGGGTGTGAGACTAAATCCCAGTAGGCAACCACCAGAATATTTTCACCTAACATTCAGTGAGTATATGGTAGGAAAAAGTACAGAAATAAGTAAAAAGAAAAGTACTAAGTAGTAAGCAATCCACAGTTTCACATCAAGCAACTGTGAAACAAATAGCTAAACCTCAAACAGGTAACCCTATGGGAAGTACTCACGACCATCCCCTCTGGTCCTACCTAAAAAGTGAAAGCAACCCTCTAGGCAGTACACTCTGTCTAACCCCTCTGGTTGTGCATATGAATATAATAAGACTCTCTGAGGAAGCGCTCACAGTTTATCCCCTTATAGTCAAAGGTAAAGCAAGACTCTCTGAGGAAGCTCGCACAGTCCATTTCCCGTGTCGTCTAGGTTAGTCAAGGAATCTCTGAGGAAGATCACACATAAATTCCTCTTATATCCCCAAAGGTCTAGGACTCTCTGAAGAATCTCACTCAGTCAATTCCCCTTATAGCCCAGGTCGTTCAATTCAAACAAAGACTCTCTGAGGAAGCTCACGCAGTCAATCCCATTATAGTCTAAATCAATAAAGGACTCTATGAGGAAGATCACTCGGTCAATTCTCCTTATATCCCAAAGTGTTTCAAGGCTCTCTGAGGATGCTCACTCGGTGAATCCCCCTTATATCTTAAAGTTCTCAAAGACTCTCTGAGGAAGCTCACCCAGTCAATTCCTCTTATAATCTACTACACCAGGTTCTCACGACCCTATGTAGTTTAATGAGAATAGTATTATAACATGGCCAAATTAAACCTACAGAACTACTTGGATAACCAGTCTACAACGTAACATCCATGTCATAATACAACTCTCCACCCAACAACAATAGGAATGGAAAACAAGCAAGGAAGCCAAAGGCCTAACAGGACCAAACGGTCGTAAATAGAGAAATGCATGGGAAAAACACATCCAAAGCATATAAATGACCCTATTCATATCCAAATATCCTCTACACAGGCATACAAGCATGGCAGGAAAACAATAGGGGTAAAACAGTAAACACGCAATACCCCGTTCAAGGGTATTGGTGGAATTGGCACATAATACTCAAAGGCTTCGAATGGAAAGGCACAAATGACCTACCTCAGGGTTAGGAGATCTCTATACGTGAACCTTGAAGCTTGAATCTCCTTGGAACGTCGTAGATCTAAAAAAACATATTAAATGTTCAACCCATGATAACTTGGAAAAGAAGAGGAAATAGAAGATGATGCTCTAGGAGAAGAGATAACTCACTGATGCGATTCCAACGCAATCAACAGTGTTAAAATCGGAGGATGGATAGAGACTCGAGGGATCGTCAAAGATCTGCGGTCGTATGGGTTCTCTTGGATGAAGACGACCTAGAATAAGTGAGTTTTGTCCATCAGACGCGACCCCGGTGCATTTAATGAAAAAAAAAATACACGGCGTGTACTTTTGGAGGACATGGTGTGTACTCTCTATTTTGGTACTCCGCATTAGGCTGCCTCCAAGTCACTCCAACACAGCCATGTGTGTGGCTACAACACAACCAGCACATGGGCTGTTGCGGAAAATAAGTACACGGTGTGTACTTGCAAAATTTCCATAATTTTCTCTTTTCTCCAAAAACAACCAGAAAAAGAAAAACATACCTAAAAATAAGGTCTGGGTTCTTACAAAGTATATAGTGTGTACTTATAAAGTACATGGAGTGTACTTAGAAAATTTCTAGAATTTTCTCTTTTTTCCAAAAACAACCAGGAAAGGAAAAACATACCTAAAAAGAAGATCTGGGTTCTTGTAGAGACCTGAAGCTTAATGTACATGGACATTACATTACTTTTGCGGAATACTTAGTACATTACAAAAACACACACACAAGGACCGTAATAGTTTAGTGTCTTTGGAAACTCGGAATATAATCTTCTAATCGTGGTGAAAGATCTTCAACATCTCCCATAAAGATCTTCTTTTTTTCTTACCTAAAACCTTTCTTTATATCCTGGGGAAAAGAATACATAAAAGGGTGAGCTCAAATTCTCAGTAATGGTAAACAAAATAAATATCAATCACATCATATTCATAAGAACATATCTTTTAGAAATCTTAACCTACAAAAGAGATCATAATTTCATAACATGGGATAAATCATAGTAGTGACATGTAATCCCAATAATCATAACTTAAAACATGAAACTTTGTGGCATACACACATAATCATAGAGAATCATTTCTTGTTAGTCAAGACTCATTTCCAAGACTATCTTAGTGGACAAATTCCATTTCTGAAACGAGTCACCCTCGTTTCAGTCCTGTTTCACTGAACCGGTATAACCTACCATTCCAGCCATGTCTATCTCATGAGATATAAAATATTTACCTAATTCATTGGATGGATATATAGTTCCCACCCATCTCATAATGATACCATTCTTATGTGTGCCACAAAATCATAAACCATACATCATAGCATAACCCATGTAATAAAAATGGGAATCTTAAACATCGTGACATCATAAAACAATTCATATAAGATAAAGGAATTCATAAAAATATTTCCATCTCAACATAATCAAATCAATGTAATAATAGGGATAGAAACAGAACCCTTTATTATCTTAGATGTAAAATAATTTTGATAAAACACTTGAACTCCATTCTTGAGGAAAATATCCTTTCTACTTCAAAAATACTTTTCCTTTCTTAACATGTCATACAATTATAAAATAAAAGAAGTTGATTAAAAATAAACTTGAAAACTTGTAAAGGAAGCTTCTTGGAAATAATGTTTTAAAAATCCATTCATGCCGTATAATTTAAAAAAAACATTCTTCTCGTACTTTTGTCAGAAAAGTCAAAAAAATACCTCGTACGAAAAACGACAAAAGATTCCTTTCATATCTTTTACTAAAAACTCACCGAAGGGTAAAATAGGATTTAAAAAATTGTATGTGAATGGAAATAATATTACATATTGAGGAAACATGGATGTGGATGATAAAATACACCCCAGTAAATGCCAAAGTATAAACAATCTCGGATAAAAATGAGATTGTGATATTTCCCTTACCTTAGGTCCGATTTGCTTCGTAAGTGTCCGAACCTCCTGTATAATGATTTAAATAATGTCATTGACTTATTCCAGAATCATACTCACTGTTATGATATCATATATGGTTCACTTATGACTTTATTTTACCCTTTCTTTTGTAAATTCCATGTTAAAGAACGTTTTGGGTAAAATTGTTTCATTTGTCGTCCGTGTTTTGACTTGTAATTATTCATATGATTACTTAGATCATGATTACTTAATTCCATAATATAAAACATGATTTATATATAATATATATTCAGAATATACATATATAATAAATCAGTAAATGGAAATAAATACACCGTTCATGGAGACGGTAGGCCGTACGTACGCATTAACGCTGTTTTCGTTTCCTTATTGAGTTGAATGGAATTAAGTAGATGACATACATATATATACACATAAATAAAGTATCATTATTATATCACATATTTCATGATTACTTATTATATATACTTTATAATCATTCATGAATGGTTAAGGTGGAGAATGAATCTCATCGCGTCGTGGAGACGATAGTCCGTACGTACGCACGAGCGATGATATCATTCTCATGATCGTGGGACTGTATTGGAGTATATGTATACTATTTCAGAATCAATATCACTTTAAAGTATTCATATATAGTTATTATTTACACCATTATACCCATCCAAGTAAGGTGGTGGTGGAAAATAGATTTCACCACGGCGTGGAGACGGTATTCCGTACGTACGCACGCGTGGTGATTTCGTTTTCCGTAGGATGGATAGATGGTGAAATAGGGTTGTTTCATAATTATAATAACATATAAGTATATTATTGATACTGATTTTATTACTTCATAATGAAACAACCTAATAAGAAGAAGTGGAAGAAGAAATAAAGGTGAAAGAATTGGTAACGGAAATTACCTCTTCTTTGAAGCGCCTCTTTGAGATCTCCTTTTAGGGAACTAAAATTGGTCTTTGAGGAAGACCAGAACCTCTATGATGTTTATATGGAAGTGGAGAAGAGAATTTGGCAGGGGTTGACCGAGCTTGAAGGCTCAAAGTGGTGTGAGGAAGAGGGGGAGGAGGTGCCCTTTTATAAGGGAGGAGAGGGGTACCTTTGGAATAACTAAAACTATTATTTTATTATAAAGTCAAATTCGGTTTTAAATAGCTCCAAATTGATTTATTTCGAAGCTAAGGTGGGGATGGGTCGAAATACTATCATCCAATAGAATTTATACATGTTTAGGTTCCTATTTTAACATTATCATTTTGATTTAACATTAAGTTAAATAATTTCACTTTTACCGTGTCTTCTTGTGTTCTTACACTATAAGGTTAATAAACTTACTATAAGAAGCCAAATGAACCCCAAGTTGTTTATTATTAATATATATATCCTTATCTAAGTCATTTTTCCGAACCTTAGATTTTTAGGAATAAAATAACAATTAATAATATAATATTTGTTTTAAAAACTATTTTATGTCAATTTTGACACTATTTAGTAATTGATTTTTGTGAAAATTATAATAGAATGATTAGTTCGAAAAAAGTTAATTAAATCAATACTAACATGTCATATTAACCTATAAAATTAGTGGAATTCATAAAAAGTCACAAATTACATTTATTTTGGTATTTATAACTTCAATTATGTCAATATTTCATTAATAAGATAATTACTCCATCATCTTTGTGTCATAAATAAATTAAATTATTTAATGTCTAAAAATTAAAAATAAAATACCATTATGTATGAAATATTTTTATCTTTCTAATTAATATTTATAGTCGAATTTATCTTATGTATAACCCTATATTAAAAATGATATACTTATTAAACTTTGATTTTAACTATTTTAACCCTTCTTTAAATAAATTAATAATAAATGTCCTAATCTAATCCAAGTGGGCCTAAATGGTCATATTTTATTCCTAAGGTTGTTTTTGGTCGAATTACACTTATCCAATAGAATTAGGACATGTTTTAGGGTAATAATAATACCATTTTTACCCTTAATTACCCTATTTACTTTTAACCGTGGTAAAAAAAAGTAAAAAGTTGCTATTCACCAAAAATTATTTTCATCTCATTGAATCACATTTTACTTACTAACATCAATCGTGTCTCTCAGATTTTTGAAATTCCACTCACAGAAGCGGTAAAATTAAGTTTTATGAAAATTTCATTTTTTTAACTACCACTTAGTGGTTTCACTATTCATCGAAAAAATGAAAGTTTCCAGAAAAATACCAAAAATTAGGCCTAAGCTATATTTGATATTATGAACTCAAAAATGATGTCTATTTTACCAAATTAAAAACATATCAGTTGCATTAATTAATTTAAAAATTAATTCCCGTCGTCAAAACAAATAGTGTGTTCTTAAGAGATAATAACTACCAAAATATTGACATTTGTTTATGTCTGGTTTAAATGTGAAATTACATCCAATGACCAACATTGTATTAAATTGTAAAAATATATTCTAAATATACTTTAAAACCACTCAAATTAATAATTTATCACTATTAATTATTTTGATTAAAAGGTTGTTTTTAATTAATATTTAGTAATTTTCACTATTCATCAGAAAATGAAAGTTATCCGAAAAGTACCAAAATTTCACCCTAAGCTAATTTCGATATTCCGAATCCAAAAATGAAGTCCATTTTGAAAAATAAAATTTACAAAATTTCAAAAAAGTGGTTATTACTATTCATAACGGCTAGTTTTAATAATATTTTAATAGCATATCATTGTTTAGCGAAACTCGGTATTGCGTACAACACACGCTATCGTGGAAGTTCGCGCTTGCGTGTAATGCAAGGCAAGTCAAGGATGTGTGTTGTGCAAGATTCTTTTGGTGTAGCTTACAACACAAGACATTAATAAAATTAAAAAGAATATTTTTCATAAAATCTTGGGGTGTTACAGTTCTTACGCTTCTTCCCTGAGGCTTAGAAACAACATCATCTTTATCAACTTATCTATCCAGTCCTCTAGCCATAACAACATTTATGGGTAAAAGAACCAACTGAACTTCAGGTTTTTCATGATCTCCAGCAACTTAAACTTCTCTAGGTACTTCCTCAATTTGTGACACTTAATCCTCAGTTTCTTCCTCAGGGCCACCAACCATAAGTTCATTAAATTCCTAAATGATTTATTGATTTTAATCATTAGGATGGGGTGATCTGTCCTCATGTTCAGCATCTCTATGATCAACAACCTCTTTTTAAACATTCTCAACACCATCAGCAGCTCTATATACATATTCCTCACTGGATCTGTCCACCACTTATTGTCCCACTTTTAAAGAATCACTTACATGCTCATTATTTCCTTCTTCATCATCATCAGCATTATCATCAGACTCCCCATCTGATTTACTTACATATCCTTCAACTCCAATAACCTCAGTCTCTTCATCATCCTTATCTCCTAATAAATGTTCTCTTGAGGGTAAGTCTAAAGGTGGGCTAGAAGGTCCTTAAGAAATATCTTTTGGACTTTCAGCAATATCAGGATCACTCCTATCATCAAAAGGAGATCCCTCTTCCCTTGTCACTACAGGCTCATCTTCCTCATCAGAATAAACAAGTTCTTCTCTTGGTCTAAGACCTAGATCAACTTGATCCTTTGGTCTAGTAGGATGTTCAACTAGATTGAAATCCTCATACAACCTTTCCTTATCACCTACCCATCATTTATTCCATGGGTTCCAGAATATGTTCATTCTTTTACAAATATATTTTTAAAGATAGTTACCACTACATGTATTTATCACTTCATCTCCATCTTCCACATAACCTAACCTTTTTATAATGGTAGAGATCATCCTCAGATAGTATAAACATGTTTCCTTCTTGGATGGATTTTTCAAATCAGATACATGCACCATTAGATACCTACACAAGTTCACTTTTATCTCATGTTTCAACAGATGGATCAGGAATACATCTTGATACTTCATAGAAGAGAAATCTCACTTTCTTGGCCATATTTGATGTTGAATAAACTTAAACAATAATATTACTTCTCCTTAAAAATCACTTTCAATAGTCCTCCTAGATTCTCTATTTCTAGTCATCGCCTTCAAATCATCTTCATAAGAGAATAAATCAGAGGAAGGTGGAATATTACCTGGATAATCAGCATAGACACCTTCCTAAGGCATCTCCAAGAACTCATCTCATTCCTTAGACAAAAAAGATACTTCCTTTCCCTTTACTACTGACTTCATTCTTGCTGGATTATCTTCATCCAGAGATATATTCAAATGTTTATAGAATTCATGCACTATCTGGGAATAATAAGGTCTTTCATTGTTAGAAAACCAGATCATCCACCCTTGATATTCAAGTACTTTTAATAAAAACGTCTTTCTTGATAGAATCCACTCAGCAGAAACTTCTTTTTCAGCCATAACCACTCAGCTTTCTAAGCTCGGTTTTTCAGTCCCACTGGACTCACCTTTCTGACGCTTATAAGAAGGTGATTTTCTTAACTCTTCCATATTGTGCTTGATCCTTTCCATGTCGAGGCTTTGGATTCCAAAAGAGTTGAGGAAGAGGATCGAGAGGTAGAGTGACAAAGGGTATAAGACTTTACGGCAGTGGGAAGGTGAAATGTTAGGATGGATTGAACTAAATATATCATTTAGGGATTTGAAATCATAAAACAAAAAATATAAACATGGAAAAAATAATACAAAACAATGTTGTCTTATTTAAAATAGATAGAATTACAAAATAGTCCTTAATAACATCGGTGTTATTGAATCGATTTTACACGATCGATTTCAGGGATCGGTTTCACAAGATCTGTTTCAAAGATTGGTTTTAGGAATCGATTTCTTAGATCAGTTTTAGAATATAGGTTTCAAATATCGGTTTCATAAGATCAGTTTCAAAGATCTGTTTCAAGAGATCGGTTTCAAGAGATCGGTTTCAAAAGATTGGTTTCAAGAGATCAGTTTTAGGAGATTGGTTTCAGGAGATCAGTTTCAGGAGATCAGTTTCAGGAGATCCTACTAATTTATCATTCCTAGTTCATGTATGATATAATTCATTCTCTCAAAATTTAAGTTTTTAGTGAATATATCAACAATTTGATGTTTAGTCTCAATAAATTCAAGAGTTATATCACCTTTTTGATAATGATCTCTCAAAAAGTGATGTCTTACATCAATATGATTTGTTCTAGAATGATAAATTGGATTCTTAGAAATGTTAATAGCACTTGTGTTGTAACAATTTATGGGGATATGTCTGAATTAAAAACCATTGTCTAATAAGGGGCGTTTCATCCACAAAATTGGTGCACAACAACTACCAGCAGCAATGTATTCTGCTTCAGCAGTTGATATTGCAACTGAATTTTTCTTTTTTACTACACCATGAATTAGCGACTTTCCCAAAAAGTGAATTGTTCCAGAGGTACTCTTTCTATTTAACTTAAATCCACCAAAATCAGCATCTGAATAGCTAACTAAATCAAAATGTTGTCCTTTAGGATAGAACAGTCCTAAGTTAGTTTCATATTTGAGGTATTTGAAAATTCTTTTAACAACATTTAAATGTGACTCTTTTGGATTTTCTTGAAATCTCACACACATACACACACTGAATATAATATCTGGACTACTAGCAGTTAAGTACAACAAACTCCCAATCATTCCTCTGTAAGCAGTTTGATCAACTGATTTTCCATTTTCATCAAGATCTAACTTACATGTAGAACTCATAGGGGTTTCCCTACTCTTAATGCTATCAAAGCCATATCTTTTCAAAATATATTTAGTGTAATTACTTTGATTTAAAATAATACCTTCTTTGTTTTGAAATATTTGAAATCCAAGAAAATATTTAAGTTCACCCATTAAACTCATTTCAAACTCACTTTGCATTATGTTTGAAAAATCATTAAATAAATATTTTTTAGAAGATCCAAATATAATATCATCTATATATATTTTGGCTATTAAAACTTCTTTTGAAATTATTTTTATAAATAAAGTTGGATTTGTGAGTCCTTTTGTAAAGCCTTTATAAATAATAAAGTTACTCAACCTTTCATACCAAGATCTTGGAGCTTGTTTCAAGCCATATAAATATTTAGATAATTTGAACACATGATTTGGAAAAAGTGGATTTTTAAAACTTGGGGGTTGTTCAACAAAAAAATCCTTAATTATATAACCATTTAATAATGCACTTTTGACATTCATTTGATAAAGATTAAAACCCAAGTGTGCTGCATAGGCAAGTAAGATCCTAATTGCCTCAAGTTTAGCTACTCGTGAAAAGGTATCTTCATAATAAATTCCCTCTTCTTGATTATATCCTTGTGCAACTAGTCTAGGTTTATTTATAATTATATTTCCAACTTCATCTACTTTATTTCTAAACACCCATTTGGTTCATATGGTCAAAGTATTCTTCAATCTATTTACAAGTTTCCAAACATTATTTCTTTCAAAATGATTAAGTTCTTCTTGAATTAACATTACCCAAAAATCATCATTGATTTCATCATTGATATTTTTAGGTTCAATCTATGAAAATAAATATTGATGTTCAACCTGGTTTCTCAAGGAAGCTCTCATTTGTGTTCCTCTATCTAAATATCCAACAACAGCATCTAAGGGGTGATTCTTAAGGGTCCTGGTTGGTCTAGAGAAGGTAGGACTTGATATTTTAGATTGGTTAGGTTGATCTGGTTCACTATGGTTAGGATTTGGAGAATTTCCAGAACTGGATGTTTTTAAATATTCCTTTACATGACGATTTTAGGTTTTATCATTAATGTCCATATTGGACATATCCTCTTCAATATTTTCTAGTGAGGTCTTGGGATTATATGGATCTACTTCATCAAACTTGATGTGTATAGATTCCTCCACACATTTCATTTTCTTATTAAAGACTCTATAGGGTTTACTTTATGTAGAATATCTAAGAAATATTCCTTCATCACTTTTAGAGGCAAATTTATCTAAATTATCTTTAGTGTTCAGAATATAAACTTTACATCTAAACACTTTAAAATAACCTACTTTGGGTTTCCTATTATTATACAACTCGTAAGGAGTTTTCTTAAATATGGTTATGATTAAGACTTTGTTTATTATGTAACAAGTTTTATTAACAGCTTCAGCCCAAAAATAAATGGGTAGATCATAATCATTAAGCATAGTCCGAGCAATTTTCTATAAGGTTCTATTTCTTCTTTCTACCACACCATTCTATTGAGATGTCCTAGGAGCAGAGAAGTTATGATTATAGCCATTTTGTGAGAAAAAAGGTTCAAAATCTTGATTTTCAACTCATGACCATGATCACTTCTTTAGGATTTAATCTTAAAACCGCTGAGATTTTCTACAGACCTACCATACTTGGTAAAATGTGAACAATATTCACTTTTATGAGCTAGGAAAAAGGTCCCGATGTACCTTGAGAAATCATCTACAAGAACATAAACATAGTTCTTCCCATTGAGACTTTAAACTCTATATGGTCCAAACTAGTCCATCTAAACCAACTTGAGAGGTTGAGAAGTAGTTACTTCTTTCTTTGGTTTGAAATAAATTTTATGTTGCTTTCCTTTTTGACAAGGATTGCATACCTTATTGTCTAGAAACTCTAATTTGGGTAAGTATATAACTAAGCCTTTTCTATTTAACTTTCTAATAGAGTGTATGTTTCAATGTTCTAGACTTCTATGCCAGAGACAATACTCTTTGTGAAAAGGAATTTAGACAAGATACATTCTGTGAGGCTAGTGTGTCTAGATTTATAGCATATACATTATCATTTCTAAAAGTAGTAAATACTAAATTATTCTTGGAATAAAAAACATGGAATGCATTATTTTTAAATTTAACATTAAATCCATCATCTCACAATTGATATATGTTGAGAAGGTTATACTTTAATCCATCAACATATAGTACTTTAGAAATTGAAATATAATTAGGGTTACCAATCTGTCACAGGCTGATGATTTTTCCTTCACCATTGTCCCCAAATGTGACATGTCCTCCATAAATCTTGATAAGACTTTTAAAGCTTGAAAAGTCCCCTATCATATGTCTTGAACAGCTGATGTCCAAGTATCGTATCTTTTTATAGGATCTCTTTAGGCAATTTTCCTACAAAACAGTTTAACCAAGAATTGACTTTGGTGACCATATTTTTTTGGGTCCACATACATTAGTAATATAATATTTAGGTACCCACAATTGTCTTATGGGTTTCCTATATGCAGAATATAGAGTGTTTGAAAAATAAACTTTGTTTGGTCCTGAAGAATTGGATACAGTAAATGAATTTTTGGAACTGAAACATGCTATATAATTCTAGTTTTTGAAAAGGGTAGAAAATTTTCCAAATTTGATTACAAAACGTGATTTGGATCAATTTATTTGTCCTTGTTGATATCCTATCCCAGAAGTATACTTAGGAACTATTTTTTTACCAAGAATTTGATTAAGAGTATTTTTCCCATTATTAAACTTTTCCAAGTCTTTCTTCAATTGCTCATTAGAAATTTTTAACTCATTGTTTTCCTTGAGTAGTTGAGCATTTTTCTCTTTTTCAGTTATAAGTTTAGAATTAGCAGTCACACTAAAAGAATATTGTTTCTTCAACGATTTATACTTATCATTCAACTCATTACATGTTTCTTCTAACATACTGGAGTATTTGAATAATTCATCATTTTTCATGTTCTTAGACTCACTTTCATAATAATAAGAATTATGTACAAGATATTCTAAGGTTACCTCAATTTTGTTTGTCATAAAACACATATTAGCCATATCATCTTTCTCATTCTGAGAAGAGCCAGATTCACTTGAGCTGTCCTCAGAGGCACTCCAGGTGGCCTTAATTTCTTTCTAATACCTTCTATCCTTATTTTTATACTTTTTCTTGTATTTCATCTTTGGACAGTCAGCCTTGAAATGTCCTTTCCTTTTACATTCATAGAAAATTATCTCTTCTGATTTCTCATTTTTCTTCCAATCCTTTTTCCAATTAACCTTGTTATCACACATTCCTTTATAATTGGGATTTTTGAAAACTTCTTTTTCCTATAGAATTTATTGAATCATCTAGCCAACAGGGCCATTTCTTCATCACTGTCTGAAGCTACTTCATTACTACTTGATCTTTCAATAGCAGTTTGAACTTTCTCCTTGTCTTTATTTTTAGAAGCAGTTGTCTTGAAGGCTACAAACTTTCATTTTGGTTCATCCTCTTCTTGATTTACCTTCAATTACTCTTCATACATAATTAATTTTCCAATCAATTCCTTCACTTGCATCTTATCAATATCACATGATTATCTAATAGACACAGACGTTCCATGCCATCATTCTGGTAAGCATCGTAGAATCCGCATGATCTGCTCTTTGGTTGTTACTTCTCTTCCTAAAGAAATCATGGTATTAACAATTTCATTGAACCTGAGCTAAATATCATAAATTGACTCATCAGGCTTCATTCTGAATATTTCATATTTAATAGTATAAGTATTTAATTGATTTTCTTTAACATTAGATGTTCTTTTATGAGAAACAGATAGAGTGTCCCAAATTTCATGTGCAGTTTTAAAAGCAGTGATATGGTTAAACTCTTAATCTCTGAGTGCACAGTACATATCATTCATTTCTTTACAACTATTGTTATAGTCAGTCTTGGTAGATTCATCCCAAGTGTTTCTAGCAGTTTCAGGAATTGCATATTTACTTTCAATAGCAGTCCAGATTTCCAATCCCATGCTTTCTAGATGTATTTTCATTTTAAGCTTCCACTAAGCATAATTAGTTCCATTGAAAAAAGGTGGTCTATTGGAAGTAGTCCCTTCTAATATATTTTCCATGATAATTATTGTAGCATAATTTCAAAGAGATTAAAATTTATAAATAACAGAAATTTCGAGATCTTTGAAATACAATTATAATCACAGTTGACAAGATTTGAAAACTGAAAATAATTTTTAATTCCTCTAATACCAAATGTTGGTCAGAGTAGATGAGTCAATGGGGTGGTGAATTGAGTATCTATAAAAATTTCTGTTAAAAACCGATTCTTTAAAATAACATCCCCCTATTAAAATAATAACAAAAACTAGTTTGTAGTGAATTTATAAAAGTCCTGAAAGTTCAATTAGTTTTTCAGAAGATTGATTAGTTCTCAGTTTTACCAATATAAGATTATCAAAACTTTTAAAGCTACTCTACTGATTCAAAACAGATATAAACACTTGTGAAAATAACTATCAAAGTTCAGTTTATCTTAATGCGAGAAATACATAACAGATAAAAATATAAGACAAACAACACAACGGTTAGAATAAGAGGTTCAGTATCAAGCTAAGACTTAGTCCTCTTCACTTGGTGATCACCTGCCACCAAATAGTTTATATTAATAAACTTTTGATCCACACCCTGGATCAGGGTTCACAACAACACACAGGGCTGTCCAGGTCACACTTGACCACTACCACAATTATTCATGGGATAAACTATCAAACAAATCACATAGGATCTCTTCCACAATTCTATGTGGGATACAAGAGTAGAAAGGGATTGAGAGTGAGGATATTTTGGTATCCTCCAGTAATGCTTAAGAGACAGTGTGTGCGATAAAAATAGATATACACAATGATAAAATAGTAACCACAATATCACAATAGAGTTATGAAAGAAGAATAGGGTTTAGAAATCTTTGAGTGTTGTGCGGTAAAGCTCTGGACTCAATGGATGTAGAGAAAATGATATTCGAGTCCTCTTCTAGAAGTTGGATCCAAAACAGAGTATCGTAGTCTCTGTAATCTAGCTTCCAGGTGTGAAAAGGTTTAGCTCTTTTATGTCAGGATGTTCAGTGAGCTTCAGTAGGATGCAGCTTGTAATATTAAACATCTTGTATACTCAAGCTTCGAGTTATTCTATTTGCAATATCTTGCATATTTGCACAGCCAGCCTTTTTGTTTTTCTAGCGAGTTTAGAGTCTCTATTTTTAGGTTGAGCATGTAATCCTTTTATAATTCAAGGTCTAGTAGGCATGAAGATATTCCCACATGCATGTACCTCATACTGTCTACGGATAGTCCTACAGAAAATATTAAATAATGTAAGAAATATTAATTTTTCTAAATATGACCATTAGAAATAAATTCGAATTAATAAATTCGAAATAGTTATTTATGACTATTGGTGAGTCATTTGCATCGTTCTGTCATCTTCAGTTTGTTAATATCAGTCTGTCATCTTCGGTCTGTCATCTGCAGTTTGTCAATATCGGTCTGTCATCTTCGGTCTGTCATCTTCGGTTTGATAATATCGGTCAGTCATCTTTAGTCTGTCATCTTCGGTCTGCCATCTTCATTTTGTCAATATCAGTTTGTCATCTTCGGTTTGCCATCTTCGGTTTGCTAATATCAGTCTGTCATTTTGTTCTGTCAAACAGCCGTGTGCCGAACATCAGTGTTTCGAACATCAGTGTGTCGAACATCGGTGTGTCGAACATCAGTGTGTCGAACATCGGTGTGTCGAACATCGGTGTGTTTCCAGGAAATCTAAACGGTCTATGAATAGTCTTTCTTACATATAACATTACACGACTAAGTGACATCCAAAAATTCATGTAAAAATACACTTGTAAACATATGGATTTATAAATATAAGTTATTTCCTTATTAACGTATATTGTTCTGTATGAAATAATTGATTTATTTAGAGATATTAATTGGCATGAAAGAGTAGAATCTGTAGATTGATATTATTTGTGATTATGAAAACTACTATAGCATAGAGGGTCCAACACTTGTGAATAACCTTTCAAAAATACTTTTTTTATTAACTCTAAAACACTTTTAGAGTATCTCTCTAAGTTAATCTCAATCCTCATTTATTATTCCACAAAGTGTGAACCCACAATCCTTTATTACATTGACAACAAATAAGAATCTATGAATTCATATATGTAAGAAAAGAGAGTCCTATAGGAAATCGTTAATGATACTTAATCTGTAAAGGGATTTGAAATGATCTCCATCAAACACATGTATCTCTATACCTATTTGCACCAATCTGCATCATATGCAAACAATAATTCTCATATTATTTCCTTTATCGAAGACATCGAGTGACCATGGGACCTAGATAATGTTAATCCCATAAATACCACTCATATTTTCTTGATTAATAGAGTATAGACTGACTTAGTCTATTAATATACCACATACCATTCATTTTTATGGATTATCATATCACATGCCACTCATCCAAATACATATACAATATTTAGGCACATTCTCACACTTACACAATCTATCTCAATCAAAGGAACTGAAATCACACTTTCCATATGAGAGGATAAATCCCATATCTAGTTGAGATCTGATCGATGACATGATCAACAACATAACCAACCACCCCTTGATTAGATAAGTCAATATGTAGACTTTCATAAGTAGGGTATAAAATTATTATGGTTCTCATGCTAGGTATCTCATCAATCTCATGTATTGGGGGACTAAATATGATCTATTCCCTATAGTATACCAAATATATGTCTATGAAACTCTATTTGGTATAATTAATGGTCCATCCAATGCACAAAAACCCATTTTTATGCCTCATGTGCATATTACATATCTATATACAAGAATCCTAATCACACTGACCTTAATATTTCATTATTGCCTATAATACTGTTGGAATGGTGTAGCTTGATCTGTTTGGATGAAGTTGAGTCAAATGATAGTGGTCTAGACTACACACCAAACTAAAAGTCCATGGTTCAACATTTGTGGTAAGGTCATTGGGTATTATAGGGGTAACACACTACTGCTCCAGGGGTTCATGGGTCGAAGGCCCCCATCCTAAATTTTGGGGAACAATAGCAATGATGACTCACTATAGCAGGGCTAACTGGTGACACCATCATGGAACTATAGTAGTGTATAATCATTGTAGCAGTATGTGATTAAACACTTTATCATCTCAAAATTTAGAGGTAGCTATCACTATAGCTTCATAGACTTCTTGCCACCAACATTGTAGAAGCTTGGACTTGGGTGGTTGCAGTAATGTAACTGTGTAGACTTGGTTTATAACATCATGTAACTTTTTTATGTGTTTTGACTAATTTATTTGATTAACTAATGATTGGATATCATCATGGGTTGTTTCTAGTGGGGTTTATGAATTTTTTGAAGGTTTCTGGGCTTGTGCATGATTTGAGCATGTTTTAAAAAGTGTCAATCTTGGACCATAGTGGGTCTCATGGTTGGAACATGGTTAAACTAAGTGTGTATCCAAACTGTGAAACCCTTCTAGTGGATCAGTTTTAGGTGCATAGTTGGTATAAAACATGCAAATTAACCCAGGAAACAATTCATGTTGTAATTAAAGTCATGAAAATCATAATTAAAATCCCAAAACCACATAATTAAACCAAAACACTTCCCACTCAAACATAAATCAATTATATACCTTTTGGGAGCCATCTAGAGTCATTTTTTCTCTTCAAACCTCATTTATTGGTGGATCGAAGCACCAATAGAAGCATAGATATTCTCTTTCAATGAGTTATTTATTAATAATCTTGGATCTCCCTTATTCTCTTTATTCCTTCTTCTTATAGGTCAAGATAGCATCTAATTTTGTTGGATCTTGATTGATTGATGTGTAATTGTATATTTAGGATCTCCTCTCTCTTCTTTCAAGATCTATCTTCTTAGATCTGATGATTTTCATCAAAGGTGACACATATCAGATTCATTGAGGTTGTATTCCTTATTTTTCCAAGTAGGTGTTTTTATGCTTTTCCTTCATTTTTTGATTCATTGTTGCTTGATGATTCATAGATACATGTTTTCTAATTTCTAACACATGTTCTATGAAATTTTTCCTTTTAATTCCTTATTAAATATTCTTTAACCATATTATCTTTGAAATGATTATGGAATTAATTGAATGGTTATAATCTTCATCTTTATCACCTTTTTCTTAATTGTTTAAATTACATTTTTCTTTGGATTTATTTTCAAAGAACTTTTAAAAGGTGTTTTGGTGAAATTGAGGGATTTAGCTCGAGTTTTAATTTATTGAATGAACTTCCTTTATTTTAATTAAATGAATTGAACTATTTGATATTTTCTAAATAGTTTTAAATTCTTGAATTTATTCAATTACTAAGATCCCCTTTTGAATGATTTCACCCTTATTTTGGAAATGGTGTCCTTGGGTTATTTGAAATAAATGATTTATATCATGGAAAGAGGGTGTAAACCCAAGTTTTAAATTTTATTTAATCCTTTTTAAATTGTAATAATTCCTTTAAATTATTTAGGGATTCTTTGAAATAAATTATTATTTTAAAGTCTCATTTGGCATTTTACTGATGAATTGTGAAAGGAAGCGAGTATTATTACCCTTTTGAATATAGAATTATATAAATGGTTTTGAATTTAAATTAATGATGGTTGAAATCCTAGTTGGAACTTTATGATGATTCTCCCAAGTGGTAATCCTTAATTGTAACTTTTTGTAACACCCCAAGCTTCCATGATATACTTCTTTTTTAAATAATTTAATAGCTTGCACTGCACACAACACCAAGTTCAAGCACACCACGACTAGCCATTTAAAAAGAGGTTGTGAATATTCTTAACCAAATTTTGAATTTTAAATATTATATATAATTTTAATATTAATCTCATGTTTTTATTATACATGATATAATAACAAATTCAATTTTTTGAATGAAATATGTATTTTTCAAAAAATATATTTTTACCACCTTTTAATGGAGAACCCTTTTTAAATCCAATATTTGACACTTTTATATATTCAATTTGAAAAACTAAACCTCTTATTTAGAATAGGGACATAAAAATTTAGTTTGGAAAATTTCTTGGTGTTTTTCTGATAACTTTCACATTTTAATGAATAGTTAAAAATACTACATTTTAATTTCAAAATACTTTTTCATCTAATTTATTTATATTGTTAGATTATTATTTTAATTGGTTTTAAAGTCTAATTAGACTAATTTTTTATAATTTAATAAAATTTAGGCCATTTTAATTATTTTCACATTAAAATTAGATATAAACACATTCCAATCTATTGATGGTTTTTACTTTTGAAAAACTTGTTTTCTCGTTTTATCAATAGAGATTAATTTTAAATTAATTACTGTAACTTCTATGTTTTAAATTTTGAAAAATGAATTCTATATTTGGAATCAGTTGGTGAAAATTATGTTAATAGGTTACATTTATTTTTTGGATATTATGAATAGTAACTTTAGTAAATTTTTATTACCACAATTAAGGGTAAATCGGGTAATTAAAGGTAAAAATAGTATTATAAAAGTATCCTAAAACCTATAAAAAAATCCTATTATATGACTAAATTATACCCTTATCACCTATGTTTCGAAATGGAATTATTTAATGGACCATTTTCCAGGAATATGACATGAATATTATTAAAATTAATGAATGTGACAAAATATCACACTCACATTTCTTATAAGTATAATAATTTAAATATATATATCTCCACGAGATAGCATAGATTATAAATAGTCACTGGAAATATAAAAGAATTAACTACATCATATAAATTTACTTATAATTTTTTAGATATTAAATAATTACTATTAATGATGACATAATAATGATACAGAAATTATTTTGTTAATAAAAATATCAAATAAATGATATTAAAAATATTAAAATAAATATAATTTGACTTAATTAATGAGATACAAGAATTTTATAGATAAAATAGACATGTTAGTGATATATTGGAAGTTTTTTTTTAATTTATCATGATTTTTTGGTATTTTTTAAAAATAAAAAATTGAATAGTATCAAAATTGACATAAATGATACCTTAAAATAAATAATATTTTATTAAATGTTAAAAAATTCATAAAAATTTAAGTTTCATCAAAATAACTAGGATAGTGTTAAATATTTCATTAGTGGTCTAATTTGGTTTCATTTGACAATTTATAGTAACTATATTAATCCTATAGTATAAAAAGACATGTAGACAGAGTAAGAGTTAAACTATTTAACTAAGGGGTAAACCCAAAAGATAAAGTTGATTTTGTGACCTAAACCTATCTAAAAATCATTATTTGTGAGTAATTAGACCCATAATCATCTTATATTATAAATAAATTACTTTTTATCTATTTTAAACTAAAGATCAATTTATAATAATTTAATAGTTTTGGAGTTTCCAAATGTGCCCCTCCCACCTCTTATAAAAGGGAAACTCTCTTATTTTATTCACACCTCTAAAGCCCTCTGGATTGGAAAAAACATACCCAATTATTCTCCTTAATCCTCTCAATTAATCCTATAGGCCATACATTGGGTATAAGTCCATACTAAGGAGTCCTTTTGTGCAAATCAAAAGGAGATGCTCAAAGAATAGGTAGTTGTTTTTACCAATTCCATTCAATTTCTTTTCTTCTTCTACTTTCTCTTATTATGTTGTTTCAATACCAGAGTAATAAATCCATTATCATATACATTCTTATATGTTATTATAATTATGTAACAACCATTATAAATGAGGTTAACTCACCCTCGACTAAAGGAAATTACAAGTTAAGGGTTAATTTCATAATCTATTTAATATCTGAGATTGTTTATACGTAAGTATCAATTGGGAAATCTTTATCATCCATGTACATGTTTCCTAAAATGCATTTCAAAATATTATCAACAATTTTTTAAAGTTGTTTTTACTCATGTTTTACTTTTTATAAAACGTTTTGAAAGGAATCCTTCCATTGTTTTCCAAATGAGGTACTTTATGACATTTTCAAAAAATTAAGGAAAGAATGTATTTTTTAACTTATATGGCTTAATTGAATATTTTACGCTATTAGGAAACCTTAACATTTTGAATATTTCCTTATAATATTACAAGTTTATCTTAATAAGAAATTTTTTCTTTTATAATTGTGTGGCTTTTAGATGATTTCAAAGTAAAAAGGGAAATTTCTCTCAAAGTGTTTTAATTATTTTATAAGATTATTTTCACCTATGTCGACATCCTTTATTGGATTTTATACTTAATTGATTTTGATTTATTATGATACAATCTTTCATATTTTATTAAAAGTTTTATGATATGTTTGACTATGGATGTGCTATTTTTATTCCATTCATGGTTTATGGTTAAAGTATTAACAATTTGTATGTGAATGTTTATGTTATGTTTCACCCTTTTCATATGAGGAATGCATTGGAATTAGTAAGTGATAGGAAGGGCCCACTATAGACTCTCGATGCATCGGTAGGTCACATGAGACACACTAGTGTCTTGGAAAGAGGCTTTTATGGTATGGTTATTTAGGGTCTTGGCATGAGGCCTTGACATTATGGTTATGATGCCCGACATTATGCATTTCCTTATTATGTGATTAATATTACATGTGATTATTTAGAATATCCCTGTGAATGTTTAAATAGAATTATTTAATTTATTATTACCATATTATGCTTAATATTGTGTTTAAAAGTATTTTTTTCAATTTTATACCTTTCTTTAAAATTTTATGCTTATTTATGGTAGCTTCTGTTATATTGTTTATCCTTATTGAGCATATGAGCTCACCCCTTTATTATGTTTATTTTTTTCCCAAGATATGAAAAAATATATTATAATAGAACTACCTGGATATTCTAATGGATATGAGAGTTTCCAAATGGGATAATATGTTGTTTATAATTTCAAGATGTAATGTAAAACTTATGTTTGTACTAGTATTTATAAAGCTACTAAACTGGTCTGTACTTCGGGGTTTTATTTTCTTGTGATCATGCCAATATAATAAATTAATGCATAGACTCCGGGAAACTAGGGTCGAGGCATTACAATTGGTATCAGAGGAAGTTTAGTACAAACATTGGAAACAAGATTTAGAAAAGGATTTAATTAGGTGACACTAACCAAAGATAGACTTTGAGGATAAGTATATAAGAACATCCTAAAATTTTGGTAATGTAGAGATTATGTGAGTATTCCTAGAAAATAATTCCATGACTGGATACTATAATTGGATGTGGTTTTGGAAAATATGTACCTATAAGTAACAAATCTAACAAGGTGTTCCGGTCTTGACTCGAGGTAACCTAGTACGCGACAACATGCCTTACTGTGCACCTAGTTTGACACTCTTGGTGGACATGCTTAGGATAATCCACATTTTCATTACAAACCATTATGAAGGATTTATGTGTAAATCTGTCCCAAAATAAACCATTTTTAGGATTATGGATTAGATATTCAAAAATATTTGAATTTATATTAAGTATTTTACTAGTTTGGAATTATGCATTATGATTCATAACCTAATGTAGTATATGCCATTGTTTAGAAATGATGTCTAGTGGAAGAAATGTAAACCATATCAATGCACATAATACATGTAGGGATTTACCTCTAGTTCAAGATAATGATAGTGGTTCTGGTGACACAACTCATGTTGAACATCTTATAACTATACTAGGACAGTTGACTCAAGTTTTGAATAATAACCTTACCCATATAGAGCACCCTGATCCACAATACAGAGGATCAATTTTAGATCACTTCATGGGACAACAACCCCCAAAATTAAATGGGACTACAAATCCATATGTATCTAGGCAATGGATAAGTTCCTTATAGAAAATATTTCTTACTTTGGGGAGTAATGAAAGGGAAACAGTTGTTATAATAGTCTATCATCAATCAGGAGATACAGATCAATGGTGGTTATTAATTCAAAACATGAAGGACGATGAAGAGGTAGAAAATATAAATGTTGGGAATTTAAATAAATATTCCTAAGAAGGAGAGAAAATTTCTAAGCCTGAGGCAGAAGGAGGATGAGAATGTTGCAAAGTATGAAGCTAACTTCACAAGGTTATCAAGGAATGCTACAAACTACATACACAACCCAAGAAGTAAGATTGATCGATTATTTGTTGGGTTAAAACCATTCCTCTGATGGGCATTGGTCTCATAATCTTTCTCACCATATGAAGATATAGTCTCATGTGCTATCAAAATAGAAAAGGAATTCTATAAGTCTTATGAATTTAAAGTAAATAATTAGAAGAGGAGGGACACTAAACACTCTGGAAAAAGGAAGTAAGGTGAATAAGGTTAAAGTTAAATTTCCACCCTATAGTAATTGTGGGAAGAAACACCCTGGTACTTTCCTAAATATGATGGGAGTTTTTTACAAGTGTGGATAAAAAGGACATCAAACTTGTGATTGCAAGGGTAAGAAAAAATCTACCAATGTTTAATGCTACAATTATAAAGAGATGTGACATTATGAAAATGTTTATCCTAATCATCAAGAAAACTTGCACCCAAAAGGGAAAAGGGATCAAGGCCAAGCTTTTTTGGTCACAACTATTGAGGTTGAAGTTCCTAATGATATGGAGGTGGGTACTTTAATCATTTCCTCAAATTTTTTCAAAGCTTTATTTGATTCTAGATCCTCAAATTCCTTTATATTTTCCTAGTTTGTTTTAAAAATTAGATATTTCTAATTCACATTAACAAGGGAGTTTTTATTAAAAACCCCTAATGGAAGTATCATTACAACAAAGATGTGTCAAGAAGTTCCCATTATGGCATATAAACATGATTTATCTGCTGACTTTATCATCATACATATGGTCGACTTTGATATAATCCTCGGTATGGACTGGCTATCAAAATATGATGCAAAACAAAATACAATAAGAAGGAAGTTGTAATTTGTGAGGAAAATATAGAATCCATTACCTTTAGATCAGAAACTTCATCACCTGATTCTTATCAAAATCCACCCCCAGTAGATTTACTGAATGATATTCTTTGAGAGGAAGAAGAAATAAAATCTAGGGATGAAAGAAGAAATATTCAAATTGAGGATGTACCTATTGTCTAAGAATAAATTGATATATTTATAGAGGATTTACCTGGACATCCTCTAGAGCGGTAAGTTGAGTTTACTATTTATTTAATCCCTGATGCAAGGCCAATATCAAAAAATCCCTATAGAATGACCATTGTGGAATTATTAGAGCTGAATAAACAACTAGAGGAGTTGAGTAATAAGGGATTTATTCTCCCTAGTGTTTCTCCATGGGGAGCCCCAATTATTTTTCTTAAGAAGAAAGATGGATCAATGAGGCTATTAATTGACTATATAGAAATCAATGTTATTAAAATAAAGAACAAGTATCCTCTACCTCACATTGGTTATTTTCTTGATCAAATTCATGGAGCTCAATATTTTTCAAATATTGAAATTCATTCTGGATATCATCAATTGTCTATAATGAAGGAAGATATTCCAAAGACAACATTCTGAACAAGGTATGTGCATTATGAGTTTATAGTAATGTCATTCCAACTAACTAATCCACCCTTTATTTTCATGGATCTAATGAACAGAGTGTTAAAGGAATATCTTGATGATTTTTTAGTAGTATTTATTAATTATATCTTGGTATACTCTAAAAGCTATGAATACCATGAGAACCACTTGAGGATTGTTCTGAATATTGTTAGAAGAAATTAACTATATGGAAAGTTTAGAAAGTGTTAATTCTGGATGTGGGAAATTTATTTTCTTGTATATATTGTTTCTAAGGATGAAATCTCTTTTGATCCTGTAAAAAAAGGAAATCCAAGAATACATAGTACCAACGAGTATAATCGAGGTACACATTTTTATTGGTTTATCAGGTTTTTATCAAGATTTCGTCCAAATTTTACCCGATTAGAAAACCCATTAACCAAGCTTGCACATATAGGGGTTAAATTAATTTGTACAAAAGAGTGTGAAGCATTTTTTGAAGAATTTAAGAGAAGATTATTCAATGCTTCTCTCTTGACTTTACCATTTGTAAATGATGGGTTTGTGATTTATAGTGATGCATCAAGGAAAGGACTTATTGTGTCCTTATACATAATGATAGAGTAATTTCTTATGCATCAAGGCAATTAAATATCCATGAACAAAACTACATGACTCATGATCTTGAGTTTCCAGTAGTAAACTTTTCTCTAAATATATGGAGACACTATCTCTATGGTGAAAGATGTAAGATATATACAAATCATAAGAGTTTAAAATATATTTTTCTATAGAAAGAACTCAACATGATACAAATAATATGGATTGAGATACTAAAGGATTATGATTGAATAATACACTACCACCCAGGGAAAGAAAATAAGGTAGAAAATTTTTTTAGAAGAAAGGACCACAGAGTTCTAAAAAAATGAGAGTTAAAAAGGATCATATGTTCATGGATCTAGTAAAGATGGATATGGAAGTTATCATAGAAGGTGAAACATCACTACTTTTTCAAATGGTTTCCAAACCATCTTTATCGGAAAGGATGAAAAGTTCTCAGTCTGAAGATAAGGATTTTTAAAAGAAAATTAAAGTTGTGATTGATGGGAGGTTGGTCAACTTCATTCATGAAGATGTGATTTTGAAATTTGGGAAGATTCTTTGTCTTCCCACTATACCTTAGATAAAAAGGGAATTATTGGATGATTCTCATAGCTCCAGTTTCTCTATACACCCTGGTGGCACTAATATGTATAGTGATTTTAAGGAACATTTTTGGTGGGACATCATGAAGAGGGATATTCCTGATTATGAGTCGAGATGCTTAGTTTTTCAACAAGTGAAGGCTAGAAGACAAAATCCTAGATGAATAATGAAATCTCTTCCTATACCTATGTGGAAATGGGATGATATTACGATGGAATTTATCATGGGGATACCAATGAATCCCAAAATAAATGATTTGATATGGGTTATTGTCAATCATATTACTAAATCTTCACATTTTTTTATTATAATAGAAGATTTACCACTTGAACATTTAGAAATATTATATATTAATGAAGCTGTAAGACTTCATGGTGTACCCCTATTGATTTTTTTCTGATCATGATCCCTTTTTTACAGCACAATTATGGAAAATTCTTCATAAGGCCTAAGATACTGAGCTTCGTTTGAGCACTACCTACCACCCTCAAAATCAAGGACAATCATAAAGGACTATTAAAACCTTATAAGACATGTCTATATCTTTCTCACTTGAATTTTAAGGTATGTGGGATCAGTATTTACCTATATTATAATTTTATTATTATAATAGCTTTCATTCAAGTATTTATATGGCACCATATGAAGCATTATATGGATAGAGATTTCATACACCGACTTGTTAGGATGATGTTGGTAAAATAAAACTCATAGGACCAAAACTTGTAGAGAAAATGATAGAAAAGTTAGATACTATTCATACCCATATCAAAATAGATAAAAGTATGAAAAATATCTATGCTGATAACTGAAGGATTTGGAATTTCAAGTGGAATAACATATTTTATTAAAGGTATGTCCATGTAAAGGTGTTATATGATTTAGTAAGAAGGGTAAATTAAGTCCCAGGTATATAGGGCCTTTTGAATTCTTGAACAAATTGGAGTTGTATCTTACTGTTTGGCAATGCTGCCAAGTATCTCCAAAGTTCATGATGTGTACCATGTATCACTATTAGGGAAATACATGCCAGACCCAACACATGTACTCACCTATGAAGAAATAGAATTGGAAACTAATATATCTTACTATGAAGTGACTATCAATATTCTTGATACAAGAGAACAAGTGTTAAGAAATCATATGACTACTCTGGTAAAAGTTCTTTGGAGAAACCATAAAATGGAAGAGGTAAAGTGGGAACCTGAGGAACTAATGATAAAGAACCACCCAAATATTTTTATGAAGTGATATTATAGAAATTTTTAGGATGAAATTATTTTAATGTGGGAATAATGCAACACTTCATGCTTCCACGGTACGCTACTTTTTAAAATAATTCAACATCTTATGTTGCACACAACAACAAGTTCGAGCGCACCACAACTAGCCGTTTAAAAAGAGGACATGAATAGTATTAACCAAATTTTGAATTTTATATATTCCATATAATTTTAATATTCATCGCATGTGTTTCATAGATATGATATAAGAACAAATTCAATTTTTTGAATAAAAGAAGTATTTTTCAAAAAATACAGTTTTACCGCTTTTTATGGAGAACCCATTTTAAATCCAATATTTGACAATTTTATATATTCAATTTGAAAAAATAAACCTCTTAATTAGAATCTGGACATAAAATTTTTTTTTGGACAAATTTTTGGTGTTTTTTGATAACTTTCACATTTTAATGAATAGTGAAAAATACTGCATTTTAATTCAAAACTGTTATTTCATCTAATTTATTTATATTTGTTAAATTATCCTTTTAATTGGGTTTCAAGTATAATTATATTAATTTTTTTATAATTTAATATAATTTAGGTAATTTGAATTATTTTCACATTAAAATTAGATATAAACACATGTCAATCTTTTGATGGTTTTTACTTTTGAAGAACCCGTTTTTTCGTTTTGTCAATGGAGATTAATTTTTAATTAATTACTGAAAAATATGTATTTAAAATTTTGAAATATGGATTCCATATTTGGAATTAGTGGGTTCAAATTATATTAATAGGTTACTTTTATTTTTTGGATATTATGAATAGTAACTTTAGTTATTTTTTATTATCATAGATAAGGGTAAATTAGGTAATTAAAAATAAATATAATATTATAAAATTACCCTAACACCTGCCAAAATCCTATTTTATATATAAATTAGACCCTTATCACATATTTTTTAAAATTTAATCATTTAATGGACCCTTTTCCAAGAATATGACATGAATATTATTAAAATTAATGAATGTGACAAAATGTCACACTCTTATTTCTTTTAAGTATAATAAATTTAATATAGAGATATACAAGAGATAAAATAAATTATAAATAGTCTCTGAAAATATAAAATAATTAACTATATCATATAAATTTAGATATAATTTTTTATAGATTAAATAATTACCATTAACGATGACATAATAATGGTGTAGAAATTATTTTATTAATAGAAATATCAAATAAATGATATTAAAAATATTAAAATAAATATAATTTGGCTTAATTAATGACATAAAATAATTTTATAGATAACATATACATGTTAGTTACATATTGAAAGTATTTTTTTAAGTTATCATGATGTTTTGATATTTTAAAAAATGAAAATATTGAATAGTATCAAAATTGACATAAATGATACTTTAAAATAAATAATGTTTTGTTAAATGTTAAAAAAATCATAAAAATATCAAGTTTCAAAAAAATAAATAATATATTGTTAATTATTTCATTAATGATCCAATTGGGGTTCTTTTGGCATTTTATAATAATTATATTAATCCTATATTATAAAAAAG
The DNA here is from genome assembly GCA_963277665.1 of Viscum album. NCBI lineage: Eukaryota > Viridiplantae > Streptophyta > Magnoliopsida > Santalales > Viscaceae > Viscum > Viscum album. The sequence goes on from OY728163.1 coordinate 702,296,250, forward strand.
ACAAGTAGACACGGTAAGAGTTAAGTTGTTTAACTAAGGGTTAAACCCAAAAGATAAGGTTAATTTTGTAACCTAAACTTGTATAAAAATAATTTTTTGTGCGAATTTAGACCAATAATCATCTTATTATATAAATAAATAACTTTTTATCTATTTTAAACCGAAAATAAATTTATAATAATTTAATAGTTTTGGACTTTCCAGAAGTGCCCCTCTCCTCTCTTATAAAAGGGAACCTCTCCTTATCTTTTATTCACACCTCTAAAGCACTTTTTCATGGACAAAACCTGTACAAGTCTCCTCATATCTTCCATAAATTCATCCTAAAGTCCATAATTTTTGCATAAATCTATCCTAAGGAGTTATTTTGTGCAAATCAAAAGGATACGCTCAAGGAAGAGGTAATTATTTTATCAATTCCATTCAATTTCATTTCTTCTTATACTTCCTCTTATTATGTTTTTACCATACTAAAGTAATAAATATAGTATAATATATATGATTTTATTTTATTATAATTATTTAACAACCATATTTCTCCATTTATCTATCCTACAAATAACAATATCACCATGTGTGCGTACATACAACATACCGTCTCCACGCCGTGGTGTAATTTGTTATTCAACACCACTTTATTTAAATAGGTATAATGATGATTATATTGGATATAAATAATGAATATAACATGATAATTATTCTTTATAATTAATAAACCATCCAATCCCATATCATTTAACCATTAAGTGAATGATATCGTCACTCGTACGTACATACAACCTTACAGTCTCCACGGCGCGGTGAGATCCATTCTCCATGTTAACCATTAAAGAATTATTATAAAATTTATATTATGAGTAAAAATAATTATTATAAACTTAATATCATTCTTTATATGAATAAAATACATCCTATTCATAAAAAACATTACATGCACGACAAAACAGGAATGGGAAAATGAAGTAGTTAACACCCAAAATAATGGTAATACTGCAATACTATTAACAAAATGATATAAGAGGGTCATATATGATATCATAAATATAGATATGGCTCTGGTATAATTTAATAACTTTATTAAAAAATATACGAGAGGTTAAATAGACCTCAATTAATGGAAAGTATAAGGTAATGGTTAATTTCACAATCTCTTTATTATCCAAGATTGTTTATACGTAAGTATCTACTAGGACATATTTACCATCCATGTACAAGTTTCTTAAAATGTATTTAAAAATATTATAAAAAATTTTTTAAAGTCATTTTTATCCATGTTTTACTTTTTTAAAAACTTTTTGAAATTAATATTTCCATCGTTTTCCAAATGAGTTAATTTATGACCTTTTCAACAAATTAAGGAAAGAATGATTTTTAACTTATATAACACAAGCGACTATTTTTTGTCGTTATGACACCTTAACATTTTGAAGATTTACTTACAAGATTACTATTTTATTTTCATAATAAATGTTTTCTTTTATAATTTTGTGGCTTTTAAATGATTTCAAAGTAAAAAAGGGAAATTTATCTCAAAGAGTTTTAATGATTTTATTATATTATTTTCACTTGTGTCAACATAATTTATTGTATTTTATGCTTAATTGAGGTTGTTTTATTATGATACAATATTCCATATTTTATTAAAAAAATTATGATATGTTTGACTGTGTATGTGCTATTTTATACCATTCATGGTTTATGGTTAAAGTATTAACATTTTGTATACTAGTTTTAATACGAATGTTTATGATATGTTTCACCCTTTTCATATAAGGAATGTATTTGACTTAGTAAGTGATGGTTGGGGCCTGATATATCCTCTTTATGCATTGGTTGGTCTCATGAGACAAACTAGTGTCTTGGAACGAGGCCTTGATGGTATGGTTATTTATAGTCTTGGCATGAGGCCTTGACAGTATGGTTATGATGTCCGACATTATGCATTTCCACATTACGTGATTAATATTACATGTGATTATTCATAATATCCATGTTAATGTTTAAATGTAATTATTTGATTTATTATTCTCATATTATACTGAATATTATGTTTAAAAGTCTTGTATTTCTATTTTATACCTTACCTTAAAAGTTTATACTTATCTACGATAGATTTCACTATATTGTTTATCCTTACTGAGCATCTGAGATCACCCCTTTCTTACGTTTCATTTTTTCCCAATATGATAATAAGTATATTATGATTGACCTGAAGGGATAATCTAAAATATATGAGAGTTTTCAAAGGGTATAATATGTTCTTTTTCATTTCAAGATGTAATGTAAAACTTATGTTTGTATCTAGTATTTCCAAGCCTACTAAACTGATCGGTCCTTCATGATTTGATTTTCTTGTGATCATTCCAATGTAATAAAACAATGAACCAACTCTGGGAAAATGGGATTATGGCATTACATTTTTTATTCTTATACTTCCCATTGTTGTTGGGGGTTGAAAATGGATTATTTACATTGAGAGAGTTTGGGGTGAGAGTGAGTTGTTTTTTATAAGGATCCATGTGTGATCCTCATAACTTGTTTATATCACCTATTTATTTGACAAGTCATTAGAACCTATATATTTAGATGATATGACCTAGATATATGCTTCACTATTGGACTCACACCCTTCTAGTGGATCCATAGATAATGCGAAATGTTAAGACTATAGAATTGCGGCCAGGAAAGTGAGTGTTCATGGAACTAGTTTGATTTAGACCCCTGATACTAGATATAATCCCAACAATTATTCATAATTTGATTATATATTCTGAGGTGGACTCACTATTGTACCTAGATTGTACCCATTACATCCATATACTTGATCTCGATACATGAAAACATTCGTTATAACTATTTGAAACCAGAGTTTCCTTGCTTGCTTATTATTATGCATCGTGACTCTATTGTATTCAATCTTGTTCATATTTACATATCATGTGAACATACTCATCTTTTTTTAATTATATAACTTTTTCTTATGAAATGTTTTTCAAATATTTTCATGAAAATGTTTAGCTTTTAAAAGGTGAAATGGAATGTTTTACAGGTTGAATTTAATAAATGATTTTAAATGTTTAAAACTCTCTTTTTAAACTAATCATCATACTCTCTAATTTTTACTCCTCCTTAATCATATTTTAATTGTCTTACGAATTAAATTCATATAATCTTTGGTGGAATCCTATTGGGCTCTTTAGCTCACACCCGGCTTGCCCCTTTTGGTGTATGCAGCCCTTTATTATCTTATAGCCGGTGTTCGTGCTCTCGACTTCCTTTGTGGGTTTCTTCTTGGGTGACCAAGTGTGGGTGAATTGGGACATGGTGGGTAGTCATAGACCACCAGAAGATATGTTTTAGTGGATTTGTTTCACTTTTAGTTTTCTTAGTGTCTCTTTTTACTTGATATGTATGTATTGATTGATATATATATATATATAATGATGTTTCTACATTGTACTCTATTATTTTAATCTTTTGGGGATAAATAATTCTCAACAGTTATTTATAGATGCCTTGGTTCTTATCACTGGCCCATGGAGATCAGGAACACTCTTTGGATTAATAGAGAATCAGCTCGGGTATCGGTTTAGATGGTATCCCAGGTTGGTTCATTACAAATGGTATCAAAGGAGGTTTTTCATTAAAGGTACTTGGATTTTAAATCCTTACATTATTTTGGGTGAGTCTTGGTATAAAGAATATTAAGAATGTTTTGGGACTCAAGAGTTAGTCTGTGAGCGGGTGCTTAATCACCACCCCTTCATGAAGATACTTGAGTTACCAGGGATGTTGGGACTTGAGTCTTTATTTTGAGTTATTGGTTTTCTGATGATAAATTATATTTAGATTTATAATGAGACTATCTTTGATTTGGGGAATATATTGTGAGTTTTGTAACCATAATGTAAGGATGACCATAGTGGCACCATGTTTTCATGATTTGGTAAACTATGAGATGCAACTGATCAAGAAATATAACCATGAATTTTTGTGAGTTTGGTGTGTGGTTTACCATCCCATTGGTTCTAATCTTGAAACCTTATCCATTTTATTACAATTTACTTCACTTATGATAGGTTGGATATTTGTATAATGGATGTGGTTTGATTCATGCACTTCTTTGGTTATTTCAAATTTAATCCCTTGTTAATAACTTTAAAGACCTTGTAAAAAATAAGTTGTGTCTTAAAAAATGTTTTGTTAAGTTCTTTGAGAAATGTTTTCAATGACCAAAATTTTAGTCTTATGAAATGGTTTTTTGAAAAACAAATTATAAAAAGACTCTTATGTGATGTGATAAAACAATGTTTTAAGAAGGAATTTTGGATTGTGATGAATTTAAAATAAGAAGGGTTTTCATAATTGGAAAGTGGGATTAATGATTTTGAATCCATGTAACACATTACATGTGCTGGTAAAGGGTTTTTGTAACCATAATTGATTTATATAAAGATTTATCATTTTTAATGGAAAGAATAATTTTTTATAAATGTTGAAATATTTTTTGTTATGAAATCAATGATATTTTGATTAATATGGATAGTGACTTATTTTAAAAAAAATATGTTATATGTGTGATTTTTTTGAGGCTTGAGTTGATTTGCCTATGGTTTTTGATGTTCATAAATTTCTCCTAGAAATTCATTCAAGAAAGATAAAATATTGGTCTAATGGTCCAATCCTCGAGGTAGTTCTTCACATATTTTAGAAGTAGAGTCCCTTGTCGAAGAATCTACCCAAAATCCATATTGAGTGGTGGAGCTAGATACTTTCAATCCTTTGAACCCCATCCTTAAATTCTTGTATTTTCATATACCTACTTATAAAGGTGAACAAGGTTCTCTTGAGGTAGTAAAGTGGTTTGAAGAAGTCAATGTTATCTTCGATTATCTCAAGACTTTTTATTCTCTAAAGGTTAAGTCTATTGCCTCTTTATTTGAGTGACCTAGTTTGATGTGGTGGAAATTTTTTATTCCCCCTTATCTAAATGCATTGATATCTTGTGAATCCTTCAATTCATCATTCATTCAATCACAATATACTGAGGAAGTGAAGAAGGATAAAGTTTCTAAGTTCTTGGGGTTTGTTCAAGATGAGCTATCGACTATGAAGTATGCCAAGAAATTATCATGTTTGGTATATTTCATTATTGGGAATGTTCATGATGATGTTGGTAAGTCTATTTGTTATAGAATATCTCTTTACCCATACCTCATAGCCATCATGCCTACAGATGGGTTGATCTCTTATTCAGGGATGCTCAATAAGGATTTTTCATCTAAAGTGGAGCTAATGAACCAACACATAGGGAAGAATGCCTCTTTTCCAATTGATAAAGGACATCCTTCTCAAAAAAAGAAGAGGCCTCTCATGTGTTTATAGTGAGGATCACCTGGTCATTCTAAGAGGTTATGTTTGAATGCTCCAAAGGTCTATGGATGGTGTGTCCATTGAGATCACCTAGAGATTATATAATTTGTATCACTTGAAATGGAAAATTTGGTTGGAAATATCATCTCCTATTTATGGGTAAGAATATGCTTCATGATAATAGGAATCCATCCATAGGCCATAGAGTGAATCTTTTCATTCATTGAAGGAGATTCTGGTTTCTAGGTTCTTGTTTCTGACATTATAGTGGAAACTATTTTAGTTTTCCTTCTTGTGGCTATTCTATTTTTAGAAACATTTTGTTTTGAGATATTTGCGTAGTATCATGTGGAACTTGGTTTAGATAATTTATGGATTGGTGGTGTAATAATGGTTTTTTTCTTGAGATCTTTGTTTTTATTCCTTGGTATCCTTTTTTTTACTTGATAGTTAGATCTTATTTTTAATGTGTTGGATTATCTCTTGTGTGAGAGTGTAGTGCCCTATTGTGCACTGAACTAGATGTTTGAGCTCTTTCCTGTTATACATAGATAGACCTTGGGAATGTATGATAATGACTAGGATGATGTGTATATTTGATAGACCAAGAATATAGTAGTGCTGGCTTTTATTTTGATAAGCTCATCAAGGTATGATGACCATTTTTGAAAAAAAACAATGTTACTATTGAGTAATTACCTATGGTATAAATCCTTTTCAGTTCTTTACAATGCTTGTGTATGTTTTATCTTTCATATTTCTCATTAGTGAATAGTTGAAGTATCTCTTCTTTAGGTCTAAGGAACATTATTTTCCTTTGTTACACCATTTTGTTGAATCTTTATATGGTGGGGAGACTGATGATAGATCTTCTATCTTTATCTAGTTTGGAGATGTGTGGTGATATTTTTGTTTTGATCTTGGTGTTTTGCATGTAGCAAGCCTTTGGGTGAGTCTCAATTCTGGACCACAAACTATTCACCTCATAAGATGAGCGATGGATTTCTTCTTATGTCATCATGTTCTATCTTTCAAACTGGATTCTTTCTATAGACAGAAATTCTTATGGTGTGGAGGTTGTAACATCCCATTACTTTTTTTATGCGTTCTGACCCATTTATTTGATTAACCAATTATTGGGTATCATCATGGGTTGTTTTCAATGGTTTTTAGGACTTTTTTAAAGGTTTTTGGGCCTATACATGGTTTGAAAAAGTGTGCAACATGGATAGTAGGGGGTCGCATGGTTGGCACATGGTTAGAATAAGTGTATATCCAAACAATGAAACCTTTCTAGTGGCTCTATTTTGGGCACACAGTTAGTACTAACTGAGTGACTTAACCCAGGAAACCATGCACATAGTAATTAAAGTTATAAAAATTTTAATAAAAATCTTGAAACCCCCTAATTAACCCTAAACACCTCCCACTCAAACCTAAATCGATTCTCTAACTTTTAGGATCTCTATAAAGCCATTTTTTCTCTCCAAAACTCATTTCTTGGTGGGTAAAAGCACTAATCAAAGTGTAGATCTTCTATTTAGGTGAGTTCCTTCTTCTTAATCTTGGATCTCCCTTCTTCTCTGGATTCCTTATTCTATAGGACATGTTGGCCTCTCATTTTATTGGATCTTATTTGATTGATGTTGAATTGTATATCTAGGATATCATCTCTCTTCATTAAATATCTATCTACTTAGATTTGGTGATCACCATAGAAGGTGACACATCTTGGATTCATTATAGTTGGATTCTTTATTTTCCCAGGTATTTGTTTCTATGATTTTTCTTTATTTTGTGATTCATTATTTCTTGAAAATTCATAGATACATGTTTCCTAATTTCTAACCCATGTTCTATGAAAATTTTCCATTTAATTCCTTATAAATGCTCCTTTCACCCTACTCTCTTTGAATTTATTTTGGAATTAGTTGAATAGATATGATATTGATATTTATCACCTTTTTTTGAATTGTTTAAATTCCATTTTTATTTGGATTTATTATCAAAGAAATTTTAAAGGGTGTTTTGGTGAAATTAATGGCTTTAGCCTAGGTTTTAATTTATCAAATGATATTATTTTATTTTAATTAAATAAATTGAACTATTTGATGTGTTATAACTAGTTTTAAATGCTTGAATTTATTAAATGGAAAAAACCCCATTTGAATAATTTCACCCTTATTTTGGAAATAGTGGTCTTGGGTAATTTGAAATAAATGATTTATATCATAGAAAGAGGGTGTAAACCCATGTTTTTAAATTTATTCAATCCTTTTAAAATTATAATAATTTATTTAAATTCTTTAGGAATTCTTTAAAATAAATGATTATTTTAAAGGCCCGTTTGGAATTTTAATAATGAATTGTGAAAGGAAGCGGTTATAATTACCATTTTGAGTATTTAATTATATAAATAGTTTTTAATTTAAATTGATGATGTTTGACAGCCCGGTTGGCCCTTTATGATAATTCTCCCATGTGAAAATTTGTAATTGTAACTCGTTGATTCATATAATTTCCATTGTTGTTGGGGGTTGAAAATTTATTATTTAATTTGAGAGAGTTTGGGGGTGAGAGTGAGATGTTTTCTATAAGTATCCATGTGTGATCCTAATAACTTATTTATCTCACCTCTTAATTTGACTAGTCATGGGAACCTAGATAGTTAGATGAGATGACCTAGATATATGCTTCACTAGTGGACTTACACCCTTTAAGTGGATCCATAGAAAACGTGAAAGGTTCAGGCTACAGACTTGTGGCCCAGAGAGCAGTTGTGTGTGGAACTAGTTTTCTTTAGACCTGTGAGACTAGATGTAATATCATCAATTATTCATGATTTGATTATATATTTTGAGGTGGACTAACTATCATACCTAGGTTGTACCCATGATATTAATATACGTGATCTCAATATATAAAAGCATTTCTTGTCACTATTTGGAACCATATTTTCCTTGGTTTATTATTATTATACACCATGACTATATTGTATTTAATATTGTTCATATTTACATATCATGTGAATATTATCATCTTTTCTTAATTATCTGAATTTAGCTTGTGAAATGGTTTTCAATAATTTTTAAGAAAATGTTTAGTTTTTAAAAGGTGAAATGGAATGTTTTGCATGTTTAGTTAAATAAATGATTTTTAAATGTTTAAAAAGCTATTTTTAAACAAATCCTCATACTCTCTCATTTTTACTCCTCTTTTAGCATATTTGAATTGCCTTATGAAATAATTTTATAGAATATTTGGTGGAATACTATTAGGCTCTTTATCCCACACCCTTCTTATACCTTTTAGTGTTTGTATCCCTTTATTATATTATAAAAGGTATTTGTTCTATCTACTTCCTTTGTGGGTTCATTATTGGGTGACTAAGGGTTGGTAACATGGGAAATTGTGGGTGGTTTTGAACCACTAGGAGATGAGTTTTAATGGTTATGTTCCTCTTTTAGTTTTCTTAGAGTCTCCTTGTACTTGATATGTATGTATTGATTGATATATATATATATATATATATATAATGATGTTTCCACATTATACCCTATTATTTTAATATTTTGACGGAGAAATAATTCCCAACAGTTATTTGTATATTCCCAAGTTCTTGTCATTATCCCATGGATATCATGAATGTTCTTCGTGTTAGTGGCGAATCAGCTCGAGTATCAGTTTAGATAGTATCCTGTGTTGGTTCATTGCATGGGTGTATGTGGTATTGTAGCATAATGGACTTACTATGTGGTTGGTGGAACAATTTGTTTTCTTTTTTATTATCTCATTTTGTCTAGAGTTTCTGCGTGTAAAACTCTGATTACCCCCCTATAATTGTGCTCCAGCTTTTAGTGAAGTGTTTTTGCCTCTCTGTAGATATAGGGGTTTTTCTAGAACCACTTAAATATCTGTGTCCTTTGATATTATTCTCATGAGTTTGTTTTCTCAATTTTCTTCATCCTCAAACATTTTCTATCATTGTTACTCTTGGGGTTTCTGCAAAAAAATCCTCCATGAAAAACATCGATTAGTGATAACTCAAATTCATACTTTGAGTAGTCAATTATCATTGTAACACCACCAGTTTTTATGAACCATTTTTTAATGAATTTATTTTAATTGATATATTTCATTTCACTAATTCAAATATTACTTTCACATGGAACCTACTTGGTTTTCACTATACACAACATCTACTTGGCGTGCGTTATCTGCAACAAAGAGTTTCTATAAAACATTATTTTATTTTTATAATTATTTAAATGAGATAATTATAACTTAGATGTTAAACTTAGTAATATGAATTGTCACATACATTACTTATTTTAAAGTTAAATTTAATTTAATTTCTATTTATCCTTTGTTTTTTTGGGTTTCTCAAGCTTTTATGGCGGAATGGGTGAGTTTTCGTGAATTGGGCCAAACCGTGAGCCCAATTCCAGATTTAAAAATAAATTTTTTTTCTTTTATAACTTTTTCATTTTTTAATATTTTTCACCCATTCAAATTCTTAAATGGTCTATCCTGACATATTAACACCATCATTGTAGTTTGGAGCCTTTATAAATCCATAACCAAGGTGTATATGAGTTTTTATTTAAGGGATTGGGCCTGCCCGAAAGCCCAATTCCAGTTTTAAAAATAAAATTTGATTAATTAATAACTTATTAATTTTTAAGGATTTTTTGGTGATTCAAATCCTCAAACGCGTCCCTTGAACCCAGTCTCGCGCCCAACCTCTCTCTCCCCTCTTTGGAGCTCTTCTTCATCGCGATTGAAATCTGAACTTATTAGGGTTTCTAAAATCGGGAAGATTTGAAGAGGTAAATTAATTCCTTCATATATCCTTCAATATTTACTCTTTTCCCCCATTTCAGTACCCACATGACCTCCTCCTCATCATTCGAGCCTAACTATCAGGTTTTTCTGCTTTGAGTTTCAAAATTTGGTTAATTTGGGGTAATTGCTTCAAGATTTTTCAAGGTGAGTGTTCCTCCCTTCCACTTCTTCCATTTCCTTAGGGTTTCATCCCTCTTTCTTGATGTTCCAAAGTATCCAGAACCTAGGCTTCATACCTAGGGTTTAACCATGGGTCTTTTTGGTGAAAATTTGTGGTCTAGTGCTGGATTTATCATCCTTGTGGTGTCGGGGTAGTGCGGTTGATGTTTCGCACCATGTTTTGAGGGATTCGACAATTTTGGTAGGTGATTCCATGGGTAACCATTTAATTATGAGTTAGTTTACTTGATTAAATAATTTTACATGTTCCTTATGTGTTGTGAATTATGAGAAAATCATTTTTGGTAGCAATAGTAAAGCATTTGGTATTAGAGTTGCATTTTTGCTTGAAGTGTGTATTTTTCAAATGTATTTCATGTGTTATCTTTTGTGGTAATTTTGTAAAATGTGGAAGTGATTTATTAGTTGTTGAAAGGGGCTTCCAATTATGGTTGGGTAATGATATAGTGCCATGTGGGCCTAAAAAGTGGGTGTATTTGAATGGTTTTATGTGTATAACCTTGTTATACTCCTTGAAAGTGTTTTATGGATTTGTGTGTTATCATGGGTATCTTTTGTGATATTGTTCAAGGTGATTATATAACATTTGAAAGTTTATTATTACATGTTGATTGGGCTGAAAATTCTATTTTGGTAGGGTCTTGGTGTGGTTTTGGCTTAAAAAGAGGTTTTTGAAATGGGTTTTATGTGCAAAGTTTGGGTATACTCTTTATAATTGTTTTTTAAAAGTTTTGAATGGTTTATTGAGTTGTGTAATAGGTGAAACTATATCAGCAAACTGTTTTTGTAGGAGTATATTTTTAAAAGGTCCATTTCATTTTTGAAAAGGCTTTTATGTGATATGTATCATCTTGGAAATATTTTATTAAATTGTTTGAAGGAGATATTGAGGTGTGAAAGTGATGTAAAAGTGATGTGGAGTGTTTTGTGTGAGTGTGATGTGAAAAATTGAATTTTTGATTATAAAATAAGTGTTATTTTCCATGTGTGTGGGCTGTTATATGAGTTGAAATATCTTATAATTGTTTTATAAATTTTTTTAATGGTTTTGTGTAAGTGTTGAAGAAATGTGAAATGTGTTGTGGGCTATTTTGGTGTGAGTCGGATTTCAAAATCATTTTGAATGAAAAATAGATTTTTGTGACTTTTGTGGTATACATATGGTCTGTTTGGTGAATTTGTGATGTGAAAATGATATTTTCATGTTCAATGTATATTTCTTGACTTGTTGAACTTGTTTGAGCACAAGGGGAAAACCTGGGTATCTATGTGGGTGGACATGTACTAGTATGCTAGTGAATCCGTGGGGTTTGGCCTCAGTTTCACTTAGCAAGATTGATGCTTACAAATCTAACTAAACTATGATGATGATGATTGGGGACCACTAGGTTATGGGTATGTTCCCTACTAGTGGCACATGCATGAGAATGGATATTTTTGATGGTTACTCTCACCGAGATACGAGGTACCTGTGACCCACAGCTAGCTAGTGCCTAGGGGTTATTTCCTATTGATTGTGCTCATTAGTTACTTTATACTTACCATCGATATACGGTATATTTGGATAGAAAATTAAGTAGCTTTGGTGTTTATTTTAAAAGTGTTAGCCCGTTAAAATACCCCACTTGAAAACTGTTTTTATTCAAAGTCGCATCTTTTAGAAATTGTAACTAGCTTTTCATGTTTTTGAAAACTTGCATGCTTTTCGTCTTTAAATGTTTATCACATGGAATCTCTTAGTGGTGGTATCCTACTGGGCATTGGCTCACACCCTACTTACACCCTTGGGTGTAAGTAGACTTGGTTATTTTTGTTGTCGCAGGTTGGGTACAGTTTTTAGTACCATTGGTTCTGGTCTTTCCATGGACCGGGTCGGGTGCCGATTTTATAAGGCGACCAGATTCGGTTCGTGACAAAATGGTATCATAGGAGGTTCAGGTTAACTCCTTGGGTCATTTTATTTGGGGAAGAGTCAGGATAGTCTGGATTTAGGATTGTTGGGACATGGAATTCCAGTTATGGGTAGTGTTCCTGATCACCACACCTCATAATGGGATTCAAGTTTCCAAGAGAAGTCGGGATTTATCTAAGTCCTTTGGTTTTCTTGGTTTGATGATGATTATGGGAAATGAAAAGAGAGTTGGGTTAATGGTCTTAGTGAGATCGCATGGCCTGACAAGACATATAGAGCCAAGGATATTCCCTAGAACACTCTCTGTGATAGTGAAGTGATTGGAATATGGCCGCCAACCATATTTCCAAGTCACCCACTAAAACTAGTTTCCTCTCGCATTGTTTTGTGCTTAGGTTTTGAAATCTTGGCACTTTGGTTTTAAGAAGTGTAAATTTTTTGTGAAATAATTTTCAAATAAAGAGGGAATGGTTTGATTTATGAAATGGTGGAAGTGAATTTTTAGAATTGTTTTGAAATGGAAAATGGTGTGCTTACACCTCTTTTGAAAGAAGGAAATATATTGAAGTTGGTTTTGAAAAGTGTTTCCAATAGAGTTTTCTAAACAATCAAAGGGTGTTTTAATGGCATGAGATGTTTTAAAATTGATGTGAATATCTTGAAAGTGAGTTATTTTCTAAATGGTTGTGTCTTTCTGAAAAGTTTTGTAAGATGTGAGTTGGGATTTTGATCTTGTGGTTAGCAGTTTTGAGAAAAATGATGTGTTGGTTGACTTTTTTGGTTTTGAAATGTGGAAAAAATGTTTTGTTTTAACCTTTGGTATTTCCATGGGCAACCACATGCATGGGGTTATATGGGATGATGGATGATTGATGTCACAACTGGATGAGTGTCAGGATGGATATGAGGAGGGTTCCCAATGTGGCACAAAAACATGCATGTGTAAGGCCCATGGGGTACCATTGGTGGATACGCTAACCGATGAACCGTTTGTTTTCAAGAAATTTTTTTAAAGAAAAAAATGATGTCTTGATGAATTGCTTGTGATGGCTTATATTATGTGTTTTTGGAAAATGTTGATGTTGTGGGAGGTTTTGAGTCCAAGAACCCCTCCTGTTTGAACTATGTTTTGGGTTTATGTTTGGTCGGTAAGCTGGGTAGAAGGACCGGTTAGTAGTCTCCTATGAGATATGTTTCGGGACACCTTTATGGTGGTTCCCTTCATGTGTTTGGATCTGGTTTATGGATTGTTTTGACCAATGGACCAGATTGGTTGGGTCCTTGGGTTCTCTCATTGGATAAGGTACGCCCCCATTAAGGGTTAATGCATAACTGAACTACAATCTGGATTGTTTCGCCATTGGAGAATCATCCAATTGATCAATATAAGGAATATTTTATCGATCTTTGTGGATTGAGTCTACACCCATTCCTTTCTTTGATTTTTAGATCCTCTTGTAGAGGAAGAGTGCTCGTAGAAGGTTGAAAGAGACCTTAGTTTCTTAAGTTTCCTAATTCATCGAAGCTGGAAGTGGTCTAGGGTTGTTAGTGGGGATGAGTGTCTCGATGTCGTCTAAGAGGGCCTTTGGGTTCTTCACAGTTTCTTTGAAGCATGAGTTTATGTTAAACCACCAGTGTGGGAAATATGGTCACGATAGGATATTGTGGCCAATATCTAGAATTGTGTGTTGTTTGGGGATGTTGTATAAGGCCCCTCTCCATTAATTATTTATATCAGTCGCAATGGTCATGTTCGGTGCTGCCTTATGATGTCATGTGATCAATTGACCGTAAAGGTGAAAGTTGGGAAATCGTATGAGAGTCTCTGTTATATTGGGAGAATGTCTCCCTTGTAAAAAACTTAAAAAAATATTCCATTTTAGAGGAAGTTGAGTATAGGTGTTCTTTACTTCTATTGTTTCTCACCTGAAAAAAACAAGGTGTGATGTGTGTGCATCTTATAAGCCCTTATTTCAGTGAAATATCGGGTTAGGGTAAAGTGAGTTTGGAATGGGTTATGTCTTGAAAAACTTATTGGGGATTCCAGTGTAGTTTTTGGTTACACCGAAAGAATAATTCTCGTTCAGGGGGTTTCCAAATCCTAACTGCGAGGCCGAATATGCTTCAATCATTTGAGCTCCAGCCATAGGTCTCGGAGAGAATCTAGCTCATAGTCAAGGGAAATCACAGGGTCGTTTAAACACTTGTACAAAGTCCTATCCTTAGTATGAAAGATAGGAAGAGTTTAAACCTATGGCCTCATTATCTTTCTTCTGTTGTTCATGTTCAGTGGAAATAGGTAAAGGGCCTTGTACACATGTCATCGCCCAATGTTATTTCACCCCCTTTTGGTTTCCATTGAGTCTTTGGAGAAAGGTTTGAAGTTTGGATAGATAGGTTGGTCACACGATTTTCACTTGGTTAGTAGTGACCATGCCCCAGAAAACCTTGTAGATAGAAGGATCCCCACTATTAGTGCACGGTTTCCCAAACCGTGCAGACTGACCATGTGGTCGTCCCAACTCTTTCAATTATGGGGGCTTTCTGTACCGGCCCATGCTGGTCGGTTAAGATGGTTGGTTCTTATGGTGGGGAGACACACTATGAGTCTTATATAAGTTCTTTTGTAAATTTCTGATGGAAGTATACCCTTTGTACTGGGGAGTCCATTCAGGCCTCCCCCTGTTATTGTCCTGATTCATTCCCGGGAAAAAAAATATAGGTTGTCTCTTATGGTGGGGAGGTTATTTTTGTTCCCCCATACCAGTAACTCAGAATTATCCATGGTTGTGGCTTGGTGGTAGGTAGTCTCATTCAGAGCTATCAAGCTACCTACATCTTCTTTTAGTAAACATTGGGATTGGGGAGTACCCAATGGTCTAGTTAAAGTAAGGTAAGTGTAACCTTCTTCGATGTTGTTGTTCATTTGGGTGAATTGCTTGAGTCTTGTTCGGATAGTGTTTAATGAGTTTTATTTTGGAATAAATTATGAATGTGATTGATCATTTCAGGAAAGTGGTGTAAGTTTTGTTTGTGAGAGTAATCTTTTATTAATTGATCACTGGAGGTGTTTTGGCCTTTGGGGGTGAAACCTGACAAGGGAGTACCTCTTGGTTTCTCAGTTGGGTTTGGTTGTTGCTTTGGCCTTAATGTGACTTTCCGGGGTAGAACGTTTTCATGGTAGGGAGAACTGTCACATACATGACTTATTTTAAAGTTAATTTTAATTTAATTTCCATTTATCCTTTTTTTTGGGTTTCTCAAGCTTTTATGGTGGAATGGGTGAGTTTTTGTGAATTGAGCCAAACCGTGAGCTCAATTCCATATTTAAAAATAAATTTTGTTTCTTTTATAAATTTTTCATTTTTTAATATTTTTCACCCATTTCAATTCGTAAATGGTCTATCCTGACATATTAACACTGCCATTGTAGTTTAGAGCCTTTATAAATCCATAACCAAGGTGTATATGGGTTTTTATTTAAGGAATTGGGCCTGCCCGAAATCCCAATTCCAGATTTAAAAATAAAATTTGATTAATTAATAACTTATTCATTTTTAAGGATTTTTCAGTGATTCAAAGCCTAAAATGCGCCCCTTGAACCTAGTCGCGCGCCCAAGCTCTCTCTACCCTCTTTGAAGCTCTTCTTCATCACGATTGAGGTCTGAACGTATTAGGTTTTCTAAAATTGGGCAGATTTGAAGAGGTAAATTAATTCCTTCATATCTCCTTCAATATTTACTCTTTTTCCCCCA
This sequence comes from Viscum album, assembly GCA_963277665.1. Classification (NCBI taxonomy): domain Eukaryota; kingdom Viridiplantae; phylum Streptophyta; class Magnoliopsida; order Santalales; family Viscaceae; genus Viscum; species Viscum album. The sequence goes on from OY728163.1 coordinate 702,312,315, forward strand.
TTTCAGTCCCCACATGACCTCATCCACATCAGTCGAGCCTAAATATCAGGTTTTACTGCTTTGAGTTTCAAAATTTGGTTAATTCGGGGTAATTGATTCAAGATTTTTCAAGGTGAGTGTTCCTCCCTTCCACTTCTTCCATTTCCTTAGGGTTTCATCCCTCTTTCTTGATGTTCCAAAGTATCCAGAACCTAGGGTTTAACCATGGGTCTTTTTGGTGAAAATTTGTGGTATAGGGCTGGATTTATCATTCTTGTGTTGCTGGGGTGGTGCGGTTGATGTTTCGCACCATGTTTTGAGGGATTCGACAATTTCGGTAGGTGATTCCGTGGGTAACCATTTAATGATGAGTTATTTTTCTTGATTAAATAATTTTACATGTTCCTTATGTTCTATGAATTATGAGAAAACCATTTTTGGTAGCAATAGTAAAGCATTTGGTATTAGAGTTAAATTTTTTCTTGAAGTGTGTATTTTTCAAATGTATTTCATGTGTTATCTCTTGTGGTAGTTTTGTAAAATGTGGACGTGATTTATTATTTGTTGAAAGGGGCTGCCAATTATGGTTGGGTAATGATATAGTTCCATGTGGGTCTAAAAAGGGGGTGTATTTGAATGGTTTTATGTGTATAACCTTGTTATACTCCTTGAAAGTGTTTTATGGATTTGTGTGTTCTCATGGATATCTTTTTTGATATTGTTCAAGGTGATTATATAACATTTGAAAGTGGATTATTACATGTTGATTGGGATGAAAATTCTATTTTGGTAGGGTCTTGGTGTGATTTTGGCTTAAAAAGAGGTTTTTGAAATGGGTTTTATGTGCAAAGTTTGGGTATACTCCTTATAATTGTTTTATGAAAGTTTTGAATGGTTTATTGAGTTGTGTAATAGGTGAAACTATATCAGAAAACTGTTTTGGTAGGAGTATATTTTTAAAAGATCCATTTAATTTGTGAAAAGGGTGTTATGTGATATGTATCATCTTGGAAATATTTTATTAAATTGTTTGAAGGAGATATTGAGGTGTGAAAGTGATGTGAAAGTGATGTGGAGTGTTTTGTGTGAGTGTGATGTGAAAAATTAAATTTTTGATTATGAAAGAAGTGTTATTTTCCATGTGTGTGGGTTGTTATATGAGTTGAAATATCTTATAATTGTTTTATAAAATTGTTTAATGGTTTTGTGGAAGTGTTGAAGAAATGTGAAATGTGTTGTGGGCTATTTTGGTGTGAGTCGGATTTCAAAATAATTTTGAATGAAAAATGGATTTTTGTGACTTTTGTGGTATACATATGGGCTGTTTGGTGAATTTGTGATGTGGAAATTATATTTTCATGTTCAATATATATTTATTGACTTTTTGAACTTGTTTGAGCACAAGGGAAAAACTTGGGTATCTAGGTGGGTGGATGTGTACTAGTATGCTAGTGAATTCGTGGGGTTTGACCTCAGTTTCACTTAGCAAGATTTACACTTACAACTCTAACTAAACTATGATGATGATGATTGGGGACCATTAGGTTATTGGTATGTTCCCTACTAGTGGCTCGTGCACAAGAATGGATATTTTTTATGGTTACTCTCACCGAGATACGAGGTACCTGGGACCCACAGCTAGCTAGTGCCTAGGGGTTATTTCCTATTGCTTGTTCTCATCAGTTACTTTATACTTACCGTCGGCATACGGTACATTTGGCTGGAAAATTCATTAGCTTTGGTGTTTATTTTAAAAGTGTTAGCCCATTAAAATAGCCCACTTGAAAATTGTTTTTATTCAAAGTCGCATCTTTTAGAAATTGTAACTAGCTTTTCATATTTTTGAAAACTTGCATGCTTTTCGTCTTTAAATGTTTATCACATGGAATCTCTTAGTGGTGGTATCCTACTGGGAATTGGCTCACACCCTAATTACAACCTTGGGTGTAAGTATACTTGGTTATTTTTGTTGTCGCAGGTTGGGTACAGTTTTTAGTACCATTGGTTCGGGTCTTTCCGTGGACCGGGTCAGGTGCCGATTTTAAAGGCGACCAGATTCGGTTCATGACATGAATAGTAATAACTAATTTTAATATATTATTTATAATGGATTCACATAAATAAAACATATTGATAATTAAATATATAATTTTTGGTGAAGTCTTTATATGTTTTAAAATAATATTTTTTTTAATGAAACTACTTTTTATGTCCTTATATGAACAATAATAAACTTAATTTTAGGCACTAATAGAAATTAAATTTTATGAAATGAAATTAATTTTTTAATTTAGAATTTTGAAATTAGATTATGATGAATTTTTGGGATTTTTCTGAGAAATTTCATTTTTTGGTGAATAATAAAAATTATTGTAGCTTAGTTAAAAATTGCATTTTCATTCAAATAATTATTAGTGTTAAGTTAGATTTTAAATTGGGTTTTAGAGTAAAAATAGATCAACTGTAAATATATTAATCCAATTTATATTATTGGAGTCATTTTATATTTAAATTAGATATAAAATCTTATTGAACTTTTGAATGTTTTTACATTAAAAACCCGCTTTTCCACCACGTCTGCAGGATTAACGTTAAACTTAATTTTCCCACTTCTATGATTTGAATTTTGAAAAACGTAAATACATGGTTATAATCAGTATGATATTTTTAGTCTAATAATATCAAATTAATTTTTGACCAAAAATATTAGTGAATTTGATAAGAAGTAATCAGATTGATTAATGTAAGATTAAGCTTAATTAAGGACTAAACCTTAATCTTAAAGAGCAAAATGACCTGGAAACTTGTAAAAAATCCATTTTATTCTAATAATTATACCATATCCCCTATTGTTTTTAATTTTATGGTTTATTGGGATATTATTAAATGGAATTTCCATATATAATGTTTAAGTAAGGAAAAAAGACAAAAGGCGAACTTTCCTTACCTTTGATATTTATAAAACATTGAGATATGTAAAAAACATCATATTTTCAGTTATACATATCCTTTTGAAATATAAATGGGTTATTTTTATCATAATAATTTATGAATATTTTTATAGATGATTTAGTTACTTAAAATTCTATCAAAATGCCAATGTAGAGATTATTTAGTTAATAATTAACTAAAATAAATGACACTATAAATGTTAAAAGTGAAGTGAATTAATTGAATTATTGTATTAAATTATTTTTAAATATTGATATATCATTTTAAACATCTTTAAACTTAATTTATGTTAGTTATAATATTAGTTTGATATTTTAAAATTAAAATTAAATAAATAATGTCAAAATTGACATAATTGTTATTTTACAATAAATGATATTTTATTAAATGATTTAAAATTAATAAAAATACTATATTACACCAAGTTATTTTTTAATGGTTAAAAATATTAAATATTTTTTATTAATGGACCAATTTTTCTTTTATAATTAACATATTAACCCATTGATTGTAAAAATATTGTTAGCATGGTCTTGGTTTAAGAAATGTTTTGCACGTCACATGGCCTTGTTTTAAAAAATTAATTACCAAAACATATGATATTTTTATTTTTTAAATTTGGTATCATATTTATAAATAATTTGATCTATATTATATAATAATTCTCACTTTAGTTTAGTCTTAATGGTTAAATTACTTATGTTAGAAAACTAGATGCTTTAATAAAAACCAAAATAATAAAATTGGGGAATCTTAGAAGTTAAGGAACCAAATTATTAAAATGAACATATTTTTGTGTGGTGTGGATTTTTTTACCATAATTTCACATTACTCTATTATTTATCCATTTTAGAGGCACATTAGGTAAATTAGACCTCCCATTATTGAATATATTTTGGTATTTACAAGAGTGTCACTCCCCCTCTACTATAAAAAGGAAAGAAATCTACCCCTTCCTCACACCTCGCATAGAGATTTGGCTCATCCAAAATCTAACCAGATAGTCTAATAACATCCACCTCTTCCTCATAGAATCCTCCCCATGGGAAAAAATCAATTCAAGCCCTTTGGTGAAAACCAAAAGAAGTTACCTGTAAAGGTCCTAACTTTTTTGAATTATAAATGTTTTCTAAAAATGTGTGTTATATTATTTTATAGACAACAAAAAAATTATCTCTCTAATAATGAAGTGAGTATATATTGAAATGTGACTATCTTGTGTCAAAATTTATATGATCATTGGTTAATTGTTACCATTGGTCAATATGACCACTGGAAACTATACTCTTAATAATGATTTTAACATTATAATTATTGTTTATAAGTATAAATGAAAAAGGTAAATTAATCCAGAAAGAAGTGGAGATGGACTCATCTAGTAGATTCATTCCATAAGAAGATCATTTTTTAGAACTTGGGAGGTATTTAGTGTCACCGAGATTCTCTCTTGACCAATCCCAATATGAGCTTTAAAATGTAAAGATTGAATGAAATCGCCTATATTAGAAGTTTAAGTTAGTGTAAATTACAACTCAGGCAATGTTATCTGAGCCTCCCCAAGAATATATCACAATATATCACCTCAGCCTTAGTTTTTATATAGGTTTTATAAGGGTTTATGTGTCTAGGCCTTAGATACTTAATGTGTAATTCCTTTGTATATAAAAATGTTATTCCATCAACTCCGTTTTGAGAAACATTTTTCTTAAAAATATATTGAATTTGATCAATTGATTTTTTGATCACAAAATATACTTTTCAAAAAATATATAATAATTATAATAAATAATTTATTATAAATAATTTTCATTTTGATGAAATAGTATGATGAAAACACTCTTATTTAAATTTAAATGATAAAATAATTTTATTTTTTTCAAGTGCGAGAAACTTCACTATGAAATTTTTCTATGCATTTTCAATCTACTATTATTTTTAATAAATAAGTTTTTTTATGTTTAAAGGTTAAATTTATAATAATTATATAATTACAATAATAAAATTAACATCATTTATGAAATTATCACATCAAAATTAGGTTAAGGTGAATTAATGAGAATTTTTAAAAATATTTTGATTTTTGTTGAATAGTAAAAATACAATTTTCAGTTTTCGATATGTTTAATGACATCCCAATGATGCAATATATAATATAAAATGATATTAAACTCTTTTTTATTAAAATAATATACTTTTATTCAGAAGTTTCTAATACCATGGGAAAATACCATGGGAAAGCCCATGGTTTTGCAAATACCACTACTGAGGTGTCCAAGGAAATCAACAAAAAAATCCCCAAGATTTTCTATTAATACACACCCATTTATCCATTATATTTCATTAAAAATTAATAATACATGAAACTATGGTATTTTTACCTCCCAATGAGTCATCCCAAGGTTTCCTCAAGCCCCCAAGGTCCCAATCTCCTAGTTTTAGGAATTACTCTTCAAGGTAAGGGAAATATAAACTTCTCTTTCCTTTCAAGTTCCTTTATCTTTCAAGTGTCCTTACTATGTTATTTTATACATTTAATTATAAACCTTTACTACATTAAGAGTATTTTATTAATGGGATACCCTTGAACCCTCTCTTTTTAATGTTTTCTAAAACCATGTTTCATACCCGTTATACGCTGGATTTTCTTCTAAAAAATTCTCTCTTTTTCTCAAGAAATTATTTTATTTTTTTTATATAAATAAACAAACCTATTTAATTTCCAGGTTTATTCACCAATATATAAAAATTAATTATTTTATTCTGTAATTAACATACATAAAACCCTCATTCCCTTTCTGTTGGTTATAAATTGTAAGAACTTGGATCCTCTTTTCAGGCATGTTTTTCTTTTTCTTGTGTTTTTGAGAAAAATAGGAGTTTTCTGGATATTTCCTAAGTACATGTCGTGTAATTTATGAGTACACATCGTTTACTCGGTTACCGCAGGAAGTCGTGTGTTTTCCGTGTAAGGGGCCACACACACGGCCGTGTATGGTGACCTAGAGACTGCTTAAAGCGGAGTACAGAAAAGGAAAGTACACGCCATGTACTTCTAAAGTACACGCCGTGTATTTTCTTTTTTTAATTAAATGCACCAGGGTCGCTTCTGATGGACAGAATCATCTGCTTCTCAACCTAGTTTGTTCGAGAGAACCCATACGACCATGATCTTCCTCTAAGCCCATGATCGAGCATCCTTTCTTCAATTTGACCATTTTCAATTGTGTTGGGATCACCTCAGTAAGCTCTTCCTTCTTCTAGAGCTTCGTTTCCTGATTCCTCCTCTTTCTCAAGTTATCTTCGGTTGAGAGTTGTTAGATTTTTTGTATATATATAGTGTTCTTGGGAGATTCAAGGCTTGAGTTTCACTTATATTGATCCTACAACACCTAGGTAGGTGGTTTGTGTCTTTCCGTCAAAAGTCTTTGAGTTATATGTGCAAAATTTCCCAATACCCTTGAATGGGGTATTGTGTGTTTATTGTTTTAGCCCTGTTAGTTGCCTGTTATATTTGTATGCTTGAGTAGAGGTAAATTTAATGTGAATAGTGTTAATTACTATGCTATGGAGGTTTTTCCCATGTTTCTTGTTTTGACCGTTTGGTATAGTTTTCCTATTAGGCTACTGTTTACTTTCCATGCCTAGTATTTTTAGGATGGAGTGATTATTATTTGTCTTGTTGTTATATAGTAGGTTGGTTAGCCAATTATTTCTTAAGGTTTACTTTGGCCGATATGCTTTTTCATGCTTGTCTGACTTACACAGGGCTGTGAGAACCTGGTGTAGTGGACCCTAGGGAGAATAGAGATAAGGGATTCTCTAGAGTGTCTGTTATTTTAATCACGCTGCGAGACCATAGGGGGGATTGACGTTGAGTGCTCCCTCATAGGGTCTATAATTACATTATGAGGCCATAGGGGGAATTGACTTTGAGTGCTTCCTTAGAGTGTCTGTAGTTTCTTTTAAAAGACTATAGGGGTAATTGACGGTGAGTGCTTCCTCAGTGAGTCTTTATTCATACTTAGATATAGGGGTAATTGACGTTGAGTGCTTCCTTAGAGTGCATGTAGTTTCTATTAAAATACTATAGGGGGAATTGACGACGAGTTCTTCCTCAGAGAGTCTTTATTCATACTTGGCTATAAGTGGAATTGACGTTGAGTGCTTCCTCAGAGAGCCTTTACAAAAGCTGAACTAGAGGGTTTAGGTTGTGTGTACTTCCCAGAGGATTTCTTGTGTTTTCTAGGTAGTACCAGAGGGGTAGGTTGTGAGTAAATCCCATAGGGTTACCTGTTTGTGATTATCTAATTTCTTGATATGTGGTGTTTGAAAGTTTTAAAACTATAGGAATGTTTACTGTTGAGTACTTCCTTATTTATTGCTGCTTTTTCTTCTACCTGCCATATAAATTCACTGACTATTAGGCACAGATCTTGTGGTGGTTACCTGCTGGTATTTAGTCTCACACCCTATTTGGGTCATTCGTTTTGGCCCAAACATATTATATTGTTGCAGGTATAGATAAGGGAAAGTTTCATTCTACTTCAGGTACTTGATTGCTTTGGAGCTGGAGAGCATGGGACCAAGCTGAGGTTTGTGATGTTGAGGAGTTGTTTACTTGTTTTTTTTTTGTACTTTGGTTTAGTTTTGTTTTTTATCATTGTGACGTGTTTGGATACTTTCCTATACATATGTATCATGAATCATTATATATATTTTCTCCAGATATTTATTTCATTAGTCTTCCACTGTTTACTGTTGTTGGTATATTTACTACTTCCGCTATTGTATAATTGTTTACTTCTGTTGTGTTACTCTGCCAATGAGGGCATAGTTTCCCCACTATCACACCCAAGGTCCTTGCTGCTAGTCGGAAGCCTTTGGCATTCGGGGAAATGCGCTTGAGGCCATGTGACCAACCGAGTACGGGGTGCCTCTGGGCGGCTTCCAAAATCAGAACGTTACAAAGTGGTATCAGAGGAATTATTTTCTCTTGACTTACTATTTGGAGCCTATATACAGGGATAGGACGGAATTGGTACTTGGTAATAATTTGTGCTTGGAAGTATCTCACTCGCGTACAGGGAAAATTCAATCTACCTCGTTATTGCAAGTTTTTTGGTTTTTTAATTATTACAGTTGATTTGATTTTACCTTGAGTGATTCACATGTTTTGTGCTGTTATTATTGTTGTTATTGAGGTTCTATTTCTGTTGCAACCCGATGAGATGAGGTTATTCCATCTCATACATCATATAGGCACTTTTTAGAAATCACATGTCATGCATTCTTGTCATTCCATTTAGGTTGCATTAGCTATTGCATGTTGTTGTGATAGATGTTGTGCTAGATATGCATGTTGTTGTGATAGATGCCTTGATAAAAATACTTGTTGTTTGATAGGGTATTGGTTGTGTAAGGTTTTGTTTTATTGAATGCTAAACTTTGGTTCTTGAGGTGTTATGGGTCCTCATAGACCAGAATTTGGTGGATCATTGCCTTTTTTCCTTGTTTATGACATTTATAAGATGTCAAACTTTGATTCGCGGGGGAGTATGGGCCCTTACAGATCAGAATTTGGCACTTGATTGTTCGTTTTAGTGTTTTTTATGGGCTCTGGAGTAGTTTCTGAGGCTTACTATCTGGAAAAACCCATAATACACGGCGTTTAATGATGAATACACGCCATGTGTTCTTCTGTTTGGGAAGAAACTGTTTTTCTTAAGTACACTCTGTGTACCGTATATACACATTGTGTAGTCTCTAATCGTGTCACAAACTGTGTGGGCAGAGACATGGGGTTGGGAAATCTTTGGTAGGACACGTCGTGCTATAGAACCGTGTAGCTGGATGTGTCACTAACAACACGGGTCGTTTGAGTCTTCTCTAATGCATGTCATGTTAGTCTTAAACACGCTGTGTAGTATAATCCCTAGAATCTAGCCATTTCACTAACAACACAGGTCAGAGAAGTCTTCCTAGTACACATCATGTCCATCTAGAACACACCATGTAGTTTGAGTTGTATATCCAACCGTATCACTAACAACACGGGTCAGTGAAGCTTGTCTAGTACACATCGTGTCTGGCACTAACACGACGTGTAGTCTTGTTCTATGAGAACCGTGTGGCCTAGACGTGTAAGGGAACTTGGGTAGGGGAAGAGGATTCAAGTACACACCATGTGTAAGGACAACACACCATGTATAAGGGGTTGTTACACGACCAGTTTTGGCAGAGGTACATGCCCATGTGAAAGGCTTAAGGGAACATGTCGTGTAGTCATTATACACGCCGTGTGTCCATGTTTTGAAAAAAAACTTGAATTCTTTCTTTATCTTGTTCCCCACTTACTATTCTAGTTTCAGTCCATGATAATCTTGATATAAGGTGTGTGCTTGACCTTGCAGAGTCATTCCACCGATACGTCCTCCCGTTGTACACCAGTTACAGGGCAACGATCAGACACTGGACATGACTGATCGAGGACTACCAGTAGATCCTCCAGTTGTGCCAGTCTTGGAACCAGCCATCATTTTGGACATAGGTGCAAACACATAGTTCTGAGATGGATTTATGAGGTTTATGCATAAATTTAGAGGAGTACCGCCTCCTGCCTCGTCGATGGAAGAATTGATGTGGGTCTTTCAGAAGCAGCATCCTCCCACCTTCTTAGGGGATGGAGGACCCCAGGATACAGAGTCATGGCTAGAATCCATGTAGACAATTTTTGAGCATCTGGAGACGCCTCCAGAGAGGAGGGCCAAGCTTGCTATATATATGCTTCGGGATTCTACCAAGAGATGGTAATATGTGATCTCACAGGCGGGATGCCAACAAGATATGGCTTGGGAGGAGTTTCAGCGTACCTTCTACGATTACTTCTATCTAGAGACTTTGAGAGCCGTTCGAGCCTGAGTGTTCATTAGTTCAGAGTGGGGTACTCTTTATGTTATGGAGTAATCTTCTTCACTGAGTTTCAACGCTTTACACCCTTTATAGGGGGAGACAGGTTGTTCCTGGCAAGGAAGTTTGAGGATGGTCTCAGGTAGGAGATTTGGGATTAGGTGAACATCTTCAGGTTGACCTTGATATCTTCTATCGTCAACCAGGCATTGATCACAGAGCATAATCTTAGGGATTCAGGAGCTATGATCCAGGGTGGTTCAATATACAAAGTTACTGATTTTCCAGTTGAAAGCATAAAGCGTCTCAATGAGACTACCCGTGGAGATCCGAGTAGATGGGATGCACCTTCAGGTATCCAGGTGGTATGCTACTAGTGTGGTAAGGTCGGGCCTGCGAAGCCACATTGCATGAGAGACCCAGTGGAGTGCTGATCTTGTGGAAATATGGGTCATCTTCAGTGCTTCTATCAGATCTTCTCACCAGCATCTGGTGACAGGGGTTCTAATATGACTCTGTGTTCAGGAGAAGTGCCACCAGTTTCTCATCAGTCTGGGAACTGGAGTTCTTTCGGCCGTTCAGGCTGAGGTGGAGGTCACGGTCATGGTAGTCCATCACTAGGAATTCAGAGACAATAGGGCGGATCAGCTCAGGGTTGTGAGGCAAGGTCGCACGGCCGTTGTGCAAGACAGACTTTTGTAGTGGAGCAGACCCAGCAGGAGCAGGATCCCAAACCCTCTACAGTTCAAGGTACGATCTTAGTTGCCTCAGTTTTATCTTCTTCTCTTTTCGATATAGGGCCTTCCTATATCTTTATATCTGTTGCTATTGTGGAGATCCTTGGTCTATTTATCTTTACTTCTACTGATGTATTGACATTTGACACTTCGTTGGGGACAAGAACGACTAGTGTATGTCAGTTTAAGTAGTTCCATCTTGAGGTCGGTGGGTGTCACTTATTATGGGACCTTTACTTCCTAAAAATGACAAGTTATGATGTCATTCTTGGAATGGGATGGTTAGTTACCTTCTAGGTAGTTTTCGGTTGCTATCATCGTAGGGTGAGTTTCACATCACCAAAGGGAAGATGGTTTCTTTATAAGGGATAATGGGATGTCCATGCGAGCAGAGTATCACCCGAGCATCATGGGTTGAGAGAAGTTACAACCCATATTTCTAGTCTATACCAGATGACCAGGGGACTTCGCAGATGAACTTTCCTCCTGTAGTTGATCATTGCAGGGATGTCTTCCCAGAGGACTTTTCAGGTTTTCCTCCAGAGCGAGAGATAGATTTTTCAATTGATCTTGTGCCAAGAGTGGCACCGGTGTCCATTACTCCTTACAGGATGGATACACCAGAGTTACAGGAGCTCAAGAAGTAGTTGGAGGAGTTGTAGGCAAAGGGTTTTATCTAACCCAGTACTTCTCCTTGGGTTTCTCTTGTCCTGTTTGTGAAGAAAGTGAATGGGCCCTCCAACTTTGTGTGGATTATCGGAAGTTGAATTAGTTAACATTTAAGAACCGATATCCCTTTCCAAGGATTGATTATCTCTTTGATCAGCTTCGAGGATCTCGGGTGTTCTCGAAGATTGACTTGAGATCCGGTTATCATCAGTTGCGTGTTAGACCATCTGATGTACCTCTTACAGCCTTTTGGAGCAGGTATATTCTATTCGAGTATGTGGTTATGCCATTCAGTCTCACGAACACACCTACAGTTTTCATGGCACTGATGAACTGAGTGTTCCATCCATACATGGATTCTTTCATTGTGGTTTTCATGGATGATATCTTGGTGTACTCTCATACTCAACACGACCATTCTACCCATCTTGAGATCATTTTGAGTACACTAAGATAGCATTAGTTATATGCTAAGATCTCAAAATGCCACTTTTGGATGGACCAGATTCACTTCTTGGGTCATTTTATCTTGAAGACAGGAGTATCAGTGGACCCAGATAAAGTGAGAGCAGTGGTTTCCTGGGATAATATGAAGATCATCTTTGAGGTATGGAGTTTTATAGGGCTGGTTGGATACTACAAACGTTTCATACAATACTTTTCACACTTAGCAGTGCCTTTGACGGGCCTAACTAAGAAGGGTGCCGAGTTCTTGTGGTCAGATTCTTGTGAGTCATCCTTTCAAGAGCTGAAAGGGAGGTTGACTTCAGCACTGATACTAGTTTTTCCAGATCCAGGAAAGATCTATACTATGTACTGTGATGCTTCAGGTATCGGACTTGGAGCAGAGCTTATGAAGGAATAAAAAGTCATTGCATACGGGTCTTTGTAGTTGAGGACACATGAGAGGAATTACCCGACGCACGATCTTGAGTTGGCTGTAGTTGTTCATGCCTTATGCTGTTAGAGACATTATATTCTGGGAGAGAATTCTGTGGTTTTCATTAACCACAAAATTCTCAAGTATATCTTCACTCAGTGTGACCTGAATTTGAGACAGTGAAGGTGGGTTGAGTACCTTTAGTCTTTTGACTTTGAGCTTACCTATACGTCTAGGAAAGGCAACGCAGAAGCTGATGCGTTGAGTAGGAGGACTTAGATACAGACAATTTAGGAGGCCACCAGTGAGTGGAAGCTTATGGATCTATTCTCTGAGATGTATTTGGAGGTTCACGATGTACATGGGCAGACTTTTCTTTCTTCTCTAGCTGTTATGTCTACTATTCTTAACTGAGGGCAAATGAGGAAGCTATCAGATTCTGAAGGCCAAGTCCTACGGGAAAGTGTTTCAGGAGATGACCCTATTATTGTATGGACTGTAGGTGAGGATGAGATCTTGCATTTTCATGGGTGTGCATGGGTGTCAGCAGACATACACAAGGAGCTGATGCGGGACTTTCATTCCTCAGTTTGGGCAGTTCATCCTAGTGTCACCAAGATGTATCGTGATCTACACTATCAGTATTGGTGGTCAGGTATAAAGAGATATGTTGCTGCTTTCTTCATGAGGTGTTCCACCTATCATTAGGTGAAGTTAGATCATCAATGACTAGTAGGGATTTTGTAGGAGTTACCCATTCCCGAGTAGAAATGGAATGATGTTGCGATGGATTTCGTAACAGGTCTGCTGAGGTCGCCTCGAGGGGATGATGTTGTTTGGGTTTTCATTGACAAACTCACAAATATTGCTCACTTCTTGCCGATCAAGGATACTTTCGGTGTTAATGAGCTGGGAAGATGGTACATCCAAGAGATTGTACATTTACATGGGGTTCCACACTCCATTGTCTCAGACAGGGATTCACGTTTTACTTCTCGGGTCTGGCAGGGGCTACAGAAGGCCTTGGGCACACAGGTTCTTCTGAGTATAGCTTACCACCCCCAGACAGATGGACAATCCGAGCGTACGATTCAGGTGCTTAAGGACATGCTTCGTGCATGCATTCTAGATTTTAGAGGTTTGTGGGAGAAGCACATACCTGTTGTGTAGTTTGCCTAAAATAATAGTTTTCAAACAACTATTCAGATGGAACCTTATGAGGATTTGTACGGTAGGCCATTTCGATCACCCTTATGTTGGCTAGAGGCAGGAGAGGTAGTTATTTTGGGACCTCGTCTTGTTTAAGAGACCATAGAGAAGATAGATTTGATTTGAAAGAGGATGGCTACTAGACAATATCGATAGAAGTCTTATGTTGATCAGCAGAGACAACCTATGGAGTTTGAGGTCGAGTATCAAGTTTTCCTACATTCCACATCGAGGTTGGGGAACAAGAAGATTAGGAGACTGGGTAATCTTTCGTTGAGGTATGTCAGACTTTTTGAGGTGTTAGATAGAGTTGAGTCGGCTGCCTATCGGTTTTAGTTACCTTAGAGGTACTGGGCTATGAATGGCATTTTCCACATTTCTCATCTTTGATGTTACTTCTTAGACCTATCTCATGATTTTCAACCCGAGGAGGTTGAGTTAGAGGTGTATGCCTCATTCGAGGAGCATCCTATCTGGATTGTCGATCGCAGTATGAAGGTTCTTTATGGCTGGTCTGTTCCTCTGGTATGAGTGCTATAGCAGCACGGGCGAGTATAGGATGAGACCTAGGAGAGGGAGGCTAATGTATGATCGAAGTGGCCGAAGCTGTTCGATGTCACTTCTTTTATGCCGCCTTGCTATGAAAATTCAGGGATGAATTTCTTTAAGGGGGGAAGTTTGTAAAAACCTAGATCTTCTTTTCAGGTATGTTTTTCTTTTTCTAGTGTTTTTGAGAAAAAGAGGAGTTTTCTGGAAATTTTCTAAGTACACACAATGTACTTTATGAGTACAAGCGGTGTACTCGGTTACCATAGGAAGTTGTGTGCTGGCCGTGTAAGGGTCGCACACACGGCCGTGTATGGTGACCTAGAGACAGCCTAAAGAGGAGTATGTAAAATTAATGTACAAGCCATGTACTTTTAAAGTACATGCCGTGTATTTTATTTTTTTTCATTAAATGCACTGGGGTAATGTCTGACGGACAGAACTGTCTACTTCTCAACCTAGTTCGTCTGAGAGAACCTATACGATCATGATCTTCCTCCGAGCCCCAAATCGAGCATCTTTTCTCCGATTCGACTGTCGTCAATTGTGTTGGGATCGCCTCAGTAATCTATTCCTTCTTCTAGAGCTTCGTTTCCTGATTCTCCCTCTTTCTCATGTTAGCTTCGGTTGAGTGTTGTTAGAATTTTTATAGATCTACGATGTTCTTGGGAGATTCAAGGCTTGAAGTTCACTTATATCAATTCTACAACATCGAGGTTGGTAGTTTGTGTCTTTCTGTTGAAATTATTTGAGTTATATATGAAAAATTTCCCAATACCCTTGAACGGGGTATTGCGCGTTTACTGTTTTAGCCCTGTTAATTTTCTGCTATGCTTGTATGCTTAAGTATAGGTAAATTTAATGTGAATAGGGTTAATTACTATGCTATGTAGTTTTTTCCCATGTTTCTTGTTTTGACTGTTCGGTCTAGTTTTCATGTTAGGATGTTTTTTACTCTCCATTCCTAGTATTGTTAGGATGGAGTGATTATTATTTGTTTTTTTGTTATACTGTAGACTAGTTAGCCAAGTAGTTCTTGGGGTTTACTTTGGCCGATACACTTTTCCATGCTTGTTTGACTTACACAAGGCCATGAGAACCTGGTGTAATTGACCATATGGAGAAGAGACATAAGGGCTTCTCCAGAGTGTCCGTTATTTTAATCACGCTGCGAGACCATAGGGGGGATTGATGTTGAGTACTCCCTCAGAGGGTCTATACTTACTTTACAAGGCCATAGGGGGAATTGACGTTGAGTGCTTCCTCAGAGTGCCTGTAGTTTCCATTAAAAGTCTAAAGGGGGAATTGAAGGTGTGTGCTTCCTCAGAGAGTCTTTATTCATACTTGGCTATAAGTGGAATTGACGTTGAGTGCTTTCTCATAGAGCCTTTACAAAATCTAAACTAGAGGGGTTAGACTGTGTGTACTTCCGAGAGGATTTTTTGTGTTTGCTAGGTAGGACCAGAGGGAATAGGCTATGAATACATCCCAGGGGTTTACCTATTTGTGATTATCTGCTTTCTTAATATGTGGTGTTTGAATGTTTTAAAACTGTAGGAATGTTTACTGTTGGGTACTTCCTTGTTTACTTCTGCTTTTGCTTCTACCTGCCATATATATTGACTAACTATTAGGCATAGATCTCGTGGTGATTGCCTAGTGGGATTTAGTCTCACACCCTGTTTGGGTCATGTTTTTGGGCCCAAACATATTATATTGTTGCAGGTATAGATAAGGTCAAGCTCTCTTGTACTTTAGGTACTTGACTGCTTTGCAGCTGGAGAGCATGGGACCAAGCCGAGGCTTGTGATGCTAAGGATCTATTTACTTGTTTTTCTTGTACTTTGGTTTAGTTATGTTTCAGCATTATGACGTGTTTGGATTCTTTCCTAGACATATGTATCATGCATCATTATATATATGTGCTTCAGCTGTTTGTTTCATCAGTCTTCCACTGTTTACTATTGTTAGTATATTTACTGCTTCCGCTATTGTATAATTGTTTACTTCCGTTGTGTTACTCTGCCAACGAGGGCATAGTTTCCCCCACTGTCACACCCAAGGACCTCGCTGCTAGTCAGTAGCCTCTGGAGTTCGGGGAAATGCGCTTGAGGCCATGTGACCAACCGGATACGGGGCACCTCTGGGCGGCTTCCGGAACCGGGACGTTATATAAATGACATAATGATCATGTTTTTAATCACTTTTTAAAATGCCATGATTTTGATACCAAACCCATATATTTTATTCTCCATGGGTTACTTATGAGATGTTTTATTATGATATATGTGTATCATATGAAAATTAATGAATATTATGGGTGTTCCCTAATATCAAGCCAATGTATTGGGTTATGAATTTAATCTCTAGAGATGACATGTTTTACGATACCTTAGTGAATAACCTTTGTAATTTTTATGACACATCAGTGAAAAACCTTATTAATATGCTTATGAATGTCTAAAATAAATTTTTTAGCCACATTTCCAAGTTATGAATCATGTTCTTTTATTTATTATATGCTTCATTTTCGCTTTTTCATTCTATAATGACATTCTTCATGTTCTTATTGAATTTCCTCAAGAGCACATGTAAACTGTCTCCCTTGCTTTCCTTTACTGGGCCTTATGCTCACCATTTCCTTTGATGTATGTCCCTAGGTTGTGAGATGTAGTAAAATTACTTAGGATGAAACAATTAATAAGCCTTTCAATTTGTTTAGAAGAATTTTTTATGTTTTCATGTATTATGTATCTTATTTCCAAGAAACTAACCTTTAAAAGATCCTCTATTTTTTACAATGTAATGAAAGTTTATGTATGAAAAAGGAGCGATACCATAGTTGGTATCAAAAGATATTTTAGTTTTAATATCCCAGAAAATCTAAACCTAGTTTTATTATAAAAATATTTTATCAAATGGATTTATTTTTAATTTAAACATTTTTAAGATGGTTTTCTTTAAAATAATAATTTAAATTAATTGTTTTATTACAAGTATAGTTTTTAAATTTATTCTAAAAGTAAATATTATTTTATTTTGTTTAAATAATATTTTAGAATAACTACTTTTATTGAATAGAATTTACTTTTATCAAAATTTTTATTTTATAGAATATTTTAAATGATAATTATATATTAAAATAGTTAATTTGTTTTTTATTTTCAAAATATAATATATATGTATATTAGTTTTCAATTATATAAAATTATGAATATAATATAAAACTAATACTAAAAATAAGTTATAATTTTATTTTAATTAGATAATGAGATTACACATGTCATTTAAAATTATCATTTTAAAATATCATATGTTGTAAAAATAATATCAAATATAATTAGTTATATGGGTTTTATATATTTTTGAAAATATGATATATATATATATATAAATGAATAATTATTAGATTTAAATTATAAATTATAATTGAATTAACATTTAAAAATTGTGATTTATAAAAGTTAAACTTATTATATAATATACAAATATTATAACCTTTAATAAAATTATAATGATATAATAAAAATAATAAAATGAATAAAAAAAGAAATTTTGAAAGGAGGAGTAAATTGTGTATCGGGGTTTCACGGGTTTTTTTAGGTAAGAGTCAATCTAAAGGGAGATAAGGGTTCCTCCTCAGGCCAGGCGAGGTCGAGCGTGGAGAACGAGACTAGGTACCTGGTCTTCATCTTTAGGAGTGGAGGCTGACGCAGGTCCGAGCTGTGTTATGGGATCTGGATTCGTCGAGTCGAGTTGTGAGCTAGATTTGAGGTGGTTGGTTTCAGATTAAAGATTTGATGCATGCCATTGTGCACCCGAACTATTTTGCATTGAAGTATCCAAATGTTATTTGGTGAGAATGACCCGCGATTTGAATATCTAACCTGCAACATCTAGTTTTTCAGGTAGGTTTCATTTATTCCTTTTGTGTATAATCGAATTTTCTTTCTAGATTAGGTTTCAGTGTATTATTTATCCACTTGCATCAGTTTAATTTAGTTTTTCTTCAAATGTTGATGTTTAAAACAGTATAGAATGTAGTGTATTTTTATTTCCAATATTTTCTATTGTTTATCGAGTGGTTGTGGTTTGTGGCATCTTGAAGATGCTTTGACATTCTGAATCGAATTAGTGGTTCAATTATCAATTTGTTTTAAATTTCATATCTACAATAATCAAATATGTTATATGTTGCTTGCATTTTGGTATTTTTATTTCTTGCACACATTCTTTGAACTTAGTCTAGTTTTTCAATTTCTGAACAGTTTCTTCTATGGCCTTATTTGACGTATGATAAGCGTGAAAAATATTTTTTTCGTTTAACAAAAAAAAAATTGAAACTACTATATAAGTAGTGCTTGCTGCATAGGGTTGGAAATGGAAGTCGTCAAGAGTAGTTTCACTCTTTTCCATTTGAGATTAGTTTCAGTATCTTTTATTTTACACTTATGAGAGTTTTATGAGGGCTTGTGCGATTGCAATAGGAAGAAGAAGACATTTTAAGGGGTCGTCTGCCATGGTTTTTCTAATGGGTTTATTTAATTAAACCTTTCAAGTTTATATTTATTTTATCAAAAAAAATTTTTAATCTAGTTTGGTGTAAGGGATTCAATATTTATTTTTGTGATAAAACTTATTTTAAGTGATCATTTTTTTGTTTATGTCTTATGGAAATGAATGTATAAATTATGTTTTTCTTTGATAATTTAAAGAATGGGTTCATTTTCTCCTCAAAATTTTATTTTCTTATAAATGGGTTCTATATAAAGGAATTATATTTTATTATGTTTTGATGTTTTTTTAATTAAGTGATTAATTTTATTTTAAAACCTTTAATTCAAGAATTTATAATTTTGATTATACATATATATATATATATATATATTCATCTCAAATCCATGTTTAATACACAAGTGATTCCCAAATTTATATATTTATAATTTAAATTCATGATACATATATTTGTATATAAATATAAGTATGTGATTTTAAGTTCTTCCTACATGAATATATATATAATTATTTTTAAGTATTAATGATTAATTGCATTGAAGTAATGTAATGAGTGTAATAGATATATATATATATGTGTGTGTGTGTGTGTGTGTGTGTGTGTGTCTACAATATATAATTCAAATAATTCATATATATATATATGTGTGTGTGTGTGTGTCTATATATATCGACATATTAGTGCATGATTTGATAGCGCAAACAAATCATGTATGGATATGGGCTAAAATTAATATCAAGGATTTGTAAAAGACCTTATTTTAAATTTTCTCATGGATGGAATGGTTATAGTTATATTTATAATTTTATTAACATGTTATAATTTTTATCATCTTGTTTCTTAAAAAGTTCACATAACATGTCATTGTGATATATTAACATTAAGGTCTTCACATCTACATATAAACATGGCCATGTGATTATGCGCATCATCGACATTCGTCGCATTATAATAAACTCATGATTTCAATTTTAAGATTTAATTCCAAAAATAACAAGTACATTTATATCATTGAAAGTATTTTATTTTAAATGTTTCCTTTACAATTTTATAATAAATTATTATAATCCATTGTGGAAAATTTATTTTACATAAAAAATATTAAATACCTGGATATTCCATGCAAAACATTTATGGTATGAGTTTTGGTTGTGACCAAACTTGTAAGTGATGTAATGGAACTTCATGTATTTTATATATAATTATGAATGTACATTTTAATGCAGCGACATGTTTCCAAAATTGAAAACTTCAGTGAAAATATGTATATGTATATATATATATATAAGTAAAGAAAGATTAAATTTTTTTCGGAAAACCCGATGCGTGACCGTTATAAATATGGAAGGGAAATGGGGAGTGAACCCATCCTTCTCTAAGCGGGTAGGCCTAAACATCCTTCAATGATTCAAGTGACCTCAAACTGCTGTTTTGTTTTCAAAAGCTTGCATATGGTTTTCAGAAGAAAAAAAACTAAAATATGTTTAAATCAGTTTTGAGTGTAATTAATTTTCAAATCTTTGCATTATTATTTTTAAGGCGTAATAAATTCCAAATGATTTTTCCAAATGACATATATACCCAATTGTATTATCTAGATAGAATTTTGAAAAGAATATTTTATAATGATTTATGGAAGGTTTCTAAACCCTTATTGGGCATTTTATGTTCACCCTTTTTTAAAATTTATTTTCATGGGTCTAATGGAGGTTTCTAATGTCATTCACTTCACTTACGAAGTTCACGCACGCTGTGTCTTTTTTTCATTTTATTTTATTTTATTGCAACTCTGATAAAATGTAATATTTGTATCTAACTCTCCAGAACCTAGAATAGTGAAAGTTACTCTTCTATATGTAATGTATAAGGTTGGTTCCTTCTATTTGGTATCATAGGAATGATCTAGACAACTTTGGAGATTAGATGCTATCGAGTTTAGAGGTTTAGCGGTCCTAGTATTTCATAATTTTGAAGATGTAAATTTAGAATTGTTTTCAGTCTGACAAAATGAATTCCAATGATGTAATTATTTTGAGGGGGGAATAATGTAACAACCTTTAAAATATAAACCTTGTTTTATTATAAAAATATTTTATCAAATGGATTTATTTTTAATTTAAACATTTTTAAGACGGTTTTCTTTAAAATAATAAATGAAATTAATTTTTTTATTACAAGTATAGTTTTCAAATTTATTCTAAAATTAAATATTATTTTGTTTTGTTTAAATAATATTTTGGAATAACTAATTTTATTGAATAGAATTTACTTTCATCAAAAAAAATATTTAATATAATATTTTAAATGATAATTATATATTAATATAGTTAATTTGTTTTTGATTTTCAAAATATAATATGTATATGTATATTAGTTTTTAATTTTATAAAATTATGAATATAATATAAAATTAATACTATTATAAAGTTATAATTTTATTTTGATTAGATAATGAGATTACACATGTCATTTTAAATTATCATTTAAAAATATCATATATTGTAATAATAATATCAAATATTATTAGTTATATAGTTTTTATATATTTTCAAAAATATGATATATATATATATATAAAGTAATAATTATTAGATTTAAATTATAAATTGTGATTGAATTAACATTTATAAATTTTGGTTTATAATAATTAAACTTATTATATAATATAAAAATATTACAACCTTTAATCAAATAATAATGATATAACAAAAATAATAAAATGAATAAAAAAATAAATCATGAAAGGAGGAGTAAATCGCGTATAGGGGTTTCACGAGTTTTTTTCTAGGGAAGCGCCGATCTATAGGGGGAGCAGGGTTCCTCCTCGAGCCAGGCTAGGTCGAGCATGGAGAACGAGACCAGGAACCCAGACTTCATCTTTGGGAGTGGAGTCTGACATACGTCTGAGTTGTGTTAAGGGATCTAGTTTTCTCGAGTCGAGTTGCGAGCTGGATTCGAGATGGTTGGTTTCAGATAAAAGATTTTATGTAGTCCATTGCACACTCTAACTATTTCTCATTGAAGTATTCAAAAAAGATTTAGTGAAAATGACCCGTTATTTGGAGATCTACCCCATGACATCTAGTTTTTCAAGTAGGTTTTGTTTATTCATTTTGTGTATAATCGAATCTGATTTCTAGATTTAGTTTAGGTGTCTTATTCATCCACTTGAATCTGTTCAATTTGGTTTTTCTTCAAATGTCTATGTTTAAAATAGTATAGAATTGCACGTATTTTGATTTCCAATATTTCCTATTATTTAACGAGTGGCTGTTGTTTGAGGTGTCTTGGAGACGCTTTGACATTTTGAATTGAATCAGTGGTTCAATTATCAGTCTGTTTTAAATTTCCTATCTAATGTAATCAAATATGTTATTCATTGCTTACATTTTGGTATTTTTATTTCTTGTGCGCATTCTTTTCACTTAGTCTAGTTTTTCAATTTTTGAAAAGTTTCTTCTATGGTCATATTTGAGGTATTGTAAGTGTGATAAATATTTTTTTTAATTTAACAGTAGAATTTTGAAACTGCTATATAAGCATTTCTTGTTGCAGAGGGTTGGAAAGGGAAGTCATCGATAGTAGTTTCACTCTTTTCTATTTGAGATTAGTTTCAGTATCTTCTATTTTCCACTTATTAGAGTTTTTATGAGGGCTTTTTCGATTGCAGTAGGAAAAAGAAGACATTTAAAGGGGTCATTTTCCATGATTTTTTTAAGATATTTCTTCAATTAAACCTTTCAAGTTTACATTTATTTTATCAAAACAAATTTTATCTAGTTTGGTGTAAGGGATTCAATATTTATTTTTTTACTAAAACTTGTTTTAAGTGATCATTTTTTTGTATATGTATTTTGGAAATGGATTTCAAAATTATGTTTTTTTTTTGGAATTTAAAGAATGGGTTCATTTTATCCTCAAAATTTTATTTTCTTATAATTGGGTTCTATATAAAGGAATTATATTTTATTATTTTTTTTATGTTTTTGAATTAAGTTATTACTTTTATTTTAAAACCAATAATTAAAGAATTTATAATTTTGATTATATATATATTTATTCATCTCAAATCCATGTTTAATACACAAGTGATTCCCAAATTTATATATTTACAATTTAAATTCATGATACATATATATATGTATATAAATATAAGTATGTGATTTCAAGTTCTTCCTAAATGAATATATATATAAGTATTTTAAAGTATTAATGACTAATTGCATTGAAGTAATGTAATGGGTGCAATAGATATATATGTGTGTGTGTGTGTGTGCAATATATAATTCAAATAATCCATGTGTGTGTGTGTGTGTATCAACATATTAGTGCATGATTTGATAACGCAAACAAATCATGTATCGATATGGACTAAAATTAATAGCAAGGATTTGTACAAGACCTTATTTTCAATTTTCTCATGGATGGAATGGTTATAGTTATATTTATAATTTTATTAACATGTTATAATTTTTATCATCTTGCTTCTTAAAAAGTGCACATAACATGTCATTATGATATATTAACATTAATTTTGTCGCATCTACATATAAATATGGCCATACGATTATGCACATCATCGACACTCATCGCATTATAATAAACTCATGATTTCAATTTTAAGATTTAATTCCAAAAATAACAAGTACATTTATATCATTGAAATTATTTTATTTTAAATTTTTCCTTTACAATTTTATAATAAATTATTACAATCAATTGTGGAAAATGTATTTCACAGAAAAAAGTTTAAATACCTGGATATTATATACAAAACCTTTTTGGTAGAAGTTTTGGTTGTGACAAAACTTGTAAGTGATGTAATGGAAGTTTAGGTATTTTTTATATAAATATGAATGTGCATTTTAAAGCAGTGACGTGTTTTAAAAATTGAAAACTCCAATGAAAATATGTATATATATAAGTAAATCAATCTTAATTTTTTTTCGAAAAACTTGGCGCTTGACCGTTGTAAATATGGAAGAGAAATGGGGAGTGAACTCATCCTTTGCTAAGTGGGTAGGCCCAAACAACCTTCAATGATTCAAGTGACCTCAGACTAGTGTTTTGTTTTTAGAAGCATTAGTATAGTTTTTAGAAAAACACTGAAATATGTTTAAATAAATTTTGAGAATAATTAATTTTCAAATATTTGCATTATTATTTTTAAGGTGTAATAAATTCCAAATTATTTTTCCAAAATACATATATACCCAATCGTCTTTTCTAGACAGAATTTTGAAAAAAATATTCTATAAGGATTTATCAAAGGTTTCTAAAACCTTACTGGGCATTTGTAACGACCCGAAATTTTGAATAAACATTGTTTCCTAATTTTATGTGTTATTTTATTTTTATACTCAACAAAAATGTTTCATTTAATAACATGAGTATAATTAAAATGAGACCGTTGGGTTTTGACTGTTATATGACCATTGGTCAATATGACCGCTGGAAACTAAACGTTTTGATTATTGTCTCTAAATACAATTAATCTTGGTTAATTATTATAGAAAGAAGATTCGATGGCCTCACCCAGTAGTCTTGGATCGATCGAAGCCCATCTAACAGAACTTGGGAAGGAGGTAGCACCACTGGGCTTTTCTCTGGACCAAACCCAAGCCGAACTTCATCGTGTGAAGCTAGAATGGAATCTCCTTCGTGAGAAGTTCAAACTGATAGAAATTACTACTCGTGCGATGTTGGTTGAGCCTCCCTCAGATTCTCTCACCTTAGCACACCTTACACTTAGGTCCTATGCTGGTGTGATAAGGGGCTATGTAAGGAGACCGTAACTGCCTTGTGTAATCCTTTGTTTTAAATAAAAATTGTGATTTCTTCCTATGATGATGTTTATGACTTTCAAATGTCCGTATAAATATAGTATGCATATTTTTGGTGAATTTTAGAGAAAGGATATTTTAAAACAATGTTTATGTAAACCATAAATAATTAAAAATGTGTAATGATTTTAAAAAAATGGTCTTATACAATTATGTTCAGTAAAAAATTTAGAGTCTAATAAGATCAACTTGATTTTTGATGAATAATAAATTATGAATAGTGATTTTATGAATAGGATTAGTAATGTGTCCAAATGGAATAGTAATCTCACTTAAAGAAAGTATTAATATAATCTAGGCACCTTGATTAAGTAATGTGATTCAATAAAATGGTTAAATAACGGTTTCATAAATTATTATTCAAGTATTAGTTTTTTTGGGTGAATAGTGTTTTTTAATTAAAAATTAAATTAAAATTATTTAGAAAATTATTCTTATAAAATGGATTTCATTTTTGAACTCAGAGCATCGATATTATGTTAAGGTAATTTTTGGGGATTTTTCTGAAAAAAATGAATTTTCTGTGAATAGTGTATTTATCTAAAAATAAAATTTAAAATATTTAGAAAATTATTTTTATAAAATGGAGTTCATTTTTGAAATCAGAGCATTGATATTTGGTTAATGTGAAATTTTGAGATTTTTCTGGGAAAGTTGAATTTTCAGTGAATAGTAAAAATACAGTTTTAGGGTTTCAGTATGTTTAATGACATCATAACTGTGTCATGATGATTTCATAAAATATTTTAAGGGATGGTCGACTAAAGAGGATGAATTATTGTGTGGGGGTCCACATGTGGCCTAACTCCATGGGAAGTACCATGGGAGGGCCCATGCTTTTGAGAAAACCACTTTTGAGGTGTCCCTTGGCCATTAATGCCTTGTCCCCTCACTTTCCCTATAAATACCAAGCAATCCTCTCATCCTTTCGACTCCCCACTCTCCCCCAACGAAGTTCTGGTCTCATTACCTCCCAAGGAGTCCTCCCAAGGTGCCCCCAAGCCCTCAAGGTCCCAACCTTTGAGTTTTAAGAGTTACGTTTTAAGGTAAGGGATCCGACCTCTCTCTTTCTTTTCAAGTAATCTCTTTTATGTCATTTATTTTATGCTCCATGCTATTATGTTGAAGGATGTTATTTTATATTCATCTTACTGACCTTTTCATTTTCATATGATTAGAGACCCCCTCTTGCTCTCATCATTTCATTTTAAGAAAGTTTAAGTGGCGCCGTTAGGCTGCCGAATTTTTAAGGGGTTCTTTCACCCTTCTCGTTTTCAAGATCTATTTTCATGTCAAGTCTTTCATGTTCCTTTTTATTATGTTGGGGTATGATATATATATCTATCATACTGATATTTTATGTTCATATGATGAGATACCCTATTTGATCTCTTCAATTCATTTTTTTTCTGAAGTTTAAGTGAAGCCGTTAGGCTGCCGAATTTTTAAGGGATTCTTTCACCCTTCTAATTTTTCAAAGTTCTACTTTCATGTCAAGTCTTTCAAGTTACTTTTTATTCTTTTGGGTTATGATATCTATATTTATAATACTGATCTTTTATGATCATATGATGAGAGACCCCATTTGATCTCTTCAATTCAGTATTTTGAAGTTTTAAGTGGCGCCGTTAGGCAGCCGATTTTTTAAGGGATTCTTTCACCCTTCTCATTTTTCAAAGTTCTACTTTCAGGTCAAGTATTTAAAGTTCCTTTTTATTATGTTGGGGTATTATATCTATGTCAATCATACTGATATTTTATGTTCATATGATGAGATACCCTATTTGATCTCATCAATTCATTTTTTTGGATGAAGTTTATGTGACGCCGTTAGGCTGCCGAATTTTCATAAGAGAAATCTTATTTTTGTCTTCCTTTCATGTTCTTCATTTCATATGGTATATTTTCAAATTTCATTACCATGTTCTTAAATCCCTTATATTCTGTCCCTCTACTGTTTTATGGGTCATTTATGAATGTTTGATCCATGTCCCCTCTCTTTTCAATGTTTTCTAAAACCCTGTAACATAGCCGTTATGCTGCATAATTTTCGTCTCAAAATGTCTCTCTATTTTCTCAAAATTATTTTATGTTATAAAGTGAATACTCAAAGCTGTTATTTATACAGGGGTATTCAAATATATACCAAAATTTTCTATTTTAAATTCTTGGATTTACATGCATGAGACCCACTTTCCCTTTCCGTGGGTTTAAAGTGACGTAAAGATCATGTCTTTAAAGCAGTTTTTAAAATGTTATGATTATGAAATGAAACCCATTTATTTTATGCTATATGGGTTATTTATGAAATGTTTTATGATGATATATGTGGATCACATGATAATAAAGGAAAATTTAAGGGTGCACCCTGATAGCGCTCCAATGCATTGGGTAATGATGTAACCACTAGAGATTACAATTTTCACGATATCTTGGTGAAAAACCTTGGTAATTTTCAAATGAAACCTTGGGGATGGACCTTGGTGATATGTTCATGATTGTCTATGTTAAATGATGTATCGACATCTTAAAGTTTTGAAAAATGTTATTTTTTTATGATATGCCACATGATTTTTTCTCATGCCTTAAAGTTCTTTTTCATGACATAGTTGATGTATCTCAAGTTCACATGTTAAATGTTTCCCTTGTTTCCCTTACTGGTCCTTCTACTCACCCTTTCATTTGATGTATGTCCCTAGGTTATGAGATGCAGTAATGAACCTAGGATGAACATGAGGAGAAGCCTTTCAAGTGTTTAAGAAGAATGTTTTATGTTTTCATGTTTTATGTTCCTGGTTTCCAAGACACTAAACCTTAAAGATCCTCTATTTTGTAAAATGTAATGAATGTTTATGTTATAAAAAGGCAGGATGCTATAGTTGGTATCAAAGGATGGTTTAGTTATTTGTGGAAA
This sequence comes from Viscum album, assembly GCA_963277665.1. Lineage (NCBI taxonomy): Eukaryota > Viridiplantae > Streptophyta > Magnoliopsida > Santalales > Viscaceae > Viscum > Viscum album. Next base: position 702,339,466 of record OY728163.1, read on the forward strand.
TTAGGATATTAAAACTTTAGGAAGAAGCCTATAGAAAATTTTATATATAGGAAATCTTCCTGGTATTTTGGTGAGTATTGAGTAATGGGTTGCCAAGAAAATACATCCCTATCTGGATACGAGCAGGTAGAGGTGGCTCTGGCACATATGTACATAGGGGTAAAACCCGAAAACACCGCTTTGAGCTAGAATCAAACGGGAACTGGTACACGACAACGGGCCTTGCTGCACTCTTGGTTACGACACTCCCGGGGGATATGCTTTGGTAAATTCATAAGCTTAGTATGAACCATTGTTAAAGGAACAAAGATAAAATAAAATAAAGATTCACATAAGAATATATGATCATGGATAACCTAGATGTGAACCTAGGGGATCACAGGTTAGGGTATACTTTTCTTCTACAAGTTATCCTTATATGCTTTAAGTTCCTTTTCATGATTATTAGATAAGTATTTAAGCCCCTAATTATACTTTCTATTCTTAGTTAATTGTGGGAAATGGAAGAACATGTCCCAACAACTAATGTGATAGGAAATGCGACGATTTCCGTATTAATATGACAGAGATGATGAGGGGATTAAAAGATGATTATTATTTTGGAAGACGTTCACTATTTTGGGGACCCTATATGATTGAGGTAAATATATTACTATGGTATTTTCATTAAGGAGTAAGGTTGACTTATATTTTGAAGAATCGATGAATTTAAGGTGGACTTATAGTAATTTAGGTTACTTATGGGAATGATTAACCTATCTTGGGTAAAATATGTTTAGGTTTGCTACTTTTGTTATAAGATGTTAGTAGTGGTTGATGTTGTTTGGATATGAACAATGAAGTTTATTTTGAAAGACTATGTTATCAAATCCTTCTTGTATTTGGGTTTTAATCTTAGTTTGGTTTATTTTGAGGAATCTTAAGGACCGTTATTTATGGAATGGTCTATGATTAACTTTGGGTAGTACCCTGGAACTTTGAAGATTTAAAATTTGTTTCCATTCCTATGGGATTCTTTCTTTTTTGAAGAGTTGTTTTACCTTACCCTTTCTATTTTTGGGATAATGTTTAAAGATTGAAGAAATAGATAGTCAATATTTTTTGGATTATGTGATTCTCTAGAAAACGATTCTTGTGTTTTGATGAGACTAAGTAGTTTTGAATGCTCATCATTTGGATAAACGATTAGTTTTGGTAAAAACTTATTAAAGGATGAAACTCTACATGAAGGTATGTATATTTTCTTATGTTTTTGTTCTATGTAGTAAATGAATCCCTCAAAATTATGAAAAGGAACGTAAAACGAAAATGTTGTTGGTTTACGTTTCCTACTAGGTAATCAAAGACCGTTTACACACATCATAATTTTGGGATTTTCTTATGGTTAACTTTCTCCTAATCATGTTTTCTATCACTCTCCCTTAGAACTTGACCCCTTTTTCTCCTCCATGTACATGTTTTCCTACATGGAATCCTAGTGTGGGTTAACTCGGGTGACCTTTGTACTTCCCTTTATTTATTTTAAAGTAATAGTTTTACTGACTCCTTTTCCGATGTGGGACATTCAATGAAATTTCAAAACCCAATTTTAAAAATTGCGAGGACGCAATTTCTTAAGGGGGGAAGATTGTAACGACCCGAAATTTTGAATAAACCTTGTTTCCTAATTTTATGTGTTATTTTATTTTTATACTCAACAAAAATGTTTCATTTAATAACATGAGTATAATTAAAATGAGACCGTTGGGTTTTGACTATTATATGACCATTGGTCAATATGACTGCTGGAAACTAAACGTTTTGATTATTGTCTCTAAATACAATTAATCTTGGTTAATTATTATAGAAAGAAGATTCGATGGCTTAACCCAGTAGTCTTGGACCGATCAAATCCCATCTAACAGAACTTGGGAAGGAGGTAGCACCACTGGGCTTTGCTCTGGACCAAACCCAAGCCGAACTTCATCGTGTGAAGCTAGAATAGAATCGTCTTCGCGAGAAGTTCAAACTGATAGAAATTACTACTCGTGCGATGTTGGCCGAGCCTCCCTCGGATTCTCTCACCTTAGCACACCTTACACTTAGGTCCTATGCTGGTGTGATAAGGGTCTATGTAAAGAGACCGTAACTGCCTTGTGTAATCCTTTGTTTTAAATAAAAATTGGGATTTCTTCCTATGATGATGTTTATGACTTTTCAAATGTCCGGATAAATATAGTATGCATATTTTTAGTGAATTTTAGAGAAATGATATTTTAAAAAAATGTTTATGTAAACCTTAAATAATTAAAAATGTGTCATGATTTTTAAAAAATTGTCTTCTACAATTATGTTCAGTAAGAAATTTAGAGTCTAATAAGATCAACTTGATTTTTGATGAATAGTAAATTATGAATAGTGATTTTATGATTAGGATTAGTAATGTGTCCAAATGGAATAGTAATATCACTTAAAGACAGTATTAATATAATCTAGGCACCTTGATTAAGTAATGTGATTCAATAAAATGGTTAAATAATGGTTTCATAAATTATTATTCAAGTATTAGTTTTTTTGGGTGAATAGTGTTTTTTAATTAAAAATTAAATTAAAAATATTTATAAAATCATTTTTATAAAATGGATTTCATTTTTGAACTCAGAGCATCGATATTATGTTAAGGTAATTTTTGGGGATTTTTCGGAAAAAAATGAATTTTCTGTGAATAGTGTATTTATTTAAAAATAAAATTAAAAATATTTAGAAAATTATTTTTATAAAATGGAGTTAATTTTTGAAATCAGAGCATTGATATTTTGTTAATGTGAAATTTTGAGATTTTTCTGAGAAAGTTGAATTTTCAGTGAATAATAAAAATACAGTTTTAGGGTTTCAGTATGTTTAATGACATCATAACTGTGTCATGATGATTTCATGAGATATTTTAAGGTATGGTCGACTAAAGAGGATGAATTATTGTGTGGGGGTCCCCATGTGGCCTAACTCCATGGGAAGTACCATGGGAGGGCCCATGCTTTTGAGAAAACCACTTTTGAGGTGTCCGTTGCCCATTAATGCCTTGTCCCCTCACTTTCCCTATAAATACCAAGAAATCCTCTCATCCTTTCGACTCCCCAACCTCCCCCAACGAAGTTCTGGTCTCATTACCTCCCAAGGAGTCCTACCAGGGTTCCCCCAAGCCCTCAAGGTCCCAACCTTTGAGTTTTAAGAGTTACATTTTAAGGTAAGGGATCCGACCTCTCTCTTTCTTTTCAAGTAATCTCTTTTATGTCATTTCTTTTATGCTCCATGCTCTTATGTTGAAGGATGTTATTTTATATTCATCTTACTGCCCTTTTCATTTTCATATGATGAGATACCCCCTCTTTCTCTCATCATTTCATTTTAAGAAAGTTTAAGTGGCGCCGTTAGGCTGCCTAATTTTTAAGGGGTTCTTTCACCTTTCTCGTTTTCAAGATCTATTTTCATGTCAAGTCTTTCATGTTCCTTTTTATTATGTTGGGGTATGATCTCTATATCTATCATACTGATATTTTATGTTCATATGATGAGAGACCCTATTTGATCTCTTCAATTCATTTTTTTCTGAAGTTTAAGTGACGCCGTTAGGCTGCCGAATTTTTAAGGGATTCTTTCACCCTTCTCATTTTTCAAAGTTCTACTTTCATGTCAAGTCTTTCAAGTTCCTTTTTGTTATGTTGGGTTATGATCTCTATATTTATCATACTTATCTTTTATGATAATATGATTAGAGACCCCGTTTGATCTCTTTAATTCAGTATTTTGAAGTTTTAAGTGGCGCCGTTAGGCTGTCGAATTTTTAAGGGATTCTTTCACCCTTCTCATTTTTCAAAGTTCTACTTTCAGGTCAAGTCTTTAAAGTTATTTTTTATTATGTTGGGGTATGATATCTATATCAATCATACTGATCTTTTATGTTCATATGATGAGAGACCCTATTTGATCTCATCAATTCATTTTTTTGGTTGAAGTTTATGTGACGCCGTTAGGCTGCCGAATTTTCATAAGAGAAATCTTATTTTTGTCTTCCTTTCATGTTCTTCATTTCATATGGTATATTTTCAAATTTCATTACCATGTTATTAAATCCCTTATATTCTATCCCTCTACTGTTTTATGGGTCATTTATGAATGTTTGACCCATGTCCCCTCTCTTTTCATTGTTTTCTAAAACCCTATAACATAGCCATTATGCTGCAGAATTTTCGTCTCAAAATGCCTCTCTCTTTTCTCAAAATTATTTTATGTTATAAAGTGAATACTCAAAGCTATTATTTATACAGGGGTATTCAAATATATACCAAAATTTTCTATTTTAAATTCTTGGATTTACATGCATGAGACCCGCTTTCCCTTTCCGTGGGTTTAAAGTGACGTAAAGATCATGTCTTTAAAGGAGTTTTTAAAATGTTATGATTATGAAATGAAACCCATTTATTTTATACTATATGGGTTACTTATGAAATTTTTGATGATTATATATGTGTATCACATGATAATAAAGGCAAATTTAAGTGTGCGCCCTGATAGCGCTCCAATGCATTGGGTAATGATGTAACCACTAGAGATTACAATTTTCACGATATCTTGGTGAATAACCTTGGTAATTATCAAATGACACCTTGGGGATGGACCTTGGTGATATGTTCATGATTGTCTATGTTAAATGATGTAGCCACATCTTAAAGTTATGAAAAATGTTATTTTTATTATGATATTCCACATGATTTTTTCTCATGCCTTAAAGTTCTTTTTCATGACATAGTTGATGTATCTCAAGTTCACATGTTAAATGTTTCCCTTGTTTCCCTTACTGGGCCTTCTACTCACCCTTTCATTTGATGTATGTCCCCAGGTTATGATATGCAGTAATGAACCTAGGATGAACATGAGGATAAGCCTTTCAAGTGTTTAAGAAGAATGTTTTATGTTTTCATGTTTTATGTTCCTCATTTCCAAGACACTAAACCTTAAAGATCCTCGATTTTGTAAAATGAAATGAAAGTTTATGTGATAAAAAGGTGGGATGCTATAGTTGGTATCAAAGGATGGTTTAGTTATTTGTGGAAATTAGGATATGAAAACTTTAGGAAGAAGCCTATAGAAAAGTTTATATATAGGAAATCTTCCTGGTATTTTGGTGAGTATTGAGTAATGGGTTGCCAAGAAAATACATCCCTGTCTGGATACGAGTAGGTAGAGGTGGCTCTGGCACAGATGTACATAGGGGTAAAACCCGAAAACACCGCTTTGAGCTAGACTCAAACGGGAACTGGTACACGACAACGGGTCTTGCTGCACTCTTGGTTACGACACTCCCGGGGGATATGCTTTGGTAAATTCATAAGCTTAGTATGAACCATTGTTAAAGGAACAAAGATAAAATAAAATAAAGATTCACATAAGAATATATGATCATGGATAAACTAGATGAGAACCTAGGGGATCACAAGTTAGGGTATACTTTTCTTCTACAAGTTATACTTATATGCTTTAAGTTCCTTTTCATGATTATTAGCTAAGTATTTAAGCCCCTAACTATACTTTCTATTCTTAGTTAATGGTGGGAAATGGAAGAACATGCCCCAACAACCAATGTGATAGGAAATGCGATGATTTCCGTATTAATATGACATATATTATTAGGGGATTAAAAGATGATTATTATTTTGGAAGACGTTCACTATTTTGGGGACCCTATATGATCGAGGTAAATATATTACTACGGTATTTTCATTGAGGAGTAAGGTTGACTTATATTTTGAAGAATCGATGAATTTAAGGTGGACTTATAGTAATTTAGGTTACTTATGGGAATGATTAACCTATCTTGGGTAAAATATGTTTAGGTTAGCTACTTTTGTTATAAGATGTTAGGAGTGGTTGATGTTGTTTGGAGATGAACAATGAAGTTTATTTTGGAAGACTATGTTATCAAATCCTTCTTTTATTTGGGTTTCAATCTTAGTTTGTTTTATTTTGAGGAATCTTAAGGACCATTATTTATGGAATGGTCTATGATGAACTTTGGGAAGTACCATGGAACTTTGAAGATTTAAAAGTAGTTTCCATTCCTATGGGATTCTTTCTTTTTTGAAGAGTTGTTTTACCTTACCCTTTCTATTTTTGGGATAATGTTTAAAGATAGAAGAAATAGATAGTCAATATTTTGTGGATTATGTGATTCTATAGAAGATGTTTTTTGTGTTTTGATGAGACCAAGTAGTTTTGAATTCTCATCGTTTGGAGAAACGATTAGTTTTGGTAGAAACTTATTAAAGGATGAAACTCTACATGAAGGTAGGTAAATTTTCTTATGTTTTTGTTCTATGTAGTAAATGAATCCCTCAAAATTATGAAATGAAACATAAAACAAAAACGTTGTTGGTTTACATTTCCTAATAGGTAATCAAAGACCGTTTACACACATCATAAGTTTGGGATTTTCTTATGGATAACTTTCTCCTAATCATGTTTTCTATCGCTCTCCCTCAGAACTTGACCCTTTGTTTTCTCCTCCATGTCCATGTTTTCCGACAAGGAATCCTAGTGTGGGTTAACTCGGGTGACCATTGTACTTCCCTTTCTTTCTTTTAAAGTAATAGTTTTACTGACTCCTTTTATGATGTGGGACATTCAATGAAATTTCAAAACCCAATTTTAAAAATTGCGAGGATGCAATTTCTTAAGGGGGGAAGATTGTAACGACCCGAAATTTTGAATAAACCTTGTTTCCTAATTTTATGTGTTATTTTATTTTTATACTCAACAAAAATGTTTCATTTAATAACATGAGTATAATTAAAATGAGACCATTGGGTTTTGATTGTTATATGACCATTGGTCAATATGACTGCTGGAAACTAAACGTTTTGATTATTGTCTCTAAATACAATTAATCTTGGTTAATTATTATAGAAAGAAGATTCGATGGCATCACCCAGTAGTCTTGGACCGATCGAAGCCCATCTAACAAAACTTGGGAAGGAGGTAGCACCACTGGGCTTTGCTCTGGACCAAACCCAAGCCGAACTTCATCGTGTGAAGCTAGAACAGAATCGCCTTCGTGAGAAGTTCAAACTGATAGAAATTACTACTCATGCGAAGTTGGTCGAGCCTCCCTCGGATTAAATCACCTTAGCACACCTTACACTTAGGTCCTATACTGGTGTGATAAGGGGCTATGTAAGGAGACGGTAACTGCCTTGTGTAATCCTTCGTTTTAAATAAAAATTGGGATTTCTTCCTATGATGATGTTTATGACTTTTCAAATGTCCGGATAAATATAGTATGCATATTTTTGGTGAATTTTAGAGAAAGGATATTTTAAAAAAATGTTTATGTAAACCTTAAATAATTAAAAATGTGCAATGATTTTTAAAAAATGGTCTTCTACAATTATGTTGAGTAAGAAATTTAGAGTCTAATAAGATCAACTTGATTTTTGATGAATAGTAAATTATGAATAGTGATTTTATAATTAGGATTAGTAATGTTTCCAAATGGAATAGTAATCTCACTTAAAGAAAGTATTAATATAATCTAGGCACCTTGATTAAGTAATGTGATTCAATAAAATGGTTAAATAACGGTTTCATAAATTATTATTCAAGTATTAGTTTTTTTGGGGTGAATAGTGTTTTTTAATTAAAAATTAAATTAAAAATATTTAGAAAATTATTTTTATAAAATGGATTTCATTTTTGAACTCAGAGCATCGATATTATGTTAAGGTAATTTTTGGGGATTTTTCTGAAAAAAATGAATTTTCTGTGAATAGTGTATTTATTTAAAAATAAAATTTAAAATATTTAGAAAATTATTTTTATTAAATGGAGTTAATTTATGAAATCAGAGCATTTATATTTGGTTAATGTGAAATTTTGAGATTTTTCTGAGAAAGTTGAATTTTTAGTGAATAGTAAAAATACAGTTTTAGGGTTTCAGTATGTTTAATGACGTCATAACTGTGTCATGATGATGTCATGAGATATTTTAAGGGATGGTAGACTAAATAGGATGAATTATTTTTGTGGGGTTCCCGATGTGGCCAAACTCCATGGGAAGTACCATGGGAGGGCCCATGCTTTTGAGAAAACCACTTTTGAGGTGTCCCTTGGCCATTAATGCCTTGTCCCCTCACTTTCCCTATAAATACCAAGAAATCCTCTCATCCTTTCGACTCCCCACTCTCCCCCAACAAAGTTATGGTCTCATTACCTCCCAAGGAGTCCTCCCAAGGTTCCCCCAAGCCCTCAAGGTCCCAAACTTTGAGTTTTAAGTGTTACGTTTTAAGGTAAGGGATCCAACCTCTCTCTTTCTTTTCAAGTAATCTCTTTTATGTAATTTCTTTTATTCTCCATGATCTTATGTTGAAGGATGTGATTTTATATTCATCTTACTGCCCTTTTCATTTTCATATTATGAGAGACCCCCTCTTGCTCTCATCCTTTCATTTTAAGATAGTTTAAGTGGCGTCGTTAGGCTGCCGAATTTTTAAGGGGTTCTTTCACCCTTCTCGTTTTCAAGATCTATTTTCATGTCAAGTATTTCATGTTCCTTTTTATTATGTTGGGTTATGATATCTATATATATCATACTGATATTTTATGTTCATATGATGAGAGACCCTATTTTATCTCTTCAATTCATTTTTTTCTGAAGTTTAAGTGACGTCGTTAGGCTGCCGAATTTTTAAGGGATTCTTTCACCCTTCTCATTTTTCAAATTTCTACTTTCATGTCAAGTCTTTCAAGTTTCTTTTTGTTATGTTGGGGTATGATCTCTATATTTATAATACAGATCTTTTATTATCATATGATGAGAGACCCCATTTGATCTCTTCAATTCAGTATTTTGAAGTTTTAAGTGGCGCCGTTAGGCTGCCGAATTTTTAAGGGATTCTTTCACCCTTCTCATTTTTCAAAGTTCTACTTTCAGGTAAAGTCTTTAAAGTTACTTTTTATTATGTTGGGGTATGATCTCTATATCAATCATACTGATATTTTATGTTCATATGATGAGAGACCCTATTTGATCTCATCAATTCGTTTTTTTTTTGATGAAGTTTATGTGACGTCGTTAGGCTGCCGAATTTTCATAAGAGAAATCTTATTTTTGTCTTCCTTTCATGTTCTTCATTTCATATGGTATATTTTCAAATTTCATTACCATGTTCTTAAATCCCTTATATTCTATCCCTCTACTGTTTTATGGGTTATTTTTGAATGTTTTACCCATATCCCCTCTCTTTTCAATGTTTTCTAAAACCCTGTAACATAGCCGTTATACTGCAGAATTTTCATCTCAAAATGCCTCTCTCTTTTCTCAAAATTATTTTATGTTATAAATTAAATATTCAAAGCTCTTATTTATACAGGGGTATTAAAATATATACCAAAATTTTCTATTTTAAATTCTTGGATTTACATGCATGAGACCCGCTTTCCCTTTCTGTGGGTTTAAAGTGACGTAAAGATCATGTCTTTAAAGCAGTTTTTAAAATGTTATGATTATGAAATGAAACCCATTTATTTTTTGCTATATGGGTTATTTATGAAATGTTTGATGATGATATATGTGGATCACATGATAATAAAGGAAAATTTAAGGGTGCACCCTGATAGCGCTCCAATGCATTGGGTAATGATGTAACCACTAGAGATTACAATTTTCACGATATCTTGGTGAATAACCTTGGTAATTTTCAAATGACACCTTGGGGATAGACCTTGGTGATATGTTCATGATTTTCTATGTTAAATGATGTAGCCACATCTTAAAGTTATGAAAAATGTTATTTTTATTATGATATGCCACATGATTTTTTCTAATGCCTTAAAGTTATTTTTCATGACATAGTTGATGTATCTCAAGTTCACATGTTAAATGTTTCCCTTGTTTCCCGTACTAGGCCTTCTTCTCACCCTTTCATTTGATGTATGTCCCCAGGTTATGTGATGCAGTAATGAACCTATGATGAACATGAGGAGAATCCTTTCAAGTGTTTAAGAAGAATGTTTTGTGTTTTCATGTTTTATGTTCCTAGTTTCCAAGACACTAAACCTTAAAGATCCTCGATTTTGTAAAATGTAATGAATGTTTATGTGATAAAAAGGCAGGATTCTATAGTTGGTATCAAAGGATGGTTTAGTTATTTGTGGAAATTAGGAAATGAAAACTTTAGGAAGAAGCCTATAGAAAAGTTTATATATAGGAAATCTTCCTGGTATTTTGGTGAGTATTGAGTAATGGGTTGCCAAGCAAATACATCCCTGTCTGGATACGAGCAGGTAGAGGTGGCTCTGGCACAGATGTACATAGGGGTAAAACCCTAAAACACCGCTTTGAGCTAGACTCAAACGGGAACTGGTACACGACAACGAGCCTTACTGCACTCTTGGTTACGACACTCCTGGGGGATATGCTTTGGTAAATTCATAAGCTTAGTATGAACCATTGTTAAAGGAACAAAGATAAAATAAAATAAAGATTCACAAAAGAATATATGATCATGGATAACCTATATGAGAACCTAGGGGATCACAAGTTAGGGTATACTTTTCTTCTACAAGTTATCCTTATATTCTTTAAGTTCCTTTTCATGATTATTTGCTAAGTATTTAAGCCCCTAATTATACTTCCTATTCTTAGTTATAGTGGGAAATGGAAGAACATGTCCCAACAACCAATGTGATAGGAAATGAGACAATTTCCGTATTAATATGACAAAGATGATTAGGGGATTAAAAGATGATTATTATTTTGGAAGACATTCACTATTTTGGGGACCCTATATGATCGAGGTAAATATATTACTACGGTATTTTCATTGAGGAGTAAGGTTGACTTATATTTTGAAGAATCGATGAATTTAAGGTGGACTTATAGTAATTTAGGTTACTTATGGGAATGATTAACCTATCTTGGGTAAAATATGTTTAGGTTAGCTACTTTTTTTATAAGATGTTAGGAGTGGTTGATGTTGTTTGGAGATGAACAATGAAGTTTATTTCGGAAGACTATGTTATCAAATCCTTCTTGTATATGGGTTTCAATCTTAGTTTGGTTTATTTTGAGGAATCTTAAGGACCATTATTTATGGAATGGTCTATGATTAACTTTGGGTAGTACCATGGAACTTTAAAGAATTAAAAGTAGTTTCCATTCCTATGGGATTCTTTCTTTTTTGAAGAGTTGTTTTACCATACCCTTTCTATTTTTGGGATAATGTTTAAAGATAGAAGAAATAGATAGTCAATATTTTGTGGATTATGTGATTCTCTAGAAGATGATTCTTGTGTTTTGATGAGACCAAGTAGTTTTGAATGCTCATCATTTGGAGAAATGATTAGTTTTGGTAGAAACTTATTAAAGGATTAAACTCTACATGAAGGTAGGTATATTTTCTTATGTTTTTGTTCTATGTAGTAAATGAATCCCTCAAAATTATGAAAAGGAACGTAAAACGAAAACGTTGTTGGTTTACGTTTCCTACTAGGTAATCAAAGACAGTTTATACACATCATAAGTTTGGGATTTTCTTATGGTTAAATTTCTCCTAATCATGTTTTCTATCACTCTCCCTCAGAACATGACCCTTTGTTTTCTCCTCCATGTCCATGTTTTCCTACATGGAATCCTAGTGTGGGTTAACTCGGGTGACCTTTGTACTTCCCTTTATTTCTTTTAAAGTAATAGTTTTACTGACACCTTTTTCGATGTGGGACGTTCAATGAAATTTCAAAACCCAATTTTAAAAATTGCGAGGATGCAATTTCTTAAGGGGGGAAGATTGTAACGACCCGAAATTTTGAATAAACCGTGTTTCCTAATTTTATGTGTTATTTTATTTTTATACTCAACAAAAATGTTTCATTTAATAACATGAGTATAATTAAAATGAGACTTTTGGGTTTTGACTGTTATATGACCATTGGTCAATATGACTGCTGGAAACTAAACGTTTTGATTATTGTCTCTAAATACAATTAATCTTGGTTAATTATTATAGAAAAAAGGTTCGATGGCCTCACCCAGTAGTCTTGGACTGATTGAAGCCCATCTAACAGAACTTGGGAAGGAGGTAGCACCACTAGGATTTGCTCTGGACCAAACCCAAGCCGAACTTCATCGTGTGAAGCTAGAATAGAATCACCTTCGCAAGAAGTTCAAACTGATAGAAATTACTACTCATGCGATGTTGGCTGAGCCTCCCTCAGATTCTCTCACCTTAGCACACCTTACACTTAGGTCCTATGCTGGTGTGATAAGGGGCTATGTAAGGAGACTGTAACTGCATTGTGTAATCCTTTGTTTTAAATAAAAATTGGGATTTCTTCCTATGATGATGTTTATGACTTTTCAAATGTCCGGATAAATATAGTATGCATATTTTTGGTGAATTTTAGAGAAAGGATATTTTAAAAAAATGTTTATGTAAACCTTAAATAATTAAAAATGTGTAATGATTTTTAAAAAATGGTCTTCTACAATTATATTCAGTAAGAAATTTAGAGTCTAATAAGATCAACTTTAATTTTGATGAATAGTAAATTATGAATAGTGATTTTATGATTAGGATTAGTAATGTGTCCAAATGGAATAGTAATCTCACTTAAAGAAAATATTAATATAATCTAGGCACCTTGATTAAGCAATGTGATTCAATAAAATGGTTAAATAACGGTTTCATAAATTATTATTCAAGTATTAGTTTTTTTTGGATGAATAGTGTTTTTTAATTAAAAATTAAATTAAAAATATTTAGAAAATTATTTTTATAAAATGGATTTCATTTTTGAACTCAGAGCATCGATATTATGTTAAGGTAATTTTTGGGGATTTTTCTGAAAAAAATGAATTTTCTGTGAATAGTGTATTTATTTAAAAATAAAATTTAAAATATTTAGAAAATTATTTTTATAAAATGGAGTTCATTTTTGAAATCAGAGCATTGATATTTGGTTAATGTGAAATTTTGAGATTTTTCTGAGAAAGTTGAATTTTCAGTGAATAGTAAAAATACAGTTTTAGGGTTTGGGTATGTTTAATGACATCATAACTGTGTCATGATGATGTCATGAGATATTTTAAGGGATGACCGACTAAAGAGGATGAATTATTGTGTGGGGGTCCCCATGTGTCCTAACTCCATGGGAAGTGCCATGGGAGGCCCATGCTTTTGAGAAAAACCACTTTTGAGGTGTCCCTTGGCCATTAATGCCTTGCCCCCTCACTTTCCCTATAAATACCAAGAAAGCCTCTCATCCTTTCGACTCCCCACTCTCCCCCAACAAATTTCGGGTCTCATTACCTCCCAAGGAGTCCTCCCAAGGTTCCCCCAAGCCCTCAAGGTCCCAACCTTTGAGTTTTAAGAGTTATGTTTTAAGGTAATGGATTCGACCTCTCTCTTTCTTTTCAAGTAATCTCTTTTATGTCATTTGTTTTATGCTCCATGCTCTTATGTTGAAGGATGTTCTTTTATATTAATCTTACTTCCCTTTTCATTTTCATATGATGAGAGACCCCCTCTTTCTCTCATCATTTCATTTTAAGAAAGTTTAAGTGGCGTCGTTAGGCTGCCGAATTTTTAAGGGGTTCTTTCACCCTTCTCGTTTTCAAGATCTATTTTCATGTCAAGTCTTTCATGTTACTTTTTATTATGTTGGGGTATGATATCTATATCTATCATACTGATATTTTATGTTAATATGATGAGAGACCCTATTTGATCTCTTCAATTATTTTTTTTCTGAAGTTTAAGTGACGCCGTTAGGCTGGCGAATTTTTAAGGGATTCTTTCACCCTTCTCATTTTTCAAAGTTCTACTTTCATGTCAAGTCTTTAAAGTTCATTTTTGTTATTTTGGGGTATTATATCTATATTTATCATACTGATATTTTATGATAATATGATGAGAGACCCCATTTGATCTCTTCAATTCAGTATTTTGAAGTTTTAAGTGGCACCGTTAGGCTGCCGAATTTTTAAGGGATTCTTTCACCCTTCTCATTTTTCAAAGTTCTACTTTCAGGTCAAGTCTTTAAAGTTCCTTTTTATTATGTTGGGGTATGATCTATATATCAATCATACTGATCTTTTATTTTCATATGATGAGATACCCTATTTGATCTCATCAATTCATTTTTTTGGTTGAAGTTTATGTGACACTGTTAGGCTGCTGAATTTTCATAAGAGAAATCTTATTTTTGTCTTCCTTTCATGTTCTTCATTTCATATGGTATATTTTCAAATTTCATTACCATGTTCTTAAATCCCTTATATTCTTTACCTATACTGTTTTATGGGTCATTTATGAATGTTTGACCCATGTCCCCTCTCTTTTCAATGTTTTCTAAAACCCTGTAACATAGCCGTTATGCTGCAAAATTTTCGTCTCAAAATGCCTCTCTCTTTTCTCAAAATTATTTTATGTTATAAAGTGAATACTCAAAGCTCTTATTTATACAGGGGTATTCAAATATATACCAAAATTTTCTATTTTAAATTCTTGGATTTACATACATGAGACCCGCTTTCCCTTTCCGTGGGTTTAAAGTGACGTAAAGATCATGTCTTTAAAGAAGTTTTTAAAATGTTATGATTATGAAATGAAACCCATTTATTTTATGCTATATGGGTTATTTATGAAATGTTTGATGATGATATATGTGTCTCACATGATAATAAATGCAAATTTAAGGGTGGGCCCTAATATCGCTCCAATGCATTGGGTAATGATGTAACCACTAGAGATTACAATTTTCACGATATCTTGGTGAATAACCTTGGTAATTTTCAAATGACACCTTGGGGATGGACCTTGGTGATATGTTCATGATTGTCTATGTTAAATTATGTAGCCACATCTTAAAGTTATGAAAAATGTTATTTTTATTATGATATTCCACATGATTTTTTTCTCATGCCTTAAAGTTCTTTTTCATGACATAGTTGATGTATCTCAAGTTCACATGTTAAATGTTTCCCTTGTTTCCCTTACTGGGCCTTCTGATCACCCTTTCATTTGATGTATGTCCCCAGGTTATGAGATGCATTAATGAACCTAGGATGAACATGAGGAGAATCCTTTCAAGTGTTTAAGAAGAATGTTTTATGTTTTCATGTTTTATGTTCCTGATTTCCAAGACACTAAACCTTAAAGATCCTCGATTTTGTAAAATGTAATGAAAGTTTATGTGATAAAAATGCGGGATGCTATAGAATTTTATGCTCACCCTTTTTTTAAATTATTTTATAGGTCCAATAGAGTTTTCTGAAGTCTTTTTATTCATTTATGGAGTCCGCGCACGCCATATCTTTTGTTAGTTTTATTTTATTTTGTTGAAACTTTGATAAATTGTAAAGTTTGTATCTAACTCTCTAGAACCTAGACCTGTGAAAGTTCCTCTGCTATGTAATGTGTAAGGATGGGTCCTTATATTAGTTATTTGTGTAAATTAGGATTTAAAAACATTAGGAAGAACCCTATAGAAATGTTTAAATATCGGAAAAAACACATGGTATTTTTGTAAAATATTAGTTAAGTGGTTTATGAGTAATAAAATCCATGTCAGGATATGAAAAAGTGGATGTGGATCTAGTACAGATAAACCTAGGGGTAACAACTCCAACAAGGTGCATCGTTCCTGATATGACGTAACCTGGTACACAACAACAGGCCTTGCTGCACTCCTGGTTTGACACTCCTGGGGGATATGTTTTGTTAATAATAAGATTTTTATTAACTATTATGAAGGATTTATAGAAAATGTAATTGTTTTTAAATAATAAAATATTTAAGCATGATTTTTTAAGACATGAAATTCCTTTAGAATTATAAAATTATTAAATGTAACAAGTTTCTCACTAATATTTTATTCTTTTAGAAAATGGTGGGAAATAGGAGAAATAGTGTAAATGGTGAGTGCAACATACCAAGCATTGATATCCTTCTGACCGAATTCGGGATGGAAAACTTCATGAGAATGATGAATCAACTTACTTGATTATGATAAATAACTTTAATCAAGCTAAGATATCGGATTCACCTTGAAGGGAACAACTTTCTGTTGAGCCCTTTATGCATCAACAACCACATTATTTTAGTGGATCTACTATCCCATTGATTACTGAATAGTAGATAAGCTCCATAGAAAAGATATTTTTTGTACTCCATTGTTTAGAACTAGAGAAAGTCACCCTAGCTCTATACCTCTTAGAGGGAGAAGATAATCAAAGGTGGAAACTGGTTAAAACATTAATCCAAGAGGGGGGATTGAAGCTATAGAGTGTAAAGAGTTTAGGGGAACCTTTTTTAAAAAATATTTCCCCCATTCAGTGAGAATGGAAATAGAGAAATAATTCCTAGAGCTAAAATAGAAGGAAAATGAATCTATGAGAATATATGAGATAAACTTCACAAGACTTTCCCATTATACCTCTAGCTTTGTCATTGATCCTAATGGAAAGTTTGACAAATTATTTAGTGAACTAAGACCCTATATACAAATAAATCTATCCAATCGAGATTATGATGGCTATGAAGAGATAGTGAGGAGTGCTATAAAGGATGAACTAGAGTTTGGTGAGACACAGTGGTCTCAAAAATCAAATTAAAAGAATAGACCTTTGGAGACAAACTTGGGAAGGATATTTGATCAAGGAAGAAGTAGAAAGTAAGTGAAATTCTCCATGTAAACCAAGTGTAGAAATAAGCATTCAAGGAATTTCTTACTTGGAAGTAAAAAATGTTACAAGTGTGAAAGAGATGGTCTTATCACTAGAAACTTCCATAGTGAGGTGAAGCCTCAAATTCTCCACACAAACGACAAAGGGAAGATGGTGCATGATTTAACTGAATCTCAATTCTTCAATTGTGGATAGCTTAAACACTTTTACAATCACTATCCAAATTTGAGGTAAGATAAGGGGAACCATAATCAACCTCAGTATAGGCCAAGGGATCAAGATTGTTATTTTTCTATCAAGACAAATGAAGTTGAAGCTACAAATTATGTGGTGGTAGGTCCTATCATTGTTATCTCAAATCTATCAAGTGATTTATTTGATTTTGGTTCTATGCATTCTTTTATTTCCTCCAAGATTGCAAAGAATATATAATCAATCTCTAAACTACTAGAAGTAGAGTTATCTTTCAAGACTCCTGTAGGGATTATCTAAGTATTAGTAGTGTATAGAAACTCTATTATTGACTTTGGAAAGAACAATATCATCATAAATCTAGTAGTCATTCACATTATAGAATTTGACATTATACTAGGGATGGATTGGCTCTCAAAGTATGATGCTAATATAAAATATAGAAGAAAGGAAATCTCAGTAGTCTTGAATGGATAACCTATAGTTGTCTTCAAAGGAGATATATCTAGACCTGATTTTTATCTAAAATCACTGCACGTATCCTTCTTTATGGAAATTATTAGTGAAGATGAAGAAGTAAATGAAAGTATACAAATAGATAATGTCCCAATATTTCAGGAATACATTGATGTATTTTCAAAGGAGTTACTTGGACCTCCCCTAGAAAGATAGGTAGAGTTATCCATTGAGCTCATTCTTGGTTCCAATCCGATTTCAAAGACTCCGTATAGAATGAAAAATGTGGAGTTGTAGGAATTGAAGAAGAAACTCCAAGATCTTTTGGAGAAGGGGTTTATCTGACCTAGTGTGTCTCCTTGGGGATCACCTGTTTTCTTTGTGAAGAGTAAGGATGGATCAATGCGGTTATGCATTGATTATAGAGAACTTAACAAGATCAAAGTGAAGAACAAGTACCCACTTCCAATAATTAATGATTTATTTGACTAGATTTGTGGGTCTAAATTCTTCTCCAAGATTGATCTTTGATTTTTTTTATCATCAATTGAGGGTGAAAAAATAAGATATTCCAAATACTGTCTTCTGATCAAGATATAATCATTATGAGTTCGTTTTTATGCACTTCAACTTGACTAATTCACCTACCATTTTTATAGATTTAATGAATATATTATTTAAGGACTACCTTGATAACTTTTTGGTAGTTTTTATTGATGATATTCTGATATATTCTAAAATTCGTGAGGAGCATGAGGATCATATAAGGGTTATTTTTCAAACTTTAGGGAAGGAGAGGTTTTTTGGAAAGTTCAGAAAATGTGAATTTTGGTTACAACAAGTTGCTTTATTGGGTCACATTATAACTAATGAAGGAATCTTAATTGATCATGAAAAGACAAAGTTTATGGATGAGTGGACTCATCCTACAATAGTATTTGAGATTTATAGTTTCACTGGTTTTAATAGGATATTATAGGAGGCTTTTGAAAAAAAATTCATGACTTTCTAATCCACAAACCAATTTAACTTGAAAAGGGGTCAAGTTCATCTGGACTAAAGAGTGTGAAGAAAGTTTCCAAGATCTAAAGAAGATATTGGTTATTGAATCCATATTAACTCTACCCTCTATTGGATAAAGATTCATTATTTTTAGTGATGCATCTATGAAAAGGCTTGGGTACGTCCTCATTAAAAATGAAAAGGTGATTGCTTATGCATCTCGACAGTTGAAGCCTCATGAGAAAAACTATCCTACACATGATCTGGAGCTGGATGTGGTTTCTTTTGCTCTGAAGATATAGAGTAACTATATTTATGGGGAGAAATGTGATATATACACAGACCACCAAATTTTGAAGTATATTTTCCTAGAAAAGGAATTGAACATAAGAGAAAGGTGATGGTTGTAACTTCTTAAAGACTATGATTGTGCAATTCATTTCATACAAGACTATGTGTTCCATCTATTCTGGAAATAAAGAAGGTATTGATGGATGAATCTTATAGCTCTAAATTCTCTATACATCCTGGAGGCACGAAGATGTATAGGGACCTTCATGATAATTATTGGTGGGATAACATGAAAAGGTAGATTTCTAAATACACTACAAGGTGCCTGGTGTGTCAACAAGTGAAGGTAGAGATATAACTTCCTAAATGGGTATTACAACCACTACCCATACCAGTATAGAAGTGGGACAATATCACTATATAATTTGTCACTAGTCTCTTGAAAACATACAAAGAAAACAATGTGATATGTGTTATTGTAGAAAAACTCACTGAGACTACTCATTTTATATCTATCTAGGAAGACCTATCTATTTATCAACTTTACAAGATTTACGTAAAGGAAGTGGTGGGGTTTTATAGAGTGCAACTATTGATCATTTCATTTCGTGATCTAAGGTTCACATCAAAATTAAGGAGAAGTCTTCAACATGCTCTAAATACTAAATTGAATTTCAGTATAGCCTATCACCCACAAAATTATGGAACATCTGAAAGGACTATTCAGACACTTGAGGACATGCTAAAAACATGCTCAATGGAATTTAAATGTGAATGGGATCAACAACTTCCATTTTTGAGTTCTATTACAACAATAGATTCCATTTGAGTATTCAAATGACACCTTATGAAACTCTATATGGGAAGTGATATAGAACTCTTGCTTTTTGGGATGAAGCTAGTGAGAGAAATCTTCTTAGGCCTAATCTGGTACAAGAGATGACATAAAAGGTTCATTCCATCCAACAACACATAAAGTATTCTTAGAGTTAGAAGAAGAACCTTGCTGAAAACCATTAAAGGGACTTGGAGTTTAATGTTGGTGAAAAATTCATCCTTCTAATTTCACCATATAAGAGAGTCATGTTGTTTGGGAAGGAAGGGAATATTAGTACTAGGTATGTTTCCCCTTATGAAATCCTCGATCGAATAAGAGAAGTGTCATATCGGTTGGAACTTCCTACAAATCTAGCTCATGTCCATGATGTATCCCATGTATCTCTCTTGATTAAATACATACCTAACCCTTCACATGTACTAAATCATAAAATGGTAAAACTAGAACATGACCCATCTTACAAGGAGCATCCAGTGGAGATCTTGGACCATAGAGACAACATTCTACACAACATGACTACCCTCATTAAATTTTTGTGGATTAACAACAAGTATGAAGAAGCCACATGGGAACCAGAGGAAAAAATAAAGAAAAAATACCTACAAATCTCCTCAATAGAAATAAGTGAGTTGAAATTTTAGGGATGAAATTTCTTAAGGGGGGAGGAATGTAACGAACCAAACTTTTTTGAATAATAAATTATTCCTGAAAATTTTTGTTATATTATTTTATACACACAAAAAAAATATATCTCTCTAATAATGAATTCAGTATATTTTGAAATTTCACCATCAGGTTTCAACCGTTATATGATTGTTGGTCAATTATGACCATTATTCAATATGACTGTTGGAAAAAATACCCTTAATAATGATTTTAACATTATAATTATTGTTTCTAAGTAGAAATGACAAAGGAAAATTAATGCAGAAAGAAGATTCGATGTCCTCATCCAATAGAGTCATGTAGTACGAATCCCATTTTTAAGAACTTGGGAGGGAGGTAGTTTCACTGGGCTTCACTCTTGAATGATCCCAATCCGGGATTCACCATGTTATGTTTGAACGAAATCACTTATAGGAGAAGTTCAAGTTAGTGGAAATTACCACTCGGGTGATGTTATCCAAGCCACCCCAAGAATCCATCACCATCTCTCACCTCACCCTTAGGCCATATGCAGGTGTTATAAGGGGTTATGTTTCATGTCATTAGTTACTTAATGTATAATACCTTTTTATAAAAAAATTGTTTTCCATCGATTCCGTTTTGAGAATATTTTTTCTTTTAAATATGATGAATTTGATAAATTTCTTTTTTGATCAGAAATTTTACTTTAAAGAAATGTATAATTATTATAATAAAAAAAGGTATTATAAATAATTTTTATTTTAATTAAATAGTAGTATTAAAACACCCTTATTTTAATTTAAATGATAAAATAATTTTATTTTTTTCAAGTGTTAGAAATTTCAGTATGCAATTTTACTATGCATTTTCTATTCGCTATCATTTTTAATAAATAAGTAATTTTTCTATTTAAAGGTTAAATTTATCATAATTATAGAATTATAATAATAAAATAAACTTCATTTTTGAAATAATTACATTTAAATTAGGTTAGGGTGAATTTATGAGAATTTTCTAAAATATTTTGTTTTTCGGTGAATAATAAAAATATAGTTTTGAGATTTCAGTGTGTTTAATGACATAATAATGATGTAATAAGTAATATAAAATTTTATTTTAATATTATAGATTAAAATAACATATTAGGCATCTCAAATGGCCAGTAATATGGGAAAATACCATGGGAAAGCCCATGGTTTTGCAAATACCACTACTGAGGTGTCCAAGGAAATCAATAAAATATCCCTCACTTTTTCTATAAATACCCACCCATTTATCTATTATATTTGATTCTAAATTCATAATACCCAAAAATTTGGTATTTTTAACTCCAAATGAGTCCTCCTAATCTGACTTTAAGCCTCCAAGGTCCCAATCTTTGAGTTTTAGAAGTTACTATTCAAGATAAGGAAAATCTCAACTTCTCTTTTCCGTTCAAGTTCTCGTTCTATGTGGTGTGTCTTAAAAATGTCCTTAATATAATATTATGTTCGTTTTATTCTACCTCTTTAATTTATTAAGATTATTTTATTAATGTTATACCCTTTTCCCCTCTCTTTTCAATGATTTCTAAAACCATGTTTCATACTCATTATGCTGCTGGATTTTCTTCTCAAAATTTCTATCTTTTTCTCAAGAAATTATTTTATTTTCTTTATGTGAATACCCAAATTTATTTATTATCTAGGTTTATTCGCCAATATTTAAAAATGATTTATTTTATTTTGGAATTTATATACATAAAACCATCATTCCCCTTTTTTGGGTTATAAAATGGCATAATGATCATGTGTTTAAGCAATTTTTAAAATGCTAGGATTTTTATACAAAACCAATTTTTTATTCTCCATGGGTTATTTATGAGATTTTTTGTTATGATCTATGTATATCACATGAAAATTAATAAATATTAAGGGTGTTTCCTGATAGATATCTAATTCATTGGGTAAGGAATTTAATTTCAAGATATGACATGTTTTATGATATCTTGGTGAATAACCTTGGCAATTTTTATGACACCTCAATGACAAACCTTTGTGATATGCTCATGAATGTCTAAAATAAATGTTGTAGCCAAATTTCCAAGTTATGATTTATGTTATTTTATTTATTATATTTCTCATGTTCTCTTTTCATTCCATAATTATATTCTTCATGTTTTTATTGAATTTCCTCAAGATCACATGTAAGTTGTCTCCCTTGGTTTCCCTTACTAGGCCTTATGCTCACCCTTTCCTTTGATGTATTTTCCTGGGTTGTGATATGAAGTAAAAGTACTTAATATAAACCAATTAAGGATCCTTTAAAGTTATTTATAATACTTATTTAGGTTTTCATGCATTATGTACCTTATTTCCAAGAAAATAAACTTTAAAAGGTCCTCTATTTTGTACACTATAATGAATGTTTTTGTATGAAAAAGGTGGGATTCCATATTACCAAAATAAGAGGTAATATTCTTCCTCACATTCTTTTATTTTATTTTAATTATCCACCCCCTAAAAATACTCTTATTCCATGATTGTATAAAAACACCAATATTCTCAATATACTAGTATGTTTTAATGTTAAGGGTTCGACCTACACTTACACACATTTCCATCTATTAGGTAATGAACATATTGTTTATGTATACGGTGAACTACCTCCTCATGAAATGATGATTGTTCATTTTTCCTTTTTTTCATCTCATGGTGGACATTAAGATGGTAAATCCATTTATATATGTTATATATTATATTTATTATGTATTTAAGCTTTTTAAATCCTTTTACAACACATATATTTAAACTTTCCATTTGGTTTAAATATGATAATTTTTTTGAGGAAGTGTGGACTATCACCCCCTAAAAGCAATGTGATTCATTCACACACTACATGAAAAGTATTAAGGATTATTTTAGTGAAATTATATGATATATATTATATAATCATTCAAATAGACTAATGATATGTGTGTGTGTGTGTTTCATTTACTCTCTTTATTTTAATACAATAATAAAATAGAAACAGCATTCATGTGTATGTACGGCCTACCATCTCCATGAATGGTGTTTTACATTTGATAATTATATATTCAATAGATTATTATAATATACATATTATAAATTTAATTGATATTTATATCATGTTTTACATTCTTTAAATAATTATATATGTATAAGGACCAAATATATAATAAATTCTGACACAAGTAAAAAACAAAGCGAATATTACCCGAAGTGAAACCTTAACATAAAATTATTAACAAGTGGGTAAAATAAAACCATATATTGTATTAGATATAAGAATATTATTTTGTAAAATATATATAATAAAATTACATTTATTATATAGGAATATTTTTTTAGTATGAAGAGGGTCAAGACATAAGGTAAGGGAATTTTATCTCACTTTTTACTTCCCTGAGATACGTGCTTTATTCACTACCCATTCCTTTTGTGTGGTGTGTATACTACCCATGGATGTATTATATGATTATTATACTTACATTTATTGGTATTTAAATATCCATTTAATTATATTTATTTCATGGGGAATATTTTTTAGAAGTTACCAAATCAATAAAATGATTTTGTCTGAATTTTTTTTCTTTGAGATACATGCCATGTCATGTACCTATATTTTTTCATGATGGGTATATAATTCCTTTGAAATGTTATATCATGAATCTAATTGTTTTCATGATATTTTAATCTTCATGTAATTTCATTTTGATACATGGGTATTATGGTTCAAAGTTATCAAGTGGAAAGAGTTTATTGAAATAATCTCATCGATTTTCGTGATTGTTTTTGTTTATACTTATTTTAATGAAATATTATAATACATATCTCAAGAACACTCATGAATTTTATTCTCCTCTGGTTATTCATGATATATTCATATATTGGTATCATTTTTTCACTCTTTGGTAATAAGATATTTAAAAACGTGTTTTTAATAAAATCTGAATTTACCTCTATCTTTGGTCGAAAATTTGTGTTCCTTCAAACCCATGTTTTATAAAAAGAGTTTTGAAGAATATTACCTTATTATCCTATAATAATAAAAAGATATATTTTCCCTTTTTGTTTATTACCAATTTTTCAAATAAATCTTCTTATCGCTTTCTGAATAAATGCATTTTTCTAACCTTTTACCATGCAAAAGGAATGTTTATCATACCTCATACGACATGTACAGATTTACCCATCTTCATTTTTTGAAGCTTCCTTTGCATGTTTAAAAGGTTAATTTTTAAGAATTTGTTTTCAAAAAAATTAAAAAAAATTACTTTCAAATATGTTTTCAAGCTTTCTTTATAAGTTTTCAAGGAAATTTTTTTCAAAATGTTTTCAATCTTCTTTTATAAGTTTTCAAGGAAAATGGTTTTCAAAATATTTTCAAGATTATTTTATATTTTTTCAATGAAAATGGTTTTTTAATTATTTTCAAGCCTTATTTATAAGTTTTTAAAGTATTTTCAAATAATTGGTTTTCAAAAAAAATTTAAGATCCTTTTATAAGTTTTCAAGGAAAATAGTTTTCAAAACATTTTCAAGATCTATTTATATATTTTCAACAAAAAATGCTTAAAAAAGGTTTTCAAAAGGTTTTCAAAAATTATTTATAATTTTTCAAGTTTATTTTCAAGAATTTTTTTTCAAAATTTTTTTATGTTTTAAAGATCCTTTTTCAAATTAGAAAGGATATTTTCATCAAGAAATGTTTTTGAAATATATTTCAAAATTATTTTACACTTGAGATGACATTTTTAGATATTACCCATGAATTTCTAGGAAATGATCTAAAGGCTACATTCATATTCTTTCTCTGATTGGGTTATACTTAATGTCATGGTCTTTATGAATCTCATTTCTTTTTCATAGGTTAAATTTTTATGAAATCTATTTCTCTTTCACTGGTTATTCTTTTATAAAATTATTATGAAACCTGTATCTTTTTCAACAGTTTATGATATGATTACATGTTTATGATACCCATTTCATTTCATGGGTTATGATATAATTGTTTATGATTTTTTGGCACATGTATGTATGATTTCACTATGAGATGGTTGGGACCTATATCTTCCTCCAATGCATTGGGTAAACATTTATATCTCATGAGATAGACATGGCTAGAATGAGAAACAAACTTAGTTTAGTATTACAGGGCTGGAATGAGGAGTGAACTCGGTTTAGTAATATAGGGCTAGAACGGGGTGTGAAACCAGTTCAGTAAAGGACTTTTTCCACTAATATGGCCTTGGAAATGATGCCTTAACTACTGTATAAATCATTATATATTCTTATTTGTCTACCATAATTCCATGTATTATTCATATGTTACGCTTTTATGGATTATGTTCTTTGTTTACTTATAATTCATGTATTATGAACTACCATGTTTTATTCCATGATTCATGATTATGAAATTTGATTTGAAGGGTATGATCTTCTAATCTTATGATCACATTATATACCCTTATTCTTATGTTTAGGCTTATATGTCTCCTTTGTTTACCCTTACTGAGCATATGATCTCACCCTTTTTTTTTATATTTCCATACCTAGTTTATGAAGATATGTATTAAGTATGATGTGTCTGATAAGGGTTCTAGTCATGAATAACCTAGTGGGAGATAATATAGATCACTCATGTAACAGTGTTTATGTTCCCATGTTTCCAAAGTCACTAAACAAATATGGTATTTGGGCATCTGTTTGTGTAATGTTTTAATTATTTCGTAAAAGTTATGTAATGTCTATATATATCAAGACTGGATCATTATATTTGTTATCAAAGAGAAGGTTTAGTCAAACTTTGGAAATTAGGATGAGAAAAAATTAGTGAGATACATAGGTGTATTTCTATGGATATGTATATGGATGTCTCTAAGGATAAGTATAAGGATCAGTTAATGTGTTGGAAAATGTCCTAGAATTTTGGAAAAGGATATAGTGAGTGGTTTCCTAGAAATACATCCCTATATAGATACAACAAGTGGATGTGGTTCGGGTAAAAATGTACCTAGAGGTAACAGCTCTGGAAAGATATCCTGGGCCTGACTCGAGTTTTTTGGTACATGACAACGGGTCTTGTAGCACACCTAGTTTGACACTCCAGGGGTATATGATTTGGGAATTCACAAACTATTTATGAACCATCATAAAATATTTAAATAGAGTATGACTATGAATAACCTAGGATAATACTAATGTTTCATAGATTAAATAAGTAAGATCCATGATTTAGGCACCTTATAAGTAATTTTTCTTAATTATATGGTATCCCAATATGATAAATGTTTCTTACACTATGCCTTCTGGTTTTATTCAATGAAAATAACTAAAAGAAACATGGTTAACATTTAATATTTCGCATGTGGAAGGTATGGGTATTATGTTAATCAATTTACCAAGTGGAAATCTCATAAATAGAATCAGGAAGTTGGTACAAGTATTGGTTATACTTATGAAGATAATGAGACCACAAATGATGTGTGAAAGGTATGTGATGTTATTCTGGTATTGTTTAAATAAGAATCATGAATATATTATGGCTTAGGAACCTTAAAACATGATTCATATTTCATATTATAGTAAATAGGTATTGAGGAATAAGTTGATGAAGACTAAGTAATGATTTAAGAATAATGTTGGATGAATAAATTATTTATGGTTTGGAATTCAAAGATTATGTTATATGAATCATGAAATATATAAGTATTTTCAGTATAATTATTCATTAAGGATTGAAAAGGACATTTTGAATTGTTATGAAAACATAGAAAATTGATTTTATGGAAAGGTGATATTTTTATTAAGGAAGTTAACCCTTAATTAATGTCTGGATTTGAGATAATGATGTTTTGGATAAAGATATCCAAGAAATGAATAAGTAAATTTGATGGTACAAATTACCCTGGAATTGATTATCGACAAAGTGTTCTATTTCATGAAGGATAAAGTTTACAACTTCTTGGATTTAAAGAATATATCCAGTAATCATTGGAATAAAGAAGCATTCAAGTTTTCTAAAAGGATTTATGGTAATAAAGGAAATATATGATGAGGGTATTCATATGTTTGGAATGTGACAACCACGTGGTACTTTGTGATATATGGGTATCAATGTTAAGCTTATTTCATGAATTTATTTATAAATATTTGAATTTTCATATTTTGGAATGGTTATAAGGTTAACAATTTATGGAAATTTTAAGTTAAACTTTAGATTAAGCCAGTAAGATTAAATTGTTATGTCTTGATATGAGGATTTATGCATATTGGATAGCCTGTACAAACTAATTTGTGTTGATGATAACTGATGGGATAGAATATAATGGGTCTAATTATTTGTTAGTACTTTAGGAATGAAAATTTCACAATCCTTTTTAAAAAAATAGGTGAAGTGGATCAATAAACAACAAAGGGTGACATTGTCCAAAAATCATGCATGTAAATATTTTCATGAAAATTATTCAACTTTAGGAAAAAGGATCTTCAAGCCAAAAACATTGTACTAGTACCTTTATTTCTGATGAATTAGAAGGTCCTTTGGGTTATTGAAGATTTCTAGATTTTTTATTTTTAACTTTATCCATACCAAGTTCTCTATCACTCTCCTCTATACCTTGATAGTTAGATTTATCTTTCATGTCTATGTTTTCACTTACCACCTATGTTCTCCTATGTGTAAACCCAGCTATGGGTTACTCTGGGTAACCGTTATGGTTCCAACTTTATTTTTTTAAGGAAGTTTTATTATTCCTTTATAAGATTTTGGTTTCTATTAATGAAAATTAAAAGTATTAAACCTTTTATAACTCAGACGAATTTCGAGGGTGAAATTAATTTTAAAGGGTGTAGAATGTAACACCCCCAATTTTTATAGACCTTTTTTTAATAAATTATTTTTCACTGATGTATTAAAATTTAGTAATTAAAATATTCCTTTCACATGGAACCAATTTTTCTTGCACTACATGCAACACCGACTTGGTGTTCGCTATATGAAACACTGAGTTTCTACAAAACATCATTTTATTATTATAATTATTTAAATGAGATAATTATAACCTAGATGTTAAAATTAGTAATATGAATAGTAATAACTACTTTTCATATATTATTTATAATTTATTAACATAAATAAAACATATTGATAATTAAATATATGATTTTTAGTAAAGTCCCTATATGTTTTAAAATAATATTTTCTTAAAGAAACTGTTTTTTGTATCCTTCAATAAACAATAATAAAATTAATTTTAGACACTAATATAAATTAAATTTGATAATATTAACTTTATTTTTTAAATTATAATGTTTAAATTTTCTTAGTGTGAATTTTTTGGATTTTTTTGAGAAACTTCATTTTTTGGTGAATAGTAAAAATTATTGTAATTTAGTTAAAAACAATATTTTAATTTAAATAATTATTAGTGTTAAATTATATTTTAAATTAGTTTTTAAAGTCAAAATAGATCAATTATGAATATATTAATTCAATTTATGTCATTGGAGTCATTTTTATATTGAAATTAGATATAAAAAATTACTGAACTTTTGAATGTTTTTACTTTAAAAAACCTGCTTTCCCACCACGTCTACGGGATTATCATTAAACTTAATTTTCCCACTTATATGATTTGAATTTTGAAAAATTGAAATAAATGGTTATAATAAATATGATATTTTTAGTCTAATAATATCAAGTTAATTTTTGACCAAAAAGATTAGTAAATTTGATTAAAAGTAATCACAATGATTAAGGTAAGATTAAGCTTAATTAAGGACTAAACCTTAATCTTAAGGAACAAATGACCTGGACACTTATAAAAAATATATTGGATGCCAATAATTCGACCATATCCCCTCTTGATTTTAATTGTATGGTTTATTGGCATATTATTAAATGGAATTTCCTTATATAAAAGGTTTAGTATGGAAAAAGACAAAAGGGGAACTTTCCTTACCTTTAACATTTATAAAACTTTGAGATATGTAAAAAAAACATCATGTTTTTTGTTATACATATCCTTATGAAATATAAATGGGTTATTTTTATCATAATAATTTATCAATATTTTTTATAGATGATTTAGTTACTTAAAATGATTACGAAACACCAATGTAGAGATTATTTAGTTAAAAATTAACTAAAATAAATGATACTATAATTTTTAAAAGTGAAGTGAATTGATTGAATTATTATCTCTAATTATTTTTAAAGATTTATATATAATTCTACACATATTTAAATTTAATTTATTTTAATTCCAATATTATATTTATATTTCAAAATTAAAATTAAATAAATAATTTCAAAATTGATGTTATTGTTATTTTACAATAACTGATATTTCATTAAATGATTTAAAATTAATAAAAATAATATATTTTTTCAATTTATTTTTTAATGGTTAAAATATTAAATGTGGTGTATTAATTTACCAATTGATATTTTATAATACATATTTACCCATATATTGTAAAAACATTGTTATCATGGTCTGGGTTTAAGTAGTGTTTTGTGCGTCACATGCGCTTATATATTCATGCTTATGTAGTGTCTACTGTCTTCATGAATGGTGTATTCTATTTCATACTTCTATATTTTATAGATTATTATAATACATATATACTGAATATAAATTATATTTATATCATGTTTTATATCCTTTAAATCATGATACATGTATAAGGATCAAAGATATAACAAATTATGGCACAAGTGAAAGATAAAGCGAATATTACCCGAAGTGAAACCTTAAATTAAAATTATTAACAAATCGGTAATATAAAACCATATATGGTATTAGATATAATAATATTATTATGTAAAATATTTATAATAAACTTACATTTATTATATTGGAATCCTTTTTGAGTACAAAGAGAGTCAAGATATAAGGTAAGGGGATTTTAGATCACTTTTTATTTATGTGAGATACATACTTTATTCACCACATATTCCTTTTTTGTGGTGTGTATACTACCCATGAATGTATTATATTATTATTATTATTAAATTTATGGGTATTTAAATATCTATTTTATTATATTTCTTTCATGGGGACTATGTTTCAAAAGTTACCAAATCGGTAAAATTATTTTATCTCAATTTTCCTTCTTTGAGACACATGCCATGTTATACACCTAAATTTTTCAATGAGGTGTATATACTACCTTTTAAATGTTATATAATGAATCTAATTATTTTCATAATATTTTAAGATTCATGTAATTTAATTTTCTTACACGGGGAGTATGGTTTAAAGTTACCAAGTGGTAAGAGTTTATTAAAACAATCTCATTACTTTTCAAGATTTTTTATGTTTATGCTTCCTTTGATGAAATATTATGATCCATCTCTCAATAAAACTCATGAATTTTATTTTCCTCTATTTATTCATTCTATATTCACATATTTTTAAAAAAATTCCACTCTTTGGTACATATGATAGTTAAGAAAGTGTTTTTAAGAAAGTCTAAATTTACCTCTCTCTTCAATCATAAATCTATGTTCCTTCAAAACCATGTTTTCTAACAAAAGTTTCCAAGAATATTCTAATATTATACTATAATAATTAAATGACATTTTTTCCTTTTTTTTTTCTTTTACCAATGTTTTCAAATTAATCTTATTATCTCTTTCTGAACAATTCATTTTTCTAACCTTTTACTAAGAAAAACAAATGTACTTCTTACCTTATGCGGCATGTATGGATTTACCCGCCATAATTTTTGTGAAGATTCTTTTGTATGTTTAAAAATTCATTTTTTAAAAAATAATTTTAAAAGAAAATTTGTTTCCAAATTTTTTTTCAAGCTTCCTTTTTAAGTTTTCAAGGAATTTTTTTTTTCAAAATATTTTCATGATTCTTTGATAAGTTTTAAAGAAAAACGGTTTTCAAAACATTTTCAAGCTTCTTTTATATGTTTTAGAGGAAAATGGTTTTCAAATTATTTTCAATACTTATTTATAATTTTTCAAATTATTTTCAAAGTAATGTTTTTCAAAATGTTTTCAAGCTCCTTTTATAATTTTTAAAGGAAAATGGTTTTCAAAACATTTTCAAGATCTCTTTATATGTTTTTAAAGAAAAATCATTCCAAAAGGTTTTCAAATATTTATTTATAATATTTCAATTTTATTTTCAAGAAATTTTTTTTCAAAATTTTTTTATGATTTAAAGATCCTTTTCAAATAAAAAGTATATTTTTATTATGAAATATTTCTGAAAGATATTGCAAAATTATTTTCCATATATGATGACATCCATTGATATTACTCATGCATTTATAGGAAATGATCTAAAGGTTACATTCATATTCCTTCTATGATTAGGTTATGCTTAATATCATTGTCTTTATAAAACTCATTTCTCTTTCATGGCTTATATGTTTTTTAAATCTGTTTCACTTTCATGGGTTATGATTTTAATGAAATGATTATGAAACATGTATATTTTTCAACAGGTATGATATGATTTCATGTTTATGATACCCATTTCATTTCATGGGTTATGATATGATTGTTTATGATTTTTTTGGCACATGTATGTATTATTTCACTATGATATGTGTGGGACCTAAATCTCCCTCCAATATATTAGGTAAAGATTTATATATCATGAGATATACATGGATGGAACGAGAAATGAACTCATTTTATTATTACAGGGCTGGAACGAGGAGTGAACTCGATTCAGTAATACAAGGTTGGAATGGGGTGTAAACCCTGTTTAGTAAAGGACTTTATCCACTAAGATGGCCTTAACAGAGATGCCTTGACTACTATGGAAATCATTATATATGATTATGTGTCTACCATAATTCTATGTATTATTACTATGTTATGATTTCATGGATTATGTTATTTATTTACTTATGATTCATGTCTTATGAACTGACAAGTTTTATTCCATGATTCATGATTATGATCTTTGATATGCAGGGTATGATCTTTTAATATTATGGTCACGTTCTCATACCTCTATTCTCATGTTTATGCTTATATGTGTCCCTTTTTTACCCTTATTGAGCATCTGATCTCACCTTTTTTTTGTTTCCATCCCCAGGTTATGGAGATATGTATTGAGTATGATGTGTCTAAGAAAGGTTCTAGAAATGAAGAACTTAGTGGGAGATAAATTATCTCACTCATGTACCAATGTTTATATTCCTATGTTTCCAAAGGCACTAAACTAATACGGTCTTCGGGCATCTGTTTTTGTAATGTTTTAAGTATCCCGCATAAGTTATGTAATATATATGTATGTAAAGAATGTATCATTATAATCATTACCCTTCACAAAACATATATCTATATATAAATTTATACATCCAATGTTAAAGAATGATAAATTGTATATTTCCTCATTTTTTTATAACATGATACATTAAATAATATTAAACCCTTTTAAGATTATTTAACAAACCCAAGATAAGTACTGGTTTATCTTATAATAAAATTCTATATCAAACTTATGTTCACTGCACTTTCTGAGTTTTGTTAACTCAATACATATATATGTAATTCCCACCACATATATATGTGATAATATGATAAAACCCCCACATTAACTCTTTAGTTATAAACATACATGGATTAAGAAAATTTGAACAATCATGAGATTTAGGAATCATATTCCTAACTATTTAACTTATTGAAAATATTCAACTATTAACTTCACAATATCAAATACTACATTGATAACTTCTTTTTTCTACTTAGAACTCTTTATAGGCTCATCTTCATTATACTTAGAAACGTTTACATCAAAATTTTCCTTGAATTAATGTAACTACTTACATTATTTTTTATAGGTACATCCTAAGCTATTTTAGGACAAAGCAGCTTTTACTTTGTTATGGTAACTAGTGTAGCTCTTTACATTTTTTCTTTACCACTATACCCTACATACTTTTAGGATAAATTTTCATTTACTTTTTTGTGGTAACTAATGTAACTCTTTAAATTTTTATTTAACTTCATATCTTAAACTCTTTTAGGATATCAATTGTAATTCACATTTCATTTTTACTGGCATAAACCTTATGGAAATAGGGATATTCACTCTATCATGGTAATTAAATTCAACTCTTTACATTTTTATTTACCATAACATATGCTAAAACTCTTTTAGAATTTTAAGTGAAAAACAAATTAGTTTTTTACTGGTATAATCATTTGGGAAAAAAGTGGTGTTTACTTATTTATGATAACTAAATGTAACTCTTTACATGTTTCTTTATTTTCACATATAATAAACTCATTATGATATTAAGTGGAAAAAATTTTAATCTTATGTGGGTATAATCCTTTAAGAAATAATGATATTCACTTTCTAAATTGAAACTAAATGTAACAATTTACATTTTTCTTTACCATCACATATCCTAAATACGTTAGGATATAATGGGGAAATCACTTTAACTTTAGATTGATGTAATCATTTATTTATTAACTTTTAACTTCTATAAGTTCAAACATACTCCCACTAACATCTTAGTCACTATATTATTTTCATAATATCTTAATAAGATACATAAATCATTTTATGTTATGAAACAGCACTTAATTACTCTTAGCAGTAATACTTAACAAAATAAACTATTTTCTATATATCATATATGGTATCCTATGTGTTAAAATAATTTTTATGTAAAATAAGATAATTATTTAAAATATTCCATTGATGGGTATAAAAATCACATTCCTTTATATTTTAACAAATATATGGATGCAATTTTTTTAACCACATCTTATTTTCAAGTATGTTATAGAATATGATGAATCTTAAACCATTCATATACAATAAATCATGTAAAACATTTCAAATTTATAACATCACAAGTTTTTAAGTAAACACTATGTTTGATAGCATACATGATATGTCATATCAAGCTTAAGCAAACGACTAAATATTATTATTTAAATGTTACAGTTATAACATAGTCGTTATAATTAATTGTATAAACAAGATTAAATGAATTATTAAAATGTGTTTTACACATTTTTTTATAATTAATTATTTGGTTACCAATTAATTATAAATTAAACTAAAACCCTTTTTAAAATAAAAGGAAATATTTTTATGAAAAACTATTTAAATGTGCACAAGTGTGTTTTATACTAATAAATAAAAAAATAACTCATTTTGGAGTTTATTAATGGAATATATATATATATATATATATAATTTATTCAATATAAGGTTTAAAATTCATTTTATGTGTTTTTTAGACATGATATAATAATAAATCTAATTTTACGCATAAAATAAATATTTTTCTAAAAAGACAATTTTCCTGCCTTTTGATGGAACGCTTATTTTAAATTTATTTTTTGAAACTTTTATTAATTATATTTGAAAAAATAAACTTCTTATTTGAAATTAGAATATTAAAACTTACTTTTCCTTAATTTTTGGTATTTTACAAAAAGTTTCACGTTTTTATGAATAGTGAAAAAAATTCATTTTAATTAGAAACAAAATTTTAATAACATTTATTTATAGTGTTAAATTATATTTTGTATTAGTTTTAAAATATAATTAGATAATTTTTTTATCATTTAATATATTTTATGTCATTGGAATAAATTTCACATTGAAGTTTGATATAAAAACATTTCAATCTTTTAGATGTTTTTACTTTAAAAACCTCATTTTCTCGATCCATCAATGGGATTAATTTTTAATTAATTTATATAAATTATGTGTTTTGAATTTTGAAAAATGGATTAAATATTTGGAATAAAAAGTTAAAATTTATTAAATATGCCCCTTTTATTTTTGGCTAAAATATGAATAGTAACTTTGGTATTTTTTATTACAACAGTTAAGGGTAAATTAGATAATTAAGGGTAAAAATAATATTATAAATATTATAAAATTACAATAACACTTGTATTGATTTTATTGAATGGTTATTTTCTATCCTTAATCATTAAATTATTGGTCATGATACTATCTATGTCCTTTGTTATGAGAATATAACCTTTAAAATATTATATTCAAAGAAAAGTCAATTTTGTCACACTTTAGTTTTTAACAAGTGAAATATTTTTAATATGGGGTTATATAAGCGATATATTAGACTATAAATAGTATTTTGAAATATAAAATGTTTATATTTATGATGATAATTTATTTTTAATATTTAGAAATTAAATAATTAACTTAAAGTCTTATATAACGATAATGTAATAATTGTTTAATTAAAGGAAATATCAAATAATTGATATTAAGAATACAACAATAAATATAATTTGAGATGATTAATGTCATCCATGAATTTGGTAGATTAATTTTCCATTTTAGTGATGTTTTAGAATTATTTTTTTCCAATTTATCTTTTTTTATGATATTTTTAAAAAATCAAGTAATGAATAGTATCAAAATTAACATTATTGATATTTTAAAATAAATAATATTTTATTAAATGATATAAATTTTTTGAAAATATAAATTTTAGAAAAATTATAAGTATAAGTCTTAAAACATCATAAATTACTCATTTATTTTTCTTTTTGAAATTTATAGTAATTATATTAACCCCCAAATTGTAAATTACATGATAGCATGGTAAAGTTAAAAGGGTTAAATAAGGGTTAAAACAAAATGATAAGGATTAAAAAAATATTCAATACTTGTCTAGTTTTAATTGTATAAATTTATTTAGACCCATTATAATCCTATATTCTAAATAAAACACTTTTTACCCATTTTTAATATAAAATTAATTTATACTAATTTAATATTTTGAAGAGTTCCAATATTTCCCCTCCCCTCTCCTATAAAAAGACGCCAATTATTCTATTTTATTTACACACAAAACCTATTTGGTTTGACAATATCTACCCAAATACCTTCATATAATACCTCCCTATATTCTATATCTTTTATTTTATGCATAACACTCACCTTTGAGCTGTTAAGGTGTTAATTAAAGGAGATCTCCCAAAGAAAAGGTATCATTTTTAATTAAGTATTTTTGTTTTGTTTCTTCTTCCACTTCCTTAAAATATTCTTACACCATGATCAAATAATAACTCCAGTATCATATATATATTTATATGTTATTATTTTAATATCATCACCTAAATCCATCTCCAATTCCATCAAATGGGAAAAGAATTAATCGTTCGTGCATACGGCAGACTACCACCTCGCAAACCGATATAATTTGTTTTCCATCACCATCACTCAAGAATAGATATAATGATGGAATTGATGTTTATATATGATATTAATTAAATTTTTATAATTATTAAATAATAATATATCATTCATATTCTTACCTTTCCGTGAACATAAAAATGATAACATCGTTCATGTGTATGTGTGAACTATCACCTCCACGAAGTGATGTGATTCGTTTTTCATATCCACATCAGATGGATGATATATATTAGTATATTTAAATTATTAATATTATATTTATTATATTATTATAATTAAATAAATATAAAATAATAATTACCTTCTTTCTATAATGATCATTAAAAAATGGAAATGATACCCATGCGTACGTATGGCCTACTATCTCCATGATTATAAATTTTTTAATTTCTCATAACCATGAATAAATGGCCTTATTATAAGTATAATTGATGTATAAAAGTTATTATTATATCATGAATATTATTCTGGAGATTATATACTAATTCCACTTTTACTATTAACATCATACCAAATTCATTTTGGACTCAAGTACCGAACATTGTCAAAACATCTGACATTAACTTAAATAAAAGGTTAAATTTTTACAATATGATAATAAGTGATATAAAAAGAATAATAAACATTAAAATTTTCTCAAGAAAGTAAATAATTAACCTATGTTTATTATTTAGGAAGATAAATATTGTACGTGATGGGTCAGACTCTGGGTAAGGGACTTTCTTTTAAAAACTCTCCTTTAAAGTTCCTTTTACAAAAGCCAAAGGGAATGTTTTTTAACTAATATTTCATAATTGGTTTATCAAAATTTCATGATTATTTATTTATTTAATTTTTTTCTTTGTAATTTTTCATTGTTATTTTTGATTAAAATTATTTCATTATTATATATGTGGTTTTTAATATTTTAAAAGTGATTTTTACAAGAAAAGTATATTTTAATTTATGAAGGTGTTTTTCTCATAGGTTTAAAAGAGTTTTCAAGGGTTTTATTCATAATATGATCCTTATAAATTTTTTA
The DNA here is from genome assembly GCA_963277665.1 of Viscum album. Taxonomy (NCBI): domain Eukaryota; kingdom Viridiplantae; phylum Streptophyta; class Magnoliopsida; order Santalales; family Viscaceae; genus Viscum; species Viscum album. The sequence goes on from OY728163.1 coordinate 702,376,787, forward strand.
TTATGGGTTTTCCCATTATATCTTAATATATGAAGTGTTGATCCCCATTATAGCTCAATATATGATGGGTTGAGCCCTATTATATCTCAATATATGAAGGGTGATCCCCATTATAGCTCTCTAATGCATTGGGTAATCCAAAGATGGAAGTCAGTCGTAAGGTTATTCCATTTTTAAGGGTGAATGTAAGAGTGATATAGAAATGATATCCCAAGGTACCTACATGATTTTTTTATTCATGCTAATTAGTTTTTAAGAAAATGGTTTTTAATGGTTTTCATGTTTTCACTGGACTAACAATTTCTTTCTTTATATCCCTTGCTGGGATTTTTATGCTCATACCAAGCTTTAAAATGTTTTTCATATGGTATAAGGATGGGTAAGAGAAATAAGGAAGCCAAGTTTTTTGTTATGAAGATTTTTCATGAAAAATAATCCATTTTTTATTTTAAAAAGTTTTATTTTTAAAGAAATGGATACTGCTTTTGCAGTATCCACTTTATATAAATGTAGGATTTTATGTATGAATTATGAGATAATTATCTAAAAAAATAAACCTAAAAATATTCTCAATGTGAAAGAAAGTAATTTCTTGACAAAAACTCAAGATTATGTAATGTTTAAGGTCAGGTCCTTACAAAAATAACTCTTTGTTATTGAAACACTTATTTTATCATATAAAAGAAATTAGATGAAGATATAAATCCTTTATTTTATTCATCTGAGCTTATTACATTACTATTGGTCAGAGTGGATACTCATGAGGGGGGTGAATTGAGTTCCAATTAAAATTTTCTGTTAAAAAGATTTATATTCAAATCCCCCAAATTAAATAATAAAATAAAATTTAGTGAATTTATAAAGCTTGAAAGGTTTCAATTAGTTTCTCAAAGATTGATTATTTCTCATTTAACTTAATCTGAAGATTAAGTTAGCTTTTGAAACTAATTTACTAGATAACAAAAATTACAAACACTTGCTAGTATAACTATCAGAGAAACTTTAAAAATAGATTTGTATTTAAAGTACCTAGCAGTGGAATATTCAATATAGTTTTAACCAAAATAAACAAGCACAACAGTTTTAACCAAGAGGTTCAGTCTCAAGCCGAGTCTTATACCTCTCAAACAGTTTTATATAAACTATGATCCACACTCTGGATCAGAATTTATAACATTACTCAGACTGTCCAGGTCCTCACACCTCTACCACAGTTATACGTGGGAAAGCAATAATAACAACAGCTCACAAGCTATCCAGGTCCTCTTACCTCTACCACTATCCATAGTGGGATACAAGAGTGTGAGGGAAATATTGAATGAGGATTTATAAATCCTCCAGTTCAGCACAAGAGACAGTGTGTGTCTAAAATACAGAGCACACACACTGCTCAAAAATGTGAATAAATGAAACACAATAGAGCTAAACAAATAGAGATGAGTTTAGAATTCTCTATATGTTTTGAGTGAATCTCTATACTCCTTGGAATAATTCAGATGAAGCTTTGAGTCTTTCTCTGGTTTTAGTCAAGAAAAACAGAGTGTCGTTTTTATATTTGAATTCCAGGACCAGGTTGATCAGCCTGATCAGTTTGAATGAAGTTGAAATCATTGAAGCTCTTTTATCCTTGAATGTTTAGGTTCAATAGATTTATTATGTATTCTTCCTTCTTCTTCAATGCATGTAAGTGCTTGTGTATCTCTAGAATATTGTCTCGTATGTGCATGGAAAGACAGATTGCTCTACTCCTCCTTCTTTAGTAGTTTGAGGTTCCCTTATATAGCTTTAGCTCTGGAAATAGGAATGATTAACTTTTTCAAAAGTATGAGGTACAGTTCCTGAAATGACAACAATTATCATTAATTACTAGAAGGTTCATTAAAAACATCAAATATGACTATTACTAAATAAGAAAATATGAGTAGCGTTTAGAGATATAGTGTCTGGTTTCCATCAGTAGCTCTTAGTATCAGTGATCTTGTATCGGTGAACTTGTGTCAGTAGGTCTGTATCAGTAGCTGTTAATTTATAATGGTAGACTATGTATCGGTGATCGTGACTCTGTATCAATAGCTCCTCTTATCGGTAGCTCTTCTGTATAGGTAGAATTCTTTTATCGGTGGATCTTCCATCAGAAACTCACCTATATCGGTAGCTGCATGTAGTAGTGGCTCTCTCTGTATATCAGTATACTTCATACCAATAGCTGATTGTTTGTATTGGTAGACTTTATATCATTAGTTGTTTGTCTGTCTGTATCGGTAGACTTTGATTTCGGTACCTGTCTGTCTGTCTGTATCGATAGCTATTGTGCATACTGGTGGACTTATGCATTCCAGTGGACTTACTCTATCGGTAGGTCTATATCAGTGAATCAAAAACTTAACACTTATCTATTCTATGAAAATCATATCCATATTGAGTTAGAATTATTTCAAGGCATGTATAAACATAGATAAACATTTATTGACATATTCTAATGATTATTTTGATATTTTTGTCAACTCAATAGTAGTAAGATAGAATTTAACATATAGATAGGATTATCAAAACATAGTAATACATAATTGAGATTATCAAAATAGGTGAGGTCAACAATATCCTCCTTTTTTATAATCACAAATTATGGCATTATAATCCAAAAATAATCATTGATATAAAAGTAAAAATACATTGGGTCTCATTTCTCAGTGTGAGTAATGACATTTTCAAATGTATCAGAGAATAGAGTATTATATGAAAATGTATCAGAGGTAAAATTATAAAACAAATGTACCAGAGGTATAATATATTATGCTCATATTTCTCATATATTATACTCATACTCATATGTCTTATATTTCACCCCCTTTCTTATGCTCATGCTCGTATTTCTCCCCCTTTGTGATTAGAAAAAAGTAGTAAAAAATGGATGAGAGAAGTAAGAGAAGGTTAAGGAGAATAAGATCATATATATATCTTGGTGCAAAAATATAGAGAAATAAAATTGAGGCAAAAAAGAGTACAAGTTATTCTTATCAAATGACCTAGCCACTATTCAATCCACCTCCTGAATGTCCACTTTGGATTTGACTTTGGGTTTATAGGTAGACTCAGGCTTGGGAACGCCAGAAAACACCACTGGAGGTTGAGAAATAGAGACTATTCCAGTCCTGTAGTGGGTACTCCTCGGAGTAATCAATGGTGTCAAGCTTATGATAGCTTGAGCTGGTGTCATCTGAGGAATGGAGGTAGACTGAGCAGAGGCAGGTAGAGCTGGAGGTGCAATGATAGGAGTACTGTCTACATGAAAAAATGGCAGCAACATATTCCTAAAGTCCATAATGATTCCTCCTACTCTTTCCATAACAGAGATAAAGTCATCCTTGTTCTCCATAAACTTGTCTAGAGCTGGAGTCAACTCCCTGAGCTTTCTTACTTGTTCTCTGAAAGCTTGAGAGACTGGAGGTATTTTCATGTTCTCTAATAGAAGATTGAAATGATTATTCAATTGATGTTTAGTGTAGAACCTTTGGAAATAGTAAGCCACTTTTTATTTGACCTCTTTCTAAGAATCAGTGGCCTCTCTCATAAAATTATGAACAATCTGTCCTATATCCCTAGTGGTAGTCACCACTTGGGTCAAGGCAGTCAAGTCTACAGAGCCACTGGTGGAAGACTTCCCAATCTCTTCTCTCATTATAGCTCGAATCTTCTTAACATCCAAATAAGGGTTGGTAGAACTCAGAGGTGAAACAGTAAAGGCTATTGGTTCCTTAAAATATTTAGTCAGCCCACTTATGAGATTTTTCACAAGAGAGTCCTGGGTGCTAACATGCTGCTCCATGGAATTATTAAATCCCTCAAAAACTAATACCATCTGGCTAACTACACTTTTTACAAATGCTAAATCCTTGTCTGCTTGAGATTTAGAGATCATATAGGATTCCAGAGAGACAACTAATTTATTTAGAGATTCAACATCTTCTGCCAAGATTGAAACTTGATTCTTTAAGGTCTTGACTTCATCCAAAATACCAAATATTATTTCAGTCATCATAGATCGAATAGATGATATTAAGGGGGTTTCCATTCTTCTTATCTCTTCCATAAAACAGGTCTTGAGATCAGACTTCGATTTGTTTAAATCATATTTTCTTACAATATTTTTAGGTAAAGTCTCAGAAAGAAGATTATAAGTGACAGGAGGTCTACTAATGGGTGTCTCATCTTCAGAGTCAGGATAATCCAACCCAAAAACCAAAAAACCTGGGTCTTCAGCCCAGTCTTCAATCTCATGAGCTACTAAAACAGTTCCATGACTGATGGTATGCTCCCCCTCAATCTGTGCATTAACATGAATATGCATATCAACAGCAGCTTGAACAGGCAGGTCTTCCTCATAAGAATCCTCCACAACTATTTACAATTCAACAACAGGAGGCTCATTAGGAATATGTGAAGGTTCTGCTATCTCAACCAAAACAGCCTCTTCAGGCATAGCATAATTTCCAATCTGTGGGCTTAAGCTCAATATACTCACATCTGAACTATCAGAAACTTGTTCTCTATTTTCATATACTTCTTCTTCATTCTCTAGAGCAGGCTGGTCTTCCTCATCAATAGGGGCTCTTTCATTGCTTACTCCCAACACTGTTTCCTTTTCAGATGATACAACTTTAGTAACTGGACTTAGAGGCAATTCTAGGTCCCTTCCATCGGCTATAGAGGTATCCTCCTCAACAATATCATCACTATACTGAGGTTCCTCTTCATCGGGTCCTAGACATGGATCTATTCTGTCACTTGGCCTATTGGGATGGTCAACATGATTGAACTTATCATACACCTTCTCATAATCAATAACCCATTCCCTTATCCATGGGTTCTAGCCAATCTTCATATACTTACAAATTATGCTTGTGATGCAAAAAAATTTCCTTACAACTAATGTCTCATCCTGAGACTCAGCTACTCCTTTCACCATAATCATTACTGAAATCAACTTTTCAAAGAATAAAGCATTGGATTTTGACTTAAGCCTAATCATATCTTCAATTTGGATCATCAACAGCCTACATATATTTACTTTGACACCATGCCTCAGTAAATGAAACAAGTAAATATCTTGGTATCTCATATTTGCAAAGTCCCCTCTTCTTGGACTTAGCACATCCTAGATGAATTTTAATAACATCCAATTTTCTCCATCCATCTTAGTAGCAACTACCTTTCTCTATTTTCCACTACCGGTGAGCTCTTCCAAAGAAATATCATAGTCAAAATGTCACTAGTAGGAGGTATTTTCTTCGAGGTATACCCAAATACACCTTCATGTGGAACTTTCAGACATTCAGCCCATTCAACATAAGAAAAATAAATTTCCTTTCCATTCACTAAAGAAATCATTCTGTTTTCTTCTTCAGACTTCTCAAAATGAACAAAAGCATAAAACTCCTTAACAAAATTCATATAATGAGTTCCATTGTTGTTTGAAAATCAATAGATCCATACTTGTTCCTCTAATACTCTTAGAATCAAAGACTTTATAGTAAAGATCCATTCTTCACTAAGCTCCTTTTCGATCACTACTTCTCTATTCTGCAAATGCGGGTTCACTGCACACTTCCCTGACCTTGTTCTACATTCACTTCCACCACCTTCAGTTCCTATTTTCTACTTCTTCACTATTGTAACATCACTATCATCCCTGACTATCGGGAGTTTTCTTCTTGCCATCTCTAATCGAAGAACTTAGGGTTATGCGTAATCCGGAGGTTCTAGAAGTGAGGATTGAAGGAAGGAGAGTTTGCAGTGGATTGAAATGTGACTAAGGCTTATTTTTTATCATTTAGGAATCAAAATGTAATAAAAATAATTATACTGAAAACAATAAGAGTTTTGGAAAAAGAAAATGAAAATCAGACAACGCATGACATATCGGTGATAATTATCGGTGAGAACCCTAATGGTGAGGTTTACCTATTAATGAGGTCTATAGCGGTGAGGATTTCTATCGATGAGGATTTCTATCGGTGAGGATTTCTATTAGTGAGGATTTCTATTGGTGAGGATTTCTATCGGTGAGGATTTCTATCGGTGAGGATTTCTATTGGTGAGAATTTCTATCGGTGAGGATTTCTATCGGTGAGGATTTCTATCGGTGAGGATTTGGATATACAAAGTCTATCATTCCTAACTCATGTCTAATGTAACTTAACCTATATGAACTTAAAGGCTTGGTGAATAGTTCATCTAATTGATGTTCAGTACCTAAAAATTCAAGAGTAATATCACCCTTTTGGTAATTATCTCTCAAAAAGTTATGCCTTACATCAATGTGTTTGGTCCTAGAGTGAGATATAGGATTCTTAGAGATATTGATAGCACTAGTGTTATAACAGTTTATACATACATGTCTAAACTGATACTTGTATTCCAACAATGTATGTTTCATCCACAAAATTTGTGCACAGCAACTACCAGCAGTAATATATTCTGCTTCAGCAGTAGACAATGCAATAGAGTTCTGCTTTTTACCAAACAAAGATATCAGTGACTTACCTAGAATATGACATGTCCCTGAAGTTCTCTTTCTATCTAATTTTAAACCAGAAAAGTCATCATCTGAATAACTTATTAAATCGAATGATTTCCCTTTTGGATAAAATAATCCTAAGTTAATAGTATGTTTAAGATATTTAAAAATTCTTTTAACATCAAGCAAGTGTGAATTTTTGTATTAGCTTGAAATCTTACACACATACACACACTAAACATAATATCAGGTCGACTAGCATTAATGTAGAGTAGTCTCCCAATCATACCTCTGTAGTTGGTTTGATCCACTGGTTTTCCAGTTTCATCAGCATCCAACTTAAAAAATAGTACTCATAGGTGTATCACTTTCCATAATACTATCCAAACCAAAATGTTTTAAAAGATCCTTTTTATATTTATTTTGATTTAAAATAATACCATTTTCATTTTGAAGAACTTGAAATCCAAGAAAATATTTGAGTTCTCCCATTAAACTCATTTCAAATTCATTTTTCATACTCTTTGAGAAATCAATACACAAGGAATTTTTAGAACATCCAAAAATAATATCATCAACATAGATTTGTACTATAAAAACATCTTTGGAAATTCTTTTAATAAAGAGAGTTGGATCAGCAATACCTTTAGAAAAACCTTTTGAAATAAGAAAACTACTAAGTCTATCATACCAAGCTCGTGGGGATTGTTTTAAACCATATAAAGCTTTATAAAGCTTAAAAACTTGATTTGGAAAATGAGTATTAGTAAATCCAGGTGGTTGTTCAACAAAAACATCTTCAATTATAAAACCATTTAGAAAATCACTTTTAACATCCATTTGATATAACTTAAAATTCAGATGAGAAGCATGGGCATGAAGAATCCTAATAGCTTCTAATCTAGCCACAGGTGAAAAGGTTTCTTCATAGTCTATTACTTCCTCTTGACTATATCCTTGTGAAACTAGTCTTTCTTTGTTCCTAACTATATTTCCAGACTCATCAACTTTATTCCTAAAAACCCATTTGGTGCCTATTGTCAAGGTGTCCTTAGGTATGTCAACTAATTCCCAGACTTTGTTTCTTTCAAATTGATTTAATTCTTCTTGCATAGCCATGACCCAAAATTCATCATTGATTTCATCATTGATATTTTTAGGTTCTAACTATGAAAGAAAGACTTGATGTTCAACCTGGTTTCTTAGAGAAGCTCTAGTCTGTGTCCCTTTATCAAGATTACCTACAAAAACATATAAAGGATGGTTCTTTAGAATCCTAGTTGATCTAGTAAAGGTAGGACTAGAAATTTAAGGTTCTTCTCTAGGTTCGGGTTCATCAGAAGCAGATTCTGGAATATTTCTAGAACTAGTTGTCTTTTCAACAGGTTCACTGCTTTTATCATTATGGTTCAAAATAGACAGATATTCTTCAAGATTTTCAAGAGAAGGTTTAGGTTCATGTAGATCGGTTTCATAAAATTTGATGTGAACAGATTCTTCCACACATTTGGATATTTTATTAAAAACTCTATAGGTTTTTCTAAATAAAGAATAACCTAGAAATATTCCTTCATCACTCTTGGATGAAAACTTTTCAAGATTATCCTTAGTATTGATAATAAAGACTTTGAATCCAAAAACTCTAAAGTAACTAACTTTAGGCTTCATATTATTCCACAGTTCATAAGGGGTCTTTTTAACAAAAGGTCTAATCAAGACTCTATTTATAATATAACAAGTTGTATTGACAGCTTCATCCCAAAAATAAACAAGTAGGTCATACTCATTAAGCATAGTTCTTGAAATTTCATGAAGGGTTCTATTCTTTCTTTCAACTACACCATTTTGTTGAGGTGTCCTGGGGGAAGAGAAGTTGTGATTGTAGCCATTATGTGAGCAGTATTATTCAAAATCATAATTTTCAAACTCACGGCCATGATCACTTCTTAGGTTCTCAATCTTAAGTCCACTAAGGTTCTCTACAGACTTGGAGTATTTCATAAAGTAATAACAAGCTTCACTTTTGTGAGCTAGAAAAGAAACCCAAGTATATCTAGAAAAGTCATATACAAGGACATAGACATAGTGCTTCCCATTTAAAATAGAAACTCTAGATGGTCCAAATAAATCCATGTGAACCAACTTGAGAGGTTGAGAAGTTGAAACTTCTTTCTTTGATTTAAAAGAAACTTTATGTTGCTTTCCCTTTTGACAGGGAGTACAAACTCTATCTGAAGGGAATTTTAGTTAAGGTAGGTGTCTAACTAAATTTTTCTTAGTCATTTTATTAAGTGAATGAACATTGAAATATCCCAATATTCTATGCCATATCCAAGATTATTTATGAAAAGCATTTAAACAGGTAATATTTTTCTTAGCTAAAGAGTTTAAATCCACAGCATAAACATTTTCATTTCTTTAGGCAGAAAAATTTAAAACATTTTTAGAATTAAAAACATTACAAGAATCATTTTCAAACTTAACATTAAATTCATCATCACACAATTAATAAATTCTTAACAGATTATATTTTATTCCACCAACAAGTAAAACCTTGGAAATTAAAATTGAATCAGTGTTACCAATTTGGCATAAGCCAATGATTTTTCCTTTTGAGTTTTCACCAAAGGTGACATGTCCTACATCAACTTTGACTAATCATTTAAAACATGAGTAATCTTTAGTCATATGCCTTGAAAATCCACTATCCAAGTACCATATATTCTTATAGGAACTCTTTAAGCTGGTTTCCTACAACACCAGTTTATTTTGGTACCCATATTTTCTTGGGTCCAGACAGGTTAGCAAGAAAAACTTTTGGTACCCATATTTGTCTAATGGGTTTAATATAATCAATAGATTCAAAAGACTTTGAAATATAAACTTTATTTCATCTATAACTATGTGAATATCTAGTTGAGATATAAGTATTCCCAGAACTGAAACTAGCAGCAAACTGTATAGTTTTTGGAAAAAATCTATTTTTTGTGATCTGTCCCTGTCCAGGTTGGTATCCTAAACTAGTAGTGTACCTTGGTGCTACTTGTTTTCCCAGAATTTGAGTTAGAGTATTCTTTCCATTAGTAAATTTTTCCAAATCTTTCATGAGATTCTCATCAAACAGTTTCAGTTCAGTATTTTCTTTTAACAATTGATCATTCTCTTCCTTTTCTACTTCTAGTGTAGACTTGACAGTGCTAGTTAAAGCATGCTATTTCTCTAATGACTTATACTAATCTTTTAGCTCATTATAAGTATCTTATAACATGTTACAGTATTCAAATAGCTCTTCACTAGACATGTTTTCAGAATCAGAATTAGAATCATCTCCAGAATAATAAGAATTTAAAACAGGTGTATCCAATGTTACCTCAGATGTATTTGTCATGAAACACATATTATCTTTTTGAAATTTTTAATCCTGAGTGGAATCAGAATCACTTGAACTATCTTCTGAAACACTCCAGGTTGCTTTCATAGCTCTCTTATATTTGTTTCCCTTGTACTCGTATTTTTTCTTGTACTTTAATTTTGGACAGTCAGCTTTCACATGTCCTTTCCTCTTGCATTCATAGCAGACTATGTCATCGCTTTTATTAGTTCTTTTATAATCCTTCTTCCAATGACCTTTATTATCAATCTTTCCCTTATAATTGGATTTTCTGAAAAACTTATTCTTTTTATAAAACTTCTTGAATCTTCTGACTATTTGAGCCATTTCACCATCACTGTCAGATGCACTCTCTTCACTGCTTGAACTATCACTTTCACTTTGAATTTTCCCTTTGCCCTTGTTTTTTTAAGTGGAAGTCTTGAAGGCTACAGACTTCTTTATTGGTTCATCATCTTCTTCCTTGTTGACTTCAAGTTCTTCTTCCTACATCATTAATTTACCAATGAGTTCCTTGATAGGCAAAGCACTAATGTCACAAGATTCTCTAATTGAAACTGATGTGCCTCTCCATCTGTCTGGCAGACATCTTAGTATCCTCATGATTTTCTCTTTTTTAAGAACAACTTTTCCAAGCGATCTCATTGTATTTAAAATTTTGTTGAACCTAAGATACATGTCAGAAATATGTTCATCAGGATTCTTTTTAAAATTATCATACTTAATAGTGTAGGTATTCAATCTCATTTCTTTAACATTAGTTGTTCCCTCATGGGAAATATCCAAAGTATCCCAGATTTCATAAGCAGTTTTACAAGCAGGTATTCAATTAAATTTTTCATCTCCTAAAGAACAATACAGAACATTAATTACTTTACAATTATTATTGTAAGCAACTTTAGTAGGTTCATCCCATGTAGTTATTTCAGTTTCTGGAATCTTATACTGAGTCTCTATAGTAGTCCAGATATCTAATCTCATACTATCTAGAAGAATTTTCATTTTCAGTTTCCATTAGGCATAATTAACACCATTAAAGAAAGGTGTCATGTTGGTAGATGAACCTTCTAGTCTATTATCCATAATTAGAGTTTAGAAAATATATTTAAAGAGAAAGAATTTAGAACTTACAGAAATTTAAGATCTTTAAGATACAACTAAAATCACAGTTGAAAAACATAGTGTTTGGAAATCCTTTATTAATAACAAGCCTCTGATACCAAATGTTGGTCGGAGTGGATACTCAAGAGGGGGGTGAATTGAGTTCCAATTAAAAATTTCTGGTAAAAATATTTCTATTAAAATCCCCCAAATTAAATAATAAGCTAAACTTTAGTGAATTTATAAAGCTTGAAAGGTTTAAATTAGTTTCTCAAAGATTGATTATTTCCCAGTTAACTTAATCTGAAGATTAAGTTAGCTTTTAAAACTAATTTACTCGCTAACAAAAATTACAAACACTTTCTAGTTTAACTATCATATTTACTTTAAAATATATTTGTATTTAAAGTACCTATCAGTGGAATATTCAATATAGTTTTAACCAAAATAAACATGCCCAAATTTTTAACCAAGAGGTTCAGTCTCAAGCCGAGACTTAGTCCTCTCAAACAGTTTTATATAAACTATGATCCACACCCTAGATCAGGGTTTACAACAGTACTCAGACTGTCCTGGTCCTCAGACCTCTACCACAGTTATACGTGGGAAAGAAACAATAACAACAGCTTACAGGTTTTCCAGGTCCTCTGACCTCTACCACTATCCACAGTGGGATACAGGAGTGTAAGGGAAAGATTGAATGAGGATTTAGAAATCCTCAAGTTTAGCATAGGAGATAGTGCGTGTCTAAAACACAGAGCACACACACTGCTCAAAAATTTAAATAAATGAAACATAACAGAGCTATATAAATAGAGACGAGTTTAGAATGCTATATATGTTTTGAGTGAAGCTCTGGACTCCTTGGATTAATGCAGATGAAGCTTTGAGTCCTTCTCTGTTTTTAGTCAAGAAAAATAGAGTGTCATTTTTGTATTTGACTTCTAGGTCCAGGTTGATCAGCCTGATCAGCTTGAATGAAGGTGAAATCATTGAAGCTCTTTTCTCCTTCAATGTTCAGGTTCTACAGATTCAGTATATATTATTCCTTCTTCTTCAATGCATGTATGTGCTTGTGTATCTCTAGAATATTGTCTCGTATGAGCATGGAAAGACTGATTTCTCTACTCCTCCTTCTTTAGTAGTTAGAGGTTCCCTTATATAGATTTAGCTCAGACAATAGGAATGATTACCTTTTTTATAGGTATGAGGTACGGTTCCTAAAATGAAAAAAACTATCATTAATTTTTAGCAGGTGCATTAAAAACATCAAATATGATCGTTGCTAAATAAACAAATATAAGTAGGGTTTAGAGATATAGTGACTGATTTCCATCGGTAGCTCTTAGTATCAGTGAGCTTGTATCGGTGAACTTGTGTTAGTAGGTCTGTATCAGTAGCTATTACTTTATAACGGTAGACTATGTATCGGTGATCGTGACTCTGTATCAATAGCTCCTCTTATCGGTAGCTATTCTGTATAGGTAGCATTCTTTTATCAGTGGATCTTCCATCAGAAACTCACCTATATCGGTAGCTGCATGTAGCAGTGGATCTCTCTGTATATCAGTATACTTCATACCATTAGCTGTCTATCTATCTGTATTGGTAGACTTTGATATCGGTAGCTGTCTGTCTGTCTGTATCGGTAGCTATTGTGCATACCGGTGGACTTATGCATACCAGTGGATTTACTCTATCGGTAGGTCTGTATTAGTGAATCGAAAACTTAACACTTATCTGTTCTATGCAAATCATTTCCATATTGAGTTAGAATTATTTCTAGGCATGTATAAACATAGATAAACATTCATTGACATATTCTAAGGATTATTTTGATATTTTTTTCAACTCAATAGTAGGAAGACAGAATTTAACATATAGATAGGATTATCAAAACATAGTAAAACATAATTGAGATTATCAAAACAGGTGAGGTCAATAATTACTTTACATTATAATTTTATGTAGAAAATATTTTCTTCATAACATGGAAGTAAACTAAAATCAAAATAAATTATTATTTTATTTTGAACTCTTGTATGTTTACAACACTTGTAAAATATACATTTTGTATCACATGCCCTTAAAAATTAAATAATTGATTTCTATAACAGTTATAACAGATATGGACATTCCATATAGCTTCCTAAAATTCTTTTTGGTGTATTAATAGTCCATTATATTGAATTATTACTCCTTATCTCTAGAAACCCTAGGTTTCAATGACATTGATTGGCTTCTTAAAGAAACATTATTGAACTCTTTAACTAAAATTAATTTTTATGGTTTGAAATTTTACCCACTTTCACTATCTATATATCATTAGTACTTATACATCATATTCCTAGTTTTATTATCCTAAACACTTTAAATTTATTTATTAGAATTTTCTTGAATTTATTCATATTGTTGAAATATTTCCATAAATAAAAATATGATGAATTTTCTAACTAGAACAAGCACTTTTTAGTCTCCCTTAAAACATGTTATAGAATTGAAAAAAACATAAACTATGTGAATTAAAAACACTCGTATCATTTTATTAAACAAAAACCATTCACATGCACTTCTCATGAGTGAAATGAGATAAAATACACATTTTATAATAAGTTACTCCATGCTTGAAGCATCCAATCTATTAATGAAATAACTCAATTTCTCCATTAATTTAAAAACAAATTCAATCTCCAAAATTCAATTATTTATAATCATATAACCTATTTTATATTTACAAATTTTGTAAAAAAATAAAGTCAATATCATATATCTATGAGAATAAGCCTTAAGGAACCCTTTATTCTAAAAAATATATTAACATATTCAATCATATTGAACATCATTTAGCATACCTAATAATATTGATTATATGAAACTAAAACTCATTAGACCATTTAGCATATAATTCCTTTAAAACCATAAGGAATTATCCCAATCATATCATATATGACTCTTGCATAGTTAAGAAGACAACTATTTTTCAAATCCATTATATGGATTAACGCTACTCCATTCCTCCAGTATGCTAACTCTTAGGGTTTCCCAACTAAATGTAACCCAAAGAAAACACTAATAATATATTAGAAAAAGATAATCCAAAGGCACCATACTTTGGAATAACCACCCCAAGGATGGTCTAGTGTAATCTATTGCTGGATTGCCTTACATAAGATAACCCAGGGGCACCTTGCTTTGAAAAAACCTACCAAATTAGATTATTGAGGTCTTAAAAAACACTGATTTGGAAGGAATATACCACTTAATATTTTTATGGGATTTAATTATCACTATCATATATATTATTATTCCCATTGTGAATGCATGCTTCTAATGATTTAGTTTTGAATCATATTCCTTCCACCAAATCAATATGTTCAGTTCATATTGATGTGTAACTCATTATATAACCCAAAAATTTATGTTATTCACCTAAAAATATGATCTAAACAAATTCATACATATTCAAATTCATCATATTTATAAGTTAAATGAACTATTCATATAAATGTGTAGAGTTAAATTAGATTGAAAATCTCTATATGAGTAAGCTTAGAGCGACAGCTAGCCTACCCCATTCACTATTTTAGACAAGGAAGAATCCTTCAGGCTAGTAAGTAGTCTGAACCCAATTACCTCTCCTCAGGGAGACATTACTCAAAATAGAATCACATTCATCATAATTTCAATAGCTAATATGCATAAAATATGTCAATAACTAAATTAAAATTTATAATTTCAATTAAAAACTGAGGTCAAGGTAGATGAAAACCTAATTCATTATGAACTCATTCCTAGGATGAGAATGTAAGGCTCTAATTCCAAGAATCAATTTAACATTTAAACTCAAACGTAAACTAATCATAATATAAGAAATTTATAACTATGAACAAAATAGGGAATAACCTTTAAATAAATGAATAATTCAAATATTTAAACTTGAGATAACCATTCATGAATAATTCATATATAAAATATAATTATAAAAACTTTGATAATTTCACCTTTACATTATAGACATTCTATATTATGAATATAACTCTTTATATTTACTTCAACATAAACATTTCTTATTCGTAGTTATATGATTTTTTTTAAATATATGATATTATCATAAATTATAAATATTTTTATAATTACTTTTCTATTATTTAAACATTTTACATAATGTAGATATCATCTACTTAGCACTTAAATAAGGATTTATTAATTTTGAACAATTCAAAATAATTTATCATGGAAATTTCATAATTTAAAATATATTTGTTTTTATATTTTTTCCTTATTTATGTAATTTATAAACACTTTACAAATTACTCTAATTATTATAAAATAAAAAATATAGTTTTTAATCCCTAAAACATGCTATATAAATTTTTTAAAAGGGGTATTTTAAATATTAACTCTTAATATTTAAGGAATATTTACTAATAAATTCTTTATAAAAAATTATTAATTAATTATAAACCCTTTATAATTAATTAATTAATTAAAATTTTATAAATTAATAAATATCACCAAAATAAATTTTGTTATAATTTATAAAAAAATTATAAATTATTATAAAACTTAATGAAATATAATTTTTTTAATATTTTTTACCCTTATACAGGAGAGGCCACTTGCACAAAGGTAACATATGAGTTTTATTCAACATAAAGGTAACACATAGATTACCTTTATGAAACTTCCTACACATAAGGGTAGCATGAGAGTTAACTCCTATATAAAGGTAATACATAAATTACCTTTACATGGGTCCTTTACGTAAAGGTGTAAACAATTGCCTTTATCTACACCCCCACTGAATAAAGGTACAATATGGTGACCTTTACACAACACCTTATGTGTGAAGCTAAATGATTATTACCTTTATGTAGACCCATCTATGTAAAGTTAATATTCTCCAAACTTTACTTATACCCCTCTATATAATGGTAAAATAACAATGACCTTTATGTAGAACATTTCCAAATAAAGGTATCTAGAAATAACACTTATGTAAACCACTCTATGTATGGGTAAAATGGATTTATCATTATATATACCACTCTATATAAGGGATAATAGTGATGGTAGTTACACAAAACCTTTTCTTGGAAAGTTAATTGAATTTTTCCCAAATCTCTAGTATTCAAAAAAATGATTCTCTTTTTTCAAGTTTTATTCATTTCAGGCATGATTTCAAAAATATAAAACATGGGGTTACTTTAATACCATTTAAGGGGTTATTTAGGGGCACATAAAAATTATTAGAACATGAAAGAGTGATCTTATCCATTTCCCAAGATCACCCATGAAAGAAATATGAAAAATACACAAAAAATAAAATGAAAAAATGTTATAGATTCATACCATTAACAAATGAATACATTGCTCGATCTTTAAATTTCATCACATGGGTTTGATAGGGATCAATAAGTGGTATAAAAAATATGCCCCACATCCAGAGGTATCCATGTGTATAACTGAATCACACATCATATTTTCATGACTCTCCATCATCCATGATGTGATATCATGTAATGATGTGAAGGAGGTAGGAGAAAGAAAGATTCTAGCTCCAGGGAGGTTCAAACAAGAATCATTATGCACACAACCAAACACCATGTACATCACATGGAAGTGATATATATATATATATATATATCACCCAATGATACTCCTTTGTTGTTGTCTCATCTATTCAGGCATTGTAACACATGAATAAATGTTATATCTAGTGTATGGATTCATTGTATGAATGCATCTCCTCCAAAATATTTCATCTTATGAAATGGTTTTTTAATAAAATCCAATGTGAGAGAATGGTTTGATTAAAGGTTTCATGCATGAAATCTTATTTCATGCATGCCTTATGAAATTCACATTTTCATGCTTCCTTTTAAAATTATATCCAATGATATAATATATAAAAAGGTTTTATGGTTCACCAAATCATTTATTTATTAAATTTGTAAAATTATAAAATATATTATATTATATGCACAAACTAGTATCCTCAAAGAGGTATTTTGAAAGGTAATTATAATTTCTTTTATAATATTTATTAACACTTTGTTTATCCATATTTTTTTAGTACCACCAGGACTGTCAACATCCCATATATTAAAAATAATAAGTATGTTTGTTTAGGAATGAGTGAACAAATTACATGGTTTTTGAATGTTTACATAAATTATGAAGAGTTGATTTCCAATCATGTTTACAATTTTTTATTTTGCATATATCATGAAGAGTTAGTTTATCTATGGATTATTTATTTAATTTTCTTATTATTTTATGTAAGGGTTATGGAGATAAACTGCATAATTTAAAAGTTTTCATCTTATTAAGAATGATATAGAATATATAGAGTTTATTTTTAGTAAATTCTTGTATATGAATGTTATGTATGTGATATTGGGGGCCAACATTATTCAAAAGTTGATCAGTTTCAATATTTGGGATCATTTATGTATTGGGAATAAAGGTATATAATAAATCATGTTAAACATTGTGTAAATGATTAAATAAACCCAAATCCATGATCACCATGATAGATAAATACAATCACACATAAAATGGAAATGAAGAAACTATAAATGTGTGCCTTACACCATTGATTTCATTGCACCATCTTCAACCATCATCGTATGGGTTTGATGAAGATTAATAAGAAAAAACCATATAATATCCCTCCTAGAGAGATGTCCATGGTTCATTAAATCACTTTATGTTCAGGTGGGATTACACTTCTCATAATGATATACTAGCACCTAGTAGTGTAAAGGTGGGAGATGAAGGAGAGCTTCAGGGTGAGGGGATTTTAACCAAGTATGAAGAGAAAGAACCACCCCCATCTCATGAAAGTAGGATCCTTTTGAATCCCTCAAGTTTGATCCTCAACTATACATGAATTAAATCATATCTTATGAGTTAATGCATGAAACATCTGTAACTCTTGTCTAATTCATGCAATTCTTGTATGAATACATCTCTCATCCATTTCAAAATATAAAACAACTAGTTAATGATAGCTAAACACAAAATAATTACTAAATGATAACTATTATCGTTTATCTATCATAAATATTGAAGATAGTATAATTGTATCAAATATAACATCAAATGATATATTCATTCATATATTATGACATGTGTAGGACTAACCCATATGATATGGAAAGTTGTATATTATGATATGAATTGTAACTAGAATGAAATTATGCTTTATGATATCCCTATGCCTTAAAATATGACATATCCAAATTGAATCTAATGAAAAGTTAATTTAGGTTAAATCTAATTTAATAATATGGATATATTAACACAGATATCTCTCATAGGGCACACCAACTCCTTTTTTCAATTTTAAAGTTACATTTTAGTTCAATAACACGTGTTACATACACAAAATCAAGAAAAATTGCTCATATTTCCATGATTATTTAGGAAAATGATTGGTAATTAATTATTAACATATAAGAATTATCCTTACATGAATAAAACACATGGTGAGTGCCTTTATGACTAAAAGTGTGTGTTTTCATTTGAAAATGAGATTTTAGATCAAAATGCATGTTAAATAGTCAAAACTAAGAAACCATTCTTAGGTTGTCTTGATTTTTTATAAAATGATCCATAATTCATTTTTGAATTGTAGGAATTAATCTCACATCAATTTGACACACAGTGTGTCCAATATGATTGAAAGTGTATATTTTCAGTTTAAAAGTGACATTTTAGTTCAAAATATGTGTCTAGTAAAACAAACATGGATTGTATTTATATTTTGGGAAAAAGATAAATAATTAATTTGTGACATTTATAAATTAATCTCACATTAATCATATACATGGTGTGTCCATTATGACTGAAAATGAACATTTTTATTTAAAAGTTATATTTTAGTTCAAAACACATGTCTCAAAACTGATAAAACGTGCTCATATTTTCATGATTATTTAGGAAAATGATTTTTTATCCATTCATGATATGTGTGTGTTAACTCATTCCAATTAAACACACAATGATCTCCTTTATGACTAAAAGTGCATATTTTCTTCTAAAAGTGAAATCTTAGTTCAAAACACCTATCACATACTCAAAACTAAAAAAACATGCTCAGATTTTATTTATATTTTAGGAAAAAGGTTGATAATTAATATTTTACATGTAGCAATTAACCTCATATAAATATGACACATGGTCTTTCTGATGTGAATAAAAATGTGTGTTTTCATTTTAAAGTGGAATTTTAGTTCAAAACATGAATTACTTACTCAAAAATAAGAAGAAAAAAACTTATATTCTCATGATACTTTAGAAAAATTACCAATTATTCATTTGCTACTTGTAGGAAGTAACCTTTTGTCCATCTGACACATTGTGTGTCTGATATGATTGAAAATGTGTGTTTTCTTTAAAAAGTGATATTTTAGTTCACAACATGCATCACATACTCATAACTAAGAAAGCATACTTATATTATCTTAATAATTTTAGAAAAAAATCTATAATTCATTTTTGATGTGTCGAAATTAATCTAAACTTAATCTGACACATGGTTTTTCTGGTATGACTGAAAGTGTGTGTTCTCATTTAAAAGTGTCATTTTAGTTCTAAACACACATCACATGCTTAAAATTGTGAAAAATCCCTCATATTTTCAAATGATACTTTATGTAAAAGATAAATAATTCATTTTTTATATATAGGAATTAACCAAACATAATCTAATACACAGTGTGGATGGTATGACTGAAACTATGTGTTTTCATTTAAATGTGAAATTTTACTTCAAAACACATGTCACATGCTCATATTATCTTGATACTTTATGAAAAATATCAATAATTATTTCATAACACGTAGGAATTAAACTCACATCAATCTAACACCTAGTGTGGCTAGTATGAATTAAAGTTCATGTTTTCATTTAAAAGTGAAATATTAGTTCAAAATGAACATAACATACTCAAAATTGAGAAAACACGCTCGGATTATCATGATACTTTAGAAAAATGGCTAATCGTTCATTTATACCTTGTAGGATGTAACATCACATCAATTTGATGCATGGTGTGGCCGATATGGCTGGAAGTGCATGTTTTCATCTAAAAGTGACATTTTAGTTCAAAACACTCATCACAGAGTAAAAGCTAAGAAAATACACTCATATTTTCTTGATAATTTAGGAAAATGATCGATAATTTATTTTTGATGTGTAGGAAATAACTCCATGTCAATCTGACACATGGTGCATCCAATATGACTAAAAGTGTGTGTTTTAATTTAAAAATGACATTTTAGTTCAAAACACTCCTAACATGCTTATAAATGTGAAATAAACCTCATATTTTCAATTGATACATTAAGAAAAATATTGGAAATTTATTTCTAAAATATAGGAATTAACTGCACATTAATTCTACACATAGTGTGGCTGGTATGACTGAAAGTGCAAGTTTTCATTTAAAAGTGAAATTTTAGTTCAAAACGAGCATAAATTACTCAAAATCAAGTTAATGTGGTCGTTGTCTTAATAATTTAAGAAAAATATTTATATTTCATTTATGAAATAAATAAATTAGCCTCATGTCAATATGACACACAGTGTGGTTTGTATGACTAAAAGTGTGTATTTTCATTTTAAAGTGACATTTTAGTTCAAAAATGGTGTCACATACTCAAAAATAAGGAAATATGCTTGAATTGTCAAGATACTTTGGAATGATAACTGATTATTCATTTGTAACTTGTTGGAAGTAACAACATATCATTCCAATTGAAATTTATCATGGATTATATAAAATTACAATTATAATTTGTTTTTATCTTTTTATGTATTATTACTAAAGTAAGAATTGTTTTTATTATAGGAAAACACTTCTTTTGTATGGGGTTGGGTTGATTGTTGAAGAATTTGTACTTTGAGAGTTTTTTTCTTGTATTGGTTGTAGTTATTTTTGTTTTTAAGTGAATTTTTTATTAATGTAATTGTGTTGTACTAAAATTATTTAATGTAATATTTTTATTGAAATAATAGTATAATGTAAATATATTATCAATTATATAGAAGTAATAAATTACTATAATTTATTTTTTTATGTTTTTTATCAGTTGATTTAGAGTGTTATTTATATAGCTACCATCACTCTAAAGTTGTTTATCATGGCCTTTATTATCACTAGGTACAACACTGATAAAACAAGTCTTAATCAACGCTTCACCTATAAATGATAAAGGTACCATTTATCAGCACTACACCTAACACTGATAATGGCCTTTATTAGCACTAGGTGAAGTGATGATAAAATAGGTCTTTATTAGTGTTAAACCTTGCACTAATAAAGGTATATTTTATCATCACTTCACCTATAACTAATAAATAAACCCTTTATCAACACTACAAAAAGTGTTGATAAAGGCCTCATTTATCAGTGTTCTTTTAGCACTGATAAAAGTGCCTAACTTTTATAAATGCTTGGAACATGAGTACTTTTTTAGTATTGATAAAATTGATTTCTATTACTTTTAAAAGCCTTATTTGTAGTATTTATTATTAATTGGGTTGTGTCTAATAACCTCTCATAGGGTCCCTAAAATTAAAACCCATATATATAAAAATTATTTTTATTATCTAAATATTATTATAAAAGATGTTATATTTGGATCTAAGATCAGGTTTTAAGTGGATTTTAGACTATAAAAATTATAATAATTAAAAGTAAAAAATATAATCAGGTATTTAAACAGGCTTGGTTTTTGAATTTTGGGTTCAATTTCAAGTAAAAGTATAGTTAAGTAAGTATTAAATGGGCTTTGATTTGGTTATGTCTAAACAAGTTTGAGTTCAAGTGTCTACATTTTCACAAGTTCCCAACTCGTGGTCACCCCTTATCTCACACACATGGTATTCAAATTACTATATATATATGTATGTATGTATGTGTTTAACTAAATAATTTACACATATAAATATATATATGTGTGAAAATTCTAGAATAGTATATGGTATATAAAAAATATAAATTGAAAATTTACAAATACAATTATACATTCAAGCATGTAAGTATGTGCATCAATAAATGGTGTAAATATAAAAATATAAAAAACAAATATTATATGTATGTATGAATACATGTATGGAGGTACATGTATGTGTACCCCATAAAATATTTTGAAGTTGGATTTCCAAACAACACACTCAATCAGGAGGCTCATGTATATTTGACTTCTTTGGCCTATCTATACAGGTTGTACACATGGTCCATACATCCCTCAAATTGACTGTTAAGATTTCCATTATGGATACAGCTCCTGCTATAACATTTTATCCCACATATATCTCTAGATCCTTTAAATTCACCTTCCCTATGGGATGAAGTTTTTTTCCATCTTTTATAAAGACACACACACACACACATGTATGTGCTGAAAATGTTCGATGTAAATTTTCAGTGAAATTTTACAATATTATCATTAGAAAAAATTTATATGGTAAAATTACATTGTATATTTTTATTAGGGTGTTTTTTTGTGCATTCCCTTGTATATTTATATGATTAAATAATGTATACAGTTTTTAGGAAGTATACACTAGAGATTAGCTCTAGAAATTTTCATTGTAAATGTGCATTGTTTAACTATATTAATATGTATATATGTATATAATAGTACAAATTTTCCCCCAAATATTCATTTTCCTATGATAAAAATTTAGAATTTGATTTAATTTTGATAGATTTATTAGAATTAATTTGAATTTAGTTGAAGTTATTATTGGATTGGTTGATCTTCAATGGAGGTTGCAATGGAAAATATTTATTTTTGATTAAAAAGGAGAAATGGAAAATTTAGCTTGATCTCAATTTAAAATTGGAAAATAGATTTCATTTTTGAGTCCATAATAGGATGTTTTCCCTATTAAAGGTATTTCATAATTTTCAGGCATGGTTGTTATTGTGAACAACAACGGAGAAGTAATTTTTAATGAATTATTAAAATGAATAATAATTCTTTTTTTCCAAGATCCACCTTATATAAGAATATTTTATATTATTCGATGGTAGATCTAGGGTTTATGGAAATTAATAAGCCTCCCTATAGGGATATTCTTCACTAAAGATCAACGGTGTTTGGCCGGAGGATTGCCGAAGCATGAAAATCAAGTATGGTTTTTTGATCTGATGCATTTATTTTGAGTCAAAAATACCCTCTATTTGTTTTATTATAAAATGATTAAATATTTCCATGATATTTTAAAATTTTATTCCTTTTTTCATAATAAATACATTTCTTTTGGATTCATCAAAATCCAATCAATGGATTTTATGATAAACTACAGAGAAGTTCTAGGGTCATTTTTTGAAAAAATTTGATAGCATTTTTTTTTTGATTGATTCAAAAACCCTACTAAATTTTATTTCGATGTTCTCAATGTGATAAATTACCCTCATTTTTAATCAATCCAACCAAATTTTCATTTTTTAAGAAACATTATTGGTGTTTTCTTTATTTTCATATTCTCTCTAGTATTTGAGGTACTTAGAGGCCAAATCATGAGAAACGAGGGCCAAATATAGAAATGAGAGGCTAGAAATACTCAGGATATGAAATTTGGTGGGGATTGGAGGTGTTTAATGACTGGTCAACCATCGTGGGTGGTGATGTGGTGACGATGAGGGATCCAACTAAAGGGTTTTAAACAAATCTAATAACACTTATTAAAACATGAAGAAGTGATTTAAACCCTAGTCTAAGGATCTCTAAGTATAAAATATGAAACCAGTGATAAAACTAAAATGAAGAACTATTGAAAATATGGTGTACCTTACAACAAAGAATCCACTGTATCATTTTCAAACACCATCACATGGGTTTAATAAAGATTGATAAGGGTAGCCAAAAGATATCCCCTCTCTAAGGTGTATCCATGGGCTGAGTGAATCATATGACGTTCATATGATATCTATTCTACCACCATAACATGCTAGTGCCTCAAATGAAAAGGAGAAGAATAAATAGAGTTTCGAGTGATGGGAGTTTTGGACTAGCATCATGGAAACATCCAAAAGCACTACCATCACATGTCAATATTTTATATAGCCTATTGAAGAAATGCATTGATTGTTACTGCATTTACTCATGAGTTTGCAATGCATGAGTAAATGACATGGACAGTGCATTCATGTCGTGAATGAAAACTTCATTCTTTTATTACATCTCATGTAATGTATTAATAAATGATACAATTAAATTACTTTGAATCATTAAAATATTAACACACTTAATATTTTATTTTTCATTTGATTAATGGTATTAGAATGCATGATATCTTATTTCATACATGCATCTCAATATACCATGTACTCAATATATCCATTATATGTTGGTTATAGCTTTAGGGAATATCTTTTTCAATATCCCAATTACAATAAATCTAGTCGAATTTGTATCTTTTCACCTTATATTGTATCATATATAATAACTTGTGAAACCATTTCCAAAATGATTTTAAATATCTTCCAAAACACTTTTTTAAAGTTATCATTAACACTAAATTGTATCACATCACATGAAATACCTTATGAATACCCATCTAAAACACTTTTGGATTAACACTAAAACTTTTTTAGAATAACTCTTTGAATCAAACTCAATCCTCATTCAGTCAACCACAAAGTGTGTCCCCGTGGGCCTTTATAATATTGAAACAAATATGAATCTATAGATTCACATATATGTAAAAAAGATAAATATCTAGAAAAGCATCAATGCTACTCAATCTATAAAGGTATCTGACATGATCTCTATCAAACATATGTATCTATATACCAATTTCCACCAGTCAGCAGTGCATGAAAACCAACATTCTCATATTTTCCCTTTTTAAAGGAATCGAGTGGCCATAGGACATCAAGCATATCAATCCCATATATCAAACTCATATGTTATCAATTACCACAGTATAAACTAATCTGATCGATGAATATATCACATGTCATTAATCCTTATGGATAAGCACATCACGTGTCTCTTATCCAAATAGATATACAATATTTAGGTGAATCCACACACTCTCATAGTCCATATCAATCGAGGGTCCATATTCATACTCATCATATGATATGAAAAATCCCATCTTGGTCAAGATCCAACCAGCAACATGAACAACAACATACCCAAACAACTCCATATTGGCTATGTAAATATGTAGACTTTCATAAGTTGTGTTTCAAAGTATGAAGATTATCATAGTAGGTTTCCCACCAACCTCAGGTAACGGGGACTCAAATATGATCCATGCACCCCTAGTAAACTAAATAAATCTGTATAAAACCCCATATGGTATACTTAATAGGTATTCCATCACACATAAATAATCATATTCTTTTTTTTTGTGCCTCATGAGAATATTTTTTATCTCTATACAAGAATCCTACTTACACTAAGCTTAAAATTTCATCATAACCTTTAATACTCCATGATGATAATCGGTTATGGATAACTCAAAGTAATAATTTTAGAGTTCATCATTACAGATCATGAAATGTGTATATATATACACACACACATTTATACAACCAATTTTAAATAATGATGAAGTTGATATTACCTTTTAATATGATACATCTTAGACTCTTAAAAATCTCTTTTAAGAATATTTATCAAACCTAACATAAGCACCATTTTAACATATCATATATGTAAAATTATAGAATATCCATATGTTTGTTACAATTTATAGGTTTTTTTAACTCATTGCCTCATATGTCATTCCTTTAACATCATTATGTGACCATATGATAAAACACTCTCACTAACTCTTTAGTTATAAACATCTATAAAGTAAGTAATTTTGGATAATTGTGAGATTTGGAATCATATTCCTAACCATTCAAATTCATGAACATATTCAAACTTCTTAACTTCACAACTTTAAATTTTATGATATTAACTTATGTTATCTACTTAGAACTCTTTCTAAGTTCAATGTCATCATCCTTGGAACACAATTGCATCAAAAAAATACTTGAAATAATGTAACTAATTACATTATTTTTTATCATTCCTCTTAAAATATTTTAGAATAAAGTCAAAATTACTTTAATATGATAAATAATGTGACTCTTAAATTTCTCTTTACCTTCATACCCTAAACTCTTTTAGGATTTCAAGTGTAATTAATTTTTAATTTTGAATGGTATGATCCTTTAAGAAATAGTGTCTTATTTTTCATGATAAATAAATATAAATATTTACATTTTTTTTATCATTACATATACTAAAATATTTTAGGATATTAATATAAAAACACTTTAATCTTATACTCGTATAATATTTTATAAAATTGTGATATTCACTTTCTAAATGGTAACAAAATGTAACACATTACATTTTTCTTTACCATTACATATCCAAAACATTTTCAGATATTAAGTGAAAACCACTTTAACTTAAGATTAGACTAATACATTATTTTTTAATTATTTTTTAATTCTCTATGTTCAAATATACTCCCATTAGCTTCTTAGATACTATATTATTTTCAAAATATCTTGCTAAGAAACAATACAAACCATTTGTGTTTGAAAATGACAATCATTTACTTTTAGTAGGAATATTAACCAAATAAAATATTTTTTCCATATAATATATTGTATTCTATGTGTTTGGAACATTTCCATTTTAAAAGAATACTTTATTAAAATTTACCACTAATGGGTTGCGGTAACACATTCCCTCATATTTTAGATTTTTTTTATAAAAATGTTATCCTGGATAAAACACTTATATCCGTATCTTATTCTAAAAAATGCTATATAAGTTGATGAATCATAAACCATGTATATACATTTTATTATCTCATACTTTTTCAAAAAAAACTCTTTATTATCAAACAACTTATATTATCACATAAGATAAATGAGATGAAGATACAAATCTTTTATTTAGATTCATTTTAGATGCATAAAATATATTACATTGAAATCCTTGATGTAGTAACTATTTACTTCATCCCATTAATATAAACTACAAGATCCATCAATTATTCCTTTGATTTTAATCTCTAGTATATTGATAATAACTTGTAAAATATACATTTTATGTCACATACCTTTCAAAAAAAATGAAGAATTAGTTTCTATAAAATCCATACATGATATAGACATTCCATGGAATTTTAAAAAATCCTTCAGATATATCTTAGATAATTCAATCATATTAAATTATTACTCCACCTTCCTAACAATACGAGATTTCAATAACCTTGATTGGCTTCTTTAAGAAACATTGTTGAAATTTTTAACCAACTTTTTTTCTTCTAGTTTGAACTTTTAGCTACTTATACTATCTATATAGTACTTTATAACCTATAAATCATATGACTAGTTCATATATATTCCCAAAACTTTGAGAATATTAGGTAAATATTCTTTTAATTCAATCATATTTTCAAAACATTTCAATATATGATAATAGGATAAATTACCTAACTTGAACAAACCATGTTTTTAATCTCCCCTTAAATCATGTTATAGAATTAAAAAAAATCATAAACCATGTGTATTGAAAAAACCCATCTCATTTCATTTAAAAAAATACTTTTTACATGCTCTTCTCAAGATCTAAATGAGAAAAATCCACATATTATGAAAATTTTATCTAAGATTAAAACATCCAAGTTATCAATGAAACAACATTCTTACTCCATTATTTGATAGCAACCATCAAAATCCATACTTTAATTATTATTTTTCTAACCTTTTGTATATTTTCAACACTTTAAAATCATACAGTTGATATCATATATCTATTAGAACAATAGAATTTAATTATAAAACCAATAAATATTTAAGGAAACCTTTAATATCATCAAGTTATCAAAATATTCAATCATATTGACTATCATTTGACATACCTGATTATATTGAGTATATGAGATTAAATTTTATTAAATTATTAATAAACACGATAATATTGAGTACATGAGTGGAGACTAATATTCCTTTGGTATTTTATATCTAATGCCTTTGAAAACATGAATGAATCACTATATTCTTCCATAATCATCTAGATTCACTTTTTGAATAATTTTAGCACTTGGTTACTCAAAAAGGAACTATTTTGACACATGGAATTTTTAACATCATCAATTTTAAAGGAATGTAATTTTGATCCTTTTTATGGTTTAACTTGTATATGGGTTGATTTGAAGGTTTTTGGTGGATTAAATATCTTTTTTGGATATTTTAGGGTACACCAAGGGTGGGACCATGTCATGGTGTTGGTTGTTTTATTCTTAAGAACCACTTGTGTGAAATGGGATGGCTGAAACACCCATGGTAGGTCTTAGTCTTGGGCATGTAGCGTTTTGAGCCCTATTGTGAACTATGACTAGATTGGACTCACCAAGTCATGGTGGAGGTCATGGTGAGTCCAAAATGAGTGAGGTTTTGACACCATATCTTGGTGGTGGTCATGTCAGGTTGCTTAGACTTGGCTTGTTCATGGCTACCATGAACATGGTTGGCATCACCATACCATGGTGATAAGATCTTTAGTTTTTGAAATGGTTGATTCAAATACTGATCTATCAGATGGAGTTATAACTTTTAATGTAAATGTGTTTGATATTTATGAGAGGGGTATTTAATGCGTTATTAGCCAATTATTCCCTTTATTAACTGAATCATCCTCTTCCTCTTGCTAGTTCCTCATATCCAGATGATTCCCAGAAAAATCCAGGGTGAAACTTTGGAAATTTATCCTTATTTTACAAATGGACTAGGTCAATTATTTCCTTCAGAAACTTGTTTATGTTGATCTATGCTTGTGGGGATTCCAGGATCACTTATATAGTCATTGTTCCATGAGATACATGTTATCTTCTTCGACCAGTCCTAGATTCACCATTGAGAGTGGTTTTAGTTGGGTGAGGGATATGGTTCTAACCTCTTGGATTGATTTTTTTCTTAAGTCTCTTTCTTTAACCCTTGTTATGTTGGTTTGTAATTGGTTTTAGAAACCCTTAGTGTGTGGGGTTATTTTAGTTACCACAGGGGTATGAATTGGGTATCGACTCTTAATGAATCCTATAATTGACATCAATAATCTTATGGTATGAATCTACTTAATATATAAATACCATGAATATTATTGTTGGAATGATATATTTAAGACTTATTCTTGAGTTAGATTACATGAGTGTGTGTATCCCATGAGACCCATGTTTGAGATTAATCACATGTGTGAGTGTTCGTAGCCTTTGAGACCCATGTTTGATTTTGATTGCATGTGTGTGTATTTATAATGATACTCGTGTTTTATATGTTATGTTGTTCCCATATATGTTATTCCATATTATGTGTTAATGTATAGCCTTTATAGGCTTTTCTAAAAGTAAAAAATGGTAGGTGGACCATCTTCAATTGGTGAGCCCTTATAGGGGAAGCATGTGAGACATATGATGATGATGATGATGATAGATCGAGACACAAATAAGGGGTGTGATGGCCTTATGTCCAAACATGAGGCAGTTTCAGGATACAATGGTTATGTGGCCTTACTCATAGTAGAGGCATAGGTACGAAGACCATGTATCCTAAACCACAGTTGAGATGGGGCGTGAAGGCCATGTGGCCTAACCCAAAACTCATTGACCATGTAGATTATCAAAGATATTTTATTTATGGTTGACCCATGATCATGACTTTTGTTATGATAATTCTTCTAGAATGGAGTATAAGTAGGTATGATCAAGGTTTATGGTAGATCGGTTAGCGCATGATCGATCGATGCATGATTAATTGTTGTTGCTTACACATTCCCTTTTTTACCATGGAAAAAAACTCTTATTCATGTGAACTTATATTGAGGACACATTTTTTGTTTCCTACTGGGTTTATAATCATACCCTATATGGACATATTGATGTGTTTGTATAATTTATAATTAGGGATCTAAGAAAAAACATGGTCCCAGTGACTGGAAGTTGAAGAGATGGTGCTTGATGTTCATGGGATGTACCAAATGTACTCTAAAGGGTTATCATAGTGTCTTTATTTACCTTGTTGTTGTTTCTTATACTTTGGTTGACCTTCTACATTGGGGTTATTTGGTTTACAACTTTCATGAATTGAGATACTTTCCATTTCATCTGATATATCACTATTATTATTTTTTTCCATTGTGTTATTATTAGTTATTAGTTACATTTGGTTATTATTATGAGTTTTGACTTTGGATACTGAGGGTATAGTCTCCCCACTGAAAACGTTTTTACCCTCTCTTCTAGTCAAAACCTCTTTCATATAGGCAGTCACACATGATATTTTGTGGCACTCTGGCCCAAATTGGGTGATTTAGGTTGGGGTATTAAAAAGTGGTATCAAAGGAGGTTTACCTTTTCTTTTATCCTTTACTATATTTAGGTAAAGGTAAAACAGTGTTAGTTTGTGTGGAACTCGGGTAGGGGAGTCATGTGAGTGCCTTTTCAGCTCTCGTGTAATGGACCTCTAAGTTTTTGGTGATAAGACTAATGTTACAGTTTTGGTTTTACAGTTCTATTTTGATCCTATGTATGTTTTTCTAATAAAATATATGGTATTTGGGTTTATTAATGCATCATGACTAGTCACATATGATCACATGTCTTCTATACTTATTTTTTATTATGCATGTTAGTTCTTTTAATTAAATTTATTGATATATTCTTCATGATTCTGTAATATACTATGATGAAATTTAGTTTATTTGAAATTGAGAATTCTTGTTGTTATAAGTATATTAATATGACTAACAAGTGGGTATGGAGAACTAGGCTTGATTCTTAGGTGGTACTAGGAGGTTTATTCCTTCTTTTTGTGGACAACCTCCTAGGATAGTCTTTCTATAGAAACCCCTTGTGTGTGTGTGTGTAAACTATTTAGGTTGTTGATATAAACATTATAAGTGAACATTTGGCATTACAAATAATGCTTCCTAGAAGATGTATAAGAGGAACACTAGAAGAAGCAGTTCAGAATTCTCCCACTAGGGAAGACGTTCATATACATGCACCGTTAGTTCAGGCGGAGGACTTGATACAACCAATAGTCTTCTGCATAGTGCCTATGAAAGCTATAGTATCTCCTATAATAATGGTCTACTATTCAAAAGACTTCTAAATCCATCATCCACCATCCTTTGGGGGCACTTGATTCCCTCAGGATGTTAAGGATTGTATTGATATCATTGAGGGTAACTTTGATTTAGTGGAGACCCCAAAGGATCGATAGGTAAGGTTGTATTATTCCATGCTTTAGGGACCTACCCGGAAGTGGCGAGGATATTAACCAAGAGAGAATATTTGAGGGTATTTCATGGGTGATATTTAAGGAACTTTTATTTGAGGAATTATTTTTGAAAATATTGAAGTTGTAATCTTATCATGAGTTTATGGAGCTCTAGTAGGGGTGATGTTAGTTTCTTCTTACTCTAATAATTTCATAGATTTTATTCACTTTACTCATCTCTTAGTTGGGGCTTCATCATAGAAGGCCCAAAAGTTAAATATTTACATCCAACTAGAGTTAAAGCATCAGGTCAGGAGCTTCGACCAGATGACATGCCTAGAGGTACTTCAAAGGGCCTTGATGATTGAAAAGGTCCTGGTGGAGGAAAAATTCATAGGTTTTCCTTCATCCTTCACTAGAACAATGAGTGGGTGCTATGATATTTTGGTGGGTGCCTATTTTGGTAGTAAGAAGAGGAAGGCTGAGAAGTTTCAGTAGGGTGGTGGTAGGCAGTCGGAGTAGAGAAGAGTTTCTTCAACCCCCTCTTTGGGCGGTTCAGATCCCCATTATTTCAACTATGAAAATAGTGAACATTTTCACAAATTTTTTTGAAGGAAAAAAATAAATTTTTGTTGATGTGGTGAGATGGGACATATTAAGTGGTTATATTTGAGGGTTTTGTAGATAATATATCATAGGGGTGTGGGGAATATGAAGACTGTATCCTAGGGATCTGGCTAGGGTAATCACTAGTAGGCTCTATCTCTATAGACTTTGGTGACCCATGAGAGTTATGCTCCTCAGGGGTAAGCCTGTGGAGCTGAGGTAGGTAGGTTGTATGAATTGAAAAAGGTTACAGTCACCATTTGAGAGATTCCTTCTATAGTTAGAGGTATAATCTTGATTAAATCTATGTTATCAACTAATTTATTTAATAAAGTATATCCCTATTATTTTATATCTTCTCAAGACATTATTATCCTAGATTTATCAATTAAATTATCTTCTGAGTCAATATATCTTTACATGATTTTGAGAATAAAATTAGACAATATCTATACATATACTGAGTATCTCATAGATGTTTCTAGCTATAGACACATGTGGTAATTCATTATCTTAAAGATAACCAATTTCAATGTGATATTCAAAATTTATTGGTTGAACAATTATCAAGTTCATATCAACTGCTATTAGAGATGTGTATCTTTCATCATGCCAAAAGGATAGAGGTTCATGTTGACTAGTTAGTTGGATATCAGATAAGGCATGATGGGACCACACCTGAGCTAGATTAGAGTTATCATGACATAGGCAACATCTTTTTTTCTCACAATAGAATAAATAATATCTCCCTCTATATTTATTTAAGTGGTGAATTGTTATTAGAATATATTCCTAGATGACTTATAAGGTATTCCTCTAGAGAGTGGAATTTTGTTTGAGATTAATCTTATACTTGATAGGCATCCAATATCAATTCCTCCTTACCGTATGGCACCAGCTAAGTTGTGAGAGTTCAAGGTGTAGTTATAGGATTTCTGGTGAATGGGTTTATTAGATTGAGAACATCTCATTGGGATGCTCCAATGTTGTTCTCTAAGAAGTCATATAGTAGTCTATGACTATGTGTAGACTACAGGAAATTGAATCAAGTAACAATGAAGAATATATACCTTTTACCTAGGATTGATGATCTATTTGACTAGTTATAGGGAACTCAGTGGTTTTCCAAGATTAATCATTATTTAGGATACCAATAGTTGTGGTTCATAGAGGATGATGTTTCCAAGGTATAGTTTAAGAGTAAGTATGGACTATATGAGTACTTTTTCATTCCTTTTAGGTTTAAAAATGATCCATAAGTGACCATGGATCTCATGAATGGTATTTTTGATCCATATCTTGACTCCATAATATTATTCATGGAAGATATCTGGATATACTCAATGACTTCAGATATAAATGATAGACACTTGGAAATTATGTTGAGTAAACTGGGAGCACATTGGATCTATGCTAAGATCTCAAAGTTTCAATTTTGGATCTCGATGGTATGTTTACATGGGAATGTGATCTATAAGGATATAATTTTTTTTGTACCTAGAAAAGGTAGAGGTTGTGATGATGTGGGTATGGCCTAGAAATTTTTTTGAGATCAGGAGATTCCTTGGATTGGCAGTATAGTACTGATGGTTTATACAGGACTTGTCCCATTTGGCAGCACCTATGACTGGGTTTATCAAGAAGGGGTGAATTTTGAGAAAATATATCATTGTGAGGAGGAATTCCTAGATATGAAAGGAAGATTAATGACATCTCTGATTCTTACATTCCCAGAGACTAGGATTGGATATGTTTTTTACCACGATGCCTCAGGTGTTGGTTTAGAAACTATGCTGATGTAGATAGATCCGGTAGTGGATTATGGGTCTTTCCATCTAGGACCCCATGAGTGGAACCACTCTACACATGACTTGGATTTGGAAATTGTGATCTATGATTTGGAGTGTTGGTTCCATTATCTCTTCAGTGATAGGTCTTCCATACACACAGACCACAAGAGATTCCATTAGTTCTTCTCTCTTTGATTCTTAAACCTCCAACAGATGTTTTGGGTGGAGTATTAATAGACATTCAAATTTAATAAGGATTATAATCTGGGGAAAGGTAATTTCATTATAGATTATCTAAGTAATAAGACTTCAAAGTCATAGGTTCATAGAGAGTGGCCTTCGTAGGAGGAATAATGGTTGATGTGTTTGATGGTATAATGGATTGTAGATTCATTTGAGGATCATGGAGTTATGAAATGTGAACCACTAGTTATCATTTCTTCTTTAGTGAACTATGCAAAGGCTAGAAAAGAGTCAAATCTCGAGTGCATAGTGATGTGGGAGTGCTTAGTAGGGAATGATTCAATCCCATGGTGGTCCTAGGATAATGACGATGTGATTTTCATTCATGGGATGTTAGAAGTACCATCTTTCTTGAGGGAGGATCTGATTAAAGACTCTCATGCTTCAAAGTGGTTAGTGCATCCAAGATTTAAGAAGATGTATCATGATATTTTATGTCAGTTTCAGTGTCCAGGTTTGAAAAGAGACATCATTGGCTTTCTCTCTCATTTCCTAACTTATCAAAGGATCAATATGAAGCATCATAAACTAAGAGGTTTACTTTAGCCACTTCCCATGATTTTGTAGAAGTGGGATGAGTTAATGATAAAATTCATGATCGGGTTTCCTAAAACAGTAAGAATTTGATATTTCATTTAGGTAATAGTTGATCGGCTGATGAAAGTGGCACATTTCTTACCAATTTGAGAGACTCATTCTATGGATGAGTTGTGCCGGACCCATAGATTTTAAAATATAAACATCTTGTTTGATAGCATGTATGAAACACAACACCAAGATTATAAGAGAATATAACTTACAAATACTTTACAATATATTTCTTTTTAAATAAATTCTATCTCTTTGATAGCATGCGATGCACACAACACCAGGTTTAAATAAAAGTGGTCTATTAAAATATAATTTTAACAAGACCATTATAATCTAGCTATTAAGTTGGAGGGTATGAGTAGTGCTTACTAAATTATAAAAATTATGGTTATTTATTAATTAGAAATAAAATAAGAATCATTTAAAAAAATAAATGTTTTCTGAACAACTGTATTTTTTTTCTTCTAAAAGATGATTTAGTCGTGCTTTGCACACATAATTTAAAATTATTTTTTATCAATTTCAAAAACAATTATATTATACAATTAAATTAATTTTTTAAATAAGTATATAAAAATCGTCTTAGAGTGAATTTTTGGGATTTTTTTTTTGAAATTTTTTATTTTTTGATGAAAAATAAAAAATACTGAATTTTAATTGAAACCTGGCTTTTTGTTTAAATTATTTATAAAGTTAAATTATATTTTTAAATCGTTTTAAAGTAAAATTAGTTTAATTATATATCTATTAATCCAATTTGGGTAATTTTAATTACTTTTATATTGAATTTTTATATTAAAAATTTGTAAACTTTTGAACATTTTCTCTCTAAAAACCCACTTTCTCATCGCATCTGTGGGATTAATTTTAAAATAAAATTTTCCACTTATGTGAATGTAATTTGGAGGGATGGATTCAAAATTTGGAATAATTATAATTTATATTATATAATGAGTTCAACTTAATATTTTACCATAATGAATAGTAAAAATAGTAAAAATTATTAACTGCAGTTAAGGTAAAAATGGGTTTATCGGGGGTTAAACTAAGAAGATAAGGGTTAAAATGACTTACCAAATTGTAAAAAACAAATTATATTTCCATATTTAGAAATATATAACCTTATTTTCTGTTTGTATAAGTTTTTGGGACACTTTCCCTTGAAATTTAACTATATAGTAATTTAAGTGAAGAAAAAAACAAAATGCCAAACTCTTTCTTTTAAATTCCAATTATGTGTTCATATGGGGAAAAATATGTGAACAAATATGTATGGTAATTTTTAGTATAATGAAATTAATTTCATGAGGTTGATTTATTTTTAATTTTTATTAATCATATAATTACATTAAATGCTTAAGAAACACCAACACAATAATTATTTAATTAATCGAAAAATAAAATAAATGATACTAAAAAAATTAAAAGTAAAATAAATTGAATGGATTATTGTGTTACATTAAATTTTTAGATAAATTTATATTATTATATAGGTTTAAACATAATATATTTTAATTCCTTAATTTTCTTTATATTTTTTAAATTAAAATTAAATAAATAATTTCAAAATTGACATTAATGTTATTTTATAATAAGTGATATTTTATTCAACGATTTAAAATTCCTAACAATCATATAGTCTTACAAGTGATTTTTAAATGCTTAAAAATATCAACTATATTCCATTCATGCACCAATTTGGATTTTATAGTGACTATATTGACCCCAAAATGGTAAAAACTACCATTGTGTGGTTAAGGTTAAAACAATGTTTTTGAACGTTACATGCACTTGTGTTAAAATTAACTTTAAAAACATAAAGGGTTTTTATTTGATAAATTGGATTTAATATTTAGAATTATTGGGTCCAAATTATCTAAAATGGGTAATTTTATTTTAATCTTAAAGTATAAATTGACTAGGTTAAAAAGACTAGTTATCATAGTGAAAACCCAAAATGGTAAAAGTAAGGAAACTTAGAAGTTAAGGAACAACATGTTTAAAGCATGTGTTTTTTGTGTGTTGGAGGTATCTCTAGAACATATCATTCCTCCACCCCTTTAATTATAAATTTTTTATCCACTTTTAGTGATAGTGACTTCCCATTATTGAATAGTTTTGTATATTTAA
The DNA here is from genome assembly GCA_963277665.1 of Viscum album. NCBI lineage: Eukaryota > Viridiplantae > Streptophyta > Magnoliopsida > Santalales > Viscaceae > Viscum > Viscum album. The sequence continues at coordinate 702,413,417 of OY728163.1, forward strand.
TAAACTATCAATCCTCATCAATGATAAAATGTCACTCACTGTCCTCACATATTCACACCCATCAGGACATTTGAATCAACTAAAACATAAAAAAAATGCCTCCCTAACATCATTATACACATTATAGAACTTATTTTCTTCCCAAAATAACATCCCTAGGGTCCTTAAGAGGAGATAAAAAGGAGGTTTCTCTTAGAGAAGGTAATTATCTTAACAATGATCCTCCATTTTATTTTTTCTTTTTCCACATTAAATTATGTATTAACACTTAAAATATAATAAAAACAATATATAACATATAATGATATGTTATTATTTTGATGGAATAATATTTATCTATCTCCACTTCTATAAAATGGGAAACAAAATCATCAATCATGTGTACGGTGGACTACCATCTCGTGAACCAATGTAGTTTGTTTTTCATCACCACCTTTGGACTTACCACATGTATATGATATTTATGATATTATTATAATTATTTAATTTTAATATCACATATAACTTTTTATGTCCATTCCATTTAAAATATGATAATGTCGCTCGTGTGTACGGAAGACTATCGCCTTGTGAAGTGATGTGATTTGTTTTTCAATTGTGATTTACATGAAATGTAATAAGGATAAAATTATTAAATATATGTGATATATATGATATTTTATTGATTCTATAAATTAATATATCACCCAACTTCTTACCCTTTCACTTGTTAATGGAATGACTTCATCGCTCGAGTGTACGTATAACCTATCATCTCCACAAAGCGATGTGATTAATTTTCCCTATCCAAATTTCATAAATGGTTCGAAAAATGTATCTACTGAGTAAATATGATAATTATAACATTATTATAATTATTTTTATGATATATATATATATATACTATCCACAAGAACTGAACATTCATAAATAAACACACATGAGAAAACAAGGTAATTAACACCCAAAAAATGAAAATAATGAAATATTATTAACAAACAGGTGGTAAAATATTATAAGAGGATAATATATGATATTATAAATATAATTATGTTTATATAATATATTTATAATTAACATATATTTATTATATAGTAGGTTTTGATACATATGAAGGAATTTAAACCTAATATTAGGGTTTCTCATCTCACTTTTACTTCCATGAGACATACACCATATTCACCAATTATTTATTTTTTGTGTTGTAAATACTACCCTTTTTTATGTTATATCATGAATTAATTTATATTCATGGTATTTAAAGTTTCATTTAAATTTATTTCTTTCATGTGGTTTATGATAAAAAAGTTACAAAAGTGGTAAGGGTTTATTTCATAATCTCATTATTATTCAAGATTTTTGTTGTTTAAGTATACCTTATGGGAATTATTTGATAATTTTAACTTATGATCATTCTATTTTATTCTAATATGGTTACAAATTAAATATTTCAAGTAATAGTACAATTTTCCTCTCTTTACTACTTAAAATTATTAAGAAAATGTTTTTAAGAAAATCCAACTTTATTTCTCTCTTCAGTCAAAAATCCTTTTTCATCAAAACCATGTTTTATAAAAATTATTTCATAAATTTTTTAACATTATACAAATGATTTATTTTAAAAATTTATCGTTTTTAATTTTTAAAAAATGTTTTTAAAGGAATCATCATGTCATTTTCAAAGAAATTCATGTTTGGTTTTTACCCAAAAAAGTGAAAGGAATCATTATATTAACATATAAGGTATGAATGAAATATTCCTACATAATGACCACTCAATTTTTTAAAACTTATTTTACAAGTTTTAAAAGGTTGTTTTCAAAAAAAATATTTCCATTTTTTTTTTCAAATTTTCATTTTAAAATTTTATTTTCAATATTCAAATGTTATTTCCCTCAAAATGTTTTTGAGGATATTTTCATGGAATTAATATTCATTAATGACACAAACCCTCTATTTTACTTATGATCCATCAAGGATATTTTTTAATGATACCATCCATATTATTTCTCTGAATTGTTTATAATTAGTTTGACTAGTTATGTACCAGTTTGATGTCATATGTACTACTCTAGATGGTTTATGATTATGTTTATTAATTGGGGAAATTGTTAACATTTTCTGTGCTAGTTTTTTAATGTGAATGTTTATGTTGATTATGTTTCACCCCTTTCATATGAGGAATAAATTGGACTTATTAAGTTATATGTGGGGCCCTAAATAGCCCCTCAATGCATAAGTGGGTCTCATGAAACAAAATAGATTGGGTTTTAGCCAAGGCCTTACCCATTTATATAGATTTATTTTCACAAGGAATCAATGTTATTAAGATTACTTGGAACAAGGACTCGATGGTATGTTTATATGTCCTTAATTATTCATTCTGTCATTATGAATTAAATTATTGATATTCTATGTGATTATTCAATTAGTTATAATATCCTTGGTTAAGTATTCAAGATCATGTGATTATTTGTATGGAATTATTTGATCATTATTTATTCTTTTTGTATCATGTTCAAGTTATTTATTAAATGAAATGTGTTTCAGTTATTTACCTTAATATATTTATTATTCCTTATTTATCCAGAGATTATATTGTACTTTTACCCTTACTAAGCATCTAATATCACCCCTTTATTATGTTTTATTTTCCCTGGGATACAAGGAAGTGTTTTTTGATTTATATTCAAGGATAAACTAAGGTAAATAATGGAATTCTCAAAGAAAATTCTTTGTGTATTTTATGTTTTAAAATGTAATGTGAATTTTAAGTGTGTATCTATTTTAGCAATACTACTAAACTATTTGGTATTTTGGGATATGATTACTTATATTTTATTCCAATGTAATAAATCAAACACCGGCTCTGGGCTACTGGGGTCAGGGTTGCAAGAGTTGGTATCAAAGGAAGTTTAGTAGAAACCTTGGGAACTAGTTTTAGGAAAAACATAGATTAGGGAATATAACCCTATAATATACTTTGATGATAATTATATAAGAACATAATAAAGTTTTGTTAAGGAATATATTATGTAGTTTTTCCTATAAAATACATATCTGTCTGGATACTACAAGTAGACGTGGTTTTAGAACAAATGTACCTTGGGGTAATAACTCCAAAAAGGGTGTAATTGTCTTGACTTTATCATCACCTGGTGCATGATAATAGGCCTTACTACGCACCTTGTTTTACACTCTTAGAGGATATTCTTATTATAATTCATATTTTATTTACAAACCATTGTGAAGGACTTGAAAAAAAAGATACCCCTAAAAAACTGTGTTTATGATTATGAGAATATTTATGCATAAATTTTTTTCCATTTATGTTAAGTATTTCACTAGTTTTGGGATTATAAATTATGTTTCATAATGATAGTATCTAATCTATTATGTACCAATATTTAGAAATGGAACCTAAAATAAGGAATGGGAACTACATCAATGCATGTAATTTAAGAAGTAAGAATGGCCATTTATTTGATGGGATTAAGACAATATTTCGAAGGGAAATAGTCTCCCAAAAATTCTCATCATATGAGGACATAGTATCATTTTCTAACAATATAGAGAATAAATTCTCTAAGTATTATGACTTGAAAGGGAATCAAGAGAAGAAGAGGATGGTAGAGAAAAATATGAATAAATTAAAGAAAATAAAGAAGGATTTTCCTATTGAAAGTGGGTTCCCTAGACCCAACTTATGATGTACTTTGATTACCACTACATGTATACAATTTGATATATATACATTTTTTTATATTACCATAACAGTGTTGATACTTTTTTGTCCACTATGTTTATGGTAATGTCCTTAGATTACTTGTTGTATTAAAGGGTTATAAGACTTCCTAAGCTATAATGAGAACCTAGAGATATTATGACAGTAATCTTAAATTAATTTCTTATAGTCCATATACATCATACTAATATGGAATAGATGATGTGTGACTATCAAGTGTTGGGATATCATAATCATTGAGACTTCTTCTCATGAAGTTCGCACTTTGTGATCTCTAGTAGTTGAGATCATGGGGAGAGACCCACCAATAGGAACACCAAATATTTTGGGTGTTATTGGTTGTTCCTATATATAGAAATTTATATTGGTATCATGAATTGATATCATTATCAATGTGTGGAATTTGATCGTGCACTTTGATGCAAGGTACAAACCATGAAAATAAATTCATGGTGAGGTAGTATGTTTTGGGTGTATCATTGGTGGTATGGTATTATTTGAATGATCAAGATAGTATTTATTTCTTTCAATTTGAGGAAGAGATATATATCACCTATTAGATCAGGATGGTAGTACCTTCATAAATCCATTTCCATGGTAGTAGAAGGTAAATCTATCTAGTTAGATCAAAAAATAATAAATAAATAAAGGAAAATGACACAAGTGTGCTTCCTGCTTTATGAGATATTGTGTGACAAAGAGATTATATTACATAGTGTGTGTTCATAAATTGGTTTTCATTAGTATGACTTTTTCTTGTCTCTTTAGGGGATTTGATGGGTTGTTAGACTCTTCTCTTGGTTTGTAAATATTATTCATTATTATTGAGATAAGGTCCTAGAGGGTCACACACAATAGCGCATTCTAAAATCTATCATATTATGTTGAATAGGTATATAAGACATGGTGGGAACCACCACGGGGTTTGAGTGTTGTCCAAGTATTTTTATCAATCAATGATAAATAAATAAATTCATTATTATTAAATTAAATAATAATTGGGTTGAATTTATTTATCAAAATTATTTATAAGTGTTTAAGTAAATAAAAGGATTAAAATTATATGAACGAATACTGTTTTAATATTCCAGGTTCATCAAGTATTATCAGGAGTTATGAGTAGATTTAATGAATCGGGTTTATCATGTAATATATTTAACATATATTATAGGTATGTGATAAAATATAAATAATATTTATGTTGTAGTTAGTTCATCATAATTAATAAATTATATCACTTATTTCGTCGATGAATCATCTTCTTCCAACTGTCACCGCCTGAAAATATTATAAAAAATATGATCCTACGAATGCATATCCAATCTTGTACATATGATATTGAATATGCCTATGTAGCAGCACATTTTTCATAATTTCTTGAGTCGGTGAGATTTGAATGGAGAAAAGTCATCGAGTAAAAGGAGTGTCGTCAATCCACTAGAAATTGTACCAAGTTCATAAAATTTATTAGAATTTATTAGAATTTCTTTCAACTGTTCCTAACTATTCCAAACTATTCCCAATTTTTCCTAACTAATTATTACTATTTATTACTAAATATTACTAATTATAACTATTTATTACTAATTATTCCTATTTATTACTAATTATTACTATTTATTACTAATTATTCCTATTTATTACTAATTATTCCTATTTATTACTATTTATTCATATTTATTACTAATTATTCATATTTATTACTAATTATTCATATTTATTCCTAACTATTCCTATTTATTGCTAACTATTCCTATTTATTGCTAACTATTTCTATTTATTGCTAACTATTCCTATTTATTGCTAACTATTCGTATTTACTACTAATTATTACTAATTATTACTAATTATTACTAATTATTACTAGTTATTACTAATTATTACTAGTTATTACTAATTATTACTAGTTATTACTAATTATTACTAATTATTACTAATTATTACTAATTATTACTAATTATTCCAATTTATTACTAATTATTCCTATTTATCCCTAATTATTCCTATTTATTGCTAATTTTTTCTATTTATTTCTAATTATATCTATTTATTGCTAATTATTCCTATTTATTGCTAATTATTCCTAATTAATGCTAATTATTACTAATTATTCTTAATTATTGCTAATTATTCCTAATTACTGCTAATTATTACTAATTATTCCTAATTATTGCTAATTATTTCTAATTATAGTTAATTATTTCTAATTATTACTAATTATTCCTAATTATTGCTAATTATTGTTAATTATTACTAATTATTACAATTTATTACTAATTATTAGAATTTATTTCTAATTATTACAATGTATTACTAATTATTACTAATTATTACTAATTATTACTAATTTTTACTAATTTTTACTAATTATTCCTAATTATTACTAATTATTTCTAATTATTACTATTTATTAATAATTATTCCTATTTATTAATAATTATTCCTATTTATTAATAATTATTCCTATTTATTACTATTTATTGCTATTTATTACTATTTATTGCCATTTATTGCTATTTTATTTCTAATTATTACAATTTATTACTAATTATTACAATTTATTACTAATTATTACTAATTATTACTAATTATTACTAATTATTACTTATTATTACTAATTATTACTAATTATTACAGTTTATTACTAATTATTGCAGTTTATTACTAATTATTACAGTTTATTACTAATTATAACATTTTATTACTAATTATAACAGTTTATTACTAATTATTACACTTTATTACTAATTATTACAATTTATTACTAATTATTTGTAATTATTACAATTTATTAGTTATTATTACAATTTATTACTAAATATTACAATTTATTACAATTTATTAGTAATTATTACAATTTATAAGTAATTATTACAATTTATTAGTAATTATTACAATTTACTACTAAATATTACAATTTATTACTAAATATTACAATTTATTACAATTTAATACAATTTATTACTATTTATTACAATTTATTACTAATTATTACAATTTATTACTAATTATTACAATTTATTACTAATTATTACAATTTATTACTAATTATTACAATTTATTACTAATTATTACAATTTATTACTAATTATTACAATTTATTACTAATTATTACAATTTATTACTAATTATTAGTAATTATTACAATTTATTACTAATTATTACAATTTATTACTAATTATTACAATTTATTACTAAATATTAGTAATTGTTACAATTTATTACTAAATATCACAATTTATTACTAAATATTACAATTTATTACAATTTATTACAATTTATTACAATTTATTACAATTTATTACAATTTATTAGTAATTATTACAATTTATTCCTAATTATTACAATTTATTACTAATTATTACATTTTATTACTAATTATTACAATTTATTACTAATTATTACAATTTATTACTAATTATTACAATTTATTACTAATTATTACAATTTATTACTAATTATTAAAATTTATTACTAATTATTATAATTTATTTGTAATTATTACAATTTATTACTAATTATTACAATTTATTAGAAATTATTAGTAATTATTACAATTTATTAGTAGTTATTACAATTTATTACTAAATATTACAATTTATTACTAAATATTACAATTTATTACAATTTATTACAATTTATTACTAATTATTACAATTTATTACTAATTATTACAATTTATTACTAATTATCACAATTTGTTACTAATTATTACAATTTATTTCTAAATATTAGTAATTATTACAATTTATTACTAAATATTACAATTTATTACAATTGATTACAATTTATTACTAATTATTACAAATTATTACTAATTATTACAATTTATTACTAATTATTACAATTTATTACTAATTATTACAATTTATTACTAGTTATTACAATTTATTACTAATTATTACTATTTATTACTATTTATGAAAATTTAGTACTATTTATTATCATTATTACTATTTATTACTCATTATTACTATTTATGACTCATTATTACTATTTACTACTATTTATTAATAATTATTAATATTTATTACTAATTATTAGTATTTATTATTATTTATTTCCAATTATTATTAATTACTACAAATTAATTATATACATTACTAATCATCGTTAATAATTATTAATTGCTCCTAATTATTAAAAATTTCAATTTATTTGTACAAATAAATACTCATGACAAAACAATTTAAATTTAATTTAATTACAACTAATCAACAATAATAAAAATTAACATAAAAAATGAAATAAATAATAAATTAAATAAAACATAAATACCTTTAAGCTTGATTTTCTATCGATGTAGACGGCTTCACAACTTCCTCGTGAACAAAAAAATTAACGTAGAAAAATTTTCCCTCTAAAATCAGAGTTTAAAGGGAAACAAGATCTAAGAATTGAGAGTAATGAGAGGAAAAACGGATGGGGTATATATAGGTTAGATTATTTGCAACGGGTCTCATCACAAATACCTACGCCTGCATTAATTTCTGTCGGCGGTTAAAAAGTTACTTGCGACGGGTCCCGTCGCAAATAGTTCCTGCCGACACACCTTTTGCGACGGGACGACATCCCGTCGCAAAAATCTATTAACCGCCGTCGGGTATTTGAGACGGGCCCCGTCACAAATACTTCACTATTTGCAACGGTGGGATCCCACTGTCGCAAATAACTCTCGCACCGCTTCGTGCGGTTTGGCGCGTTATTCGCGCCAAACCTTTTGCAACGAGAGACGAAATCTCATCGCAAATAATTGGTTATTTGCGACGGGTGGTTACCCCCATCGCAAATAACCTCTTGGACGAACCTTTTCCGACGGGATTTGTTCCCCTCGCAAAAATCCCGTCGCAAAAAGTCTTTTTTCCCGTAGTGGGTGGACAGTTCTACCAAAAGAACTAAGAGTCTGTAAATTTTTATGGGGAAAAAGTGTTAAGTGTTTCGAGTTTGGCATTCAGATCAGGGAGTCCAGTGTTTGTGTGGCAGCCGACGTATCCATACACCAGGGCCCTGAATTCTGCTTTCTGACTTGGTACATGAAAACCCCGGTTGCATGCATCTTCAAATGTTTTCTCATGATCTTTCTAAGTCAGAGTCAGCTCACCAAGTATAATATATTAATCATGATTCATCTTGATCTCATTTAAGATGTCTCAATGCATACAGTCAGCCAAGATTCCAGTGTGTGACCATGAGTATGGTCCATAGATCAATGAGGCTTCGGTACAAGGATCGTTTCTTGAGATGGCCCCTTCGGGCGGTGTCCCATATTTTCCACCGCTCGTTGGTCTACAGTTACTAGTGTGCCTACCGGTAGAGGATGCATGTAGGCTCATTACCTTTCAAGAGTTTCAGTGAATAAGATCCCTCAGGTTCCAAGGGGAGCCCAACCCACAGGCAGGTAAGGAATGGCTTGAGGTGGTGACCGGGTTTTCTATCTAATTAGGGAACCATTATATCAAATGGTAGTCCTAGCAGTGAGCCTTCTACGTGGCTCAGTAGGGAGATGATGGAGTTTATATTACCTGATCTTACGATGAGGTGACTTTTCTGTGGACAGATCTTGAGAACATCTCTCTGAGAAGGGGCTCTTTCCATAAAATCTAATGGTTATGTGTGCCCAAGAGCTTCTACAGCTTCGGAAGGATGACATATCGATAGCTGAGTATTCATTAAGTTGTACTGACCTTTCTAGGTACTCGATGAATACGATACAATCAGTGCTTCAGGGCTCGGACCTCCGAGCGAGATGTGTTTAGAAATATCTAAGACATCACTATTCCTCTATACATTCCTAATTATGCTAGGGTTCTAGAGAGAACCATTGTGGTTGAAAGATCTTTGGCTGAGCAGATATAGCCAGTGGATGTCAGCAATGGGAAGGCAGGAAACCGACGTCAGTCTCAGAGACTTGGATGAGTATGAGGACATCTTTCCATAGGATGTTCCAATACTACCTCCTCATAGAGAGGTATATTTATGTTTCACTCTGTACCCAGGGATAACATTGATATCTACACCTGCATATCGGATGGATCCTGTAGAGCTTTGGGAGATGAGGGTACAGTTAGAGGATTTGTAGATGAAGGGGTTTGTAAGGCCCATCATCTCGCCATGGGCATTCCCAGGGTTGTTTTCCAAGAAGGAAGACGAAAGTTAGAGGCTATGTGTGGACTTTTGGCACCTGAACCAACTGATCGTGAAGAAAATTATCTTCTACCAAGTACTAATGACCTCTTCAATTAGTTAAAAGGAGCAAGATGGTTCTTAAAAATGGACCTTAGATCAAGCTATCACCAGCTTCGATTGTGATATGAGGACATCTTGAAGATAGATTTCAGATGTCACTATGGCCACTATGTGTACTTAGTAATTCTGTTTGGAATGATGAGCACCCCAGTTGTTTTCATGTGACTCATGAAGAGGATATTCCAACTGTGCTTAGACCGGTTTGTAGTGGTCTTCATTGATGACATCACAGTGTATTCAGCGTTAGAGGAGGAGCACGTGATACACCTAAGGATGGTTCTGGACACACATCGAGAGAATCATCTCTATAGTAATCTCTCGAAGTGTGAGTTCTAGATACAAAAGGTCCACTTCTTGGTACATGTCATCTCAGAAGATTGAGTTATGGTGGATCCAGAAAATATAGAGGTGGTGCTTTCTTGGGATCCGCCCAAGAGCATTACCGAGGTGCAGAGTTTCCTTGGGTTGGCTAGCTACTATCGGAGGGTTTTACCCGACTTCTCAAGAGTAGAAGCACCCATGATGACATTGACGGAGAAGGGAAAACCCTTCATGTGGACAGAAAGAGTCCAGAAGAGCTTTCTGCAGTTGAGGCAGAGTTTGACAAGTGCTCTTATCATGAGGCTGCCAGAGAAGGGCACCGACTACATGGTGTTCTATGACGCATCAAGAACTAGGTTTTGTTGTATCCTGATATAGGGGAAAGTAGTTATTTCTTATGTATTAGGACAATATAGACCGCATGAGTATAACTATTCAACTCATGACCTTGAGTTGACAGCGGTAGTCTTTGCACTAAAGATGTGGTGACACTACCTTATGGGTGAACAATTCATCATATACTCTGACCTCAAGAGTCTCAAATATATCTTTTCTCAAAAGGATCTGAATCTGAGACAGCTACATTGGTTTGTGTTCTTCTAGGGCAACAACTTCAAGATAGTCTATACTCCTGGGAAGGGGAACATGGTGGAATATTCTCTCAGCAGGAGATCGAGTTCATAGCTACTGAATGAGGCCTCAGAGCAGTTAGCCTCACTTCAGATATCCTTTATGGATAGAGATGAGGAAACTTATCGTCAGTCAACGGTAATTTTCCCTCCACTCTTATAGTGATTCAGGGAGGCACAACTCAGGGATTCTAGTTACGATACCACACGTGCCCTTATGTTCATAGGGCATGCCCCTGATGAATATTTTAAAGGTGGGGTGCACATCATCCTTTTTAGAGGACGAACCATACTACCAATGGCGTTGTTAGAGGAGGTGTTGAGGGAGTTCCATACATCCCCTTTGGCGATGCATCCATGTGAGGCAAAGATGTACCAGGACCTCCAACGTCCGTACTAGTGGTTGGGGATGAAGAAGGCAGTGGAAGAGTTTGTTTATAGATACCTCACTTGTCATAAAGTGAAGTCTGGGCACCAGGTTCCAGCAGGTTTGACACAACCCCTCAGTGTACTAGAGTGGATGTGGGATGGAATATTGATGGACTTCATGATAGATTTACCATGTATGTCCAGGAGACACAATACCATTTGGGTTATCATTGACTCACTAACTGAGTTGGCCCACTTCCTCACTACCCAGAAGTAGAGTTTAGTAGAGGGATCAAGATGCCTCTACGTGCTTGAGATTTGATGATGGGGTGACTTTTGTAGATTTTCTAGTAGAGATCAAGGATCAACAAGGGATAATCCTTTGTGGATGGTTTATTTCTTGGGTTCATGTTCGTTGGCAGCATGAGAATCTCTAAGAGACAACATGGGAGAGGGAGGCTCAGATCCGTGCCCTGTAACCCCTTTTGTTTGAATAGTCCTTGTTTTTTCTTATGAGGATGTAAAACCTTAAAGGGGGGAGTAATGTAATACCCCATAATTCCATGATTTTTTTAAAAATTAAATGGGATTATTTTGAGACCAGGCGCTGAGACGGTGTGAGATTCTGAGGCCCGGAGTGGCCAGAATTATCTGTCAAAAAATGTTAAGTTTTAAATAGTGTACATGAGCGGTTTTCCTAAAAAAGTGGAATAAATATTAAATGGGTGCTTGAATTAGAAATCTAAGGGTGTTGTTTCTTTCAGGATGGAGGGTTTACACTATGTGCGACTTAAGTTTAGTCGGTCCAGGCCTCTAGTGAGAAAACCTGAAAATGGCATAACTGAAAATAAAATAATTAAATAAAATTATTTTATTTTTCAAAAAACTATAACTAATGAAAGGTGGCTCGGATTAAAAATATGAGACCACCTTTGAAATCATGAGGGTATGATTTCCTTTAGTAGAGCCTAACGTTTGTCGGCGTGGGCCAATAGTGGAAGTTGGTTTTTGGCCGTAAATAAAATAATTATGTGACAATTATTTTATTTTAAAATCCTTAAAACTCCTAAACGGGGACTCTAATTGGAAATATGAGAGTACCGTTGAGATCATGACGGGATTTTACCTTTAGTAGGAGCTTAACCTCGATCGATGCAGGTCGAGGGTGAAGAATAGTTTTTTAACTTTTTAAGTGAATTAAAATGGAATGCATGCGCGGTTTTGGAAACTTCTAAATGGTTTCCTAGATTTAAAATACAAGGGAACTATTGCATTAGGAATGGATACATTACCTAAGAAAGGATATAACCTCAAATGGTACGAGTCAACAAAAAAAGTTAATTTTCAGACATTTTAAGAAAAAAATAAACTTAAAAGGTATATTTTATTCAGAAGAATTGTTTCCCTGCAACACAGTGATGATCCAACTCGTTCATTCCATAAATGAAACAGTGTAGCAACTCTTTAACTAAAGTGTAATAGATACTCTGTTTCATAAATGAAACAATGTAATGAAATGATGACGCAACGTAATAGAAACGATGTGATGCATTTCTCTTTTAGTGAGATAACGGGTTGGAGAATCAAAGATGGAATTTCTCTGATGGTAAGTGAATGATTTCTCTCCAACTAAGAATTCTAGTGAATCGAAAAGTGGCGGTGGCGACTTGAAGAATGGATCTAGGATCGGAGATCAACGAACTCCAATGGATTTTAATGGATTGACACCAATGACAAACATTCTCCATTTAGGGGTTTACTTTTGAAGTTTAAACTTCTTGTTCTTCTTTATAAAACAATAAAAACCGATCAACCCACGAATAGGGTGATTCACGGGTCACTTGTTCTTGTAGGAGGGTGATTTGCATTGGGGTTTTCATTGGGATATAACTTTGATAAATCCATAAATCTTCCCCATGTTTATAAACCTCTAATGCAGAGGGTGTGATCCAACACAAACAAGGCTCAAACAACTCCTCCTTTGTGAGTTCTTGTGTGTTCTCCATGTTCGCAACTTTAAATTGATGGTAAGCTAGTACTGAGGCCATAACAGAGAAGATAGTGACCTGAGGAGACTGTCAGTGCAGACGGTTCGCAGAACGAACCACTAAAGCGGACCCAGTGGCCCGCAGAAATCAGCAGTGGCACACTGGCGCTGGTGGTTGTCGTGGATGGGTGGTGGAAGGCCACGAAAGTGTGCTGAAGAAGTTTCTGCGGCAGGCTCGGGCAGCGACGGAGCATCAGGAGCCTCCGGTGCTTGGGTCAGTGACTGGCAGAGGCAGGATGCGGCCATCTTGTCACGTCGGAAGGGTGGACTGTACCGCACGGGCCACGGTGTGCTGGCACATGGTCCAGTGGGGACTGCCTATGGTAGGAATGGCATTCGGATCCTTCTGACTGTGCTCTATTGAAATGGTCCATGGAGCGGTCCGGGATGGAGAATATCGGCCCATCGGGCGGGCCGGACCAGTGCACACAAGCCAGGCTTTTATGCAGCTTGGGCTGGAATTAAAGTTGGCACACTTCTGTGGGTTGGGCCAACAGGATATTACTGGTCTGCTGGGTGTCCTGGGTAGAAAACAAACCAGCTTGCTGGTTGCGGACCGGGCTAGATAGGATCGGGCCGCCGAGCGACCCGGTAGGCTAGACACCCGGTCGAACCGAACTGGGTCCAGCAAAGCCCAATCGGCCTGGCTCGCTATCCAGGTCGGATCGGGCTAGCCTAGACCCAAACTAGATTGGTTCGGGTCAATCAAATTGAACCAGGGCATGTGGGGCCCCCGGTCTGGGTTGGTCGGGTTGGTCTAATCGGGTCGGATCGGGCCCGAATGCAACTGTCCACTTTTTACTAAAATGCCAATATCTCTCAAACTGAGCATCTGATTGACAAACCATTTTCATCATTGGAACTCTCGTGGTGAGGTGAATCTTTTGTAATACTCTAATAAGGCTTCCATGGAAATTTGAATAAGAAGAATGGCTTGAGGAGCGGTTTCTCTCGGAATCAAGTGCACTACATGTAGGAACCCTACGGCTAACTGAGACCCAAAGATTGCTGACAAGAGACCTTCTGTGGATCAGCTATGATGGCCCAATGGGAATCAGATCTTTGTGACTCGGTAGTCCCACAATGGTTAGCGGCACTGTGTGACCCGACAGACCCATGGTACTCATCAGGGATGAGTATCTCAGTATGATGGCCAAAGTGGGAAGCATCTTTGTGTGACCCAGAAGGCCCATGGTGGGTAGCAGCTCTGTGTGACCCAACATTCCCACGATAATCATCAGGGATGAGTACCACAATACTCTAAGTCTAGTGGGAAGAAGTTTTGTGTGACTCGGAATGCCCACAGTGGGGAGTGGCTCTATGTGACCCAGCATACCCACGGTACTCATTAGGGAGGAATACCCCAACAGCCCAAGGTGTTCAGTGTTGAGACTGATGGTCTTTCTTTCTATACTATATATTATACCTACATCAATTGACTCTTAGTGTACTTGGAATACTCTCCTCAGTGGTGTACTTAGTGTACTCGACATACTCTCCTCAATGGTGTACTTATTGTACTTGGCATACTCTCCTCAGTGGTGTACTTAGTGTACTGTTCGTACTCTCCTCAGTGGTGTACTTAGTATACTCGGTGTACTCTCTTCTGTGGTGTATTGAGAGTACTTATTTTACACTCCTTTGTGGTCTACTTAGTGTACTTGGTGTACTATCCTCGGTGGTGTACTGACAGTACCTTGTGCATACTCTCCCTTGTGGTATTTCCTTTGTGGTTTGGGGTCCCTACTGAGTATTGTGTTACTCATCCTAGAATGGGATTTTCCTGCACGTGTCATTTCCCATGCAGGTGATGGACGCATTAACGAAGACCTTGGTGGTCCAGGACCAGGTGGTTCTCAGTGAGATAGGATGGACAGACGCTTCGACGGAGACCTTGGTGGTCCGAGATCAGGTGGTGCATAGTGAGATGGGGTGGATAGGCATACTACTATAGCTACAGGTAGCTACCCTTCACCTACCCTTCAGGTAAGGTCTCGAGTAGATAGACCGGGGTAGTTTTACATTCCTTTGGGGTTTTGGGCTTGTATTCTGGCCCCTTTGTACTTTCCTTTATGGTTTTGGGCTTATATTCTGGACCCTTTGTACTTTCAGTTTGTGACATGTGGATGTGTACAGGTTTAAAGGAAAATGCCTTCCCTTTTTGGGATATGCCTTCTCGGTGCTAGTCTCCATCCCCTGGCCTTTGGAAGGCAGGCTTGGGGTTAGTCACAACCTGAGCCCTGGGGTATGGGTCATGAAAAATGGTATCAAAGGTGGTCAATTATACCAGAAGAACTAAGAGTCAGTAAATTTTTATGGGGAAATAGTGTTAAGTGTTTCGAGTTCCGCATTCAGGTTATGGAGTCCAGTGTTGGTGTGGCGACCGATGTATCCATACACCAGGGCCCTGAATTCTGCTTTCTGACTCAGTATATAAAAACCTCGGTTGCATGCATCTTCAAATGTTTTCTCATGATCTTTCTGAGTCATAGTCATCTCACCAAGTATAATCTATTAATCGTGATTCATATTGATCTCTTTTATGATACATCAATGCAAAAATCCAGCCAATATTCCAGTGGGTGACCATAAGGATGGTCTATAGAGTGATGAGGCTTCGGTATAGGGACAATTGCTCAAGATGGCACCTTTAGGTGGTGTCCCAACTTTTCCACCACCTGTTGGTTAGTAGTTACTACTGGGGCTACTGGTAGAGGACCCATGTAGGCTCAGTTCCTTACATGAGTTTTAGCGATGGATACCCCTTAGGTTCCAAGCTGAGCCCGACCCACAGGCAGCTAAGGACCGATTTGAGGTGGTGACCAAGTTTTTCATATATTCAGGGCACCATCAGATCAAATGGTAGTCCTAGTAATGAGCCTTCTATGTGGCTCAATAGGGTGATTACGGGGTTTAGATTACTCGATCTTACGATGATGTGACTTTTCCATAGATAGAGATTTATAACCTCTCTCCAAGAAGGGGATCCTTCCATAAAATCTAAGGGTTATGTGTTCCCAAGAGTTTCTACAACTTTAGAAAGATGACATATCGGTAGCTGAGTATTCATCATGGCATACTGACCTTTCTAGGTACTCAATTAATACAATAATATTAGTGCTTCAGGGATCAGACCTCCGAGCGAGACGTGTTTATAGACATCTAAGACAACACTATTCTTCTATACATTCCTACTTATTCTAGGGTTCTAGAGAGAACCATTGTGGTTGAAATTTATTTGGCTGAGTAGATACAACCAGTGGATGTCAGTAGTGGGAAAGTAGGAAACCGACATCAGTCTCAGAGACTTAGATGAGTATGAGGATCTCTTTACAGAGGATGTTCCAATACTACCTCCTCATAGAGAGGTAGATTTATCATTTGATTTGTACCTTGGGACAACATTGATATATACACTTCATATCAGATAGATCTCACAGAGCTCTGGGATCTGAGGGTACAATTAGAGGACTTGTAGAGGAAGGGGCTCGTAAGTCCCAACATCTTGCTATGGGCAGCCCCAGTGTTGTTCTCTAAGAAGGCATACGTAAGCTAAAGGATATGTGTGGAATTTTGGTGCCTGAACCAGATGACCGTGAAGAACAAGTATCTTCTACCAAGGATTGATTACCTCTTCGGTCAATTGAAGGGAGTGGGATGGTTCTCAAAAATGGACCTCGAATCAGGCTATCACTAGCTTCGATTGTGAGATGAGGGCATCTCGAAGATAGATTTCAGATGTTACTACAGCAACGATATGTACTTAGTAATGTCTTTTGGCGTGATGAATTCCCCAAATGTGTTCATGGGACTCATGAATAGGATCTTTCAGTCATACCTAGACTGGTTTATAGTGGTCTTCATCGATGACATCTTATTGTATTCAACGTTAGAGGAGGAGCACGTGATACACCTAAGGATGGTTCTGGACACAGTCTGAGAGCACCAGCTCTATGGTAATATCTCGATGTGTGAGTTCTGGAGATGAAAGGTCCACTTCTTGGGATATGTCATCTCAGAAGCTGGAGTTTCAGTGGATCCAGTAAAGATAGAGGTGGTTCTTGCTTGGGAGACACCCAAGAGTGTTACTGAGGTGCGGATCTTCCTTAGGTTGGTTGGGTACTATCGAAGGTTTGTAACTGAATTCTCTAGAGTAAAAGCACCCATAAAGGCATTGAAAAAGAATGAAAAACCCTTCGTGTGGATAGAAATATGCTAGTAGAGCTTTCAGCAGCTCAGGCAAAGCTTGATGAGTGCTACTATCATGAGGATGCCAGAGGAGGGCACCGACTATATGGTGTACTATAACGCATCAGGAACCGGCCTTGGTTGTATCCTGATACAAGGTCAAGTATTGATTTCCTATGGATCGCAATAATTGAGATCTCATGAGTATAACTATGAAACTCATGACCTTGTGTTGGCAGCGGTAGTCTTCGTACTGAAGATACGGCGATACAACCTTATTTACGAATTATTCATAATTTAATATGACCATAAGAGTCTCAAGAATATCTTTTCTCAAAAGGATATGAATCTGACATAGCGACTTTGGATAGTGTTCCTTCAAGACAATGACTTCGAGATAGTCTATACTCCTGGGAAGGGGAACATGGTGGCAGATGATCTCAGTAGGAGATCGAGTTCACAGCTACTGAACAAGGCCTTAGAGCAGTTAGACTCACTTCAAATATCCTTTTTGGATATAGATGATACAACTTATCTTCATTCGATGGTGGTTTCCCCTCCACTCTTACAGTGAGTCAGGGAGGTGCAACTCAGAGATGATAGTTGCGAGACCACACGTGCCCAAATGTCCACAGGGCATGCCCCTTATGGATATTCGAAATGTGGGGAGCACATCATCCTTTTAAAAGGACGCACCATAGTACCAACGACATTGTGGGAGGAGGTGTTGATGGAGTTCCATACATCCCCTTTGGTGGTACATTCAGGTGAGGTAAAGATGTACCAGGAACTCTAACGTCTGTACTGGTTGCCGAGGATGAATAAGGAAGTGACAGAGTTTGTTTCCAGTTGCCTCACTTGTCAACAAGTGAAGGCTGGGCACCAGGTTCTAGCAGGTTTGGCACAACCCATCAGGGTACCAGGGTGGATGTGGGATGAAATATTGATGGACTTTGTGAAGGTTTCACCACATACGTCCAGGAGACACAATGCCTTATGGGTTATCATTGACCAACTCACTGAGTCGGCCCACTTCCTAACTACCCAGGAGTAGAGTTTTGTAGAGGGCTTGGGATGCCTCTATATGCTAGAGATTTGACGATGGGGAAACTTTTGTAGAGTTTCCGTTAGAGACTGATGATCAGCAGGGGAGGATTCTTCGTGGATGGTAGATTCCTCTGGTGTATGTTTGTTGGCAGCACATGAATCTCCAGGAGAGAACATGAGACTGGGAGGCTCATATTTGTGCCCAGTAACCCCTTTTGTTTGAATATCCATTGTTTTGTATTACGAGGATGTAAAGCCCTAAAGAGGAGAGTAATTTAATACCATGAAATTCAATGATTTTTTTAAGAAAATTAAATGGTATTATTTCGTGACCAAGTGTTGAGACGGTGTGCGATTCCAAGGCCCGGAGTGCCCAGAATGATCCATTGAAAAATGTTAAGTTTTAAATAGCTCATGTGAACAATTTTCCTGAAAAAGTGGAATAACTCTTAAATGGGTTTCTGAATTAGAAATATGAGGGAACTATTGCGTTCAGGATGGCAGGATTTCCCTTGGAGTGACTTAAGTTTAGTCGAAGCAGACCTCCAGTGAGAAAACCCAAAAAATGGCATAACCGTGGATAAAATAAATAAATAAAATTATTTTATTTTTCAAATTCTTATAACTCGTGGACAGTTACTTGGATTGAAAATCTGATACCACCATTCAGCTCATGAGATAATTCTTTCCTTAGGCAGAGCCTAACGATGGTCGGCATGGGCCAATAGTGGAAGTTAGTTTTTGGCTGTAAATAAAACAATTAAGTAAAAATTATTTTATTTTAAAATCCTTATAACTCATAAATGGTAATTCAGATTAGAAATACAAGAATACCTTTGAGCTCATGAGGGTGTGTTACCCTTATGTGGAGCTTAACCTCGACCGGCATGGGTTGAAGGTGAAAGATAGTTTTTTAACTTTTTAAGAGAATTGAAATGGAATGAGTGTGAAGTTTTGGAAACTTCTAAATGGGTTCCCGGATTGAAAATATTAGGGCACTGTTATGTCCAGAACTACGACATTAACTAATAATGGACCTAATCTTGACTAGCGCGGGTTGAGGGAAAAGGTTAATTTTCAGACGTTTTAAGAAAAAAATAAAATAAACTTAAAAAGTTTATTTTATTCAAAATAATTGTTTCATTGCAACACAGCGATGAGCCGACTATTTCATTCCATAAATTAAATAATGTAGAGAAACTTTAACTAAAGCATAACATATATGCTATTTCATAAAAGAAATAATGTAACGATGTGACGACACTGCGTAACAGAAACGTTACGATGCGTTTCTCTTTTAATGAGATAACGGTTTGGAGAATCAAAGATGGAATTTCTCTAATGAATGGTGAAGGATTTCTCTCCAAAAAAGAACTCCGGTGAATTGAAAAGCGGCAAAGACGCCTTGGAGAATAGATCTAGGACCTAAGATCGACGAACACCAACAACTTCGAACGGATCGACACTAACGACGAACCTTCTCTAGGTAGGGGTTTACTTTTTGAAGTTTAAAGTCCTCGTTCTTCTTCCTAAAACAACGAACGTGGATCAACCCAATAACAGGTTAATCTGTGGGTCTCTTGTTCTTGAGGGAGGGTGATTTGCATCAGGGTTTTACACCAGGATAGAAATTTTATATAAATCCTTAAATCTTCCCCATGTTTCTAAACCTCTAATGCAAATGGTGAGAGCTGACACAAACAAGGCTTGAACCCCTCTAACTTTGTGCGTTCTTGCGGGTTCTTCATGGCCGCAACTCCAAATTAGCGGCAAGCCAGCACCAAGGTCGTAGCAGGGAAGAAAATGACCCAAGAAGATCATCGGAGCAACGGTTCATAGAACAAACCCGGTGGCCCATAGAAAGCACCGTCGACGCACCGATGTCGGCGACAACCATAGGCTGGTGGCGGCGCTCCATGACAGCACACCAAAGGATGTGCTACAGCCAGCTTGGGCTACGACAGAACAGCAAAAGCCACCGGCACTCGGGCAGACAGTTGGTGGCCATCCTGCCACGTTGGAAGGGTGGCTCGCACTACGCGGGCTACAGTGCGCTGGCACGTGGTCCAGTGGGGACCGCATGTGGTAGGAAGGGCGGCCGACTCCTGCCGGATACGTGCAGCCGAACCTGGCCGCAGAGTGGTCCGGGCTTAAGAATACCGGTCCGTCGGGCGGGATGGATGAGGGCGCACAATCTGGGCCACTACAAGGCCCAGGCTAGAATCAAAGCCAACCCACTTCTGTGGGCCGGGCCAATGGGATATTATCGGTCCATTGGGCGGCCCGAGTAGGAGACAAACCAGCCCGTGGGTTGCGGGTTGTACAGGGCCAGCCCAGACCCAAACCGGGTCAGTTCGGGTCGGTCGAACTAAGTCAGGGCATATGGAGCCCTTGGTCCGGGTTGGTCAGGTCGGTCCAACCGGGTCGGACCGGGCCCAGACGCAACTAGCCCATTTTTACTAAAACACCAATATCTCTCAAACCAAGTGTCTGATTGACAAGAATTTTGCGTCTTTGGAACCCTCACAGTGAGGCAGATCTTTTTACATACTCTAAGAAGGTTTTCATGGAAGTCGGAATATGATGAATGACTTGAAGAGCAGTTTCTTCTAGAATTAAGCGTACTATGTGCAGGAACCCTACGGCTGACTAAGACCTGTAGACTACTGACAAGCAAACCTCTATGGATCAGCTATGATGGCCCAATGGGAAGCGTCTTTATGTGACCCTGCAGGCCCATGGTGGATAGCGGCTTTGTGTGACCCGGAAGACCCACGATACTCATCAGGTATGAGTACCTCAGTATGATGGCTAAATTGGGAAGCAACTCTATATGACCTGGGAGGCCCACAGTGAGAAGAAACTTTCTGTGGCCCAACATACCCATGATATTCATTAGGGATGAGTACCACAGTAGTCCAAAGCTAGTGGGAAGGGGCTATGTGTGACCTGGTAGGCCCATGGTGGGGATCGGCTTTGTGTGACCCAGCATACCCACGATACTCATCAGGGAAGAATACCCTAGTAGCCCAAGTTGTTTAGTGTTGTGACTGATGGTCTTGCTTCCTATAATCTAGATTATACCTGTATGAGCTGACTCTTAGTATACTTGGCGTACTCTCCTCAATGGGGTACTTAGTGTACTTGGCGTACTCTCCTCAGTGGTGTACTTAGTGTACTTGGAGTACTCTCCACAGTGGTGTACTTAGTATACTTGGCGTACTCTCCTGAGTGGTTTACTTAGTGTACTTGGCGTACTCTCCACAGTGGTGTACTTAGTGTACTTGGTGTACTCTCCATAGTAGTGTACTTAGTGTACTTGGAGTACTCTCCACATTGGTGTGATTAGTGTACTTGGTGTACTCTCCTCAGTGGTGTCCTTAGTGTACTTGGAGTAATCTCCTCAGTGGTGTACTTAGTGTACTTTGTGTACTCTACTCGGTGATGTACTTAGTGTACTTGGCCTACTCTCCTCTGTGGTGTACTGACATTGCCTTGTGCATACTCTTCTTTGTGGTCATTTATTTGTGGTTTTAGGTCTCTAATGAGTATTGTGTTACTCACCCCTACACAGGCTTTGCCCGTACATGTCGTGTCTTGTGCAGGTTATTGACGCTTCAACGAGACATTGGTGGTCCAGGTCCTGGTGGTGCTCAATGAGATGGGATGGACGGATGCTTCGACGGAGACTTTGGTGGTCCGGGACGAGGTGGTGATCATTGAGATGGGATGGACGGGCATACTAATACGACTATAGTTTACACAGAGCAAGCCCTAGAAGAGGACCATAGAAACAAGAGTAGGAGTCACCAAAAGTAGAGCTAACGAGATTGGAAGAATAAGAGGGTATGGCAACAACCATCGGGACCAGGCACCGTGCAACTTTGTACAGGGCAATGCCGCCCGATCAGCAATGCAAGGTGGGGAGCTAGGTGATCAATGATGCAGAAGCTAGGGAGGGGTATTTTTAGTGGTTTGGGCCTATGGATCATGTATTGGGAATAGTATGCCTCTGGGCCTTTGGGTCATGTATTGGCCTTTGGGTCGTGTCGGGCCTTGCGCCTTGGTCCTACGGGTCATGTAGGGTTCTCCTTCAACCCTTAAAAGAGGGATTATCCATAATAAAATAAAAATAAGGCCTCTGGGTCATTTGGACAATTACTACAGCTACAGGCACCTACCTTTCACTTACCCTTCAAGTAAGGTCTCGAGTGGATGAACCAAGACAATTGTATTTTCCTTTGTGTTTTTGGGCATGTATTATGATCCCTTTGTACTTTCATTTTTTGTTGTGTGTGTGTATACAGTTTTAAAGGCAAATGTCTTCCCTTTTTGGGATATTCCTTCTTGGTGCTAGTCGCCAGCCCCTAGCCTTTAGAAGGCAGGCTTGAGGTTAGTCATGACACAGGCCCTGAGGGATAGGTCGTGACATAAACCACACAAGATCCTCAGACCATACTAGGGCTTGAATCACCAGATAAAATGATGTTTCATCACTCTGGTGTTGAAATTTTTTAAAATCCCTAACTCAACAACTTCTAATATGTTCCCTAGTACCAATAATTGGTATCATAGGGATCTCGTGAATTTTCTGAGCCAAGAAAATTATTTTTAAAAAAAAATTAAGTATAGGGTGTTACAGTAGTCTTAATGAATCCAACCATGCATAGATCTGGAAAAATTTATGTATTGAATCATTATTTTTAAGATTTAAGAATTTCGAATATTAAATGTTTTTAGGAACACCATTTAAATTATATATAAATTGAACGTGTTCTTGAAAATTGTGATTTATGGCCAAGGAAGGGTTGGAATCCATCCATCAGATTTTTCTCTAGCCAGTGACCCAATAATTCCACCAGGATAATAATAATTATATTTTTTTTATCACAATAAAATAAAATGGTACCTTTTTTTATTGTTTTTTTAATACGTTTTTAAAACAATATATTTTTTTTTTAAAACGATTGGGTTTAATTTTTTTAAAAAAACTACACCTCAAAGGCGGCATCGCAGATACCACCTTTGGCGTCAGGTGAAAGGTGGCATCGCAGATGCCGCATTTCCACTAAAACCAAAAAAATATTAAATTTTTATTTTTATTTTTTTTTGTTTTGTTTATATATATATATATATAAACAAAAAAAACAAAACAAAAAACAAAAATAAAAATAAAATTTTCAGCAGAATTTATCCACTATTTAAAATCTAGCAGTACTGTCATTATAGTAGTCTGGATTTTGATAGAAACTCTCACCCAGGGCTCCCTTTTATAAGAGAGATTAACCTAGAAATCATTCTGCATTTCCGATGTGGGATTATGTTTCAAGTACGTGACTTTGAAAGACTATAAAATATAAACTATAAGACCAATATAAATGAAACATAAAACATGGATTAAACATATAAAAAATAGTTGAAAAAAAGAATATCATAAAAATGATGATAAAAAATAATTTATAAGCTTTCAAATCCACCTACTTGAAACTTAAAAATGTTTCAAGTACGTGACTTTGAAAGCCTATAAAATATAAACTATAAGACCAATATAAATGAAACTTAAAAGATGGATTAAAAACATAACAAATAGTTGAAAATAAAAAAAAATTGTAAAAAATGTTGACGGAAAATAATTTATAAGCTTTCAAAACCGCCTACATGAAACTTAAAAATGTTTCAAGCACGGGACTTTGAAAGCCTATAAAATAGAAACTATAAGACCGGTATGATTTAAAGTTAAAACATGGATTAAACATATAATAAATTATTTAATTATTTAATTTATATTATTAATAATTAAATATATAATACTCGATTAGTTAATTAGTAATTATATAATAATCGATTAGTTAATTATTAATTATTAATTATTAATTATTAAGTATTAATTATTAATTAGTTAATTAGTGACATAATTATTAATTATATAACTATTAATTGTATAATAATTAGTTACTTAATTAATAATTATTAATAATTATTAATAATTACTCATTATTAACTAATTATTATACAATTAATAATTATATAATTAATAATTATATTAGTAATTAAATAATAAATAATAAATAATTAATAATTAATAATTATAATGAATAGTTATAATAAATAATTATAATGAATAATTATAAAGAATAATTATATTACTAATTAACTAAGTAATTATTATATAATAACTTTTAATAATTACTAATTGATAATTATAATGAATACTTATATTACTAATTAACTAATTAACTATTATATAATTAATAATTATATTACCAATTAACTAATTAATTATTATATAATATTTTTTAATAAATACTAATTAATAATTATAATGAATAATTCTAATTTATAATTATATTACTAATTAACTAATTATAAAAAGGGTCTTAGCTCTATTTTTCTCAAAAAGTTAATTAATTAAATATTATATATTTAATAATTATATTACTAATTAACTAATTAGTTGTTATATAATTAATGAATAATAATTACAAATTAACTAATTACAAAATTATATAATTAATAATTATATTACTAATTAACTAATTAATTATTATATAATTAATAATTATATTACTAAGTAACTAATTAATTATTAAATAATTAATAATTATATTTCTAATTAAATAATTATATTACTAATTAACTAATTAATTATTATATAATTAATTATTAATAATTACTAACTAACTAACTAATTATTATACAATTAATAGTTATATAATTAATAATAATATTACTAACTAAATAATTAATAATTAATAATTAATAATTAATAATTATAATGAATAATTATAATAAATAATTATAATGAATAATTATAATGAATAATTATAATGAATAATTATAAATAATAATTATTATTTATAATTATATTACTTATTAACTAATTAACTATTATATAATTATTAATTATATTACCAATTAACTAATTAATTGTTATATAATAATTCTTAGTAATTTCTAATTATTAATTATAATGAATAAATATAATTTATAATTATGTTACCAATTAAATAATTAACGATTATATACTTAATAATTATATTACTAAGTAATTATTTAACTATTATATAATACATTATTACTAATTACTAATTAACTAATTAATTATTATTAATTAAATAATTAAATAATTAAATAATTTATTATATGATTAATCCATATTTTAACTTTAAATTATATCGGTCTTATAATTTATATTTTATAGGATTTCAATGCCACGTACTTGAAACATTTTTAAGTTTCAAGTTGGTTTCTTTGAAAGCTTATAAATTATTTTTTATCAACAATTTTTACAATTTTTTTTAACTATTAATTATATTTTTAATCCATATTTTAACTTTAAATTATATCGGTCTTATAGTTTATATTTTATAGGCATTCAAAGTCACATGCTTAAAACATTTTTAAGTTTCATGTAGCTGTCTTTGAAAACTTATAAATTATTTTCATCAACATTTTTTATGAAATTATTTTTATTTTCAACTATTTTTTATATATTTAATCCATGTATTAAGTTTCATTTATATTAGTCTTGTAGTTTATATTTTATAGGCTTTCAAAGTCGCATACTTGAAACATTTTTAAGTTTCAAGTAAGTGGTTTTGAAAGCTTATAAATTATTTTTAATCATCATTTTTATGATTTTTTTTTTGTTTTCAACTATTTTTTATATGGTTAATCCATGTTTTAAGTTTTATTTATATTGGTCTTATAGTTTATATTTTATAGTCTTTCAAAGTCACATACTTGAAACAAAATCCATCATCAGAAATGCAGAATGTTCTGCACAGTAAAGAGAGAACTAGAATCCCACATAAAAAATGCAGAATGATTTCAAGGGTAAGCTCTCTTATAAAAGGGAGCTCTCGATGAGTGCTTCTGTTAGAATCCAGACTACTGTAATGGCAGTACTACTGAATTTTAAATAGAAGATAAATTCTCTTGAAAATTTTTGTTTATATATATATATATAAACAAAAAAAATTAAAAAAAATTAAAAAAATAGAATTTTTTTAGAAGAAAGACAGCAACTAGGTTTCCGCCTTTAGAGCTTATTTTTAAAAAAAATTACATAAGCATTTTTTATAAAATATTTTTCTAAAAAAACATATTTAAAAAAATACCTTTTATTACATTGTTGATCCAATATCTACTATATATACTAATCTTGGTTTTCCAAATGCCACGTGTCAAACTCATGTTATTCCACATCATTTTCCCCTTACGTGTCGTCACTCCATTTCTCCACGTCACTCCTCCGCACGATATCTCTTCCGGTCTCCGCCTCCTTCTCCCGCTCTCGTTGAGTTTATCGTGCATCCCGACCTACCCTCTCCTCAAACCCTCGCCTCCATCGTCCTAGATTTCCCGGTCTACCTGCACTCGATCGACCTTCATCTCCGATGTCCACCTTCTCCAGCTTTCTACTCTACCCTTAGTCGATGTCATACCTCTGATGCTTACGGCTCCTGGTTTTCTTCCACCCACCATTCCTCGAGCGTCCTAGGGTTTCATCTCCATCTTCTCATCCATTCCACCTTCGTCTCCCGCACAGCTTCTCCCAACTATGAATCTCAGTTTCTTTCTTCCTCCACTACACTGAAATCTTTCCAATCTCATATACCATGAAAAAATCTATTTTTCCATCCACTTCCAACCAGACCCCCATCGTGTTTGGCTCCTAATTTCTTTCAACTCCTCCACGGTTCCCAGCAAATCAACACCCGCCTTCTGCTAGAGGTATTCATCGTCTACTACTACAGTTGAACCCCAACTCCCCCTATGTTTCGGTAATACTCTGAAAACGCGTTGATGCTAGATTTCCCCTCCAACAATTTCCATAACCCTACCTCTTACCATACAACATCGTGGTCCCTGAATCCCTCATCTCATCCAACTATTCCCCACACTCATCCACTTCTATAAATTCCAGTAGACACCTTACATCATTAGAAACTCTATTGAGGTACACATTGGAAGCCGCTCCATAGTCTACAATTTATTGGTATCAATTTCTATTCTCATTGTTTATCCAATTTTTCTTTGTTTTTAATTTCTCATTGGTTGTGGTTTATTTCAATTTCCTTTGGAAATAGTTCATTTGATTGCAGTACTCGACCAGTTTTCAAAAAATTAACTTTCTTATTTAGTGTGTTTGATTTTTGGTGATGATATTAGTCTTCCTGCTTGTATGTTTTAATGTTTTTACTCATTGTCTTTTTTTATCATTATTATTCTATATTGTTCTCTATTTTTGGGTGAATTTATGTAATTTTCTCTGTGCTATTTTCTATTATAGAATTCCATTTATGTGATTGGTATATTTTGTGCTGGAAATTATCTATCAAAACCTATTCATAAAAAGCTTCTGCAATGCAATGTAATATTACTGATTTCACATCTCATTGGCTATGGTTTATTTCAATTTCCTTTGGAAAAAATTTATTTGATTTCAGTACTTGACTAGTTTTCAAAAAATTAACTTTCTTATTTAGTGTGTTTGATTTCAGATGATGATATTAGTCTTCCTGTTAATATTTTTTTATGTTTTTACTCATTGTCTTTTTTTATCATTCTTATTCTATATTGTTCTCTATTTTTGGAAGAATTTATGTAATTTTCTCTGTGTTGTTTTCAATTATAGAAGCTCATTTATGTGACTGGGCTATTTTGTGTTATAAATTATCTATCAAAACCTATTCATACAAATCTTCCACAATGTAATGCAATATTATTGCTTTCACATTTCAGTTATTGGGGCTTTACTAAGTTCATCCATCCATCGTAACTATACCACTACCTATATTTAATGACACTATCTACGCAAAAGGTGTTCCATTCTCATTTCATGAAAAAATATACCTTATGTTCATAAGTTAATATTTCCAGTTTTATTTGATTCATTTCTATTTTTTTTTCTGTGTATGTGAATACATAAACATGAATTGTATATAGTTTTTATTACCAACATTCCAGTAGATTCCATTACAAATTTCTATAAACTTGCACTTCAACCATTTTTTTTCATGGCTACTTGAATATGAAGTTCTTTGGGAGTCATATGTAAGTCGTTTAAACTTACATTCCATCATAAAACTACCATTTTAAATTTCACTACATCTTTGTAAATTCTTAATTTCATTGTACTATTAAAGTAATTTTTATTAGTTTCTATATATATCATTTCACTTTAACATTATTGACTTCTTTGTGATTTTACTGGACTTTATCGCTGAAATTGTCACCAAGAATTGGCAAGAGTTTCAGTGCAAACTACAAAGGAAAAAACTAAAAATTGGTTAGATACATATTAATATTTACTTGATTTTTTTGATAATTTCATTTTACTATTATTCCCTGAAGTACATGTCAGAGTTTTCTAAATATAACATTTCCCTTTAATATTATTGACTTCTTTATGATTTTACAAGACTTTTTTGCTAAAAATTTCACCATAAATTGATAGGAGTGGAGACTACTAAGGAGAAAACTAGAAACATGTTTTTAGATATGTATTAATCATTATGTGATTTTGTTTTTTAAATTATGATTCATTCACTACCTCCCAAATGGGTTCTAAATAATTGAATAAATCTATGTTGGCAGTCACCAATCTTGAAGCTTCCCTTCCCAGTGTCGAAACATCAATTCTTAACATAGTCACGGGGGCTGCAATAGATAGAATTTAGCATAGGGGGTATTGTTTTTAAAACACTCTTTGTATTCCTCGGTGATTTATTATTCATTAATTTTGATACTTCATAGATTTAAGCAGGGAGATCCTCTGATTTTTTTTTGAAATTTCATCTGTTAATTAATGTCTATGCTTGATCTTTGACCTGATTTCTCCACTATGAATTTGGTTCTTTTTTAGAATAAAATTTGGAATTATTTTAATTTACAACTAGAAAGAATTTAATATGAAATTTGATGTGTTATAAATGAACTCATACCCATTTTACTCATGTCATTGAACATTTGAGAAGAAGAGTGAAAGTGTTTAATTCATGTTTTTTGAATTGTTATTTAAATGTCCAAGACTATTAATCATTTATTTCATTTCATTCTTGGAACGTGAATTTTTTAGTGTTGGAGGTCCCAAATCATGATAAACCACTTTGTTTTGTTATCATATAATTAATTTTATTTATGATTTCAAGTCAAGCATCAATGGAAATAATATTAACAGTGACTTTGTAATGTGCCTTACAGAAGGGTTGGGCAGAAAAAATTGTCTAAAAAGTGTTCAATTCAATATTTTTTTAATTTTCAATTTATATGTATAGTAATTTTATCCATCTTAAACATTAATATTTTCAAATTGTTCAGAGACATTAATTTTTCTTTGATAGGGGTTAAAAATTTATGGAACACACTTTCTGAGTGACAGGTGATGCATTTTTTCATTTTATGCTTGGCATTTTCATTTTTTAGTAGTAGTTACTCATTCCCCTTTCTCACATTTTCATAACATGATGCGGTTTCATGTTTGGTTGTTTATTATTTTCAATATAAGGGTGGAATCTCAAGTTTAGCTTATGTTGCTTCATCTTACAAAAATAATGGTAATGAAAATTATATACATGGATGTAATGATATGTAGGTCATGAGATGTAATTGAAACTTATATTCATTAGGTCTATAAATATGGATCTACTTGAGCTGTAATGATTCATGCTATTAGGAACGTCAATGAGAAAATATTTGAAGTGATAACTGGTATGGATCCAAATTTTCAGTATCAAATTGATTGGGCCATGAAATACTTGGACAAGACAGAAAAAAGATGATTTTATCCCTTTTTCATCAATATGTTTTATTACAATCTTGTTCTCTTATACACTTGACTATGGTATTACTGCTAGAAATCAAGTCAATCTGACATTGTATAAATCTCAATTAAATTCATAGGTTATTTTATTCACCTTTTTCAAGCCATTTTGGTCAGAATTCATGCATGATTATCTCAAATCCATTCTAGTCAAATTATGGAACATGAAAAAACCTAAAATACATAATAACATACTGGTTCTTGAATACCATTACTTTTATAGTTTTTTACTGATTCTAACTTGATATGGAACTACATTTTATATTACATTATACTTCCATTTATATCACATTTTATATTTCACTTTATATTAGTTCATGTTGCACTGAAATTGCAGTTTATATTCCTGTTTTTATAGTTGTTTCAATATAACTTTATATTGCAGTTTATATTGAAGTTTATATTGCATTATCATGTACTAGGATTGCATTTATTCTTGTATATTATATTATCATGCAGGTTGTTTTCTTATGCAGAATACAGTTTTCTTCTGCAAGCATGCATTATCATGCATGCTCATATGTGAGTTGGCGGGTAGGTCTTCTTAATCAAGTTCAAACATTTCCACAAGATTTGTTACTTCTACCTCAGATATGTCATTTCATCGACAATTGTTTCAGGTAAACATGTTTCATGATTGGATAAACCAATTTGAGTTTAGGAATTAAAGCCTCCAACCAATTTGATTTGTGGTTCTTGCATGTAGTATTTTTGCAGGATACATGTGTGTTAGAATGCACATAAACACATATATATTTATTATTAGTTGTTTATACTCTACCATATTAATTCTGACTTCTTTAGAACTTTTTTTTCTTTATTTCTTGCAGGAAAAATATAGGCTAAAGAATCACAAGAAATATGAACCCAAAGTACTCTTAAGGAGCTATTCTGCTCGAAAGAAACATGTTGGCATGTTTATTTCTTCTTTTGTACCATAAATAAAAAAGGTATAGTGAGTGGTCTTAATGGACATCGTATTGACTTCACTCAAGTTGAATTTCAAGAGGAACTATAATCAACACTCAATAGAAACAAGATGTGGTGGTTCCTACTCTGAAGACCAGACCCGCTAATGGACCGGGGTTGACCTGCCGGAACTGTCTAGGTGTGGACAAGTTAACTACAGGACCTCTTCAGGGTTTTAAACCCAAAAATTATTTTCCCTTTTCTTTTTTTATTTCCTTTAGTTATTTTACTATTTAATAAAATTTTATTTATGTTTTCTGGGTAGGAAAAAATCTTGACAACACCCCACGCACTTGTTGAAGATCGAATCATACTATTGTAGGAAGCATAACCAAATATCTAGGTTTGTGTTTCTAAATTGTTTTTAATGTTTTTGATGTCTTCCACCTTCTTATTAAAGTGTGTGAGAGAAATTATCCATTTAATGTGTAGGTTTATCTAAAAGACATTTAATGTGATGGCTTCAGGTCACTGTTATCCAAGATGTGATTTAGTGCTCTTTGTAATGGACATTTGTGAGACTATTCAGGTAAATATCTCTTTGGTTGGTGCACTCCACTGCTATTGTTGTTCCATTTTAGAAAACTAATTGAAAAACTCTTATTTCACTTGACATTTATAATAAGTGCTTCCATACAATTTTTTTCTGAATTTCTAATTGAAGATGTGTGTTTTACCATTTATTTAATTGGTTTTCTTCTGGATAAGGTTCCCATGAAGATGGGAGATGGGGAATGGTGTCTAGATGGTCAGGAGTGGGTGGTCGTAAGCAGCGGCCACCAGTACATAGTATGGAAGTGTACTGAAACCTCATATACTCCAACAACTAGAGGTTAATGATGCTTTTGGGTTTTAGTAACCTAATGATAATAATTATAATAATAATGTAGTCACTCCACTCCATTCAATGGAGTCAGAACCTTGACCTCAACAAATGATCCCGACATGAATGACTCAATAATCAGGTGTTGAATTATTTTATAAATTTTCAATTTTTGATTCTAACATGTCCCCTCATGAGCATATATCAAACTAACACATACATTTTGATTGGATCCAGAACTGACTCAAACTACCTAATCTAATACTAATAGCTTCTTTTTATTCTATTAAGCATATGTTGTAGCATTGCTTCATTGTAGCTGATATAGCCTTGGGATTATGGCATCAAGCAAAGGAGCAATCACTGGACGCATTTTATTTCAGGTACTTTCTTTCTTTATGTGACAGAGGAAGAAAAAGAAGTAACAGAGGTATTTCTTTAATGAAATTAAAAGTTATGCTTCTTATTTTTCCCATCCTGTTTATTTCAATTTATGAATTTTATTCCGAAACAAGAAATTAACAAGAAATTTGTGGACTGCTCTACCTGTGATTCCTCCAAGTATTCAAATTCTGGTGACGTAAATTTGGTAGAGAAATTGATGATGAAATCCGATGCAAGGTATATAATCATCGTGGAAATGGTAACAACTTTATTCAAATGTGACATGCACAACATCATTATTAATTTTCCTGATCCCACTTGATCTGTTCATTTGTTATTTTTCTATATGTTCAGTGTGTTTTTATTTTTTCCCAACTAGCATGTTTTTATGTTTTTTTCTTTTTGGTCTGTAATACAGACGTTGTTTCACCTGAATGTTGTTCCGCCTGATAGGAGCTGTTTCACTT
The DNA here is from genome assembly GCA_963277665.1 of Viscum album. Taxonomy (NCBI): domain Eukaryota; kingdom Viridiplantae; phylum Streptophyta; class Magnoliopsida; order Santalales; family Viscaceae; genus Viscum; species Viscum album. Next base: position 702,446,458 of record OY728163.1, read on the forward strand.
GACTATTTTGAGGCTTCTCATCAATTTTCATTGCATTAGGCATGCACTGGTCATCTTCAATACGAGAGTTCATTGGTTTTCACATATTCTTTAGTAGTAGAAACAATTATTTTTAATTCATCTAATCATTTTTATTGTGAGAGGTATTCCATACGGGGGAGACCTGATCCAAGCGAGCGAGTGAGTTTTTTTACTTAGTTTTCTTTTTTCCAGGCTAGGTAAACCTATCTTAAGGGGGGGTATTAGAGTATTTAGATATTTAAGAAATTGAGTTTCACTAGGTCAATCTGATATTTTTATTTTGAATTTGAAATCTCCCATTATCTCATGATTGTATATTCATCTAAAAATAAGACAACCTGACCTCACTTATGAGGTATGGATTTTTAGGTCTCTCTTTCTACAAGAGATTACATCCACTTTTGACCTTGTGAAAATTGGATTGGCATTTTTTATGAATCCTAAAGTTGAATGTTATCGAGTGGTAAATCAAAATGAATATATTTCACATCACATGGAGAAATAACACATAGGAAAGAGGATGTTTTGAGTTAGTTTATTGATAAAATTGGCCAAACTATTCACTTACATGAACATTTCTTGTCCAAAATAGAATTTTTCCATGGGTTATCATTTTTCATTAATCCTTGAATTTTTGGTTTGTCCTTGCTATTACATGGCTTGTGGATTGTGAATCTAATCATTGGTTCTTATTTCTTTTTCGTGTTGAATGGCGGGTTGGTAGCCTAAGAGGATCTATAAGCAGTTTTCAACATCAAGCAAGCACAACAGTCAAAGTTCCATCTCTAGGATTGTCATACAGTCTCTATCAACATTTTTGTTTGAACACTCATCTTTCAAGTCCAATGGAGGTCATTCATCAATTCCTAGAGGCTGACTAAAACCAAAAATATAAATGTGTACTTTCTCAAAGCTGGCAGTGGCCTCTGATTTTTTATGTTTGCTGTTTTGGGAAATTGGGATCTAACTTCAATGTTTTATATATATGCCACCTTTTACCTGTGGACATTGATCTTAACACCCAAATAAGGGTAAAAAAAATATATTTTAAAGGCGCACAACCAAGGAGTGGTTGTTAGCATGCATATTTGAATGCTTAATTTTTACTTTAAATTATGAATTAATTTGATCTTTATTTAATGAAACCCATGATCAGAGACCTCTCTTTATTTTATCTTCCAAAGATGGAAAAAGGATGCAGGAAATAAAAACCCCATTTCGAATAGTTTCATATTTTGGTTTTAATTATCTTTGATTTTATTGGTTGAGAAATTCTTATTTTATAATCTTTTATCCATTTATAACCAATGTTTTATAAAATGTTCTCTAATATGCAATTACAGTATAATATAAAATATATGTTTTAACATTCTACAATATCTTTAATATGATTGAAATTATATAATTTGTATTATAATCAATATTATGGAATCTAAAATCTTTGTCTATACATTATATAAATTTGTATGTGTAATATTTGGTTATAAAGTGTCTCAAATCTAAAATCTATGAGACAAAATTCACACAAATAACACAGTATAAAATCCATAAACTATTTATAATTATCTATTATATAATCTAAAATCCATTTCTCTAATGTGTCTATAACATGAGGTATTTTTTAAATCAGGAATCATTGTGTGTTAACAGTGTGACCATTAATTTAGAATATTTTTATGTATTTTTCATGACAAATATATTAGATCATCACAATTTAGGCATTTCCTTAATCTTATTTATAATAATGTCTACTGCATAATAGATTATATTTATTATTATTTCTCAATTAATGGGTCACACATATCATTTCGTATTTTCATTTCTAATTCCACATAACTAGATTTTTTATTCATTCCATTTGCATTCACATCAATTTATTTACACCGATTTCATGTGTTTTTCCATGATGTTGGGTGAGTTGGAAAATATTGGCACAATGATGAAAGTAGTACTACAAGATGAAAATCCATTTTGGTGTTTTTCACATTCAATGCAATGTATATTGAAAATGGTTAGGGAGGAATTATAAAGCTTCAAATAAAACATGAAACATACATGTGCAAGATTTTAGGAGACTTGAACTTTCTTTCTTTTTCAATTGGTATGTTTTACCATTTGTCGGAGTGATCTATCATTAAATTGTTTCTGTCTTGATATTCCTCTTATGAAATTATTCATCTTCTGCATTAGAGGTTTTCTATAAATCATTTTTTAAGCTTGAAGGTATTCATATTCAGACCTTTGATTTATTCATTTCTAGAATTTGAATTATTCATTTAAATCATTTTTTCATTGATGTATTTACTTTCTCCTTTTTGAATGTCCAATATTAACTTTTTTTCCTAAAAAATTTTATTAAATATTTTCTGGTATGTTTATGATGTCCCAAGAATTTTCTCAACCTATATTCTATTGTTATGTACCATTTATTTGTCGTTTAAATATGTTTAATATTAACATGGAATAATAAATTCTCAAAATAATATTGTTTTATTGAAAATAACCATTGATAAATGGAGTAGTGCGGAGAGTACTAGTGTGTAACATTATTGGGTGGGAATATTTTGTCTGTGTGATTTAAAAAAAACAAGTAAAGGGGGCAATGTTTTCTACCTGAGACTTGACCTGAGAATTAATTAAAAAAAGAAAAAAATGGAGAAGACCAAGACCCGTGCGGCATTTTTAGGCCTCAGGGTTCATTAATATAATCAAAATTAATTAATTTGATTAATTTAATTTTAGTTTTAAATTAAATTAATTAAAAATAATTTTGGTTTTGAAATTAATGATATTTTAATATTCTGAAATATTAATTTAATATTTGGAATTAGAATTAAATTAAAAATGGAACCGATTAAAATAATATATTTGGATTTATTAAATTTATTAAATTTATTTAAAATACCCTTGTACTTTTAATTTATTGAATTTTAATTTTATCATGCATTTATTTTTATACTGACTGGTCTTGAGAAAATTGACCAAACTCATGTATGTCTGGATTATTTACTTATTTATTGTGTGCGATGATTACAATAAGTAGTTAATTAAATGACGGTTTTCACATCATCTTATTGTCATTCAATATGTATAAGGGTTTGTGTGTCCAATGTATATGATGTATATTGTTCCCCTAAACCCCCTTTCCTACATGCTAGTATATTTTTACATGGATGATGACATTTCAAGATCCAAACCCTACCAAGATGAGTCAGAACTCCATACAGGAAGCGAATACACTAGACTGGGGGCATACTACGACATGAGTGAGGATTCCACTCAGGTATGAAACCCCATAGGTTGAGATTGATTCATTGTTTTAAAATAGATAAATCACAATTAGATGCTCAAGACTGATCAGGTACATTAATTTCCTTTATGCATTTTTTGTTATTTTATGTGTGTACATGTTTGTTGTGAGATCACATAAAATAATAAACATGATAAAATGCATAAGGATGCGATGTATGTTTTTCTATTAATGAATGTTTAGTTTTGATATCAACAACATAGATTGAATATATTTAATATAAACAGATTACAGTCATCAAAAAATAATAAAATCCCTCAAAGATATATCAAGTTGTAAAGCCTTTTGTTCCCCAAATTTGAACAAAACCAAGTGTTCAGGGTGCTCGTCAGCCAAATTTTAGGGTGCCTCCTACCACCGGGGAGTTCTTATAAGTGTAATGGGTTGACTTGACTAAATTTGGTAGCAAATAAGTAGCCAAATCTAACTTGGTATCACATTAGAGGCAAGTCATTGAGGGAATCAAGTTATGATTCTGATAAGCTGAGACTTTACTCAACAATTCAAGGAACCATGAGTTAATGTGGTTTTCCATCCTAGATCCTACCTATAAACTAGTGGCATAGCCAAATCTTGTAGACTATGGGGAGATGTTTCAAAGATCATTTCCACTAAAATACTCAAGTGACAGAGTATTATGAAATTAATAGTGAGGGCTATTGAGGTTTGAAAAAATAGTGGGAGACATTAAATGATTTAATAATTAATTAATCAAAATGTCTAAAAGGTAATCAAGATAAAATATTGATTAGTAAAATTTATTTGTTGTAGATAAAAAATGGCAATCACCAACATACTGAAACATTATCACTGCAATCAATATTGGATAAATAAAATATCCTAATCGACCATAACTTATAGGGATCTTACGCGTAGTTTTACACCAAGAAAGGACTCTTTATGTGATGGAGTCCCCACTTTCTGTTGATCCACCTCAGGGAGAAATCAAGGTGTATAAATAAAGTTGGAAAATGCATGTAGATGGTGCACTAGATGTACAATGCATCATTTTTCATCTATGTTCAGTCAATTATAGGAAATACATGAGGACGAATATGCCTACAAGATATTGAATCGTCTTCAAGATTTATATCAGGAGAGAGCTAGGAAATAAAGGTATGAGATTTACAATTCCCTGTCTAAGTGCAGGCTATCAGAAGGGAATCAAGCAGGATATCATGTACTCAAGATGATCAGGTACATTGAGAGGCTTGACGACCTTGGGTTCAAGCTAAACCAAGAACTAGAAACGGATCTCATTCTTGCCTCTTTACCATCAAGCTTCTCAACTTTTATTGTTAATTACAATATGAATAACATGAAAAATTCACTCCCAAATCTTTTGGATTTATTTTTCGAAGATAAGGATATGAAAAATACCAATTCTTCGATCCTTATGGTGAATAAGAGGAGGAAGGGTAAGGTAAAGGAGTCTAAGGCCAAGTCCAGGACAAAGACACTGATGCACCATCCTTCTAAAAAGATAAGGATATAGAGTAAAGGCAATGAGTAGGAGGTTGTATTATTTCTATGTGTAAAGAAATTTCACTAGAAGAAGAATTGCAGAGCTAGGAAGAAGAAGTAAGGTGATTCTTTTACTTCAGGTATTTTTTTTCATTAAATAGAATCTTTCATCATCTACAAGTTAGATATTGTATATGGCATGTGGATCACACATATGTATTCATATATAGGAACCATGTCACATACATAACTTATTTTAAAGTTATTTTTAATTTATTTTCCATTCATGCTTTGTTTTGGGGGTTTCCAATGGTTTTATGGAGAATAGGTGAGTTTTCATGAATTGGGCCAAACCGTGAGCCTAATTCCAGATTTAAAAATAATTTTTTTTCTTTTATAACTTTTTCATTTTTTAATATTTTTCAGTAATTACAACTCCTAAATGTCCTCCCCTGATATATTATCACCACATTTAAATTTGGATCCTTTATAAATCCATAATCATGGGGGATTTGGGTTTTTATTTGAGAATTGGGCCAACCCGAAAGCTCATTTCCAGTTTTAAATTGTTTTTTTAATTTTTTAATATCTTATTCATTATAATGAATTTTTCGGTGATTTCACCTCCCCATAGACCCTAAGAAGACCAGTCTCGCCCCATTCATTTTCCCCCTCTTTGGAGGTCGTTTTCATCGTGATGGAGTGCTGAAATTCTTAGGGTTTCTAAAATCGGGCAGATTTGAGGAGGTAAGTTATTTAAATCATAACTCTCTCAATTCTTACTCTTTTCCCCCATTCCAGTTCCTATATGATCTCATAATAATTTTTCGAACATCCATTGAATGGTTGGATGTTTTCAAATTCATATTCTGGTGGATTTTGGGTCGTTTTATTCAAGATTGTTTTGAGTAAGTGTTTCTCTCTTCAATTTTTCATTCTCCTTAGGGTTTCCTCCCTCTTTCATTATGTTCTAAAATTTCCAGAAGTTAGGGTTAGATCCTAAGGTATGATTTGGTATCTTTTGGGTAAATTTTTGGTGGTCTAGGTCTGGATTTATATTCCTTATGGTGCGGCGGTGGTGCGCTTAAGGTTTCGCACCAAGTTTTGTGGATCTCGACTCAAAAGGTAGGTGATTCCATGTGTAACCATTTTATGATGAGTTATCTTGCTTGGTTTATTAATTTAGTATGTTTATAATATGCTTCTTGTGGTGTGAAAACTATTTTTGAAGAATTTGGTTAAACATTTAATTTTTAGTTGTATTTTAGCTTGAAATTGGGTACTTTTCATGTGTGACTCTTGGGGTAATGTTTGGGTTTAGTTTATAACATATGAAAGTGATTTATTAGTCTTGAAAGTTGCTGCCAATTCTGGTTTGGTAATTCCATATTATCATATAGGCCTTGAAAAGATATTTTTGATCGAGTTTAAGGTGTAAAACTGTGTTGTACTTCTTGAAGGTGATTTATGAAAACATGTGTTTTTCATGTGTATCTTTGTGGTATTATTTGATGTATTTTTATAACACTTGGGGGTGCTTTAATAATTGTTTTAGGGCTGAAAATTATTTTTTGGATTGTTATTAGTATGATTTTGGTTTTGAATGAGGGGTTTGAAATGGGTTTAGTGTGCAAACAATGGTTATACCTCTTGTGTTTGTTTTATAAAAATTGCAAATGTTTTATTTGGTTAAACAAAGTTAGGAAAGGGTGTATATGTACTGTTTGGGTGAGTGTGTTCACCTAATGTGGGTTTTTTAATGTTAAAGTGGTGATTTGAGATGTCAAACATTTTTATAATGTTTTATAAATTGCCGAAATGTTTTACTAAATTGTGTTTTGTGTGCGAAACACGGGTGTGGGATGTTTCATGTGAGTTTATTGATAAAATGAATTGTGAAGTTGAGAAGGGTATTATGTGACATGTGTGTGGTCTGTTATGTGAGTTTAATATCTTGTAATGGTTTTATAAAATCGTTTAAAGGATTTGTGGAAGTGTTAAAGAAATGTGAAAAGTATTGTAGGCAATTTTGGTGTGAGTTTGATTTCAAAATGCATTTGAATGAAAAGTGGAATTTTTGACTTGTGTGATGTACAGGGGCTGTTTGGTTAATGTGTGATGTGGAAGTGATATTTTCATGTGAAAACTATACTTCTTGGATTTTTGAACTTGTTTGAGCACAAAGGGAAAACCCGGGTATCTAGGTTGGTGGACGTGTACTAGTATGCTAGTGAATCTGTGGGGTTTGGCCTCAGTTTCACTTAGCAAGATTGACGCTTAAAACTCTAAATAAACTATGATGATGATGATTGGGGACCACTAGGTTATGGGTATGATCCCTACTAGTGTCTCGTGCACGAGAACAGATATTTTTTATGGTTACTTTCACCGAGATACTAGGTACCTGGGAGCCACAGCTAGCTAGTACCTAGGGTTATTTCCTATTACTTGTGCTCATTAGATCCTTTGTGCTTACTGTCGACATATGGTATTGTTGGCTAGAAAATTCAGTATCTTTGTTATTTATTTTAAAATTTTTTATCCTTTAAAATTATCCCACATGAAAACTGTTTTCATTTATTATTGCATCCTTTAGAAAATTGTAACTAGCATTTCTTATTTACAAAACTTGCAATGATTTTTGTCATGAAATGTTTATTTAATGGAATCTATTAGAGGTGGTATCCTACTGGGATTTAGCTCACACCCTACTTACACCTTTGGGTGTAAGTAGACTTGATTATTTTATGTCACGGGTTTGGGTACAAGTTTTATGCCATTGGTTCAGGTTTTTAGTTGTCCATTGGGGTGTAGTCTCGTGGAGATGGATTGAGGGTGGTGCCTCTTTCCATGTGGAGGTTCTTGGGCTGTCTTTATTTGATTTTGTACCATTGTAATGGTCTTTAAACATAGTTTTAACTTATGTATTTCAGTTCTGAAATTTTTTAAATGACGGTTTTAGTTAAAAAATCCAGATTTGTTTTATTGAGTTTGTTTGTTGTTTAATGTTTATAAAATCGGGTAAATCGTTCCCAATTATCATGATATGATACTCGGGCACTTGTGCCAGCCCGTGGGGATCGGGAATGCCCTTCGGGCCTTGGCACGGGCTGGGTTTGGTGCCGGTTTGATGGCGACCAGATCTGGTTCGTGACAAACCAAGTAAATTTAAGAAGATTGAAAAGGGAAAAGGGGCTCTTCGAGCAGCAAATGGTGCAAGTCTAGCAGCCTTAGTAGTGGTAGATTATCATTTGAATTTTCTTATTGGTTTGGTTATTGTATTAAATTATTGTTATTATATACACTCTGTAACCAAAAACATAATATTAGTGTCAAGTTTAGACACAATGGGATTTTATTTCAAGTTTTGAAATAAATTTTGTCTATTTTATAAGGATAAAATATGTTATGGTGTGATGCATATTAATAATGGATTATATATACTTGCACTTGAAAAAATAGTAATGAAAATCAATGACAAAACCAATGATCATGACACATATAACACCCTTCTATGGAACTTGAGGCTTGGTCATGTAAATGAAAATTGATTACAATAATTACATCAATAAGGGTATTTATACTCTGTTCAATTAAAACCCTTGGATGTATGTCATGCTTTTTTACAAGGTAAAATGACCAAATAACCCTTCTTTGGAAAGGGAAAAAGAGCCACTGAATTACTGGAAATAATTCATACTAACGTATGTGGTTTATTTCTATTAGAGTCAAGAGGTGGGTTTTCATACTTCATTACTTTTACTGATGACTATAGTAGGTATGGATATATCTATTTAATTCGGTATAAGTCAAATTCCTTTCAAATGTTTAAGGAATACCAATATAAAGTAGAAAAACTACTTTGTAAGAAGATTGAGGCACTCTTCGCAGACCGAGGAAGAGAATATCTTAACCAATCTTCCATTGATCACTTGAAGGAGTGTGGGATAGTATCCCAACTCACTCCTCCTTATACATCAAAGTGGAATGGTGTTAGTTAAAGGAGGAATATGACCCTTCTTCACATAGTCAGAAAACTCTTCCATTATACTTTTGGGGATATGCCTTACAAATAGTGGCATATACCCTTAAACCAAGTACCAACTAAAGCTATAGATGGGATTATATATGAATTGTAGTGTGGAAAGAAACCCAATCTATCACACTTACATGTATGGGGATGTAAGGATTTTGTTAAGACTATACCAAGTGAAAAATTAACATCCAAAATCACAAAGTGTGTCTTTATAGGTTATCCTAAAGAAACTAAAGGATATTACCTATATAAACCTTTATATAGAAACATGATTATGTCAAGAAAATTGATATCTCTAGAAATGGAACAAATTTTCAATAGAAATGGTGGGAGTAAGATTGAATTTGATGAAGTTAAGGCTTCATATGCACAGGAGTCGGTACAGGAATAATATTCACAAGGGACAAAGGGATATAGAGATGTTCATGAGACACAAGTACTATGTATGTCAACTCAAGAGGTTAGAGAACCAGATCTTTATGGTTTTCTTATCATTGAGTCATGTGACACATTACTCCTTGAGGATGATGAGCCTCTAACCTACAAAAAAACAGTAGAAGGTAAGGATGCTTCTAAATGGAAATATGTTTGGCATTATGAGATGGATTCCATGTGTCAAAATCAATTTTGTATTTTGGTAGACCCTCCAACTGATGTAAAACCCATTGGGTGAAAATGGGTATTCAAGAAAAAGATATAAATGGATGGTAAAGTCAATACCTATAAATAAATACTGGTAGCGAATGGTTTTAGATAATATCAAGGCATAGAATATGTTGCAACCTTATTACAAGTAGCATTGCTGAAACCTATCAGGATATTGCTCGCAATAGCAGCCTTCCATGAATATGAAATTTTGAAAATGGATGTCAAAATTTCTTTTCTAAATGGGATTTTGGTTGATGATATCTACATGGCTCAACCTAAAGGGTTTATTAGTTCAAATAACTCCAACAAAGTGTGCTAGCTACATATATCCATTTATGGATTGAAGCGGGTATCAAAATCATGGAGTGTTCATTTTGATGAGACCATAAGAGAATTTGGTTTTTTCAAAAATGAAAGTGAGCCTTGTGTCTATAAAAAGGTTAATGGAAATGCCAATATTTTCCTAGTATTATATGTTGATGACATGGTAATTATGGGAAATGAAGTAAAATTATTACACTCAGTTAAGACTTGGTAAAATTAATATTTATCCATAAAAGACTTAGGAAAAGAAACCTACATTCTATGGATCAAGATATATCGAGATAGATCTCAGAGGATACTTGGTCTAATTAAAAGTACATATATTGAAAAATTACTTAAATGGTAAAGTATGGAAAAATCCAAGAGAGGGTTTTTTCACATGTAACATGGTATCAATCTCTCCAAGAAAATGTATCTATAAAAATAAGAGGAGATTGAAAGAATGATTAAAATCCCTTATGAATCAGCAGTGGGATATATCATGTATTCCATGATATATACTAGGTTTGATGTTGCCTTTGATTTAAGTAGGTGGTCAGATATCGAGCTAATCCAAGAAAGCAGCATTGGGTAGTTGTCAAAAAATCCTGAAGTACTTGATGTGTGCAAAGGTTATATTCTTAGTATATAGAGGAGACGAGGAATTAGTAGTGAGAGGATAATATGTTTCTAGTTTCTAGATAGATCATGATGATATGAAATCACAATCCAGATATTTCTTTTACCTAAATGGTGATGCAGTGATCTAGGGAAGCCCGAAGAAACCTATGGTCGCCAATTCTACAACAAAATTTGAGTATATAGAAACTTATGTTGCAGTAAATGAAGTATTATGGATATGCAGATTTGTATCATACATTGGTGTTGTTCCTAACAGTGTATACCCTATTATAGTTTATTGTGATAATATTGTAGCAGTGGTTCTTGTCAGGGAGTCAAGGTCACACTACAGGACAAAAAATATACTTCAGAAGTTTCATCTCTTAAGGGATTTTACTTAGATAGGTGAAGCTGTAGTTAGTAAAGTATCCACATTGGACAATGTGGTAGACCCCCCCCCCCCCCCCAATTAAAGCCATATCTCAGTATAAGCATGATTCTTATGTGAGAGATGGAAGATTGATACTTTTTAGCAGTTGGCTCTAGTGAATGTGGAAGTGTTAAAAGTGGGTGCCCTAGACCCAACTTTTAATGTAATTTGATTACCACTACATGTATACAGTTTTATATATATATACATGTGATTATCTTACTAAGATAGTTTTGATACTTCCTCATCCACTATGTTTATGGTAATGTCCTTATATTACTTGTCATATCAATGGGTTATAACAGATCCCAGGCTATAATGAGAACTGAGAGATACTATGAAAGTAATCTTAAAGTAATATCCTATAGTTTAGAAACATTATACTAGCAATAAACAGATGATGTGTGACTATCAGGTGTTGGTGGATCATAAGCAATGAGAATTATTCTCATGAAGTTCACACTTAGTGATCTCTAGTAGTTGAGATTGTGAGGTTAGACTCGCCAATAGGAACACCACATGTTTTGGGTATCATTGTTTATTCATATCCATAGACATGTGTATTAATCTCTTGACATGAGATCATTATCAATGTGTGCCATTTGATTACATACTTTTATACAAGGTGAAAATCATGACAATGAATTCAGGGAAAGGTAGTTTGTGTTGGGTGTTTCATTGGTGACATGACATTGGTTGAATGTTCAAGATAGGATTTTTCACTTCTGATTTGAGGAATATACATCTTTTTCCTGGTTGATCAGGATGGTAGTTCCATCATAAATCCATGGCCTTGGTACTCAAAGGTAATTTTTTCCAGTTAGATCGACAAATAATAAAGCAATAAAGGGTGATAACATAAGTGTGCATCCTTCTTTATGAGATATCATGTGACAAAGAGATTATATTATATAGTGTGTGTTCGTAGGTTGGTTATTGTTGCTATGAATTTTCCTTATCTCTTTAGGATCCTTGATGGGTTGATAGAATACACTCTTGTTCTGTGAATATTATTCACTACTATTGAGATAAGGGCTTAGAGGGTCACACAAAATAGCACATTCAAGAATATTCCTTATTATATTGAATAGGTATATAGGACACGGTGAGCCCCACCATTGGGTCCGAGTGTTGTCCAAGTTTTTTTATTGATCACTGATAAATAAATAAATTCATTATTATTCAAGTAAATAATTATTAGGTTTAATTTATTTATTAAAATTATTTACAATTATTTAAGTAAATATATGGATTAATATTATATAACTAATATTATTTTAATATCCCATTTTCGTGTAATATTATTAAGAGTTACGAGTCGAGTTAATTACTCAGGTTTATCACATAATATAATTAATATATATTACAAGTATGTAATAAAATATAAATAATATTTATGGTGTAGTTAGTTCATTATAATTGATTATTTATATCACTTATTTAGTGGATGTTTAATGCATGGGTGCTGGAGAACCCTAACCAGGTATTTTGAATTCCACTATATAAGTGGAGAGAAGCTCATTCCAAGGTGACTATTCATTAGTTAGGAATTAATAACTTATATCTCCTCTTAAATCCTAGAGTGATAATAACTCAATCCAAGTGAATGATCTAAGTTTTCTTTTGCAGATCTAAGGCTGGTGGTCACGGTGATCATCATTATGTCGAAGTGATCGTCAGAGCTCTACGCTAGCACCTAAAATCTGATGAATGGTTCATGCGCAGATTCAAGAAGCATGTGTAGAAGGTATAGAAGGATTAAGTGCCATATCCTTTGAGAAATGATTGATGGAAACTTACAACAGATGTGCACAAATCAAATCAAAACAAGGTACTTGTTAATTTATTTTTATGTGCTCTGATTAAACCACCTGGGATCCTCAAAACCATACTGGGGAACATATCACCAGAGATGATAAATTTTCATCACTCTGGTGATGAAAAATTTTAAAATCCCTGGCCCACTAGATTTTATTGTGCACCCCGGTACCAACATATCCCATATTTGATAATTGTGGAAAGAAACACCCTGATACTTGCTTAAAGTGAATGAGAGTTTTCTATAAGTTTAGAGAGAAAATCCACCATGCTCATGATTCCAAGGGTAAGAAAAAAGTTTCCAATGTTCAATGATTCAATTGTAAGTAGATGGGGAACTACAAAAACGAATTCCCTAATCTTAAAAGGAATATACCTCAAAAGAAGCTAATGGATTATAATTAAGCTTATGATATTACTATAGACAAAGTGTAATGATTAATGTTCTTGTGTTTTGATTCAAGAATTATATTATAGGGCTATTTTAATCAATGATGTTTTTTTATAATAATTATGAAATGTATAAGAATTGTACTATAGTACTATTTCAATAATGATTTGAGAGAATATGTTAAATGGTGCCGATGACCAGGAAAAGTGATTCAATTGAAATTCGAACTTCTTGGAAAACACATGATTGAGGGAAATATAAACCTTACTATGTTCATGATGTTGAGATAATGATGTTAGGATAAAGAGATGATTGATAAGGATAAAGTAAATTGGATAGTACTAATTACCTTGGAATTGATTAATGATTTATTGACAAGGTGAATTATGATACCATTGATGGAGTTAACAATATTTTTGGATTTAAGGAATGTATCCAATAAACTATGTTTTATTTAAGGAATAAGTAAGCATGCATATTTTCAATAAAGATTTATGGTAATTTAGGTTATTACCATGTTTCAAGAGAATACGTGATGAAGGTATTCACATGATTAGTATGTGATGATTAATAGATGCTTCATTTTGTTTGGGGGGTTAATGATAAGTTCATTTTGGAAATTTAGTGAAATCCTTTCTAATGTTTTGGATCTTAATATTTTGGAAGGGTCATAAGGTTAACCATTTATGAAATGGTTTCAATTGAACTTAGGATTAGGTTTAAGAGATTAATGTATTAATTAACCATATAAAGACTTATGAATATTGGATAACCTTTACTAACCATTTCTTTATAATAATAACTAGAGATCAACAGAATGAATTATCATTCTATTATGGATCTTACGATCCATTAAAATTGAATTTTAATGATTCAGACATAAAACAAAACTTAGATATTCATTTCTTGGAGTAAGTAGTGAATTGAAAATTGATTGAGGCACAATAAAAGGATTAAATTGTTCTTATGAAATAAAAATGTATCAAGAAATTATATTTCCATATATTTTTAGACAATAAAACAATTCCTCAACTCTAGGAAAATGATATAAAAAAATTATTTTAATACCTTTATTTATGTTGAACTGGTGGGATTTTAAATCATCATAGATTTATGGTTTTTAGGCCCCTAACTTTCCATTGATCATTAACTTTCTTGTAATCAATTACCTATATCATTCTCTATAATTATTTATGCTTTTTTCCATTTCCATATCTTCACTTTCCACCAATGTTCTCCTATATTGAAACCTAGTTATATGTTATTACATATGACCTTCATATTTCCCTTTTATCACTTAATTATAGGTTATTTTATTAACCCTTTTTACAATGTGGGTTATTCTAAAATGTTATTTTCAAACATCAAACCCTTGATTACCGATAACAAGATTAAATTTTGAGGATGTAATTTATTTAAGGGGGTAGAATGTAACACCCTGATATTTTAAAAGAGGAACATCATGTTAGATAGAGTGTATGAAACAGAACACCAAGCTTATAAGATAATATAATTCCCCAAGACTTTATGATATATTTCATTTTAAAAAAATTCAATCTCTTCAATAGCTTGCGATGCACACAACATCGGGTTTAAAAAAATATTATTTTAAAATATTATTTAAACATGACCATTATAACCTAGTCGTTAAGTTGGAGGATATGAACAGTACTAAAAAACCTATGAAAATTATGTTTATCTATTGATGAGAAAAAAATAGGAATCATTTAAAATAAAAGGAAATGTTTTCCGAAAAAAACTGGTTTTTTAAATACGGTTTAATCACGCTTTGAGTGCATAATTTAAAATTAATTTTTATCAATTTTAGAAAATTTATTTGATAAAATTAATTTGATTTTTTAAATTATTATATAAAAACTATCTTAGGAAGAATTTTTGGGATTCTTCTGAAATGTTTTATTTTTCGATGAATAATGAAAAATACTAAATTTTAATTGAAAACCACCTTTTTGTTTGAATTGTTTATAAAATTAAATTATATTTTAAATTGATTTTAAAGTAATAATAGTTCAATTATATATATATTAATCCAATTTATGTCATTGGAATCATTTTCATATTGAATTTTGATATAAAAACATTGTAAACATTTGAACATTTTCTCTTTAAAAACCTGCTTTCTCATCGTGTTTGTGGGATTAATTTTAAATTAAAATTTGAAACTTATGTGAATGGAATTTTGAAAAATGGATTAAATATTAGGAATAATTATAATATATATCATCTAAAAAGGTCAATTTAATTTTTTTACCATAATGAATAGTAAAAATAGTAAAAAAAATATATATCGTGGTTAAGGTAAAAATGTGTTTATTAGGGGTTAAACTTAGAAAATAAGGGTAAAAATGACCTACCAACTTGTCTAACGCCCATTTTATAGAAATATTTAAACTATTATCACATTAGGATTTATTTTTAAGAGTTTTTAGGACACTTCTAAATGAAATTGACACATATAATAATTTAAGTAAAGAAAAAGACAAAATGTCAATGTCTTTCTTTTAAATTTCAACTATGTGTTCATATAGGGAAAAAGAAAGATGTGAATTAATATGGATAGTAATTTTGAGTACAATTAAATTAATTTAATGTGCATAATTTGTTTTTATTTTTTAGCAATCGTATAATTACTTTAAATTCTTAAGCAACACCGACACAATAATTATTTAATTAATAAAAAAATAAACTAAATAATACTAAAAATATTGAAAGTAAAATAAATTGAATGAATTATTGTGAAACATTAATTTTTTAGATAAATATATCATTTAATACAGGTTTTAATATAATATATTTAAATTCCATCATTGTCTTGATATTTTTTAAATTCAAATTAAATGAATAATGTCAAAAATTGGCATTAATGTTATTTTATAATAAATGATATTTTATTAAATTATTTAGAATTCTTAAAAATACCTTATTATTAAAAATGATTTTAATTATTTTTTAAAATATCAAATATGTTCCATTCATGGACCAATTTTTTTAGTGGCTATATTGACCCCTAATTAGTAAAAACTATGTTAGCACAGTTAAGTTTAAAATGATGTTTTTGAACGTTATATGAACCTATGTTAATATTAATTTTAAAAACACATAGGATTTTTATTTGATGAATTTTATTTCATATTTATAATCATTGGGTCCAAATTATCTAATAATTTTCATTTTATTTTAATCTTAAAGGATAGATTACCTAGGTTAAAAAGACTAGTTACTGTAGTGAAAAACCAAAATGGTAAAAGTATGGAAACTTAGAAGTTAAGGAACAACATGTTTAAAAAATGTGTTTTTGTGTGTGGTAGAGGTGAAGATAAACCATATAATCCCTTCAAACATTTATTTATTATTTTTTGAGACACTTGGGGTGATAGTGACTTCCCATTATTGAATAGTTTTGGGTATTTTACAAAAATACCACTCCTTAATTATAAAAAGTCACTCACTTCCCTCATTTATTCATGCATCTCAAGCCATTTGTATCAACCAAACCATGAAAAAATCCCTCTCCAAAATCCTTATCCACATTCTAGATATTTTCTTCTTCCCAAAATACCATCTTTATGTTTGTTAAGAGGAGATCAAAAGGAGGTTGCTCTTAGAGAAGGTGATTATCTTAACAAAGCACTTTCATTTTATTTCTTTTTTTCCACTTTCAATTATGTCTTAAAACTTCCAATATAATAAAAAAGTATCACACATATACTTAGATTTTATTATGTTGATGTAATAATATTTATCCATCTCCACTTCCATCAAATGGGAAACGAAATCATCGATCATGTGTACGACAGACAACCACTTTGCAAACTGATGTAGTATGTTTTCTATTACCACCTTTCAAGGATATATATAATGATGGATTTTCCACATGTATATGATATTTATTATATTATTACACTACAGGAAAACTGAATATTTGTGACGGGCGATTTGCGACGGGATCCCGTCGCAAAACGTCTTTTGCAACGGGGCTCCATCGCAAATCGCTCGTTGCCAAAAACGGCGTCGCAAATAGGTGTTTTTACGGCGGTCCTGTCGCAAAAAGAGTATTTGCGATGATATTTTTCCTCCGTCTCGAATGGGTTTTTGTTTATATATAAAAAAGGTATTTGCGATGGGTCGTCGCAGATATATTAGTTGCGACGGGTTTCTGACCCGTCGCAAATGGGAAATTTAAAAAATATTTGAGACAAAGGTATTTGCGACGGACCGTCGCAGAAATATTTTTACGATGGGTATTCTTCTCGTCGCAAATGTTACAATAAAAAAAATTTTGCGACGGGAAATCCCGTCGCAAATACTAAAAAAAATAAAATAATAAAATAATTAATACAAATCTTATAATATTATATAATAATAATAATAATAATAATATAAAAAAAATATTATTATAATATAAATAAAAAAGTATATAAAATATAATTATGAAATATTAATATAAAATAATAATAATATGAATATAAATAATATAATATAATATAATAATACTAATATTAATAATATAAAAAATTAATATAATATTATTATTATTAAATTATGTATATAATATTAATATTAATATTAATAATATAAAGAAATTATATTATTATAATATTAATAATAAAAAATATATATAATATAATTATGAAATATTAATATCAAAAAATAATAATAATATGAATATAAATAATATAATATTATATATTATGAAATTTTAATATCAAAAAATAATAATAACCGTACTAATATTAATAATATAAAAAATTAATATAATATTATTATTATTAAAATAAACATACAGATTTATGAAAAAATAATATTAATATTATTAATATTAATAAAATTATAAAATTATAAACTTCTCAATATTAACAATAAATATAAAATATTAAAAGTAATATTACTAAAATAAGCAGACATTAAAAATAATACTAATAAGTAATAAAATATTAAAAAAAATAAAAACAAATTAAATCATGCAATATTCATACCAATATGAAAGAGGAATTGTAAATAGTTAATATGACAATAAACTACGAACTCAAATATTTATTACATCTAAAAAAATCACTGGGGGTGGATAATCTGGAGGACCTGGAGGAGGTGGTGGAGGAAACTTCATCCCTAAACTATGTGTCAGACGACACATATACTCCATCTGCTCCTGATGTTGCTCTTCATATCGACGTCTCTCCTCATCCTATTGCTGACGCATCTGCTCTTGCCATCGACGCATCTCCTCATCGTGCTGCTGACGCATCTGCTCCTGCCCCTGACGCAAATCCTCTATAAGTTGACTCTGAGCACGCAGCTGCTCCTGATACTGTGAGTCAGAAGATGATGTCTCTCCACGAGCTCCTCTCAAGCTGGACGCCGACATTGCAGGAGTACCATAATAAGCTATAGGAGTCAAATGAGAGCTGATACCAACTACTCAGCCCTTTTCGAAGCCATACTGGGTCGCTTGCATCCATGTCGTCTCATCAAAATGGTGGGCACTAGTCTGATCACCTATCTCGTCTTGACTCTCAGCCTGTGTCTGAGAGGTCGCGGCCTCATATGACTCCTTAAGTTTCAATTAGAAATTAAAATAATGAAAATATTATATGCATTTAATTTGAAAACTGAAAAGAAAATAATACTGACCACAATCTGACGCTGGCGGTCACCTCTAATCTCTCCAGTAGCCAGATCAGTGTACATCCTCCGATAAACGTCGTACGTCGTAATATCGGGATGGTCGGCTTCCTATATGAATATAAAATAGACTGTTTATATTTAAATTTTTATAAAATATTCAAAAAAAAGTACTTACCAGATGCTCTCTATGCACACTGAATGTACGACTACCGGCTCGATGCGTCACCTCTTGTCTCCCCCGATTCTATCGACCCAATGCAGATCTGCTCTGAAACCCACCACCCAACCAGTGTGTACATAATCCATCCCAAACGTGAGATTAAATGTACTCTAGTTGGTGGGCTCTACAGGACTCATCAAATTCTGTCACTTCGGCTTTCTTCACAGCCATATTTCTCAAATTAGGCAAAAACTGACAAAAACGGTCATGCATAGACACCACCCATGCCGCGTGGATAGTGGCACGCATGCTCTCGTTGATGGGATACCATAAACCCTAATATAAAGTTATTAATGAATTAAATTTCAAAATAAATAATATTTAATTACGTACCAGCCAATGATCAAACATGGCGGCCTGCACATCAGTGGGAATCTAATCCCATGTGATCCAGGGCTGAGAAAAATAATTGCACAAGATAGCGCTCCCCTGTCCAATAGCTATATGCATAAAACTGTGGAAAAAGAACAAATAATCAAACAATTAGAATATAAATAAATTATAATGAAAGATAACTAAAATACACAGGTTACCATACCACCGCATGTGCGTATCGAATCCAAGAGGTGGACGTCGCTCTGGGATAGGATCTGGAATCATCAGTCTGGCAAGACCACGCCCCCTCCGAGTGATCTCTATAGTGCCAATAGCCTGAGGGTTAGATGACTCAAGAACCTCATCATCCATAGGTAGATCAGCCTCCAGCAACTGACGAAACGTTTCTGAGTCCATCTGAAACATGAAATGATTGTTATTAGCAAATAGTTGAAAATAACTATTATGTATAGATATATATTTTTTATGATTCTAACCAGCATTTTATTGTGTCAATGTTCATCTTCATCATCATCTTCATAGTTGTCAATGTCAATGTATTCATCTTCCTCATCAACATCATCAATTTCCATATTAGTTTCACTTTCATCATCTCTTGTCATTTCAAATTCAGTTGTAACATCATTGACAACATCGTCACCATCGACCCTTAACTGTGGGGTGTCATCCTCGATATTCATGTCTCTTTGTGAAAAAGATGTGTTTTAAGGAGTGTCCTGAAAATTTTCATTTCCTTTCACTTAAGTGGAACCACATTCAGTTTGAGTAAACTGATTTTCTCGAGATTTAACTTTTATTATACTCCACCAATCATCCAACTCTTTTGCAGTAGCACAGTATTTTGCATAATAAATTTGATGTTCTTGATGAGCCAATAAAAATGGTTCATTTACTACAAGGAGACTTTTATGTTTAATATCAACAATTCCATGAGTCGGATGAATACGCAAGCCTCTCTCAGTATCCAACCATCGACATTTAAACATTGTTACATAATTCTGTCCCAAATAACACAGTTCAATAATTTTATCAAGCATACCATAAAAGTCAACTTCAATATCTCTATGATGTGATCCCTTCAAACAAAAACCACTATTCATTGTTTTCTTTGATTCCCCATATGCACGTGTATGAAAGCGATAACCATTCACCACATGTGCATTATAATATTTAACCATTTTGGATGGTGGGATACTCAATATATGCAATCGACTATCAATCTTATCATCATGTACAGATACCTGAAAATTTGTAAAACATTTATCACTATTACAAGTAATAAATTGATTTTATATGTAAAACCAAAAAAGAATGTATGTTACCAGTTTTTGAAACCAGTAGGAAAATTTTTTTTGCCGACGTTCTTCTAAGACAGCTGCTGTAATTTGTGGAAATTGTTTCTTGATATGATCATCATATAACCTAAAAATACAATATGATTAATTTACTGTAATAGAATCTATAGAATAAGGGATGGGATCACTCACTGTACAATTAGTGACATTTATTCACAGTTGAGTAGAACATATGTATGAGCTCTATGATGTTCATCATCTGAAATCCATCTATCATGAACTCCACCAAAGCCAAGTTCGGGCTGATTGACAAATGATAATTGATTGTTCATATCATCATCAACATTCCCCTCGTTCTGGCTCATGCAGTTAAATTTTGAGGGATATTCAGATTCAAAATAATGAGAGCAGAATAAAGAAATTTCCTCTTGCAAATAAGCTTCAGCAATTGAGCCTTCAACTGATGCTTTGTTACGGACTTTTTTCTTCAATTTCTGCATGCATCTCTCAAATTGGTACATCCATCGAAACTGAACCGGACCTCCACATTTTTCTTCATGTGGAAAATGTAATATCAAATGTTCCATTGAGTCAAAGAAAGTCGGCGGAAAGATTTTTTCCAGTTTGCATATAATTACAACAACAGCTTCTTCCAGTTTGCTTAGTGTATCGTAGTCTGTTGTCACCGCACACATGTCTCGGAAAAAATATGATATATCTGTTATCGAATACAAAATTTTAGAATTCAAAAAACCTCTTAATCCAATAGGCATAAGTCTTTTCATTATAACATGACAGTCATGACTTTTTAATCCAGTAATATGACCATTTTTAACACATCTGCCCAAGTTGGAAGCATAGCCATCTGGAAGTCTCAAATATGCAATCCACTGACAAAATAATAAGCGACTCTCTTTGGCCAGTGTATAAGCTGCTTTTGGATTCATTAATCTCTGTGATCTGACATTTTCAAACAATTCAAGTTCTGGTCACCTGCAAATTTGGGCAAGATCTAATCGTGCCTTTACATTATCTTTGGTTTTACCCGGTGTATCAAAAACTGTATGAAATAAATTATCAAAACAGTTCTTCTCAATATGCATGACATCCAACATGTGTCAGACCAACAAATCAGACCAATATAGAAGATTCCAAAAAATGATCCATTTTTCCAATTGTATTCTTTCCCAAATCCATGAATTTTCTGTTGGTTTATTGTCGGTCCAAAAGTGATGGAAGGTAATGAAAATACAACTAATTGTAGCTCTGTACCTTAGATCATTTTTGGATGTTCATCTCTTTCAATTTTGCCTTTTCTGAAATGAGATTTATTCCTCTGAAAAGGATGATCGATTGGAAGAAATCTGCGATGACAGTCAAAATAGCAAGGTTTTTTTCTATTCCCGAGCATAAATGCTTTGTTGTCTCCCATACAGTAAGGACATGATTTTGGACCATGTGTACTCTAGCCAGATAACATGCCATATGCCGGGAAGTCACTAATTTTCCACATCAAAGCAGCTTTCATTACAAAATTCTGTTTCACAGCATCATCATATGTACCAACACCATGACTCCACAATAAATTTAACTCATCAATCAATGGTTTAAAATAAACATAAATATTCTTTTTCAGATGTCCTGGGATTAATAATGTCAAAAATATATAAGGCTCTTTCATCAACATCCATGGAGGCAAATTGTACGAAGTTATAAAGACAGGCCAACTGAAATACTGACTACCAAAAGATCCAAATGGACAAAAACCATCAGTAGAAAGACTCAATCGCATGTTCCGGGATTCTAAAGCAAAATATGGATGCACTTGATCAAAATGTTTCCATGAATCACCATCAGATGGATGAATCAAGATTTTACCTTTTGAAATATTGGTTTTGTGCCATAACATCATTGTCACTGTGTTTTGAGACATAAATAAACGCTGCAACCTGGGTGTAAGTGGGAAATATCTCAACTGTTTTACAGGAATCAATCCATAATTCCCTGATTGAGCTTCTTTATACCTCGATTGTCCACATGTGGGAAAACTATCCAATGACTCATTTTCACCAGAATATAAGATGCAATCGTTTGAACATGCATGGATCTTCTGATAACTAAGTCCCAGATTACGAACTAGTCTCTTGCTCTCATAATAATTAGCAGGCAGCACATTTCCTTCATGTAATAGTGCTTTAACCAAAGAAAATATCTGATCAAAACAGTTATTTGACATTCCATTATCTGATTTAATAGCCATAAATTTTGCAACTGCTTCTAATTTTCTTATCTTGCAACCAGGATATAATGCATCCTCAGCAGACCTAAACAACTCAGCAAATTCAGATTGTGCCAACTCGGGAGGTAAATTAACATCATCCTTGATTTCAGTTTGTTGAACGGATGACCCTGCAACATCATGTACTAAATTCTGAAACAGTGATGGATCTGGAATCAAATTATTAGTATCTTCTCTGGAACTGCATTCACTGTGTTGATACCAAAAAATATAATCTGATTGAAAACCATAACGCAAGAGATGTTTCCCAACAATGTCAAATGTCTGAAATGTTCTCAGAGCACATTTTTTATAAGGACACTTAATTTTCCCTTATGAAACAAATTCCGGGTTTGATGATGCAAATGATAAGAAAGCTTCAACACCATCAACATATATAGGATTTAAACTAGAACCGTTTTGATTTCTGTGCTGATTTATCCAAGCACGGTCATCAAATAATGATTGATGTCGATTTCCTTGTTCCATATTCATATATATTTTTCTACAAAATTTAAAACCATTACTGTTTTTAATTAATTTGATATAAGAAAAACAATATCCTAAAAAGAGAAGATACATAATTACAGTTATTTCTTAGTAATTACCAATAATTATAGGAGACATAGTTTGTTTTTAATCATTCCCACTAATTATTATTAATTTATCAATACTTATCAATACTTGGAAAAATGAAATATTCTTAAATAATGAAATAAAATTTTGTAATCATCGTTGTGGAGATTATATTACTAATTATTCTAATTTGTTTCCAGCGGATTGGCGGCAGCTCTTTTTCCTGACGACTCATCTCCTTGCAAAGAGATGAGTCGTCAGGGAAAAAGCCTCTTTTGTCTGACGGCTCATCTATTTTTAACTTTCTACCGACTGAAATTAGTATGAAAAACTTATTCTGACATACATTAGAGCACATTTTTCATACTGATTTCAGTGGGAGAAAGTAGCAAATATATGAGACGTTGAACAAAAGGTAGCCTCCAATCCTCTGGAAATTGTGCCAATTTATAACCATGTACTTGAATTTATTTGATTTTTGATTAATTATTACTAATTATTACAAATCTCAATATTTCCAACAGATTTTTCTCTATTCTTAACATGTTCAAATCTTAAAGAGTCGTCAATTTTCAGGTAATTCCCAATAAAAAGTTTGTGTCAACCATGTCCAATTTAAACTCTATAATTGTCTTTACATGGTTAATCACCACACAAGTAGTGTTGCAATAGGACGACACAATTAATGTCGTTCTCGTCTTTAAGAATCATTTCACATGACCCTTTACATAGATCATTCATCCTTGAAAAATTAAGAGAACTTCAGTATCTTTCCCTTAATTTTTCAAGAAAAAATGGTCTATGTAAAAAGTCATGTGATATGATTCTTATAGATGAGAAAGACATGACTTGGTTGTCCTATTGCAATGCTACTTGCGAGGTGATCAACCAAGAAAGAACAATTATAGAGTTTACATTGGACATGGTTGACGCAAACTTTTTATTGGGAATGACGTGAAAATTGGCGACCCTTTAAGATTTGAACATGTTAATAATAAAGCAAAACTTGTTGAAAATATTGATAATTGTAATATTTTATAAATTTTTTATAATTTTAATAATATTAATATTTTTTTATAAATATTAAACATATAATAATAAAATAATTATATTATTAGTATTATTTAATTATTAATATTAGAGTAATATAATATTTTATATTATGTTACTATTTATGTTACTAATTATATTACTAATTATGTTACTAATTAGTAACAAACGTGATTGACCGCTCATCTACCTCAATTTTCTTTTCATTTGTGCGTTGAGGTTGACAGGAAACTTCTACCACCACATGTAGTATTTACTTTTACTGTCAAAATTATAAACCTCCTCACCTTTATGCTGGCGAGGAGGTTGATAATTTTGACAGCAAAATCAAATATTACATGTGGAGGCAGAAGTTTCTTGTCAAGCCTCAACACACAAATGAAAAGAAAATTGAGGTAGATGAGCGGTCAATCACTCTTGCTAATTGTTTCCTAATTATTTTTAATTGTTTCTTAATTATTTTTAATTATTTCCTAATTATTTTTAATTGTTTCCTAATTATTTTTAATTGTTTCCTAATTATTTTTAATTGTTTCCTAATTATTTTATTTTTAATTGTTTCCTAATTATTTTATTTTTAATTGTTTCCTAATTATTTTATTTTTAATTGTTTCCTAATTATTATTTTAATTGTTTCCTAATTATTTTATTTTTAATTTTTTCCTAATTATTTTATTTTTAATTGTTTCCTAATTATTTTATTTTTAATTGTTTCCTAATTATTTTATTTTAAATTATTTCTTAATTATTTTATTTTTAATTGTTTCCTAATTATTTTATTTCTAATTGTTTCCTTTTTAATTATTTCCTAATTATTTTATTTCTAATTATTTCCTAATTATTTTATTTTTGATTATTTCCTAATTATTTTATTTCTAATTGTTTCCTAATTATTTTATTTCTAATTGTTTCCTAATTATTTCTAATCAATTAAATCAAATTATTTTCTAATTATTTGATGATTATTTTAATTAAATCTAATTATTTCTTAATTATTTAATAATTATATAATTATTCCTAATTAAATATAACTATTTCTAATTATTTATAATTAAATATATTTATTTCTAATTATTACCAAAACATCCTCCGAGAGTGTCGAACCAAGAGTGCAGCAAGGCCCGTTGTCGTGTACTATGTTACCCCGAGTCAAGCTCGAAACACCTTGTCAGAGTTTTCACTCCTAGGTACATTTGTGTCAGAGCTGTCTCTACTTGTTCGTATCCAGACAAGGACTATTTGGTACAACCACTTAATCTAATTATACTATATAGCTAAATAGACATTCTATTAAAAAAATTAAAATTAACAACTAAAAATAAAATTAACAATTAAAAATAATTTAACAATTAAAAAAACTATAAATACCTTTGATATTTTAAAGCAGTTTGCGCCTCCTAACTCCTTCTCTGCTCTTGTCGTAAGAAAAAATTAAATTAAAAAAAATTCTACTTAGAATAGAAATTTAAAGAGAGAAAGGAAAAAAGAAGAAGAGAGATCTGAGTGATTTGAAAAAAAACGGATGGGGGTATATATAGGTTAGAATATTTGTGACGGTTTTATTTGCGACGGGCTCCCATCGCAAATACTAGTATTTGCGACGATGTACCGTCGCAAATACCTTCGCCCGCATTAATTACGGGCGGCGGTTAAAAGGGTTTTTTGCAACGGGCCCGTCACAAATAGTTGTATGCCGAAATACTATTAGCGACGGGCAGATATCCCCGTCACAAATTGCTATTTACCACCACCGATATTGGCGACGGGCCCCGTCGCAAATACTTTCACCCACATTTAATACGGTCGGCGGGTAAAAGGGTTTTTGCGACGGGCTCGTCGCAAATACATGTAGGGCGACATACCATTAGCGACGGACGGATATCCCCGTCACAAAAGCCTATTTACCGCCGTCGGTATTGGCGATGGGATCCGTCGCAAATAACACCTGCCGAATAGTGTTTTGCGATGGGTAATTGTCCTGTCACAAATAGTATTTACCACCTCCAGGTACTTGCGACGGGACGAAGGCCACCGTCGCAAATAGGCTTCCCACGTTTTGGCGCGAAAACTGCACCATACCTATTGTGACGGGTCTTGTATTCCCGTCGTAACTAACTGACCATTTGCGACGGGCATATATTCTCATCACAAATACGCTTTTCGTCAAATTTATTGCGACGAGATTTATTCCCGTCGCAAATAACCCGTCGCAATAATCAATTTTTCCCGTAGTGTTATATATATGTAATTTTAATATCACATATAAATTTTTACATTCCATTTTGTTTCAAATACGATAATGTCGCTCGTGTGTACAGCAGACTACCACCTCACAAAGCGATGTGATTTGTTTTTCACTTTCAATTTACATGGAATGTAATAATGTTAAAATTAATGAATATATGTGATATAAATGATATTATATTGATTCATAAAAATTAATATATCACCCAACTTCATACCCTTTCACTTTTTAAGGGAATGATATCGTCGCTCGTGTGTACGTACGACCCACCGTCTCCATAAAGCGATGTGATTCATTTACCATGTCCAACTTTCATAAATGGATCTAAAAATTTATAGAAGAATATTTTCAAAATGTTTTGTGATCTTTTTAATTTAAAAGTGATTTTAAAAATGTAAAGGCTATTTTCTTTAAGATTTTTTTAAGGATATTTTCATGGTATTACTATTCATCAAAACATCGACCCTATATTTTAATTATTATCCAATGATTATATATTGTAATGATACTATCCTTATTATTTCTTTGATGGTTAATGATCAATTTGACTAGAGATGTACCAGTTTGATACCATTCATATTACTCTAGATGGTTTATGATTGTGTTTATTAATTGGGGTAATTATTATCATTTCATATTATAGTTTTTAAATTTGAATGTTTATGTTGATTATGATTCACCCCTTTCATATGAGGAATGCATTGGACTTAGTAAGTGATGTGTGGGGCCCTCTATAGCTCCTTGATGCATCGGTATGACTTATGAGATAAACTATATTGGGTTTTGGTCGATGTCTTTCCCATATATATATATATATGTATTGGAATAAGGGCTTGATGGAATTTATATTTCATGGAATAAGGCCTTGATGGTATGTTTATATGCCCAACATTATGAATTTCATCATTATAAATTTATATATTGATATTCCATGTTATTATTCGATTAAATAGAATATCTATGGTTAAGTTTTCAAGATCACGTGATTATTTATATAGAATTATTTGATTATCATTTATTCATACTATATTATAATCAAGTTATTTATTAAATAGAATGTGTTTATGTTATTTACCTTTCTATATTGATTATGCCTTATTTATTCATAGCTTCTGTTGTATGCTTACCCTTACTGAGCATCTGAGATCATTCTTTTCATATGTTTTATTTTACTCAGGATATGAGGAAGTGTTTTGTGATTGATATGTAGGGATACACTAAGGGGAATAATTCTATTCTCAAATAAAATTATTTGTTTATTTTATGTTTTAAAATGTAATGTTAATTTCAAGTATGTATCTAGTTTACCAAGACTAATAAACCATTTCATACTTTAGGATGTGATTCCTTGTATCTTATTACAATGTAATAAAGAAACCATTGACTTCATGATACGAGGGATGAGGTTGCTACAAGTTAGAAAATATTTATGTCTGAGAGATTGTATGGATGCATAGACTGTCTTCTAGTATCATATCAGATAGGGACACGCATTTTACATCACAGTTTTAGAAAGGCTTGCAGAAGGCTTTAGGGACTTAGCTAAAAATAAGTACAAATTATCATATATAGACTGGTGTAAATTTATAGAGGATGATTCAAATCATGAAGGATATGCTTCGAGAAAGCATCCTAGATTTTAGTGGAGAATTGGATGGTCATTTGGACCTGGTGGAGTTCATGTATAATAATAGTTTCTATGCTTTAATTAAAATGAAACCTTTTGAGGGTATTTATGGATAGTTGTATCACTCACCATTTTGTTGGAACGAGTTGGGAGAGGTAGTTGTTATTTGGATGAGTATGGTACATGAGATCTCTAAGAGATTTTAGTTGATTAGGAAGTAGTTGGTTACAACTCAAAGTAAACAGTGATCATATGCTGATTGGAGGAGACGAGATTTGAAGTTCACTGTGGGTGACCAAGTTTTCTTGTGGGTGTCACCTCGGTTGGGGAATTGTCATTTGTAGAAGAAAGGGAAGTTGTATCCATGGTTTATGGGACTGTTTGAGATCATAGATCACATCATAGCAGTGGATTACTATTTGGATCTTTCTTCAGGGTACCAAGGTATGCATGATGTATTTCATGTTTCTCAGCTTCATAGGTAAATTCCTGATCATGTGCATGTGATTAACTATGAGGAAATTAAGTTGGAACTAAATTCATCATTTTTGGAGAACCTGGTGAAGATTATAGACTAAATTGATGAGGTGATGAGGGGGGAATATGTTACCTCTTATTTGAGTCTTGTGGAAACATGGGAATATCTAGGAGGAGATGTGAGAGATAGATTTTGATGTTCGATCTCAATGGCCTGAGTTCTTTGAGAAAAACCATTAGAGGCACCTATCAAGGATGAGAATTCATTAGAGGGGGGATTTATAACATCCTCAGTTTTAAAGGAATGAAATTTTGTCCCTTTTTGTGGTTTAACTTGTAATTTGGTTGAGTTGGTGGTTTTGGAGGCTTAAATAGGGTTTTTGGGTATTTTAGGGTACAACATGGGTAGGACCATGCTATGGTGTAGGCCATTTTATTCATGGGAATTGCCTATGTGAAATAGACTATCCAAAATGCCTGTGGTAGGGCGTAGTCTTAGGCATATAGCACTGCAAGTCCTCTTATAGACCAAGATTAGATTGGACTCACCACACCATGGTGGAGGGTGGGGTGAGTCCAAAACATGTAATGTTATGACACTATGCCCTTATGGTGGCCATGCTGGGTTTCCTGAGATGGGTGCATTCTAGGCCACCATTACCATGGGGGGAATCACCACACCATGGTTATGATTGTTTTTGTTTTTGAAATGAATGATTTAGCAATTGATATCTCTGAGGGAGTTATGAATCTTAATGGAAACGTGTGTGAACTTTATAAGAGGTTTATTTAATACATTATTAACCTATTATCCCCTCTATTAATCAAACCATCCTCATCCTGTTGCTAGTTCATTAGATCCCCACAATTTACAGATGAATCTAGGGTGAAACTTTAAGCATTATTCCTTCTTTGACCAATGTCCTAGGGTGATTCCTTCATTTAGGGGTTTATTCTTGTCTATCTAGGATTGTGGGGATCCAAAAATCTCTTCTCTATCTACTATTCTAGGAGTGATGGGTTCTCTTCTTTGACCAGACCTAGATCATCCATTAAAAGTGGTTTTCACTGGGTAAGTGATATGGTTCTACCCTCTTGGTTGTATTCCTTTCTTGATTCTTTTTCTAAAACCCTTGTTATGTTGGTTTGGTATCACTTATAGGGACCCTTGGTGTTTGGGCTTGTTCCGATTAGTGTGGGGGCATGGCTTGGGTATTGAATCTTGACGAATCATGATGTTGATGTCAGAACACTTGAGGTAGGAATCACTTTACCATATAGAGCCCTTGTATATGATTTTTGGAATCATATGATGGTATGTTTAATGATCCAAATTTTTGAATAATATTTTGTTTTCTGAATTTGTGTGTTATTTTATTTTGTATTCAACAAAACCTTATCCTTTTATTAATGAAGTGAGTATAATTGAAATGAGACCTTTGGGTTTTGACTGTTATATAACCATTGGTTAATTATGAACGTTGGTCCATATGACCATTGGAAACTATACTATTAATTTTATGAATATTGTTTATAAATAAAAATGATCATGGTTAATTAATACAGAAAGAAGATTCGATGGCTTCATCCAGTAGACTCGGGTCATACGAATCCCATCTGTCAGAGCTTGGGAAGAAGGTAGCATCACTGGGCTTTACTATGGACCAAGCCCAAAATGAGCTTCAACATGTTAAGCTTGAATGTAATCGCCTTCGAGATAATTTCAAGCTAATAGAAATCACCATTCGGGCAATGTTGTTCGAGCTGCCCCAATATTCTATCACCATTACACACCTTACTCTTAGGTCCTATGTAGGTGTTATAAGGGGCTATGTAATGATGCCTTAGTTACTTTTTTTAATCTTTTTGTATAAATAAAATTGTTATTTTTTATTATAGTAAAATAACTATAATTTTTTAATTTCAAATGTCAAAATAAATATAGGATGATTTTTTAAAAGTTTCATATTATTGATGAATATTGAAAAAATATTATTTTAAAATAATTTTTATACTTAAATAATTAATAATGTGAAATGATTTTCAAAAAACGGACATTTACATTTGTGATCAGTAAGAAATTTAGAGTTTGATAAGATCTACTTAATTTTTGGTGAATAGTAAATTATGAATAGTAATATTACCCTTATAAATAGTAATATGTACAATGGAGTTGTAACCTCGCTTAATTAAGTATAAATATAATTTAGGCATCTTGAATGGTAATATGATATAACAGCATAAGTAAATAACTGTTTCATAAATTATTAGTTAAGTATTAGTATTTTTCAGGTAAATGGTAATTTTACTTAAAAATTAAATATGTCTTATTTAGAAAATTATTTTCATAAAATGGATTTCATTTTTGAATTCATAAAATTAATATTAGGTTAGGGTGAATTTATGATATTTTTATAAAATGTTTTGTTTCTTGATGAATAGTAAAAATAATGTTTTTGAGTTTTCTGTGTGTTTTATGACATCATAATGATGTAATATGTAATTTTAAATTTTTGTCGACTCATTTGGATTAAAATATTATATGAGGTGTCCCAAGTGGCCAAAACCATGGGCAAATACCATGGGTAAGCCCATGTTTTTGCAAATACCACTAATGAGGTGTCCCTTGGAAATTAATAAAATATTCCCTCACTTTTGCTATAAATACCAACCCTTTCCTTCATTACATTCATTCCAAATTCCCTCTCAACAAAGATCCAGTCTTTTTACCTCTAAAATAGTTCTCCCAAAGTTCCCTCAAGTCCCTAATGTCCCAACCTTTGAGTTTTAGAAGTTACTCTTCAAGGTAAGGGAACCTTTCACCCTCCTCTTTTAGTCAAGACTTATTTTATGTTATGTTTTTTAATTTCCATTTTCATATGTTAGGGTATGTTATTATATATCTTTATTTCTGTACACTTTATATCCAAATTATAAGAGACCATTTCTGCTCTCATCAACTGATTTTCTGAATTTTTAAACGACATCGTTAGGCTGCCGAATTTTCGTAAGGAAATTCTCAAGCTTCTCTTTTTCCATTCAAGTTCTCTTATATGTGGTATGTATTTCAAGTTTCCATAACATGTTCTTATTTCCATTTTATTTTGTACCTATACTATATTATGAGTCTTTTATAAATGGGGTACCCATGTCCCCTCTCTTTTTAATGTTTTCTAAAACCATGTTGCATAGTCATTATGCTATAGAATTTTCGTCTCAAAATCTCTCTCTTTTTCTCAAGAAATTCTCTTGTTTTATTTATATGAATACCCAAACCTATTTCATTTCCAAGTCTATTCATCAAGTCATAAAAATGATATATTTTATTTTATAATTTACATACATAAATCAATTATTCATTTTCTATGGGTTATAAATGACATAATGATCATGTTTTTAAGCACTCTTTAAAACATTACGATTTTGATATAAAACCCATTTCTTTTATTCTATTTGGGTTATTTATGAAATGTTTGATTATGATATATGTGGATCACATGAAAATAAATACATATTAAGTGTATTCCCTGATATCACTTCAATGCATTGGGTAAATAAATTAATCTCTAGAGATGACAAGTTTAATGATACCTTGGTGAATAACCTTGGTAATTTTTATGACATCTTAGGGATTGACCTTGGTGATATGTTTATGAATGTCTAAATTAAATGTTGTAGCCAAATTTTCAAGATATTATTCAATTTATTATTATCATAATATGTCTCTTCTCATGCCTTTATGATATTTCCTCATGTACTTAATGTAATGTCTCAAGTTCACATGTAAACTGTTTTCCCTATTTTCCCTTACTAGGCCTTATGCTCACCATTTCCTTTGATGTATGTACTCAGGTTATGAGATGCAGTAATTGTACTTGGGATGAACTTTTAAAGAATGATTTTGAGAGGATTAAAATAATTTTAT
Organism: Viscum album; assembly: GCA_963277665.1. Lineage (NCBI taxonomy): Eukaryota > Viridiplantae > Streptophyta > Magnoliopsida > Santalales > Viscaceae > Viscum > Viscum album. The sequence continues at coordinate 702,479,175 of OY728163.1, forward strand.
ATGATTTCATGTATTATGTAACTTTTTTCCAAGACACAATACTTTAAAGATCCTCTGTTTGTAAAATGTAATGAAAAGTTATGAAATAAAAAAGGCGGGATGCCATAGTTGGTATCAAATGATAGTTTAGTTATTTGTGGAAATTAGGTTATGAAAACTTTAGGAATAACCATATAGAAAATTTTAAATATAGGAAAACTTCCTATTATTTTTGTGAAATATTAAGTAAGTGGTTATGAAAAAATAGACCCCTATTTGGATACAAATAAGAAAATGTGGCTCTGGCATAGATGTATCTAGGGGTAAAACCAGAAAACACCACTTTAATCTAGACTAAAACGGGAACTGGTGCATGAAAATGGTTCTTGATGCACTCCTAGTTTGACACTCTCAAGGGATATGTTTTTTTAATCACAAGCTTTTTATGAATCATTATGAAGGATTTATAGAGAAATGTAATTATTGTTAAAGAATAATATGTTTAAGTATGAAGTTTTAAGACAGAAAAATCATTTATAGTTAAAATATTCCTAAATGAAATAAGCTTCTCACTAAGGTTTTATTCTTTTAGAAAATGGCAGGCAATAAGAGGAATCATGCAAATGGCGACCATAATAGACCATGCACTGACGACCCTCTAATGGAATCCAGAATTTAAATTTTCATGAGAATGATGAACCAACTGACTCAAGTTATGGGAAATAACTTAAATCAATTTGAGAGACCGATTTCACTGTGAAGGGAAAAACTTTCTATTGAGTCCTTGATGTGTCAAAAACCACCAACCTTTAATGGATCTAATTGCCCATTGATTGTTGAACATTGGATTAGCTCTATTGAGAAGATATTTTCCGTGCTCCGCTATTCAGAATAAGAGAAGGTAACCCTAGTTGTTTACCACTTAGAGGGAGAAACTGATCAGTGGTGGGAACTGATTAAAAACATGAGACCAATAGTGGAGGTTGAAGCTATAGAGTGGGAAGAGTTCATAGAGATCTTCTTCAATAAGTATTTCCCCCGTTCGATGAGAACAAAAATGGAGGAGTTTCTCAAGCTGAAGTAGAAGGAGAATGAATCTGTTAGAAGCTACGAGATGAACTTCACAAGACTTTACCATTACACCTCAAGCATTGTCATGGATCCTAATCGGAAGGTTGATAGATTCTTTGGTGGACTAAAACCTCATCTGCGAAAGAATCTAGCCAACCAAGACTATGATAGTTGTGAGGAGATTGTGCAGAGTGTTATGAAAGTCGAACTAGAGTTTGATGAGACACAGTGGTCTCGTAAATCCAATGACAGGAAGAGATCAATGAAGCCAAGATTAGGGAGGGTCTTAGATCAGGGAAGAGAAGGCAAGCAAGTGAAACATCCCACATGTAATAAATGTGGGAAGAAGCATTTGGGGAGCTGCCTGCTCGGGAGTGGGAAGTGATAAAAATGTGGAAGAGATGGACATATCACACGAAATTGTCATAGTGAGGTGAAGCCTCAACTTCCCAACACTAATGAAAAAGGTAATATGGTGCAGTCCCTACCTGAATTCCAATGATTCAAGTGTGGATAGCTTGGGAACTTTTTCCAACCACTGCCCAAATCTGAGGACAATGGAGGGGAATCACCATCAGCCTCAGCAAAGGCCAAGGGAGAAAGGTTGTTCTCTTTCTATCATTACAGTTGATGTTGAAACTCTAAATAATGTGGTGGCAGGTACTCTTTTTATCTCAAATCTAGAAAGTACTTTGTTTGATTCTGGTTCTAAAAATTCCTTTATTTCCTCCAAGTTTGCAAAGAATTTAGAATCAACCTGTGAATTTCAAAAAGTAGAGTTATCAGTCAAGACTCCTAGTGGGATTATCAAAGCACCATCAGTGTTTATAAACTCTAGTATTTAATTTAGTGAGCACAATCTTATCACAAATCTAGTACTCATTCCCATGCTGTAATTCGACATTGTACTAGGGATAGATTGGCACTTAAAGTATAATGCTAAGATCAAATGAAAAAGTAAGGAAATATCAGTAGTCTTGAATGGAAAACCTATAGTTATCTTCCAAGGAGAGATATCTCAACCTGATCTTTGTCTATAAGAACCTACTATAGCCTTCTTTATGAAGTTTATCAGTGAAGAAGAAGAAGGAAATGAGAGTATAAGGATAGAAAATGTCCCCATCGTCCAGAAATACATTGACATATTTCTTGAGGAGTTACCTGAACCTCCCCTAGAAAGAGAGGTAGAGTTATCTCCATTGAACTCATACATGGATCTCATTTGATATCAAAGACCCTGTATAGGATGGAAAATGTGGAGCTGGAGGAATTAAAGAAGCAACTCTAAGATCTTTTGGATAAGGGGTTTATCTGACCGAGTGTGTCTCCTTGGGTAGAACCTATTCTATTTTTGAAGAAGAAGGATGGATCAATACGGATATACATTGATTATAGATAATTTAATGAGATCACAATGAAGAAAAAAATACCCTCTTCCAAGAATTGATGACTTATTTGACCAACCTCATGAGGCTCAATTATTCTCCAAGATTGATCTTTGATCTGGTTATCACTAATTGCGGGTGAAAAATGAAGATATTCAAAAAAACACCTTATGATCAAGATATGGGCACTATGAGTTTATTGTTATTCCCTTCAGACTGAGTAATGCACCTACTATTTTTATGGATCTGATGAATAGATTCTTTAAGGAATACTTTGATAATTTTGTGGTAATTTTTATTGATGATATTTTGATATATTCCAAAAGTCACGAGGAGCATGAGGATCATCTAAGGGTTATTTGGAAAAATCTATGGAAGGAGAGGCATTTTGGAAAGTTTGGAAAATGTGAATTTTAGTTACAAAAAGTTTCTTTCTTGGGCCACATTGTAACCAATAAAGGAATCACAATTGACCCTACAAAGACAATGGTTGAAAAGGAGTGGCCGCATCTTACAAAAATAACTGAGATTTGTATTTTCCTTTGATTAGAGGGATATTATATGAGGTTTTTGAAAAAAAATCATGGCTTTCTAATCCACTAACCAAGTTAACTCGAAAAGGGGTTAAGTTCATCTAGACAATGGAGTGTGAGGAAAGTTTCCAAGAACTGTAGAAGAGATTGATTACTGAACCCATGTTAACTCTTCCCTCAAGTGGATAAGGATTCGTTATTTTTAACGAAGTATATCTGAAAGGGATTGGTTGCATCCTCATGAAAAATGACAAGGTGATTGCTTATGAATCTCAATAGTTGAAGAATCATGAGAAAACATATCCTACGCATAATCTGGAACTGGCTGCAATTGTTTTTGCTCTAAAGATATAGAGGTACTATCTTAATGGGGAGAAGTGTGATATATATATATACTATAAAAGTTTAGAGTATATTTTCACACAAAAGGAATTGAACATGAGACGTAGGAGATGGTTAGAACTTCATAAAGACTATGATTAGTCAATTCATTATCATCCCAGAAGAGAAAACAAATTTTTTGATGCATTAAGTAGAAAAGACCCTATTGTTCTATCCATGATGAGGATTCAAAGAGATCCCTTAATCCAAGGCCTAGTGAAAATGGACATGGGAATTATAAAAGAAGGGACATCATCAAACCTGATTTCTCAACCATCATTACTAGGGAAGATCAAGAAAGCTCAGAAATAAGATCCTTTGTTACAGAAGAAGTTTGAGGTTGTGAAGGATGGAAAGTTTCCTGAGTTCAATTTTGATCAAGAAGGTGTACTAAAATTTCGTACAAGAATATGTGTTCTATCTATTCCAGAAATAAATAAGGAACTGATGGATGAAGCTCATAGCTCTAATTTCTCTATACATCCTGGAAGAACAAAAATGTATAGGGACATTCATGATCATTATTAGTGGGATAAAATGAAAAGGGAGATTGTTGACTATACTACAAGGTTCCTGGTATGTCAGTAAGTGAAGGCAGTGCGACAAATTACTAAAAGGGTATTACAACCACTACCCATACCAACATGGAAGTGGGATAATATCACTATGGACTTTTTCACTGATCTCCCAAGAACTTCCAAAGGAAACAATGTGATATGGGTTATAGTGGACCGTCTCACCAAGGCTGTCCATTTTATCTCTATTTGGGAAGATTTATCTCTTGATCAAATTGTCAGGATTTACATGAAGGAAGTGGTATGGATGCATGGAGTTCCACTTTCTATCATATCTAATAATGATCCAAGGTTCACATAAAAATTATGGAGAAGTATTCAACATGCTCTGAGTATCTAATTGAATTCCAGTACGGCCTATTAGCCCCAAACTGATGGCCAATATGAAAGGACTATTCAGAAACTTGAGGACATGCTGAGAACATGCTCAATGGAATTTAAAGGTGAATGGGATCAACATCTCCCATTAGTTGAGTTCTCTTACAATAACAGTTTCCAATGAAGCATTCAAATGGAACCCTATGAAGCTCTATATGGGAAGCGATGTAGAACTCCTAATTGTTGGGATGAAGCTGGTGAGAGAATGATTCTTGGACCGGATCTTGTACAAGAGATGACAGAAAAGGTTCATGCCATCCAGCAACACATTGACGCTGCTCAAAGTCGGTAAAAGAGCTATGCTGACAACCATCTAAGGGACTTGTATTTTGATGTTGGTGAAAAAGTCTTTCTTCAAATTTCACCTTGGAAGAGAGTTATGAGGTTTGTGAAGAAATGGAATCTCATTCCTAGGTACATTGGCCCCTATGAAATCTTTGATCACATAGGAGTAGTTGCCTATCATCTTTCACTTCCTCCAAATCCAGAAAACGTTCATGATGTCTTCCATGTATCCCTCTTGAGGAAGTATATACCCGACCCTTCATATGTACTACATCTAGAGGTGGTACAACTAGAACATGACCTCTCTTATGAGGAGAATCCAGTGGAGATCATGGATCGTAGAGACAAGGTTATACGCAACAAGACTACCCAAAGTTTTTGCAGAGGAACCACAAATATAAATAATCCACATGGGAACCAGAGGAGTCTATGAGGCAGAAGTACCCACACCATTTCTCTTTTGAGGGTATGAGTTAAAATTTTAGGGATGAAAAATCTTAAGGGGGGGGGGGGAGAATGTAACAACCCAAACTTTTGAATAATATTTTGTTTCCTGAATTTCTGTGTTATTTTATTTTATATTCAACAAAACTATATCCATTTATTAATGAAGTCAGTATAATTGAAATGATACCTTTGGGTTTCGACTGTTATATAACTATTGGTTAATTATGACCTTCGGTCCATATGACCGTTGGAAACTATACTCTTAATTTTATGATTATTGTTTATAAATACAAATGATCATGGTTAATTAATATAGAAAGAAGAGTCGATGGCCTCATCCAGTAGACTCGGGTCATACGAAGCCCATATGCCAGATCTTGGGAAGGATGTAGCATCACTGGGCTTTGCTCTAGACCAAGCCTAATCCAAGCTTCAACATGTCAATCTTGAACGTAATCGCCTTCAGGAGAAGTTCAAGCTGATAGAAATCACCACTCAGGCAATGTTGTCTGAGCTACCCCAAGATTCTATAACCATTGCACACCTTACTCTTAGGTCCTATGCAGGTGTTATAAGGGGAAATGTAACGAGGCCTTAGTTACTTTTTGTAATCCATTTGTATAAAAACATTGTTATTTCTTATTATGGTAAAATAACTATCATTTTTGAATTTCAAATTTTAAAATAAATATAGGATAAATTTTTAGAATTTTCATATTATTGATGAATATTGAAAAGGAGTATTTTAAAATATTTTTTATAATTTTAATAATTAATAATGTGAAATTATTTTCAAAAAATGGACATATATAGTTGTGATCAGTATGAAATTTAGAGTTTGATAAGATCAACTTAATTTTTTGTGAATAGTAAATTATGAATAATAATATTACCCTTATGAATAGTAATATGATCAATGGAGTAGTAACCTCACTTAATTAAGTATAAATATAATTTAGGTATCTTGAATGGTAATATGATATAATAGCATAAGTAAATAACTGTTTCATAAATTATTAGTTAAGTATTAATATTTTTTCAGGTAAATAGTGATTTTACTTAAAAATTAAATATCTCATATTTAGAAAATTATTTTCATAAAATGGAGTTCATTTTTGAATTCAAAACATCGATATTAGGTTAGGGTAAATTTATGATATTTTTATAAAATGTTTTGTTTTTCAGTGAATAGAAAAAATATAGTTTTTGAGTTTTTGGTGTGTTTTATGACATCATAATGATGTAATATGTAATTTAAAATTCTGGTCGACTCATTTTGATTAAAATATTATATGAGGTTTCCCAAATGGCCAAAATCATGGGCAAATACCATGGGCAAGCTCATGGTTTTGCAAATACCACTAATGAGGTGTCCCTTGGAAATTAATAAATCATTCCCTCACTTTAGCTATAAATACCAACCCTTTCCTTCATTCCTTTAATTCCAAATTCACCCTCAAGAAATATTTTGTCTTTTTACCTCCCAAGGAGTCCTCCCAAGGTTCCCTAAATGCCCCAAGGTCCCAACCTTAGGGTTTTAGAAGTTACTCTTCAAGGTAAGGGAACCTTTCGCCCCCCCCCCCTTTTAGTCAAGACTTATTTTATGTTATGCCTTTTAATTTCTATTTTCATATATTGGGGTATGTTATTATGCATCCTTATTTATGTCCATTTTATTTAAAAATTATTAGATACCCTTTCTGATCTCATGAACTTATTTTCTGAATTTTTAAGCGACGTCGTTAGGTTGCCGAATTTTCGAAAGGAAATTCTCAAGCTTCTCTTTTTTCCATTCAAGTTCTCTTCTATGTGGTACGTTTTTCAAGTTTCCATATCATGTTCATATTTACATTTTTTTTGTACCTCTACTATATTGTGAGTCTTTTCTAAATGGGTTACCTCTATCCCCTCTCTTTTTAATGTTTTCTAAAACTATGTTTCATAGTCGTTATGCTCTAGAATTTTCGTCTCAAAATTTCTCTCTTTTTCTAAATAAATTCTCTTATTTTATTAATATTAATACCCAAACCTATTTAATTTCTATGTTTATTCATCAAGACATAAAAATTATACATTTTATTCTTTAATTGACATGCATAAAACCCTCATTCCCTTTCTGTGGGTTATAAATTACATAATGATCATGTTTTTAAGCACTTTTTAAAACGTCACGATTTTGATATGAAACCCATTTATTTTATTATATTTGGATTATTTATGAAATGTTTTATAATTATATATGTGGATCACATGAAAATAAATACATATTAATGGTGCACCCTGATAGCACTCCAATTCATTGGGTAAAAAATTAATATCTAGAGACAGGTTTAATGATATCTTGGTGAATAACCTTGGTAATTTTTATGACACCTTAGGAATGGACCTTGGTGATATGATTATGAATGTCTAAATTAAATGTTGTAGCCACATTTTCAAGATATTATTCAAGTTCTTATTATCATAATATATCTCTTATCATGCCTTTATGATATTTCCTCATGTACTTATTGTAATCTCTTATGTTCACATGTAAACTGTTTTTCCTATTTTACCTTACTGGGCCTTATGCTTACCCTTTACTTTGATGTATGTCCCCAAGTTATGAGATGCAGTAATTTTAATTAGGATGAACTTTTCAAGAATCCTTTTGATAGTATTAAAATAATTTTATATGTTTTCATGTGTTATGTACATTTTTTCCAAGACACTAGACTTTAAAGATCCTATGTTTGTAAAATGTAATGAAAAGTTATGAAATAGAAAGGTGGGATTCCATGGTATGTGCTTATGTTCTTTGATACCCATGCTTAACTTTTATCACATGTTTGTGTTTATGTGTTGCCCGTGAGACTCATGTTTGATATTGATCACATGTGTGTGCATGTGTAGCCCATAAGACCCGTGTTTTCTGTTGATCACATATGTGTTTGTGTATGGTTAATGATATTCATGCTTGGTATTATGTGTTGTTCCCATATGTGTTGTACCCTATTGTGTGTGAATGTATGTCCTTTAGAGTTTTTTCTTCTAGTAGAAAATGATAGGGGGACCACCATGGCTTAGTGATCCCTTAGAGGGGAGAATGTGTGACATGAGATAATAATGATGATGGACTGAGACACGGAGTAGGGGTATGATGGCCTTGTGTCCTAACTCGAGGTAGTGTCGAGATATGAAGACCATCTGGATGAACTCGAGGCATAAGTAGGGGTATGATGACCTTGTGGTCAGACCCATGATTGAGAAGAGGCTTGGTGGACTTGTGTTCTGACATGAAACTCATTGGCCATGTGGATGCTCAGAGATATATGAGTCATGGTTGACTCGTTATCATGACTTCTGTTATGATCATTATATCTAGATGGAGTCGAAGAAGGTACGGATGGGGTTTGTGGTGGCTTAGTTAGCGCATGGCTTCTCGACACATGATTGATTATTATTTCTTGTAAATTTCATTTTTATCATGGAAAACACCTCTTATGAATATACACTTATTTTGAGGATGTATTGGTTTTTTCATACTGGTTTTATAATCACACCCTACATAGGAATCTCAATACATGCAAAGACTTCATGATCAGGTATTCAAGAAAGGGAAAGGGCCCAGTTACATGGAGTTGAGGTGATGGAGCTTGGTGTTTGAGGGTGGTACTAGGATGGACTCTAGAGTGTTTATGCAGTGTCTTTATTTACCTTCCTATTGTTTCTTATAAATTGGTTGACCTACCACATTGGGGGTCTTTAGTTTACTACTTGAATGAATTGAGATACTTTTCTTGTTATCTGATATAGCATTGTTTTTATTCTTTTCCACTATGTTATTTTGGGTTGTTGTTTGCATTTGGTTATGAGTATGATGTTCAACTTTGGAATATGAGGGTATAATATTTCCAATTATGATGTCTTTACCCTCACTACTAATCTAAAATCTCTTTCATACAAGGAAGAACACATGAGATTTTACGGTAATATGGTCTAAACTAGGTGATTCGAGTCGGGGCATTATAGAATTTTCCTTAAGAAATTTTTTTAAATCACAAATATTGAGTGTTGATTACATTAATCTTATCCTTATCAATTATTGATCACAAATATTTCCTTGATGATGATGATGATGATATTATCTACAATAGAAGATTTTATCAAATGAGTACCATGTATTATTAACCATTTAATAATGAATTTTATTAAATGGGTCCCACAAAAATGATGAGACTGTTTAAAGAAATTAATATCTATTAGTGGTCCAATATCTACATTTCACTAAGAAATGAGTCATATATGGTGTTTCTCTCACCACTTAGTTATTTATGTAGGGAATCATCCCAATCACAATAGTTGTGCCTCTTGGATAGTCGAGTGGAAAACTCTTTGTTCAATCCATCATATGGATAAACCCAACTTTATTCGTCTGGTATCCTAACCATTAGGTTTTACTAGCTAAGTGTACCCTAAATCAAGCACCATGAATAGAATCACAAAATTAAATCTAGAAGCATTTGACTATGGAATGAAACTACTCAAGGATAATCCAATGTCACCCATAATTTCTTTCCTTGCACATGATAATCTATGGTCATTCAGATTTTTCATGAAACTACCAATTTAGATGATCGAGGTATTAAAGTGTCACTTTAGAAGGAATCTAACACTTAGTATTTTAAGGGGATTTAAAATCACCATCTTATCTCATGTTATTCCTTAGATATGCATGCTTCTAGTAATTTAGTTTGGAATTATATTCCCTCCACCAAACATGTGATGTCCTCAGTTTCAAAGAAATGTAATTTTGAGCCTTATGATAGTTTAACTTGTATCTGGGTTCAATTAGAGGTTTTAGAGGCTTTAATAGGGGTTTCGGCTATTTTAGGGTATACCATGAGTAGGACCATGTTGTTGTGTAGTCCATTTTATTTTTGGTAACCACCTGTGTGAAACGGGTTGGCTGAAATGCTTGTGGTAGGGCATGGTGTCGAGCGTGTAGCATTGTGAGTCCTCCTATGGGATACAATAATATTAGCCTCACCACACCATAGTGGAGGGAATGGTGAGTCCAAAAAGAGAAAGTTTTTGACACTATTACCTCATGGTGTTTGTGTTAGGATTCTTGGGTTGGGAGTGTTTGATGCCACCACAACCATGGTGGGAATCACCACACCTTGGTGATGACTGTTTTAGTTTTTGAAATGTCATATTTGGCCATTGATCTCTAAAATGGAGTTAAAAATCTTAATAAAAATTCATTATATCTTTATAAGAGTGGTGTTTAATGAATTATTAACCTATTAGTCCATCTATTAATCAAATCATCCTCCTTTTCTTGTTATTTCCTTGAATCTAGATGATTTCAAGATGAATCTAGGGTGAAATTTTAGGCATTCTTCCTTCTTTGAATAATGGACTAGGGTAATTTCTTCATTCAAGGGATTTTTTATGTCGATATAGGATCTTGGGGATTCTAGTATACCTTGTCTAGTCATTGTTCTAGGAGTTATGGGTTCTATTCTTTGACCAAACCTAGATCCTCCATTGATTGTGGTTGTCATTGGGGACCCTTAGTGTGTAGGCTTGTTTCAGTTGGAATGGGGGCATGAATTGGGTATTAACTCTTGATTAATATTAACATTGATGTAAAAAATCATGATTCAAGAATATAATTACCATATATATCCATTATATATGATTTTTGACATGATATTATGGTATGTGATTGCACAATTTGAGGATCATGCTTGAGATTGATCTCATGTGTGTGTGTGTGTGGCCCATGAGACCCATGTTTGATATTGATCACATGTGTGTGCATGTTTAGCACATAAAACCCATGTTTTATGTTGATCATGTGTGTGTTTGTATGGTTAATGATACTCATTCTTGATATTCTATATTATGCCCATATTTTTTATGCCTTGTTGTGTGTAAATATGTCCTTTGGAGGTTTTTATTCTAGTAGTAAATGATAGGTAGACCATTATGGCTTGGTAAGCCCTTAGAGTGGGGTCATGTCTGATATGTGATGATGACGATGATAGATTGAGACATGTGGTAAGGGTAAAATTACCTTATGTCCTGACTCGAGGCATAGAAGGGGTACAAAGACCTTGTGGCCTGCCCCGAGGTAGTGTCGGGATGTGACAACCATGTGTCTTGACCGAAGGTAGAGGTAGGGGTAAGATGGCCTTGTGGTCTGATCCATGATTAATAAGGGAATTGGAAACCTTATGGACTGACCTGAAAATAATTGGCCTTGTGGATAGTAAGAGATATATGACTAATATTCAACCCATGATCATGACTTTTGTTATGACCGTTCATCTAACATGGAGTCAAAGTTGGTACGGTCGGGGTTCGTGGTAGCTTGGTTAGTGTATGAGCACTCAACACATGATTTTATTTTTTTGCCCATACATTTACTTTTAATCATGGAAAACACCTATTATGCATGTACACTTATGTTAAGGACACATTGGTGGTGTCCTATTGGGTTTATACTCACACTCTACATGAGCATCTCAATGCATGTGCAGGCTTCAAGATTGGGGATCTAGGAAAGAGAAAGGGTTTAGTGATAGGGAGTTGAGAAGACTGAGAATGGTGTTCGGGAGTAGTACCAAGATGGACTCCATAGTGTTTTTTCAGTGCATTTATTTACCTTCCAATTATTTATTACACATTGGGGGCCTTGGATTTTTACTTACATGACTTGAGATACTTGTCATGTCATTTGATATAACATTGTTATTATTATTTTCTATTGTGTTATTCTAGGCTATTTATCTACGTTTATTTATGAGTATGATGTTTGAATTTGTATAATGAGGGTATATTCTCCCCACTAATGGAATTAAAACACTCATTTCTAGTCATAAACCTCTTGTGTATGAGGTGGCATGAATGAGGTTATGTGGCACTCCAGCCTGAACCGGGTGATTCAGGTCAGGGTGTTACAAAACCAATATGTACAAACCATATTGATGTGTAACTATTTACACAACCCAAGGGTTTGTGTTACTAACCCAAAAATATAAGTCAAACATATTCATACATATCCAAATACATCATATGAATAAGGTACTTGAACTCTTCATGTAAAGATTTAGGATTATATGAGATCACCAATATCCTCATGAGTAATCCTAAAGTGAAAAATAGTCAACCTCATTCACTAGCCTAGAAAAGACATAAGCCTCCTGGTAGGTAGGTAGTCTGACCCCAAGTCCCTATGACTGAGCATACTTTACTAAAGATAGAATCCGATTCATAATAATTTTAACACCTAATATTCGAAAAATATATATAGATACAAAATATTTAATAATTCAAAATACAAATTTAGGTCAAGGTGGATGGAAGAAAAAAGTAAATTCATTAACAATACCTAACCTGTAATGAAAAGATCTATCCTAAAAGCAGTTTAACATTTTAAACTAAATCTTATACAATATTCACATTTCTTAAAAAATTTATTAAACATTAATAGAGTAGGGGATACCGTTTTAAATAAAAGAACAATTCAAATATTTAAATAAGATATAACTATTCATGAAAAATTCATAAATAAAAGATAACTATAAACCCTTTTATAATTTCATATTTAACATTATAGACATTCTATAATTTTGAATACATACATTTTGCATTCATTCAAATATGAACTCTTTCATATTTATAATTATATAGAATTTCCATTTTAAATATATTATATTATATGAATTAAAAACTATTTATAATTTCATGACCCCCTCCCCCCAAAGGTGCCCCTCCTAGGTCGATAATTTGGGGAGATAGATAATGATGCTTGAATCCCTCCTCCAATAAGACACAGGTTGGAAAATAGCACTCATGGTATATCATACACACGAATGGGATACACTAACCTCTAAGAACATAAGTAATAAGTGACAAGATGATACCACCAAACAAATTATGTTCATAATAAATAAAAGATTCCAAAACATTCATGTAATGTCACAAAACAAGAACAACTACAAAAGAAGCTACAAGTATCAAAAGGGAATCCTCAGTAGTGACCTCGAAGCCCAAACAACTCTTGAACAACTCCATGAGATAATAATGTTTAGCCCAATCAATAACCATCTCTTATGGACCTAAAAAACAATTTATATAGATTTATGGTGATCATACAAGTATATTTAGTAGGATCATCCCCGAAGCGTCACATGCAAAATTAAAGAAAGTATACCAAATCCCAGGGAATAAGAAATAAAACTAACTCATCACCTAAATGGGTATTCTAAGCTCCCAGCCTCATCAGGGCTCTCTCACCATGTATTGAATACAAGTAAGATATAATATCTAATATAATATAAAAGTGAAGGTACCCCACTACCACTTCCCATTGGTTTTACACTCTACCTCAACATCACATGCCTTGATCTCTCCAATTAAGCCACATGAATCAAAGGAAACTGTATAATAACCCTCACCTCATGCATCTCATAATATCATACACATCACCACCTATATATAGTAATTGAGTGGTTTACTGGGATCCACCACAACCCATACATTGTGGATTATACCTCAAGTAGACCATACACAACATACCTATAATAATCCTTAGGATGTTGTATCCAAAGATAAATGTGTGTGAAAATAACCACAAGCCATTACAACCCTATATACACATATATGAGAATATAACCAGCATGCATACTAGTAAATAATACTACTAAGAGAAGAGATTGGGGAAACAAGGGGTAGTCAACCATCTATTCCTCAACAGCCTGGATGTTGGGGAAAACACCCTCTAGAGTCCACAGGGTGTTGGTCGCACTACCAACATGGGTGGGGTGGAATATGAAATCATATAACATAGGATTATATATAGCTCATAAAACACACTATGGGAAACTACCTAAACTTAACTTCAATTGTAGTTATCATTACTTGGACACCCAACTACCACCATTAAGGACCAAATATCCTATAAACACATAGGAATTTCAAGAGACTTCGTTTAATTATTCTTTTTAAACATTTCATATTACCTTAATTACAAAACAATTATCTTGAGCTCCCAACATCACTAGTTAAACCATTTATTATTCACTACCATCCCATAATTCCATGTAATCTAGGACTCATCTTAAGTTACCATAAAATATGTCTAAACCAAGAACAACCAATTGTATTTAGAAGTGGGGAAAAGAAATAAAAAAAATAAGAAACTCAGTCATTTGACCTCTAAGGATGATTCAATGACAATAAAGCAACACAACTTTTAACACAAAAAATAATGGAAATCTCAGCTTTAACTTGCTCCATTAGTCCCAGTTTCATCCCTAACACCACTCTACATATCACCATCCATCCCTCCATCACAAGTGCTAACTACTTTTACAAACCCAGGTACCCCCACCCATTTCTCATCAAACCATGAGCCATTTCATGCCCATATCACATCATCTAGCAAGGCTCGCATCCAGATCAACCCCAAACATTTACCTTTTACAAACAACTAATTTGTTACTGTCTTGAATTAACCAATTCACTTAACATAGGTTAAAACTATAGGAAACCTAAGGCCTCATGTATTAATAGATTTAAAATTATTTAAACATAATTAAAGCATAACTTCCAATTTCCATCAACTTAATGAGGTAAGATGACAAATTAAACATTAATCTTTATTTAATTAGCCAACAATCATTGCCATCTTTAAATTCATTATCCAAATTTCAAGCATAAAAAACATGCTAAACCATATCATAAAAAATGATAATGCACTATATAGAAAATAAACAAGCAACCCATTAACACGACATAAACACAAGTGATCACTAAAAATAGAAACCAAAATTTCATTATTTAGTTCTATTTTAACCTTCATTAAGGTTAATTCCACCATTACCCAATTAGATAAAAATTGATAACTCCAAAATTTCACTTAAAATAAAGGAGAAGTAGTGAATACCCTACCTCAAGGATTTCAAATTTCCTTGACCAAGAACGGAAAAATAATGAAAATATTTGATCACCTCTCCCACATGAAATCTACACCCTTTTAAGAACAAAAAGCCAAAAACACACCACCAAACATCAAATTAACACCATGAGAAACAAGGAGAACAATTATTATAGCATAGAAAGATAGAATAGGAGGAAACAAAACCAAATAAAGAAGACCCCCACAAGAGAAATAGGGAAAAATATCCTTAGATCACTACATGTCAAACATGAGAAATTGAGGATTTATCCCAATTGAAGGGGCTTCTAAACACATTTAAAAAGGTTCTTTGGCCGCCTAGAGTTGGGAAAATTTGAGGGTTTTTTATATAATTTGAGGGTGAAACAGTTTTAATAGGAACTCTACCGAATGCACATTCATGACATGAATGGGTCATTCATGACATGAATGTGTCATTAATTTTGTGAATGAATTGAGTTCAAGGTTCACTGAAAAACATTCCACCCCAATCCAATAAACCTAGAATAAGTTCACATAATGAACTATATGTTTACATAATGAATTATTAGGGACTGATTCAACAAACCTGGACCTTTATCTATTCATGTATTGAACCTATGGTTCACATCATGAATCACAACCTCTGAACTTCTCTTACTCAAGATGAAAATTACCTTCATTCTGCGAACTACTCTCTCACGTCATGAATTCCTCCTACAACCATGTTTTAGCTCTAAAACTCTACTAGACCTACTCCAAGCTTCTTCCAAACACCTCAGACCTTGGAAACATTAAAGTGAATAGGTTAAAAGGATCTGAACCCTTACATCAGATACCTATCAAATGATTCTCTTCCTTGACAATTTAAAACCAAACCCAGGGAGAAGAGAATAAAAAGAGTCTCCCAGATAACCACCCCATGAGATACCTCTCAAGAATCTTCCCACCATAGGATCAAAATAATCCCACTTATAGAAATAAAGAACAAAAATGAAGGTACCAAGATTCTCAGTGGAAGTCGATGGGTTAGGAATTTAAAAAAATCATCACCAAAACAAAAAAAACAATGTCAAATCCGGTGATTTGATCCTGATACAGTCTGAGGGCCACACATGGTTTAATCAGAGTACAAAAATAACACAAATGTATACGTTGTTTAGATCTGATACACGCAAGCCTATCACAATATTCCATCATCTATTGCTTGAAGGATCTGACTTTCAATCTCTCTAGATCATCCACACATGCTTCTTGAATCTACTAGCACATCGTTCATCGGAATTTAGGTGCCAACGTGGAACTCTGATGACCACTTCGACATAGTAACGATCACCCCAATCCACATTCTTCAATTCAAGAAGATATAACTTGAATCACTTGCTCGATTGATAGATTCTCTCTCTAGGAATCAGGAGGAGAGAGAATCTCTCACTTCCAACGGATGAATAGTCATCATGGGAAGAGCCTCTCTCTACTTATATAGTGGAAATCTATAATACCTGGTTTGGGTTCCCAACCCCCATGTAATAAACCCACTATATTATATTATAAATAATTATTTATGATGAACTAAACTACTCCATAAATATTATTTATATTTTATCAATAAACTGAAATATATACTAAATATATTATGTGATAATCTTGATCCATTAAATCAACTCACATCTCCTGATAATATTAAACGAACTCAGAAAATTTCATTAATATCTGTTCGAATAATGTTTATCCTTGTATTTACCTAATCACTTGTAAATACATGTAATAAATAAATTTAACCCAATTATTCCTTACTTGAATAATAATGAATTTATTTATTTCTTGGTGATCCCTAGAACTTGGATAATACCCATACCCCATGGTGGGGCGCACCAAGTTATATATTTTTATTCAACATAATAGGACAGATTCTCAAAGTGTTATTGTGAATGAACCTCTAGGACCTTATCTCAATAGTAGTGAATAACATTTATAGACCAAGAGCGGAGTCTAGAAACCCATCAAGGCCCATATAGAGATAAGGAAAAGTCAAATCAATGACTATCTTCCTATGAACATGCAATGTGTAATATAATCGCTTTATCATCGATATCTCATAAAATAAGATGTACACATGTGTCATCATCTATTTCTTTCTTTATTATTTGTTGATATATCCGGACAGAATTACCTTCTACTACCATGGACATGGATTTATGAAGGTACTACCATCCTAATCAACCAGGCACGAGATATCTCTTCCTCAACTTGGAAGAAAAAAATATTTCTTGACCATTCAATCAATGTCATGCCACCAATGACATACTCAACACAAACTACCTCTTCATGACTTCATCATCATGGTTTTCACCTTGCAACAAAGTATGCAATCAAATGAAATACATTGATAATAGCCTCAACTCAGAAGATCATTACACATGTCTATAGATAGGAACAACCAATGACACCTGAAACATGTGGTGTTCCTATTAGTGGGTTTGTCCTCATGATCTCAACTACTAGAGGTCACTAATTATGAACTTCATGAGAAGAAGTATCAATGCTTATGAGACTCCAACACCTAATAGTCACACATCACCTGTGTCATATCAGTATGATGTTTATGGACCATATGACATTATTTTATGATTTTTTTCATAGTATCTCTAAGTTCTCATTATAGCCTGGGATACGCTATAACCCTTTTATACAACACGTAATCTAAGGACATTACCATAATTATAGTGGACACATAAGTATCTATACTATTATGGTAAGATAAAAACATGTATATATAACAATTTTTATACATGTAGTGGTAATCAAAGTACAACACAAGTTGGGTCTAGTGAACCCACTTTCAACAGTCCCACTTACACTAGATCCAATTGTTAACAAGTCTCAATACACTAACTCTCACATGATAATAATTCTTTTGTTGAGATATGGATTTATTCAGGGGGTATCCCACGTTTTCCTTAGTGGTTACTCAGCTAACTGCAACTTCACCTCTCTGAGTAAAATCCATCAAGAGATGAAACTTCTGAAGTATATGCTTTGTACTCTGGGGTGACTTGGGCCCCTTGGAAAGCACCGCCATAGCAGTATTATCACAATAAACTAGAATAGGATCTGTACTACTAGGCACTACACCAATGTCTGATAAAAATATTCATATCCAGACTACTTCCTTTACTAATTCAGAAGCAACAATATACTCGGATTCTGTTGTAGAATTGGTGACAACAGAATGCTTCGAGATTCTCTAGCTCACTGCACCACAATTTAGGCAAAAGATGTTGCCTGATTTAGATTTTAGATCATCATGATCTATTTGGAAACTAGAATTATTGTATCCTCTCACTACTAGTTCCTCTTCTCCTCCATACACCAGGAATATATCCTTTGTACATCTCAAGTACTTTAGGATAGTTTTAATAGCTTCCCAGTGCAGGTCTCCTGGATTATCTTGATATATTCTCACCATGCTTAAAGTAAAGGAAATATCAAACCTAGTACATAGCATGACATACATGATATAACCCACTACCAAGGCATAAAGGATTCTACTCATTCTTTAAATATCCTCCTATGTTTGTGGACATATTTTCTTGAAGAGATTGATAACATGTGACATAGGCAACAACCCTCTCTTGGATTGTTCCATGTTGTACCCTTTGAGTACCTTGTCAATGTATCTACTTTGACTTAGCCCAAGCAGCCTTTGAGATCTATCTCAATAGATCTTGATCCCTAGAATGTAGGTTTCTTCCTTTAAGTATTTCATGGAGAAACATTCATGTAACCAAGTCTTTAATGACTATAAGACTTTCACTTCATTTCCTATAATTAATATGTCATCAAAATATAATATATGGAAAACAATGGAATTCCCATCAACCTTCTTATTGAAATAATGATCACTTTTGACAAAAAAAAAATTATCTTATGGCCTCATCAAAACAAACATTCCATGATTGTGATGCATGATTCAATTCATAAATGGATCTCTACATCTTGCACACCTTATTGGAATTCTTTGACCTGAAAAACCCTTCAGTTTGAGTTATATAGATGTCTTCAACCAACTTCCCATTTAGAAAATCAATTTTGACATCCATTTTCCAAATATCATAACCATGGAAGGATACTATTGCAAGTGATATTCTCATGGATTCTAGCATTGCTACTGGTGAAAAGGTTTCATCATAGTCGATTCCATGACATTTCTTGAACCCCTTTACAACCAGTCTTGATTTATAGGTATTAACCATACCATCCATGTCCAGCTTTTTCTTGAATACCCATTTTCACCCATTGGGATTTACATCAGCTGAAGGGTCTACCAAAATCCAAACATGAGTTTGGTACATGGACTCCATATCAGAATGCATGGCATCTTTCCATTTTGCACCTTCTTTGCCTTCTACTACTTCTTTGTAGGTTAGAGGTTCATCATCCTCAAGGAGTAATGTGTCACCTGACTCAGTGATAAGAAAACCATAACTCTCTGGTTCTCTAACCTCTCGAGTAGACCTTTGCAGTAGTTGTGTCTTGGGAACCACTTCTTCTTCCACTTTCTCTTGTGGAGAATGTTCTTGTACAAACTCCTATGCATCTGGATCATTAACATCATCAAAGTCAATCTTGCCTCTAAAATTTCCATTAGAAATGTGTTCCCTTTCTAGAAATATGGCATGTCTTTCCACAACAACTTTTCTATCTAAATGGTTGTATAGGTAATGACCTTTGGTTTCCTTAGGATAACCTATAAGAATGAACTTCATGATTCTAGATGCTAACTTTTTACTTGGTATAGTCTTGAAAAAATACCCACATCCCCATACATTTAGGTGTGATATATTGGGTTTCTTTCCACACCATAACTCATATGGAATCTCATCTACAACCTTAGTTGGTACTCGGTTAAGGGTATATGTTGTTGTATACAAAGCATATCCCTAAAAGGATAATTGAAGAGTTTCCTAACTCGTCATTGATCTGACCATGTCTAGCAAGGTCCTATTCCCCCTTTCACTAACACTATTCCACTATGGTGTATAAAGAGTAGTGAGTTGGGATACTATCCAACACTCCTTTAAGTGATCAATGAAAACTTGGTTAAAATACTCTTCGCCTCGGTCTAAATGGAGTGCCTTAATCTTCTTACCAAGATAGTTTTCTACTTTATATTGGTATTCCTTAAAAAAATGAATGGAATTATACTTATACCTTATTAAGTAGATATATCCATACCTACTATAGTCATCAGTAAAAGTAATGAAGTATGAAACCCCCTGCCTCTACTGGAAATGGACCACATACATCAGTATGAATTAATTCCAGTAATTGATTGGCTCTTTCCCCCTTCCCAAAGAAGGGTGCTTTGGTCATTTTCCCTTATAAACAAGCATGACATACATCCAAGGGTTTTAACTGTACTAAGTATAAATATCCTGGTTGATGTAATTTCTATAACCGCTTCTCATTTACATGACCTAGCCTAAAGGGCCATAGGCGGGTGATATATGATTCATGCTCGCTGTTTTTTTCATTCATTATCATTATCAGGTTTTTGAGTTCAAGTATATATAGGCCATTGTTAATATGTGTAATACCATAACACATGTTATCCTTATAAATGAAACAACATTTATTTCTAAACTTGAAATAAAATCTCATCATGTCTTAACTTGAAACTGAGATTATGTTTTGTGTTACAGAGGGTACATAATAACAATTATACAATACTAAAACTAAACCACTAGGAAAAGTTAAATGATAGTCTCCCACTACCAAGGATGCGACTTTCACCATTTGCAGCTCGGAGATCCACTTCGCCTCTTTAAATCTTCTGGAATCTACTTGGTTCTTGTATATGAATATGTATGTGTGAGTTGCATTCCATATCCAATACCCAACTTATAGATAAGGAAATATTGTGTTCAATGATAAAAATACATGAAGTGGAAGCATCACCTTGCTTCTTCTTCCCAACTCTACAATTTTTCTTCCAATGGCCATTCTTTCTATATAAAAAGAATATAGCCTCCTGATTATTGTTATGACTCTAAATCTTTGGCCTCTTGGAAGGATGGGGCATTGGTTACTTTGTCCTTGACTTGGCCTTAAACCCCTTTGCCTTGCACTTCTTTCTCTTGTTCACCATAAGGACAAAAGAATTGATATTCTTCATATCCTTATTAGCTTGGCGAACTAAATCCAAAAGGTTAGGGAGTGACTTTTTCATATTGTTGATGTTATAATTGAAAATGAAAGTCAAAAAGCTTAGCAGTAATGAGACAAGAATGAGATCTGTTGCTAGTTCTTGGTCAGATTTGAACCCAAGGGCTTCAAGCCTCTCATTGTACCCGATCATCTTGAGTACATGAGGACCCGCTTGGCGCCCTTCTACTAGCCTGCACCTATAAAGGGCACTAGAGATCTCATACCTTTCCTACCTTTCCCTCTCTTGATATAATTCTTAGAGATGAAAAATTATCTTGTAGGCATTATCGTCCTCATGCATTTTCTACAATTGGTTGTACATGGATGAAAACATAATGCATAGAACATCTAGTGAATCATCTACATGCTTTTTCTATTTATCTTCTTCCGCCTTTCTTGCTACTTGAGGAGGCTTAGCAGATACTGAGGATTCTAACACATAAATCTTCCTTTCTTGGCGTAGTACTATGCAGAAGCGCCTGTACCACTCCTGGAAGTTATGGCTAGTCAAGATATTTTCTTTATCTAAAATTGATCACAGTGATAATGTACTTGTGGTATTGGTGATTTCCATTTTAGATCTACGACAGATAAATATTAGCATTCAGTACTTTATCATGATTAAATTTTGAAATTTATGATTAATTAATTATTATATCATTTGGACTGTAGTAGTGGCGGCACTGTAGCGGCGAAGGTACTGTAGCGGTGGTTGTAATGTAGCAGGTACTGTAGCAGCGCGAGTATTGTAGCAGTAATGTTCAACGAGGGGTCCTTTGGGCCAAAAAATGGGCTTTCAAGCCTTGTATTCAGGCTAGTTGGTCTTGGGCCTTCGGGCTATGTAATAGTTTTCCCTCTACCTAGTCTAAAGAGGTCTTTGCATTAAATAATAAATTGAGGTTTCGGCCCCAACCTTTAAAAAAAATTATTATATCATTTTAAATGTCTCCCACAATTTTATCAAACCCTAATAGCTCTCACTATTAGATTCAGAATACTCTATCGCTTGAGTATTCTAGTGGAAAGAATCCTTAAAAATACTCTTCATAGTTTACAATATTTGGTTATGCCACTACTTGGAGAGCTTCTAGGTAGGCTCTGGTTGGCCAACCTCATTAACTCGCGGTTCCTTGAACTGTTGAGTAAAGTCCTAGCATCTGGAATCATAACTTGATTCTCTCAACATCTTGCCTCTAAAGTGATATCAACTAACTTTGGCTACTTCTTTGATACTAGATTTAGTCAAGTTGACCCATTACTCTTATAGGAACTCATCGGTAATAGGAAGCACTCTCAACTTTGGCAGACGAGCACCTCGAACAACCAATTTTTCTCAAATTTGACTAATGAAATGAATTAAGACTTGATATATCTTTGATGGATTTTATTATTTATTGACGAATATAATCCATTTATATTTAATATGTTCAAAATAGGCCATCACACATATAATTGAACATACAATAGAAAAATATTCATCACATCTTTATGCATTTTATCTTGTTTATTATTTTATGTGATCAAGAAATAATCATGCACTTGCATAAAACAATAAATGATGTATAAATGAAAAACATTCCATCCAACTGGTCTTGAACATCTAATTATGATTGATCCACAACTGATCAATCTTGACCTAGGAGATTCCATACCTGAGTCGACTCCTGACTCCTATCGCATCGTCCCTAGTGCAATGTACTCGACTCCGATTTAGATTACTGTCTCGACTTGGCGGGGTCCGTGTTTTAGAACGTAATCGTCTATTTACAAATATACTCACACGTAGACGAGGGGGTCTAGGGGTGTAATGTACAATAGGTGCATTGGATGCGTAGGTTGTTATACATATTTGAATTAAAATAGGATGATGCGCAGAGTGTCATTTGACTACTTAATTATTACAACCATTGCATGCAATAAATAAATAATTAAATAATTAAATTCATACATGCATAGGTTGGTCACTATCTTAAGACCAGTCAGTATAAAAATAATGTTCAATAAAATTAAACTGTAATAAATTTAAACAGTGTGAGCGTGTTTCAATAAACTAAATGTATTTAAATAAATTCAAATAATTTATTTTATTGGTTCTAGCTTTAATTTACTTTTAAATTCAAAAATTAAATTAAACAATTAATTTAATTTAATGCTCAAATTAAATTAATGTTTCGGATTCTTAAAACTTAAAAAATTTTATTTTAATTAATTTAATTTAAAAACTAAAATTAAATTAATCAAATTAATTTCTTTAAAAAACCCCGTTGAGGTGGCGCAAGCAGATCTACCAAAACCCGTTCCGGGTCGGGCAGATTTGCTCTGGCCCTAATGCGGGGAAAGCAGGGTCTGGCTGGACCCATGTAACCACGATAGAGGTTACCGACAACCGTAGAAAGCATACTGTGAATGGCAGCAGACTGGGCACGGTGGCAGGAAGGAGTTCAGGCTTGCAGATTAGCAGTGGCAGTGTGAGACACGAACCACAGTGGAGAGCCAAAGGCAGGAGGTGGGCCATACCCAGTGGCCTGGTCATCGGCGGTGCGGGCAGCCAGTTCAGGAGTGATAGCAGCCGAGACCGGCACTCAGTCTGGGTGAACGGGGTGGCAGCAGGACACTCGGGCTAGTGGTGACCCGCGGTAGCATTCGCGGGAGGAGGCGAGGGCGGTGGAGGACCCTGGTTCGACTGGATCTGGGCGTCGGGGTTCTGTCGCGGCGGTGCTCACAGGAGGAGGCGAGGGCATCCAGGAACACGGGTCGGCGACGGCGATCGGGACAGCGTCAACCTAGATCTGGGGTGACAGCGGCACGCGGTGGCGCACACGGGAGGAGGTGTCCACGTGGTCGGGCTCGACGGGAAGACCCGCAGAGGAGGCACCAGCGGCCAGGGCTCCCGGCTGTCCGGTCGAGGCAAGACATTGGGCTGGCGGTGGCAGGCTCAAGGCAACGGCAGCCGAGACTGGGGAGAGGGAGCACGCTACTGACTCGGCCGGGAGGAGAGGGCCGCCTTAGGTGTCGGCTGAGAGAGAGGACATAAAGCCACTGGGTTTGGTCAGAGGAAAGGGAGAGGGTGGTCTGCAGGTGGGCCCATGGGATGGAAGAAGAGGGTTTTTTTATATATATGAGTTTTAGAAAAAAACAAATTATGGAAAACATATAGGATTTGAAATATTTTTAAAAATGGGTTTTTAGATGCGTGAAGTCCGTTCACGCATCTTCGGCGCGGAGAGATGCGTGAACGGGGTTCACGCATCCTACGCAGTCGGGATAAAAGATCCGTGAAGCCTGTTCACGCATCTACCCTCACCAGGAAGCGTGAACGGGGTTCACGCATCCGTTGTAAACTTTATGAAGGATACATGAACCTCGTTCACGCATCTTGCAGAAAGTTTTAATTTTTATTTTATTTTTGTATTTTTAAAATCTTTATTTTTATTTTTTTTGTTTTGTTTATATATATATATATATATATATATAAAACAAAAAATTTCAGCAGAATTTATCTGCTATTTAAGATTCAGCAGTTCTACCGTTATAACAGTCTAGATTCTGACAGACACCATCACACAGGGCTCTCTATTATAAGAGGGCTAGCCCTAGAAATTCTGCATTTTCGATGTCGGATTCGGCCTCTATCTTTCCTGCGTAGAACATTCTACATTTCCGATGTGAGATTCTGTTTCAAGTACGTCACTTTGAGAGACTATAAAATACAAACTATAAGACCAATATAAATGAAACTTAAAACATGGATTAAACATATAAGAAATTGTTGAAAATAAAAAGTTTTTCCTAAAAAATGTTGATAAATAATAATTTATAAGCTTTCAAAGCCATCAACATGAAACTTAAAAATGTTTCAAATATGTGTATTTAAAAGACTATAAAATAAAAATTATAAGACAAATATGAATGAAACTTAAAACATGGATTAAATATATAAGAAATAATTGAAAACAAAAAAAAATCGTAAAAAATCTTGATGAAAAATAATTTATAAGCTTTCAAAACCATCAACTTGAAACTTAAAAACATTTCAAGTACGTGGCTTAGAAAACCTATAAAATAAAAACTCTAAGACCAATATAAATGAAAATTAAAACATGGATTAAACATATAAAAAATAGTTAATGATTAATTAGTTAACTAGTAATATAATTATTAATTAGTTAATAATTAATATAATTCTTAATTCTTAATTCTTAATTATTATTTACTAATATACAATAATTAATTAGTTAATAAGTAATATAATTTTATAATTTTATAATTAGTTAATTATTAATATAATTTTTAATTGATAATTAATTAGTTAATTAGTAATATAACTATTAATTATAATTATTCAATATAATTATTAATTATTAATTATTAATTATATAATAATTAATTATTTAATTTGTAATATAATTATTAATTATAACTATTAATTATTTATTATATAATAATTAATTAGTTATTTTGTAATATAATTATTAATTAGAAAATAATTAATTAATTAATTTGTAATATAATTAGTAATTATAATTATTTATTATAATTACTCATTATAATTATAATTTATTAATTATTAATTATTAATTATATAATAATTAATTAGTTAATTAGTAATATAAGTATTAATTATACAATAATTAATTAATAATATAATTATTAATTATAATTATTAATTATTAATTATATACTAATTAATTAGTTAATTAGTAATATAATTATTAATTATAATAAGTAATATAATTACAAATTATAATTTGTAATTATGAATTATAAAATAATTAATTAGTTAATTAGTAATATAATTATTCATTATAATTATTCATTATAATTTTTAATTTTTAATTGTTAATTGTTAATTATATAATAATTAATTTTTTAATTAGTAATATAATTAGTAATTATATAATAAAGAATTAGTTAATTAATAATGTAATTATTAATTATAATTAGTAATATAATTATGGATTATAATTAGTAATATAATTTTTAATTATAATGAGTAATTATTCATTATATAATAATTAATTAGTTAATTACCAATATAATTATTAATTATTAATTATTAACTAATTAATTATTAATAATTAATAACTAATAATTGTAATGAATAATTATAATTATTTATTATATTACTAATTTACTAGTTAACTAATGAATTATTATATAATTAATAATTATATTACTTACTAAATACTTAATTATTTTATAATTAATAATTATATTACTAATTAACTAATTAATTATTATGTAATTAATAATTATATTACAAATTAACTAATTTATTATTATATAATTACTAATGATATTACTAATTAACTAATTATTAACCAATTAATAATTATATTACTAATTAAATAATTAATCATTAACTATTTCTTATATGTTTAATTCTTGTTTTAATTTTCATTTATATTGTTCTTATAGTTTTTATTTTATTGGTTTTCTAAGCCACGTACTTAAAACGTTTTTAAGTTTCAAGTTGGTGGTTTTGAAAGCTTATAAATTATTTTTCATCAATATTTTTTACGAAATTATTTTTATTTTCAACTATTTCTTATATGTTTAATTCATGTTTTAAGTTTCATTCATATTGCTCTTATAGTTTTTATTTTATAGTCTTTCAAAGACACGTATTTGAACAATTTTTAAGTTTCAAGTTGGTGACTTTGAAAGCTTATAAATTATTATTCATCAACATTTTTTACGAAATTCTTTTTATTTTCAACAATTTCTTATATGTTTAATCCATGTTTTAAGTTTCATTTATATTGGTCTTATAGTTTGTATTTTATAGTCTTTCAAAGTGACGTACTTGAAACATAATCTCACATCGAAAATGCAGAATGTTCTAAACAGGAAAGAGAGAAACTGAATCTCACATCGAAAATGCAAAACGATTTCCAGGGCTAGCCCTCTTATAAAAGAGAGCCCTGAGTGAGGGTGTCTATCAGAATCCAGACCGCTGTAATGGCAGAACTGCTGGATATTAAATAGTAAATAAATTCTGCTGAATTTTTTTGTAATATATATAAACAAACAAAACAAAAAAATACAAATACAAATTTTAAAAATACAAAAAAATAAAATAAAAAATAAAACTTTATGTAGGATGTGTGAACGAGGTCACACATCCTTCATAAAGTTTACAAAGGATGTGTGAACCCCGTTCACGCTTCCTGGTGAGGGTAGATGCGTGAACGAGCTTCACGCATCTAAAGACCCATTTTTTTAAAATATTTCAAACCCTATCCCTTTTCCATATTTTTTTTTAAAACCCATGTATATAAAAAACCCTAGAAGAATACCCAGCGGGGTCTTCCCAACAAGGGAAAGAAAAAACATACACCCCTCATCCACATTTTCTAAAGTCTATTTAGACTTGTAGAAAAACATATCAAAATTTGTTTCATTAGAAAGAAAAATAAAATGCTATAAAATTATAGTATATTTTATTTTTTCCTCTGAAATAATTGAACACCACCAGATTAACTCCGATGATCGGATTTTGACAGAAACTTGGCCAGATTCTGATTAATTTAAGAACGTGAATACAATTTAAATAACGCATTCTTCAAAAAAATTTAAATCTAAAAAACTTAGACCCATTAAAACCGTTGCCGATTCATTTAAAAAAAAATCATATGGTCGTTACTTGGCCATTCAGAAATGGATCGACATGAGGTCGGATCCGTTGGAACCGTTTTAAGACCCTCTACTTAAAATTTAAAGAAATTTAATTTTTCCTTGACTCAAAAAAACCACGCATCACTCTAATACCAATTAAAGGTACTGGGAAGCTCAAGAGAAGCCGATGGGCCAGGAATTTAAAAAAAACATCATCGGAACGACTAAACATTGGCGACTCCGATGATTTGATCCCGATATAGTTTGAGGACCATGCAGGGTTTAATCAAATTACAAAAATAACTTGAACGTATACCTCGTTCGGATCTGATGCGCGCAAGCTTGTCACAAGATGTCCACATCCATTGCTCGAAGGATCTGACACTGAATCCCTCTAGATCATCCACACATGCTTCTTGAATGTCGTTCTTCGGAATCTGGGTGCTAGTGCAGAACTCTAAAGATCACTTTGATGCAATGACGATCATCATGATCCAAAATATTTGATCTGAGAAGATAGAACTTGAATCGCTTGCTCAATTGAGAGATTCTCTCTCTAGGAATCAAAAGGAGAGAGAAGAATTCACTTCCAATGGATTAATAATCATCATGGGAAGAGCCTCTCTCCAATTATATAGTGGAAATATATAATACCTAGTTTGGGTTCCTAGCCTCAGTGTAATAAACATCCACTATAAAATGTTATAAATAATTATTTATGACGAACTAAACTGTACCTTAAATATTATTTATATTCTATCACTAAACTTTAATATATATTAAATAAATTATAGGATAATCTTGAGCCATTAACTCGACTCACATCTTCTGATAATATAAAACCAACCTAGAAAATTAAATTAATATTTGTTTAAATAATATTTATCCTTGTATTTACCTAATCACTTATAAATACATGTAATAAATAAATTCAACCAAATTATTCCTTACTTGAATAATAATGAATTTATTTATTTTTTAGAGATCAATAGAAATAGGATAATAACCTGACCCCATGGTGGGGCCCATAAAGTTCTATATTCACGTTCAATAGAATATGGTAGATTCTCAAAGTGCTATTGTGTGTGAGCCTCTAGGCCCTTATCTCAATAGCAGTGAATAACATTCACAAACCAAGAGCAGGGTTTATTGACCCATCAAGGCCCCTATAGAGATAAGAAAAATTCAAAGCAATGAATACCTTCCTACAAACATGCACTGTGTAATATAATCTCTTTGTCATCGATATCTCATAAAGCATGATGCACACACGTGTCATCATCCATTTCTTGCTTTATTATTTGTTGATCTATCTGAACAGACTTACCTTTAACTACCATGGCCATGGATTTATGAAGGTACTATCATCCTAATCAACCAGGCCCTAGATATCGCTTCCTCAACTCGGAAGCAAAAAATACTTTCTTGATCATTCAATCAATGTCATGCCACTAATGACATACTCAACACAAAATAACTCGCCATGACTTCATCATCGTGGTTTTCACATTGCATCAACATACATAATCAAATGACATACATTGATAATGATCTCAAGTCAGGAGACCATTACACATGTCTGTAGATAGGAACAACCAATGACACCTGAAACATGTGGTGTTCCTATTAGTGGGTATGTCCTGATGATCTCAGCTACTATAGATCACTAAGTGTAAACTTCATGATAAGTCTCAATGCTTTGAGCCCCCAACACCTAATAGTCACACATCACCTGTGTCCTATTAGTATGATGTATCTGGACTATAGGAAATTATATTAAGATTACTATCTTAGTATCTCTAGATTCCCATTATATCCTAGGATATGATATAACCCTTTGATACAACACGTAATATAAGGACATTACCATAATTATAGTGGACACATAAGTATATACACTCTTATGGTAAGATAAACACATGTATATATAATAAAATTCATACATGTAGTGGTAATCAAAGTAGAACATAAGTTGGGTCTAGGGCACCCACTTTCAAAAAAAAACTACACAACACTCTCCTAGGGGATATATCTCTCAAACGGGAGTAAATCTATAAACAAGACATCAAGGAAGAGCGAGATAAATGACAAAATCATCCAAAAATCCTTAAAAAACAAGATTCAAGCACCAAATAACTCAGGATACTGATCACACGTCTACAAATCATGTTCCCAGGCACTCTCCTCCACACCACTGTGATGCCACAGGACATTAACTAAGGGAATATCATGCCCATACAACACCTTCTATTGGTGGTATCAGATCTCCATAGGCCGCTCCTCGAAGGTCACATCATAATCAATGTCCATCATGTACCAATCAATGATGAGATAATCCTCATGAAAATAGTGGAGAATTTGTGACATATAAAAGACATCATTAATCTAGATCATCTATGGAGGAAGTGCTATCTTGTACGCAATGGATCTTAAATACACCAACACCTTAAAAGTTCCAATAAACCAGGGGAAAGCTTACACCTATGAGCAAAACTTTACTATCCATGATGAGGAGTTACCTTTAAGAACACAAGTTCTCCAATGTTGAACTCCATAGGTCTTCTCCTATAGTTAGCATAGGATTTTTGATTACCCTGTGCTGCTTTCATCCTATCAAGAATCACTTGAACCATCTCTATCATGATTAGCACTAGTTTTAGCTAGATAATTGATAACTCTCTAACCCCAGTCCAACATAATGGTGAACAAAAAGTTTTTTCAGATAAAGATTTAAATAGTGTTATACCAATGGTGGGGTGGAGGCTATTATCATAAGAAAACTTTCCCAAAGGTTGGTGCCTCACCCATGAAACTCCAAAATCTAGGACATAAGTGTGAAACATGCACTCAAGAGTCTTAGATTGTATGTTATGTTTGACCATCAGTCTATGGATGTAAAGTAGTGTTAAGGAACAATTTAAAGAAAAATCATGTTGAAGACCTCTCCATACCCTGAAGGTAAAATAAGGATCACAGT
Source organism: Viscum album (assembly GCA_963277665.1). NCBI lineage: Eukaryota > Viridiplantae > Streptophyta > Magnoliopsida > Santalales > Viscaceae > Viscum > Viscum album. The sequence continues at coordinate 702,509,945 of OY728163.1, forward strand.
AAGAGATGATCACTCTCAAGAATCCGTGAAGCCTCACCACCTCTTCTAGATATTGCCTTAATAGAATCTCCATTGATCTTGACTTATTGATTATTAATAATTGATTTAATTTATTCAAACGGTTTATTAATACCCATATAGCTTCAAATCCTCCCTGATATCAAGGAAGAACAGTGAAAAATTCCATTAAAATTTCCTCTCACTTCCAATGAGGAACATATAATAGCTAGAGAAAATCACTAGGAACACTATGTTCATCATTCACCTTCTGGAAGACTAAACATCATGACATAAACTTTGCAACCGAATGCTTCAACCCAGGACACCAAAACTAACCTCTCAGATCATGGTAAATTTTTTTACTCCAGTATATACTATTAAGGGTGAGCTATGAAACTCATGGAGAACCACATCATGCATCATTGAAGGAAAAAAATCCTCCCTTTAAACAACAGTCAGTGTTGGTAATTATCAAACCATCCATTAGGGGAATCACCATAGATAACTCAATCTTGAAATAATTCCACCTCAGAATCCTCTATCTAGGACTCCTCCACTTGTTGCAATAAATATGACTGCACCATCATCTAAAAAAGGAATCCCCTACCACCAACCTCTCTCATATTAGGGTGAATCATGGAGAGATATTCCATCACTTTATAGGAATCCCCAAACTCACTCACATAATCACTAAAAGACTTTTTACTTAGCACATCAGCTACAACATTTCCCTTTCCCAGTGTATAATAAATCTATAAGTCATAGTATTGTAGGAATTATATCCATAATCATTATCTCAAGTTTGGGTCAAACTAATAGAAGAAAAACCTCAGCTTATTGTGATCGGTGAAATCCATAAATTGTTCACTGATAAGGTAGTGGAGCCACAACTCTATGGAAAAAATGACCATTGACAACTTGCGATCATGGGTGGCATGATTATATTCATGGAATCATAACTATTGAGAACCATAAGAAACAACCATCCTCTGCTACATTAGGACACTTCCCAAGACAAGATGTGAAGCATTACAGTAAAACTCAAACTAAAGTCCCTCTTCTGGAAAATGAAGAACAAAAGAATTTACCAACCTTTTCTTCAGGTACTTGAAAGCAACTTGTGTAATGGCCCAGTCCATCCCACGATCATGATATTGTCCACTTTGGTCCTAGCCCGTACAGTTTTACTTTACCTAGGATCTGGCCCTACAAAATTACCCAAGAAAGGCCTCATGATGGGATAGGTATCCACACCACCTTATAAAGGGTTGTTTCGTGCTCCTCCTCCATTGACGGGTCAACCTTACTACACCTAGTGGTGTGCCTCTTATCTTTCAAGGAGAATGGGACCCAAGGTTGAGTAGAGCCAAAACTTATTTTCTAGAGTTGGGGAAACAGATATTGGTGTTTTATTTTGATATGGATAAATATTTAGTGAGCGGTTATCTCCCTGTAGTCATCATTGAGTTTCCCAATGTCTTCCCTTTTGACTTCTTTGGTTTTCCATCAGTAAGGGAGGTTGAGTTTTCTATTGAATTAATGCCTCATACTCAAATAGATTCAATTCATTCTTACCACGTAGAACTAGCTAAAATGAAAGAGCTGAAGTCCAATCTTTTGGAGAAATGATTTATACGTCCAAGTGTGTCACCTTGGAAGGCGACGATTCTCTTCTCTAATACATATGATGGTTCTCTTCTCTTATGTGTTGAATACAAAAAGTTTAATTGAGTGATGGTAAATAACAAGTATTCATTACCATGGATTGATGATTTATTTGATCAATTGAAAGAGGAAAAGTGGTTTTTGAAGATCGATCTTTGGTTTGGTTTCCATCACCTAAGAATAAAATAATCTAACATTCCAAAAACCACCTTTCGGAGTAAGTACGACCATTATGAGTACCTTGTTATGCCTTTTGGTCTAAAAAATGATCCTAAAATTTCATGGAATTAATGAACAATATTTTCCATGAGTATATAGATTCCCTTGTGGTGGTCTTTATGGATGAAATCCTTATATTCTCTAAGTATGAGGAGGATCATATGCATCATCTGAGAATAGTTCTGAGTTTTCTAAGAAGTCACCAAATTTTTCCATAATTCCTAGTGGGTTGGGCACTCAAGAACCACTAAGACTTTCTATGATATGATGTGGAAAATATGGTGATCTGGTATGAGATGGTGCAATGCAGAGTATGTTTCCCATTGTTATACATGTCAATAGGTGAAAGTTGAGTACCAAAAACCCTTAGGTTTACTTCAACCACTTCCAGTCCTAACTTATAAGTGGAATGAAATATCTATGGACTTTATGGTTGGGTTTACTTATCCCCAGAGGAAGAATAATGAGATATTGGTTTTGATCGATAGGCTGACCAAGTCAGCTCAATTTATACTCATTCGAGATACATCTAAAGTTAAGGAGTTGAGAAGTCTCCATGTGAAAGATTTTTCATTTTCATGAAGTTCTATTTTCTATAGTCTCTTATAGGGATCCTCAGTTTACTTATCACTTTTGGAGAGACCTTTAGGAGGTATTCGGATCTCAGTTCTGCTTAAGCACGACCTATAATCTGTAGTCAGATGTCCATATAGAGAGGGATATAAAAATACTTGAGGATATGCTTCACATTTGTGTTCTCGACTTTGGTGGGGATTCAGATGATCGTTTGGGACTGGTTCAGTTTTCTTATAACAACAGTTACCAGTCTGCAATTAGAATGACTCCTTTTGAGGCCTTGTATAGTCATCCTTGTAAATATTTGTAGTGTTGGTCGAAGATTGGTGAAAGTTCCTTTGTTAGACCGAGTTTGGTCTAAGAGAAGACAGATAAGATTCAGTTGATTCATCAAAGAAAATTTACAACACATAGCTAGTATAAGTCTTATGTTGATCATCATTGTAGGTCATGGGAATTTTCAATTGGTGACTAGGTATTGTTGAAGGTTTCACCCCAATTGGGTCATCGACGTCTTGGGAGGAAAGGGAAGATTTCTCCTCGTTTTTTGGGACCTTTCAAGGTTGTTGATCAGGTGGGTAATGTTGCTTACCATATAAGACTACCACCATAGCTGACATCAACACATAACATGTTTCATGTATCATAGCTGTGAAAATTTTTCTCGGATCCATCTCACATTTTGAGTTGGAGTGATCTTGAGATTGAACCTGATTTATCCTTGACAGAGTGACCAGCCAAGATAGTTGATTCTGAGACCAAGGTACTTCTTGGAAGGACAATACCTTTGGTTCATGTGTTATGGTAGCATGGTTCTGATAATCAAGAGACATGGGAGTGTGAGTCTGATTTTCGACCTCAGTGGTCTGAGTTGTTTGAGCAAGACTTCTAGAGATGCTTCTTGAGGATCAGAAGTCGATAAAGGGGGAGAATTGTAACATATTTTTTTACAATGATGATAAACCCTCTTGTGTTAAATTATTAACATCCTAAGTGGGGAAAAATGATTTATCAGTGAAATAATTTTATTAATGTGTTAAAGTCCTTAAATGCCGGTTAACATCTTGGAATATTCAATTGAATATTTTTGGAGTTCAACACTGAGTTTGTGAGAGATTCTGAGGCCTATAAGATATTAATGAAGAATGAATAAAAATATTAAATATAATATATTAAGTACACACTTTTTATTCAAAATAATTGAATAAATCCAAAATAGTTTGTCATATGGGAAATCTAAGATCACTGATAGGTTCGAGACGCGGTGTTTACCCTAGACGGGGTATAACATTTGTAAGTATTGGGTGTTTGGATGCCTTGCTCATGAAAATAATTTATTTTAAAAAAAATTATTCTGTTATTTTTTAAAATAATTGAATATCTCCAAAATGGTACTTCATATGGGAAATCTAAAACCACCGACAGGTCTAGGATGTGGTGTTTACCCTAGGTGGGGTATAACAATTTTAAGCGTCAGATGTTTGGATGTCTCGCTTGTGAAAATAACCATTTTAAGATTTACTTAATTTTTAATCCATTTTTTGAATATTAAATAATTAATATCTCTCAAGTGGTGCACCGTATAGGAAATCCAAGACCACCATTGGGTCCAGAATGGGGCATTTACCCTAGTCAGGGTATAAATTTTACGCCCAACGGATGTTTGATGTTATTTAATTTTTATATTAAATAATTAATTTTATTAATTTTATTTTATCTATTTTACTATTCATATTCTCCCTAAATTGACACCTTTACTCCATTTTTGGACACGGTATATTTCTAAAAACACGTTTTTGAAGCAGTTTTGATCGAAAAAATTCATAAATGTGTTAAACGTATGAAATTAACGAATCTGACATCAAGATTCAAATAGAACGGTGGATTAAATTGGGAATTTTCACTTTACCCAAAGTTGACGTCATTTTGGGTTTTTCAAATGGATTATTCATTCATATCATTATTTTGGGCTCTTTTGTTCGAGTTTGAGCAACATCGAACTACCTTGCAGGTGATTGCAGATCCTTGGTTGAGCAATTTATCTTCCTCCCGAACCAGGTATGCGGGTTCCTCATTCCCCCCTGGTGCATGACGTAGGTTGTGATGCGAAAATGTCAGGAGTTGTAGCGATAGAAATGAATAAAAATAGAAGAGTAAAAGGAAAAAATAATAAGAACAAGAACAAAAATATTTATGTGGTTCGGGAATAATCCCTACGTCCATGGAGAGGTAGAATAACTTCACTATAATTGGGAGCACAATTTAAAGGAGTTTATCTCAGAGTTCTTTCACATAGAAATCCTTGCCCGAAATGGGCTACAAATGGAGAATATGATCCATTGTTCCACCAATCGCATAGGAAGTTTGCATCACTACAGTGAAAGGTGGCCACCCAAGTCAAAACGTGCTACAGTGGCTGCTGGCTGAAAGTCCAAAAGGCAACAGTAAAGTTGACTCCAAGCATTCAGCCCAACCAGATTGGGCCAAACCAAACCAAAAAATTGAAGATGAGTTATTATTCCCTTTTAAAATAATTCAATTAATTAATTATTTATTTATATTATTCTTTAAATCTTCTAAATTCAATATCTTCTACGTTATTGATCGGAATTACACACTGTTAGTGTCACTGGATTCATCTCAACAAGCAGAACCTAAATCCTATTTTTTGATTTGAAGGAAATAAAGTATTCTTTTTTAATACGATTTATTTCATTCTAAATTGATCTTTAAAAATATTATAAAAATATAATCACATTCTTTTATCTAGAGATAATTTATAAAATTTTCATATGATAATTTCTTTGAATTATTAGAGGATAAATACATATCTTATTGAAAATAATTATCAAAATTTATTAATGGATAATTATAAGGTAATTATCATGTAACATAAATTATCAAAATTATCATGGTATAATTTCATGTTTTTTCAAAGGATAATTATCATAATCATTAAATGATAATATCATAGAATTATCAATGATAATCCCACCAGATTGACAAATGAAAATTTTAAAAAAATTATCAAATGTTGTTTATCAGATTATCATGTGTAATTTTTTAAATGATAGTTTGAAAATTATCTAGGAGAGATAAAATATTATCTCATGAAATATTCTAAAGTGATAATTTTAAAATTATCCTAAAGAGATAAAATATTATCACATGTAATATTTTAAAATACAAATTGGAAATTATCCAGGAGAAAGAATGTATCATCGCATGTGATATTTTATTTCCTTTTGAAATAAAATAACTAGTATTTGTTCTAGGAACCATTGACGAACTTTGAGCATTGGTGTGTTGACACTTATGATAATAAGGCCGTGAGAAGGTGTATTGAACTATATAAGTTGGTTTATCATTGTTGCGGACATCAACAACCTTGAGGTAGGTGGTTACATTCTAATTAGACAAATTTATTAACCTTGAATTGATTGATTTATTTCAATTGTTGATTTAAACTCAATTTATCAAACTTGATTTCAATTGATTTGATAAAACATGGTTCCAGTGGATTGGGAGATTTGAAATGGTTTTTGGCATAGAAATTGGGAAAATCCCCAATTTTATTGAATTAGGGCATGTTTATAGAAATTGGTTGATTTAAATTGTTGAATTTAAATTATAGATTTGATGGGAATAATTTCAGTTAAGTTATTTAATTTAATTATGGAAATGAATTATGAAATGATGGAATTGGTTTGGAATGGATTTCAAACTTGTGAGAATGGATTAAAATGTTTTGATAGAAACCCGGTGGTTTTATCTTGTTAAAGAGGTGTGTTTTTTTATTAAAAATTGTTTTGGTATTAAATGGAAAATAGGAATTTGAAATGGGTTGATGATATTTAATTATATTTTAAGCAGTTTTAAAATAAATTGTCCATTACTAATTGTGTACGAGAAAATGCAATCCCTAAGTAGATTGTGAGTTATTTGGACACACTCTACGATTATACAACATTCTAAAATATACATGTAGTAGGTCACATCCCTTAGTCTATGGTGACGAGTCCTATATGACCAATGTCTAGAGGATGTATGTGTGCACATATTTTTGTGATCACTTAGAGAGTGCAGAGTCCTATAGACTCAAACTTTCACACTTATTTAGAAGATGACCATGTTGCTCGCTTGTTTATATTTGAGATATAACTATATTCCCATATAGTTAAACTGCTTTATATTCCCTTTTTGAATTTATATTTAATGTTTTATATAAAATGTTTTATTTAAGCCAATGTTTTAGAAATATTCTATCACTTGTAAAGTAAAGCTTGTGCTTAAAGTATTTTCCATCACTTGAATTGTATAACATGATTTGTAAAAATATGATTTGTAATTCCAAACCTATTTTATTCAAAATTGATAAATTCCTTTGGTTAATCTATTATTGGCATCTATTATGGAATATTTGGTGGAATCCTATTGGCCATTCGCTCATACCCTGCCTATGCCTTCAGGTGTTTGTAGACTATCTCTTTCCATGTTCAAATAAGGGGAAAGGATCGATTGGATGTGGATCCAGATGTTGAACTGTGGACTTGATGAGTTATGTCTTTAGGGTATTGGGTTATTTTCCCTTATTTTGTTACTTGGGTTGTAGTACTTTGGTCTATTTTATGTCATGTTTTATTCTGGTACATTACTCCCAGTGAAGTTTCTTTTGATATGCGTACTGTCTTGTTTCTTTTATTTCTACATTGTTAGTGGAAATCATTCCCACTCTCAATTTGTATTATTTCAGGTTCTATTCACTAACCCGTGGGGATCGGGAATTCCCTTCAGGCTATGTCAAGTCCGACATGGTTATCAGGTTACCATGATACCCAGGCTAGTTTGTGATAGCTCGACATTGTCCAGTCCCTAAGAACACACGATACTTTATGGTCAAGGATGATATAGGATTCACAATATGAGATAAGTAGGATAAAAACCTCATATAATAGTCTGCAAGACCAAAGAAACTATGCACCTTTGTAATAGTTTTGGGGGCTTCCTAAGAAACGATCACCTATAACTTTGAAGGATCCATGACTAATCCACACTGGTATGAAACATTACCAAAGAAACAAACTTCATGAGCATAGAACTCACACATAGATATCTTCTTGAATAGTTATTGATGATGATGAACTCCTAAAACTACCAAAAAATTATCTGTGTGCTCCTCCTCGGACATGGATTACACAAGGATTTTGTTGATTAAATCCACTATGAACTGGTCTAGAAGCACTCAGAACACTAAAATCATAAATCTAATTAATATAGTTGGATCATTCATCACACCGAATGGAATTACACCAATCTCATAATACTCATAATGACATGGTAGAGTGGTCTTCGGAATATTCCCATCCTTCACCTACATCTGATGATATCCAAACCATAAATTGATCTTCGATAACCAACTAGGTCACTTTAGCTGATCAAATAAATCATCAATTTTTAAAAGAGGGTAGATATTCTTCACTGTCACCTGATTCAAGTGATGATAATTAATACATAGGCACAAATAGTCATCAACTATCTTTGAAAACAAAATCAGTGCACCCCAAGGTGAAACACTCGACTGAATAAAATTGTACTAAAAGAGATCATTGATTTGTATATGAAACTCTCAAAAATATAAAGAAATAATCCTATAAAAAGATATCAAAATCAGATAAGAGCCCAGATGTAGCTTTATCCCAAACCCAATCTCCAACTAAGGGGGTAGTTCCACAACCCCTTCAGGAAAGACATCAGGGTACTCTTCCACAATCCTAGAAAACAGTACTGACTAAACCTCCTAAAAACTTGCCATCAACTCATCCATTAAGGAAGACAAGTATCAGGAAAGCCTTCACCCTATCTAAGGGTATCACTTGCCATAAAAAATCATCAGACTCTATACTAGAATCATTGAACACAATCTTACTCATAAACTAATCCACGATAGCCTACAAAAAATATAGTAATTCCATATCGAGGATGATTTCATATGGATGTATCCAAAAACATAGGAATTCTCCCTAAGAGAGAGGCTTCCCCATCACTATCTCACAGTATCTATATACTTCACACAAAATAGCTTGACCTTCAAATAGAATAATCAACACCAAGGGAACTAGAGACTTTTATACCAAAAATCCCAAATCACAAACTAGGATAGGTGAAATAAAGGAGTGTGTAGATCTTAAATCAAACAATCATGCTCCCAATTAGAAAATAAGAAAACAGTACCTCAAACGACATCCATCTCACCCAATGATGGAAACTTTAGAGAATGCATCTGACCATGACATGGTCTATGACTTCTATGACCCTAATGAATACCACATCCATGGACACACTCCACTATCATAGGATGAGAAGAATGAGGGGGTTATCCTCTTCTTATACCATATTCCCTCTACTAATCACAGGTTGGAGCATCCTGCTACTACTGCCTTGGATGATACTATTGTAATGGTAGAACCTAAATTAGACCACCAACCACACGATGTCGACTCAGAAAGGTTAGGTACTTCCGCCACTAATGACCACAATCTCTATAAGAAAAATATAAGTGTGTTCCATTGGTAGGATCTTGAGATCCACAAATCATGATGAAATTAGATGATGAGGACCAGGACCTACCCCCAGCTATCTGAAAACCCTTTTATCTAGGAAACCGGGAACCCTAAACCACAACTCTATTACACAGTGAATCCTGACGACTCCCATATCAGGATGACCCAGTTATGGAAAATGTCTTCTAAAAAACATATTCTCTTACTATTACCTCTAGATATGTTGATGTAATAAATGGGGTAACCTAGTTCTAGACCTCTAGACACAAATTGTAACACCTCAAAATTTTAAAATATGAACATCATATTCAATTGTGTATGTGACAGGAAACACCAAGCATAGAAATGAATATAAAATACTAAGACTTTATGATATATTTAATATTTTAAATAAATTCAATCTATTCTATATATTTCAATGCACAAAATACTGAGTTAGCTTTCATTACACGCAACAATGACTTTCTTCACTGGTTTGAATTACATGCAAGACCGTTTTTACCAAATACTATTAATATAATTATTTAAAATGAAAATTATCTCTTATTAATTAATTTGGAGGTTATTAATAGGATTAAATGTCCTATGAAAATATATAGTTGAATCCATTTGTTACTAATTAATTATAAATGAAAACAAAAACCAATTGAATATAACAGATTTTTTTAATAAAAAACTATTATTACGAGCCAATGAGATTTTATCATAATAAATTAAATTAATTAGTGGATGGTATTAATGAAATTTATATATTATATATTCAATAAAATATTTTTAATTTTATCCAATAGATTTGATATGAATAAGATAAGAACAAATCCAATTTTATACTTAAAAAGTTGTATTTTTCCAAAGGCATTTTTCCCGCCTTTTAATGGCATGCTCATTTTAAAACTAAATTTTGAAACTTTTGTAAATTTTATTCAGAAAAATAAAATTAATTTTTGAAATTATATTGTTAAAATTATCCTAGAGTGAATTTTTGGTATCTTAATGAGAAGTTTTATTTTTTGATGAATAGTGAAAAATATTGAATTTTAATTGAAAATTTCCTTTTCGTTTAAATAATTTATAACGTTAAAATATATTTTGAATTAGTTTTTAAGTAAAAATAGTTAAATTATACATATATTGATCCAATTTAGTTCATTTGAATCAATTTAATTTTGAAATTGAATATAAAAACTTCATAAACTTTTGATTTTTTTTTCGCTTTAAAAACAAATTTTCTCTACATGTTAGCGAGATTGATTTTTAATTAATTTTTATCACTTTCAAAATTTGAATTTTAAATAATGGATTCCATATTTGGAATCATAATAATTTATAATATCCAATAATCCCAACTTAATTTTTTACTAAATTGATTGGTGAAACAAATTAAAATTAATAATAGCGATTAAGGTAAAAACAAGATTACTTAATGGTTAAAATTAGAATATAAGGTGTAAAAATGACCCAAACCTTGTCCAAAACCCATTTATGGACATATTTATACCCTTATCACCTTAGGAACTATTTTTATTAGTTATTGGGACACTTTTTCATGAAAGTGACATATATAATAATTTAAGTAAAGAAAAAGACAAAAGAAATACTATTCTTCCTTTAAATATATATAATGCTTTGAGATGTGGAAAAAACAACATATGTTCAGTTATATATATCCTTTTTAAATATAAATTAGTTTTTTATCATGATAATTTATCTTTAATTTTTAGTGATGAATTACTTACTTAAAATGCTTAAGAAACGCCAACGTAGTAATTATTTAGTTAATAATTAACTAAAATAAATGGTACAAAAAATATTAAAAGTGAAGTAAATTGAATGAATTATTATTTTACATTAATTTTTTAGATGAATATATCATGTTAAAAATATTTTAAAATAATATATTTTAACTCCATAATTTTATTTATATTTTTTTAATTCAATTTAAATGAATAATATCAAAATTGACATTAATGTTATTTTATAAAAAATTATACTTTATTAAATGATTTAAAATTACTAAAAAATTATATTCTCTTCCAAGTTATTTTTAAATTTTGATAAATATAAAATATGGTCTATTCATGGACCAATTGACCTTTTATAATGGACACATTAACCCCTAAATAGTAAAAAATTTGCTAGTGCGGTTACAGTTAAAGAAGTGTTTTCACGCGTAACTTATGCTTCTGTTAATATTAATTTCCAACACACATGTGATTTTTTATTTTATAAATTAGATATAATATTTATAATAAATGGGTATAAATTATATAGTAAGGATCATTTTAATTTATTCTTAAAGAATAAATTACCTATGTTATAAAATTACTTACCTTAATAAAAACCAAAATGGTAAAAGTGGAGAAACTTAGAAGTTAAGGAACAACATTGGTGGAGGTGTTTATTGACCAAATAAACCCTCCTATCCATTATTATTCAGTTTTAGAGCCACATGAGGTAAGGGGGCCTCCCAATAGTGAATACTTTTGAGTATTTACAAAAATGACACTCCTCAAATATAAAAGGGCACTCACTCACTCTCCTTCTTCATACATCTCAAGGAATTTGACTTGAGAAACCCATGAAAAATTCACCTCAAAAATTTACTACCATCATCTTAGAATCATTTTTTTCAGAAATAAAACCTTTGAAGGTTTTAGTGAAAACTTAAGAGGGATATCTAAAGAAGAGGTAATGTTCTTCTAAAAGAATTTTTATTTTATTTCCTCCTCCACCTCCTTCAATTCATATTATACCATGATTATATAATAACTTAATTATCTTATATATACTTATATGTTTTTATGTCAAGTTTTTGACCTAAAAATTCACACACTTCCATCAAATGGGTTATGAAATTATCGTTCGTGTGTATGGTGAACTATGGCTTTGCGGACCGATGTTGTTCGTTTTTTCATTACCACCTTCAAGATTGGGAATAATGATGGATTTATAGTTTATATATGATATATATGATATTTATGATGGTATTATGATTTTTTTAATTATTATATTATTCATACCTTTAATATTTCCATTTTGTGGGAATACGACAACGTCGCTTGTGTGTACAGCGGACTACCACCTCACGAAGTGATATGATTCATTCACACTTTACATGGAATGTATTAAATATGAGTTTAAAAAACATATGTGATATATATGAAATTAATATGATATTTTAATGATAATATATATACATATAATTTAATTTTATTTCTTTAAATATGATAAGAAAATGGATACAACGTTCATGCGTACTTATGAATTACTATCTCCGTGAACGATGTACTTCATTTCCTATCACCAAATTTTATGGATTGCTATAAATATATATATAATGAATATATATGATATTTAAATCATGTTTTACATTATTCATATGATTAAATCATGATCAAAGTAATATGAACAGAAAATAACAAGTCAAAACATACTTAAAAAACAAGGAAATTAACACCCGAAACAATGAAAATAATAAAATATTATTAACAAATGAGTGATAAGATGTTATAAAAGGGTAATATATTATATTATGAATATTAATATGGTTATTTTATAAATTAATAACATGATTAAAATTGTTATATTGCAGGTTAAGAACATTCAACCAAAAGGAAGTGTAAGGTAAGAGATTTCATCTCCATTTACATCCCATTGAGACTTATTTATTATTATGCACCAATTCACTTTTATGTGGTGTATATAATTCCCCTTTGACATGTAAAATAATTAATACTTCATTATTCATGGTATTTTAAGTTTCAATTTTCATTATCTCATCTAAGGGAATTTGACTTGAAAATCACCAGGTGGTAAAAGTTATTTTCCAATCTCACTTTCTTTTGTGATTGTTAACTTTATCTTAAAACAATCACTATAATGTAACAATTTTTCATTAGACATTAATTTTTTCTTAAATATCCATTTTATTATGTTTTGGATGTGATTATTTTCTAAACTGTATACTATTTTTACATACGATGTTTACTTTGAAAGTTATTTGACTGACTAGGGAAATGTTGATAAATCTATATCATTTACTCAATAAAAATACTTTATTATAAGGAAAATTTTTTATGAATTAAATCGATTATTATACATGTGAGGAATTATTTGGGTAGGCAGTACACGGTTTGGGGACTAGTTAATGCAAGACCCTCGATGCATCGATAGTCTCATAAGATGAATCATTTGGCCAAATTAGATAGGTTTTTACCCACCGACTTAAACTATTTTGCAGATAGATCTCGACAGTAACTATCTTGAGGATATATATTGATAGTTCATACATCCAAAATCATTCATTACATAATTATTTTTATTCCATATGATTATTCTATTAGTTAGAATATTCATGGTCAAGTTTCAAACTCATATGATTATTTATATGGCATTATTTGATCATTTTTTATTCCTTCCATATTATGCTCAAGTTATTGATTAATTGGAATTTGTTTCAGTAATTTACCTTGATATAATTATTATTATTTATTGATTTATGATATCTTCCATTGTACTTAACCCTTACTGATCATTTGAGACCACTCTTATTTTTCTTCCTTTCCCCAAGATACGAAGATGAATTCTTGGAATGAATTTTCAAGGATGATGAGAATTTTACTTTGTTATTTATTATGTTTCATTTTCTATTACCAATGTAAAATGGGTATCATGTATGTATCTAGTTTCTAAAACTGTTGAACTTTTCAGTCCTTTGGGATTTGAATCTTGTATCTATGTCAATGTAATAAATTAAGGCACTGGCTTCAGGATACTGGGGTCAAGGTTGCTATAGTTGGTATCAAAGCAAGTTTAGTAAAAATCTTGGGAACTATATTTATGAAAACATATATTAGGGAAGATAATCCTATAATATAATTTGAGGATAAGTATAGAATAACATCCTAAAGTTTTAGTAGGGTATAGATTATGTGGGTCTTTCTAGAAATACATCCCTATCCAGATACTATAAGTGGATGTGGTTCTTGTAAAGATGTTCCTAGGGGTAATAACTCCAAAAAGGGAATGTTGGGCTTGAATCAAGTATAACCCAGTACATGACAATAGACCTTACTGTCCACCTAGTTTGACACTTCTAGGGGATATGCTTAGGATAATTCACAATTTCTTTATAAACCATTATGAAGGATTTGAAAGCAAGTATATCCCTAAATAAACCATGTATATGATTATGAGATTAGTTATAGATAACATTTTCAATTTATGATAATTATTTCATTAGTTTTGGGATTAAAAATTATGTTACATAATGTTATGACCTAATCTAGTGTATTCCATTCTTTAGAAATGGCACCTGGAAGGAATAAGGGTATCAATACTCATAAACAATGTAGAGGCTTCCATGATGAGGAATCCAATATAGCTGGTATTATAACTGATCAAGTTATGAATATATGATAGCCCTACGAATGTCGTTAATTCCCATTGGGTTACCAAATTTATAAATTTAAAAGATGAAACAAAAAATTCACTAAACTACAAGGTAGTATAGGATATTCAAGTCTGAGGTCAAACCCACAGAGATAAAGTTGGAGAAAATATTAATCAAATAAAATAAACTAAAACTAATTTTGAATAAAATATAAACTATAGATTATAGATTTTTGAAGAATGGGGGAGGATAAAATAAAAAAGGTGTCGAGAAGCAATGATTCTAGGTTCATGTGTTGACAAGGTATGATATAATTAATTAGAAATTATGTAGTCATCAGAATCGGGTCATAGTTAGTTCAATGGTCATGATAAACGCTCTTCATCCTAATTTCTCCTTTTCTCATGGTCAGATACTTAGGATTATAAAGAATGGGTAACCTAAAAACTTATTTAAACATTGGGAAAATACAAACCTAATGGTCAAGGTGGAAGTATAAACCCTAGATTATACATTAAATAAATTTATTCATTCAATCTCGGTAATGGTCATGCTCAAAGAGAGAAAGAAATTAAAACCATTCCCCAACCTCATTCACAATGGTCATGAAAGAATAATTAGGAAAAAGATAGAATTGAAGAGTATATATGAAATCCAAACATGAATTGAAATTAAATATAAAATACCTCATACATCCAATCTCCATTCATCATGCTTACCTCAACATAAATAAATCACCCAATCATGCTAACCATGAGCAGGTGTAGAAAAATAAAGAAATAAAAATACTACAGAAGTGGCGAAGAAGGTGTTGGACCATCATCTGGTGGCATCCGGTGGTGGTCGTCCATCCAGATCTGAAATACCTTGGAGATGCAGCTAATACCACTATTTATAGGCATTAAATTGGCTTTTCCCGACCCAAGTCACGAAATGTACTGAGAGTACATGTCATCTAATCCTAATCTGTGTTGCCTCCACATCCGCATGAATTTTGCGCATATCACGTTCATTAATTTGAAGTTTTACTGATGTCACATTGTTTACTGGGGACTCACAACATGTAAGTGCTCGATCTTCAGTCATTATAGATCTTACTAAAATATTCTCTGAAAATGTGTTCTGAAAGATGTTACTTTGTGAAATGGTAATTCATGATGTGTAATTGTCATTCATGGTGTATTTTTATCTCACGACTTGTCCAGTGTGGCACTACTTCCATTGATGAAGTCACGAAATGTACTCATGTTACACGTCATGTAATGGTTCTGCTCTAGTTTTCAAGCTTTAATCTTCCTCAAAATTACGGTGTCACGACGCGATATTTATTTAAGCTATATTTTCAACCTATTTTCATTACTTTTTCAAATATTCAATATTTCCTACCACAAACCATAAAAAAAGTAAATAAATTCCAAACTTGGAAATATTATTCATTTAAATACAAAAATCAATACGTTAAACAAATTCCAAATGTATGCATGAAATACACTTATCCAATCCCCACACACTTGAATTCAGCCTTGTCCTAAATGATGGAATCTCAAAATATTACAAAGGACTTTCACTATACCATTATTTAAATTCAATTTCAATAAAATAAATTTATCAAATGGAAAATTAAATGTTCAAGAATCACATGCAAAAAATTTATTAACGCCTCATTTTTTCAAAGAATGAAAATCAATCATGTATTTTACATTTTCTCCTTTGAAATAAACAATCCTTTTCATTAATCCATTTTCATTTTTCAATTCATTATCAGTAAGCATGACACTTGCAATTTTCTTCACTTGAAATTTTCCACTCATCACCTGGGTACAAATTAAAATATAATTCAGCATATACCTCAAAAACATGTAACTTACCATAGGCTTGCAAGGAATCTAACATCTCCACCATGTAAATACAAAATCACAATTAATCATGAGGGATTCATCATTAAGGATCAAATGACTCTGAGGCTTTAGGTTAGGAAAGTAAGTGATATAAAAAGTAAATCTCAAAAAGGAGGTTTAACTCTAAAGTACATTTCATGATACTAGAAAAAATAAACTCAATGACTATCTCTATTTACAAATGTCATCTCTTTATTCCCCCTGAAAATCTCAAAGTGGGATCATGATACATGTATGTGTAATGATAGAATCAAACTCTCTTTCTATTTTTTTTAAATATTTGTTTATTTTATTTTTTGAAAGCTATGCTCATGAAAAATCTCACATCCATCACCAAACCACATATGATCAAAAACCGTCAGTCTAGAAAATGGTGATTCTTGATCCTTCCAAAACACAACCCATTTTTTTCATTTTTTTAGATATTTTTTCAGCAAGAGAGGTGAAAAATATAATATAATGAAAGATACATGGTCTCTCCCAATATCATAATAGAAAATTCCCCAAAAAAATATCCATAATAAATTATATCCCGATACACCCAATAAAGTCCCCCCCCCACACTTATTATTTTTCATATCAGGAAAAACATTTAGAGGAAGGTAGGAATTGATAAAATAATCTTGCAACATGGATCATTTCCTAACAAGGAAATTCATGGCTTATATGGGCTTGAAAATGGATTAATCCAAGGTGAGTATCAGGATAATGGATAAACAAAAGATTTCCTCAATCATTTTAAAAGTGATTCTGTTCAGTCATATCTTCGATAAGATGCAAAGAAAGTTCTAGAAGATAACATTCCCTAGTTTATCAAGAAATATACTTTGGAAATAATGGAAAATATTAGCTTAGTGGATGTCTTGAGAATGAGACGAATGGTTGGGATAATCACTCATAACAATACATACCAATAATTAAATCAATTAATTAAAATTTTAGAAGTTCAAAACATGGACAAATTTCAAAAAAAATTCATTTGAAATGATCAACATGCTCCCTTAAATTATGATTTTTCAAATATTAATCTACATGATTATCTCTACTAATTATTTTTTCCATTTTTCTTATTCAAATTTATTGACAAATAAATTTAAATACATGGCATGGTGATTATCCTAGGTAGTTTATGTCTCCTAGTTCTGTTGATGAAAGAATGAATCAAATGAAAACGTTAAATTTTTGATTAAATCTCTAAAATAATTAAAATGTGGGAATATAGTTGAAAAAATTAAGAATTGAAACACTTATTCCCCTTGCATTGATGGTTTATCTTATTCCTGGTGCTTTCTTCTTCCAACCACTTATGCCTTTGATGGACCTGAAAATAGAAACAAGTGAAAGTACAATCCCTTGCAATAATGTTCAAAAAGAAAAGAGGAATTAAAATTAAATACTAATATAAAACTAAATCCTAACAAAACAATAAATCTAATGTCCTAGAAATTAATAAAAATTCAGGTTTCCTCATGGAAACTAATCTTTTTTAACGGTCGTTTAGCTCAACCATACCTGGGTTAGCTGATTGGTGTGTTATATATAGATAATAGTCTTGTGTTTACCTAATTATGGAATTTAAATCCACCCAAATCATCTTGAAACTTCCTCAATGGAATTGGTGTGGACCTCAGAGGTGGTGGGCAGAGTCTAAACAACATGAGTATTGTTAACAGAATTTCAGCATCGGTCCAAACTCAATAAAATTCTTCTTCTTCAATGGCTGGCTACATTTGTTGAGTTTTTTCAATGATCGCTTCCTGTTCAGCATCCATCTCTTCAACATCTTCATTTTCTGCTTCTTCATTTTGTCCCTCTATGTAGTCAGTGAAGGGTGAAACTTCTTCTTCTTCTTACAGTGAACTTAAACTTCCTAATTTTTTTATAAATGTGGAAACCATCATCTCCTCCACCTCTTCTTCATCATCTTTATAATCTTTCTCTTCCCGTTGTTCTTTGCTAAAATGTGCTTCGTACCACTCAAATTCTACAGCAAGGTCACCCTCTTCATCATCGTTTGATCTTGAAAAGTGAATTCCATCATAATCAGTATAAAAATAAGCATCATAAGTGGCACTTACCTCAACTTCATTGTCCATGATTCTTTATTCTTGATGTTCCTCATACAATTCTAGCTACATGATATGGGGTGTTGTGTTTTCATAGTAAGGGTACAATTTTGGGAACTCATATGGTTGGCTTCTCATTTCTTTAACATCGATGAGTATCTAAGCTATATCCTACAATAAGAAGGAAAACCTCTCCTTAGTAGTCATTTCACACTATAGTCCTGTCATCACAACTAAAAATATCTAGTGCGGTAAAAATGATATAAAAATAATAAAATTCTATGCTAAAATCAAAAAATAGAAAATATGGGAAAAAAATTTGTCTAAATTATACAACTAATAAATTATTTTCTCCTTTCCCTATAAATGATACTAAAAAATTGATAGTGTTGTGGGCATCATTAATTCCCACCGGGTTACCGAATTTAGAATTTTATAACATGAAACTGAAAAAACACTAAACTATAGGGTAGTATAGGAATTGAATGTCTGAGGTCAAACCCATAGAGATAGGGTTAGAGAAAATATTAATCAAATAAAATAAACTTAAACTAATTTTAAATAAAATCTAAACTATAGAGCATGGATTTTTGAAGAATGGGGGATAAAAAAATAAAACAGGTACCAGTTAGTAATGATTCCAGGTTCATGGGTTGAAAAGGTATGATATTATTAATTAGCAATTATGTAGTTGTTGGAATTAGGTTGTAGCGAGTTCAATGGTCATGATAAATGGTCTCCATCCTAAGTTATCCTTTTCTCATGGTGAGGTACTTTTTATTACAGAGAAGGGGTAACCTGAAAACCACTACCACAAAACTGGGTTTCCGCAATGCCACCCTTTATCAGGGATTTTTTTAGTAGTGCTGATAAAGGGGGGGGGATTTATCAGTGCTTTTTCCTAGCGCTGATAAAGTTTATATTTCAAAAAAAATTATTTCATGAAAAAATAATATTTTGTTATATAAGTATATTTATATCGATATAAATATAATATATATTTTTAAATATGTTTTAGATAAGTATAAATAGACTATTACATTTAATATTTAAGAAATTTAGTGAAAATTGCTTTAAAATATTTTAAAAAATATTATTAATTAATAATTTGCTAATTATTATCATTTAATAAGAATTTTAAGACACAAAAAATCAAAAAAAAAATTAATAAAAGATCTAAAATAAGTTGAAAATGTAACTAAAATTTCAAACTTCCACAACTTTTGATCCAGCTGTCTGTTTGAGCTCTACAACACATCAAATCAAATCTTGTGACAATATCTATACGCTAGTGACCTAGGGGAACCTTCTGTCACATTTTTGAGGCCTAAAAAGGCTCAGAAGGCCTCCAAAACTGAATTTTTAGTCGGGATATCCCAATTTTTTAACATTAAAATATGTATAACTTCTGATCCGGATGCCGTCTAGGACTGTACAACATATCATATCGAATATTATTTCATTTTCTTCGATTTGACTACTTTTGGAGTTGAAACAGACTTCTGGATTAGAAGTTATGGTCGTTTTAACATTCTATGGCTTTTCAAATACACACACACACACACACACACACACACACACATATATATATATTCATATATATATATATGTGTGTGTGTGTGTGTGTGTGTCTCTATGTGTATGTGTTGTATATATGTATCTATGTATTTATTTATTTATTTATAAACACATATGAAAAAACATATTTTATAAATGTATTTAAAACTAATCTTATAAATATACATTAATATACAAATAAATATACAGATAAAAAATTATAACTGAATATGTATATATAAATAAATATAAATATAAATTAATATATGAATAAATATATATATATACTAATATATGAATAAATAAATATGTATTAATATAACTGAATATATTTATATTAATATGAATCTATATTAATATACGAATAAATATAACTATATATATATATATTAATATACGAATATATATATATATATGAATAAATATATATGTATTAATATAACTAAATATATTTATATTAATATGAATCTATATTAATATACAAATAAATATAACTATATATATATATAATTATAAATATATATTAATATATGAATATATATATATATATATATATTAATATATGAATAAATATAAATGTATTAATATAACTAAATATATTTATATTAATATGAATCTATATTAATATAATAAATATAACTATATATATATATATAAATAGATATATCATTAAATAGAGAAAAAAAACTAAATAGCTTAGTGGTAAAGGTGCAGGTGTGCAAGGGGGGAGGTCTCGAGTTTGAATTCGGGTGGAAGCAGGGAGGGGCACGCGGGCATGTGGGGGATGCACGGGCAATGGCAACATGCGGGAGAGTAGGAGGGGGTCTGCCTATCGCTGATGGGGGGGGGGGGGGGGGTCAAGCGCTGTTAAAAGCTCCCCCCTGTATTATATGTTCTTTTTAATTTTTTATTATTATTTTTTGACTTTTATCAGCGCTTTTTTTAGTACTGATAAAAGGGGGCCTTTATCAGCACTTTTCTAAGCGCTGATAAAAGGGACCCCCTTTATCTTCTCCTCGATTAACAACACTTTTTTTAGCACTGTTAATGCACTTTTCTAGCACTGATAAATGACATATTTGTAGTAGTGAACTTATTTAAACTTAGAGAAAATATAAACCCAATGGTCATGGTGGAAGTATAAACTCTAGATTGCACATTAAATAAATTTACTCATTCAATCCCAGTAATGGTCATACTCAAAGAGAGAAAGAAATTAAAATCATTCCGCAACCCCGTTCACAATAGTCATGCAAGAAGAATTAGAAAAGATATAGACTTGAAGAGAAGTTATGAAATCCCAACATGAATTTAAATTAAATATAAAATACCTCATGCATCCAATCCCCATTCATCATGTTTTCCTCAGCACAAAGAAATCACCCGCTCATGCTAACCATGAGTAGGTGTTGAAAAATAAAGAAATCAAAATCCTATAGAAGTGGTGAAGTTGGTGTTGTGCCTTTTTCTGGTGGTGTTCGGCGGTGTTCATCCATTCAGATTCGGAATAACTTTGAGATACGGTTGCACCCTCTATTTATAGGTGTTAAGTTGGCTCTGCCCGACCCAAGTCATGACGTGTAGTGAGAATACATGTCATTTAATCCTGATCCATGTTTCCTCTGTATCCATGGTAATTTTCACGTATCACGTTCATTAATTTGAATTTTGACTGATACCACATCGTGTACTGGGGACTCATGACCTGTAAGTTCTAGTTCTTCAGTCATCGTAGATCTCGCTAAAATATTCTATGAAAACATTTCCTAAAAGATGTCACATCATGAAATAGGAATTCACGATCTGTACTTTTCATTCACGGTGTGTTATGATCTCACGAATTGTCTTGTGTGGAACTGCTTCCATTTATTAAGTCATGACATGTACTGATGTTACATGTCATGTAATGGTTTTGCTCCAGTTTTCCAGCTTCAATCTTCCTCAAAATTTTGGTGTTGTGCCGCGAGCGAAGCTAATCAGCACGATGTTTCTTTAAGCTATATTTTTAACCTCTTTACATTCCTTTTTCAAATATTCAATATTTCCTACCACAAATCATAGAACAAGTAAATACACTCTAGAATTAGAAAGACTATTCATTTAAATAAAAAAATCAATACATTAAACTACTTAAAAATCTATACATGAAATACACTTATCAATATATTAGGATAGTTTAATCAGGTTATAATAAATAACCTTTCTCGAATGAAGAAACCTGTTCCACAATAAGCTTATTTGATGATTTATCTCTTTATACAATAGAAGACCCCATCATTTAGTGGGATGACTGATCCAATGAAAATTGAGAAATGGATCAAGTCTTTAGAGATGATATTTATGGAATTGGGATGTGGTGAAAAGGAAAATGTTGCACTTGTAGTGTATTGCATCAATGTTGATGCTGATCAATGGTGGTCATTGATCCAAAATACTAGGGAGGAAGAGGAAATATAACTCATTGAATAGAAATATTTTAAGGAGACATTATTTGATAAATATTTTCCTCATGAGAAACAAATTGAGATGAAGAGAAAGTTCCTTAGTTTAAAGAAAAAGGAGGAAGAAAGTGTTGGGGAGTTTGAAGTTACCTTTAAATGGTTAGCACGACAAGCTATGGATTTTATATGCAACAAAGAATGCAATATTATCCATTCCTTTAAAGGGATTAATCCAAGACTCTGAAGGGAACTGATGTCTCAAACTTTTTATGTGCTATCAAGACAATGAAATAATTATCCAACACTTATGGATTCAAAGGGAAGAAAGATAATAAGAGAACGATATAGAAAATAATGGAGAAAGGGAAGAAGGGAAAGAATAATTTTCCCACATGTGAGAACTGGGGAAAGAATTACCCTGGAAAGTGCTTGAAAGGATTGTGAGTTTTTTATAAGTGTGGAGAAAAGGGTCACCAGGAAAAAGAATGTAAAAGTAAGGAAGAAAATACCTCTATTTAGTGTTTCAACTATAGTGAAATGGGTCACTATATAAATAAATCCCCCAGGCATCAATGGAATATACCTTAGAAGAAGCTTAGGGGTCAAGTTCAAGATTGTGCTATTAATACAACCAGAGTAGAATAATTGATATTCTTGTGTATTTGGATCCATGAAATATACTTTAAAATTATTTTATTGATTATATTCTCATCTTAAGAATTATGAAATGTATAAGGATTGTATTGTAGTACCATTTATTAAAAGATTTGAAATCATATGTTGAATTGTACCAAGAAAATTTATTCAGTGCCAAGTTGAACTACTTTGAAAACACATGAATGAGGGAAAGATAACCCTTAATATTTTCCAAATACTGAGATAGTGATGTTTGGATAAAGAGATGATGGATTTGGATAAAGTAAAATGGATACTACTAATTATCTTGGAACTGATTAATTATTTGTTGAAAAAGTGTTTATGTAATCATTAATAGAGTTTATAACATATTTGGATTTAAGGAATGTATCCAATAATCTATGTCTTATTTAAGGAATAAGTAAGCATGCATGTTTTCAATAAGGTTTTATGGTAATTCAAGTTATTACCATGTTTCAAGTGAATACACGATGAAGGTATACACATGTTTAGTATATGATGATTAAATAGTTGCTTCATGTTGATTAGAGATTAATGATAAGTTCATTTTGGGAATTTAGTGACCTTTTTTCTAAAGTTTTGGATCATAATCTTTTGTAAAAGTTAACAATTTATGAAATGGTTTAAGTTGATCTTTGGACAAGGTTTTAGAGATTAATGTATTACTTTACCATATGATGTAACATGTGGTAAGAGATGAAGTGGAAATAGTTCAAGGCATAACCAAAGGATAAGATTGTGCTTATGAAATATAAACATATCAAGTAATTATATTTCTTTATATTATTAGAGAGTGAAATAATTCTTCAACTCTAGGAAAAGGGTCTTGAAACAAAACCATTGTCCTATTATCATCATTTTTTATGACATCAATGACTTTTTTCACACCTATGGTTTATAGATTTTTGATCATTAAATTTCTCTAGAACATGTTATATATTGGTCTACCTCAGTATTTGAGTGTTATTTTTTTCTTCCATGTCCATGTTTTCATTTCCCACCTATTTTCTCCTATATGGAAACCTAGTTATGTGATTATTCCATATGACTTTTATACTTCCCTTTCTCTCTTATTAAGGTGATATTTTATTAACCCATTTATGATGTGGGTTTTTCCAAAATGTTATTTCCAAATATCAAACCCTTGATGACCAAGATAATGTTTAAATTGTGAGGATGCAATTTATTTAAGGTAGGGAGAATGTAACACCCTGAAATTTTAAAATATGAACATCATATTAAATTACGTATGTGACATGTGACACCAAGCATAGAAAGGAAGATAAAATCCCAAGACCTTAAGATATATTTACTATTTTAAATAAATTAAATATATTTTATAGATTTTAATGCATACAATACTGAGTTATCTTGCATTACATGCAATAATGACTTTCTTCGATGGCCTGCGTTACACTCAAGATCGAGTTTTACTAAATACTTTTAATATCATTATTTAAAATGAAAATTATCTCCTAGAAGTTAAATTGGTAGTTATGAATAGTATTAACTAACCCATGAAAATATATGATTGAATTCATTGGTTACTAATTAATTAGAAATGAATATGAAAACCAATTGAATATAAAAGAAATATTAATAGAAAACAATTATTATGTGCCAAAGCTATTTTATCTTAATAAATTAAATTAATTATTGGATGAAATTAATGAAATTTATATATTCTATATTCTATAAAAAAATTTATATTCATATAATAGATTTCATAGGCATAAGAAAATAACAATTCCAATTTTACACATAAAAAGCTGTATTTTTCTAAAGGTAGTTTGCTGCCTTTTAATGGAACACTCATTTTAAAATTAAAATTTGAAAATTTTATAAATTTTATTTGAAAAAAATAAACTTTATTTTTAAAATCATAATTTCAAAATTATCTTATAGATTTTTTGGTATTTTTCAAAGTAGTTTCATTTTTTGACGAATAGTGAAAATACTGAATTTTAATTGAAAACTGCATTTTTATTTAAATAATTTACAATGGTAAACTATATTTTGAATTGGTTTTAAAGTCAAAATAATAAAATTATACATATATTAATTAAATTTATGTCATTTTAATCAATTTTATATTAAAATTTAATATAAAAACTATATAACCTTTTGATCTTTTTTGGTTTAAAAACTCATTTTCTAAACACGTCCACAGGGTTAATTTTAAATCAATTTCTACCAAATATGTAATTTTAATTAGTAAAAATGGATTCCATATTTGGAATCACAATAATTTATAATTTATAATAAGTAAAACTTAATTTTTTACCAAATTTATTAGTAAAATAAATTAAAATTAATTACAACGATTAATGTAAAAAAAGATTACTTAGTGGTTAAACTTAGAATATAAGGTGTCAAAATGACCCAAAACTTATACAAACACCATTTTCTGGACATATTTATACCATTAACACCTTAGGATATATTTTTATTAGTTAATGGGACACTTTTCCTTGAAATTGACCTATATAACAAGTTAAGTAAAGAAAAAGATAAAAGAAATACTTTTCTTCCTTTTAATATATATAATGCTTTGGGATAAGGAAGAAACAACATATTTTAAGTTATATATATCCTTATATAAGATAAATGAGTTTATTTTATCATTATAATTTATCTTTAATTTTTATAGATGAATTACTTACTTAAAATGCTTAAGAAATGCCAACGTGGTAATTATTTAGTTAATAATGAACTAAAATAAATGATACAAAAAGTATTAAAAGTGAAGTAAATTGAATGATTTATTGTATTTAATTAATTTTCTAGATGAATATGCCCTTTTAAACAGATTTTAAAGTAATATATTTTAGCTCTGTAATTTTATTTATATATTTTTTAATTCAATTTAAATGAATAATGTCAAAATTGACATTAATGTTATTTTATGATAAATTGTATTTTATTAAATGATTTAAAATTAATAAAAAAGATCTATCCTATTCCAAGTAATTTGTAAATGTTAATAAATATCAAATATGTTCCATTCATGGACCAATTTACCTTTTATAATGAACACATTAACTCCTAAATAGTAAAAACTTTGTTAGTATGGTTAGGATTAAAGCAGTGTTTTTGCACGTTACTTACGCTTCTGTTAAAATTAATTTCCAACACACATGTGTTTTTTATTTTATAAATTATATATCATATTTAGAATCAGTGGGTTTAAATTATCTAATAATTATCACTTTAATTAATACTTAATGAATAAATTACCTAGGTTATAAAATTAGTTACCTTAATAAAAATCAAAATGGTAAAAATGGGAAAACTTAGAAGTTAAGGAACAACTTATAAAGATGAACTTATTTTTGTGTGATAGAGGTTTTTATAGACAAAATAGACCCTCACAACCATTATTATTCAATTTTTTAGCCACATGAGGTTTGGGATACCTCCCAATGGTGAATAATTTTGAGTATTTACAAGAATAACACTCCTCAACTATAAAAGGGCACTCACTATCCCCCATTTTTCACACTTCTCAAGCCATTTGGATTGACCAAAACCCATCAAAATAACTTATGAACTTACCTCAAATAATATTATAAGAATTATTTTGGTTATAAATCAAACCTTTTAAGGTTTTAGTGTAAACCTAAGGGGGATACCCTAATAAGAGGTAATGTACGGTG
Organism: Viscum album; assembly: GCA_963277665.1. Lineage (NCBI taxonomy): Eukaryota > Viridiplantae > Streptophyta > Magnoliopsida > Santalales > Viscaceae > Viscum > Viscum album. Next base: position 702,536,632 of record OY728163.1, read on the forward strand.
AATTACCGTCCTGCGAACCGATGTCATTTGTTTTTCCATTACCATCATTCAAGGTTGGGAATAATGATGGATTTATATTTTATATATTATATATATTATATTTATGATGTTATTATTCTTTTTTAATTATTATATAACACATTCCTTTATGCTTTCCATTTTGTGGGAATACGATAATGTCGCTCGTGTGTACGGCGGACTACTGTCTTGCGAAGCGATGCGATTAATTCACGATTTATATGAAATGTATTAAGGATGAGTTTAATAAAAATACGTGATATATATGAATTAAAAATGATACTATAATGATAATATATATACATATCATTTAATTTTATTTCTTTCAACAGAACAAGAAAATGAAAACAACGTTCATGCGTACGTACGACTTACAGTCTTCATGAATGGTGTATTTCATTTCCTATCACCAAATTTTATTAATTACTCTAAATACATATATAATGAATATATATGACATTTAAATCATGGTTTACATTTTGGAGATGATTAAATCGTGATTTAAGTAAGAGGAACAAAAAATAACAAGTTAAAACATACTTGAAAAACAAGACAATTAACACCCGAAACAATGAAAATAACGAATGATTATTAAAAAATGGGTGATAAGATGTTATAAAAGGATCATATATGATATTATGAATATTAATATGTTTATTTTATAAGTTAATAACATTATTAAAACCATTATACATGAGGTTAAAGAGCGTTCAACCAAAAAGAAGCGTAAGGTAAGAGATTTCATTTCAATTTACATTCCATTAAGACTTATTTGTTTTTATGCACCAATTCACTTTTATGTGGTGTATATAATTCCCCTTTGACATGTAAAATCATTAATAATTCATTATTAATGGTATTTAAGTTTCCATTTGAATTATATCATCCAAGGGGATTTGACTTGAAAATCACCAAGTGGTAAAAGTTATTTTGCAATCTCACTTTCTTTTGCGATTGTTAACTTTCTCTGGAAACAATCACTTTATTGTAATAATTTTTCATTGGGAATTAAATATATCTTAAATATCCATATTATTGTGTGATTTATATTATTATTTTCTAAATCGTATACCATTTTTACATACGGTGTTTACTTTGAATGTTATTTGATTAACTAGGGAAATGTTGGTAAATCTATATCCTTTAATTAATAAAAATAATATAGGATAAAGCACAATTTTTATGAATTAAATAAATTATTTTATATATGAGGAATTATTTGGACATGTAGTATACGGGTTGGGGAACAGTTAATGCAATCCCCTCGATGCATCGATAGTCTCATGAGACAAATCAGTTAGCCAAATCAAACGGGTTTCTACCCATGACTTAAATTGTCTTGAGGATAGATCCTTACAGTAACAATATTGTGGATGTATATTGACAGTTTAGATGTCCAACATTATGCATTCCATCATTATTGTTATTCCATGTGATTATTCGATTATTTAGAATATTCATGGTCAATTTTCAAACTCATGTGATTATTTATATTGAATTATTTGATCATGGTTTATTCCTCCCATATTTTGATCAAGTTATTGATTAATTGGCATGTGTTTTAGTCATTTACCTTACCATGATGATTATTATTTATTGGTTTATGATATATTCCAATGTACTTAAACCTCACTGATCATTTGAGCTCACCGTTATTTTTTTCCATTCCTTGGGATATGAAGATAAATTCTTGGAATGATTTTTCAAGGATGTTGAGAATTTTACTTTGTTATGTATTATGTTTCATTTTCTGTTACCAATGTAAAATGGGTATCATGTTTTTATCTAGTTTCCAAAACTACTAAAATTTTCAATCCTTTGGCATTTGAATCATGTATCTATGATAATGTAATAAAGTATTTCATCAGCTCTAGGATACTTGGTTCGAGGTTACTACAAAAATCCTCCTCAAAATGTCTCATACAAGCTTCTCATCTAGCATCAGGTTCGAAGCATATTGGAGAAGGTTTCTAAAATGGATCCTGAACTCTTGCATGTTGGATCTTCCCTATAAAAGGGTAAGTAGATCCTGATGGCTGGTCATCTTTGTGATCAATTAAAGAAACTCATCTTAGAATTGATCTCAAAACATCTCCCATAAAATAGTCAAATCCTTGTGATCCATAGGGGATAAGAATAACTAATGTCCGGCTACCCCATGTAGTATTATCACCACCAACAAAACCCAATACTTTTTATAAGCACATATTAAATTTAAAGTTATATCCACCTCCTCCAATAATTCCTTTGTCACTGAATCCAAAGCAGAGCCCCTCCTATCTCTGTAGAATCTTGCGCTAAAATCCTCAGAGTCACCTCTTATAAGTGTCATCATAGTCGACCCCAACTGTTGGAAACAAGGTTTTTCATAGCTAAAAATGGAATGTGTTTTGTGTTTGGTGTCAATCTACATTAGGTTTGATCAGGGAGTTTAGAAGTTAAGTGGTCTTACAGTACAGATGGATTCAGTGTTGAAGGTGGCATCATTTCCTAGTGTTTACCAAATTTTTGAAGCTCAAAATCAGGAGGAATGATCAATCTTTCTGAAAGTTTTATTTCCAAGATTACCAATTCTAAAATATGGTAAAGGCATGGATTTCATGATGGTTAGATTTTCACTGTAACATCCTGGGTTTTTGGACCGTGTCAAATTCCTCATCCGTTTTGAATTTTGGGAGTTTGGTGGGTAGACCAAATTCTTTCTCATTTAATATAACTTAATTTAAAGATTTTACATAATCCAAGACCTTGTTTTTAGATGAGTCTTAATGATAATAAAGTTTCTTGGGGTTTTTATTGGGTTTCAGGTGCGTCATAGGCCCAAAGTCTCTATTTTGGAAAAGTAGGGGTTGAGGCGCACTGTTAGATTTAACTGTGCGGCCTCCTAGTGAAAACTATGTGAACCCTTTATGTAATGAGAATGGTTTGGGAAACCATGCTAAAATTGTTTTACTACCATACGGTACCTCTGTAGTTTTTAATAGAGGGAATCCACACGATTTGCACGTGGTTTGGGAAAACTGTACACAATCTGCACGCTTAGTGCCATTTGGATTGTACCCTTGCATTGTAGCATGCACAATTTCCACACAGTTTGGACTAACCATACGGGCTAACCAGGTGAGGCTTGTCTCCTAAGCATCAGGATCCGCACAGTTTCTGCACCATTTAGAAAACCGTGCATCCCATTAAAGAGAAAAATTGACAAATTGCCCCTCCTATAAACCTAATTTCATCCTTTTTTCTCCTTCGTGGGTTGCTCACAGCATAGAGGGTTCCTCCTTTTCTTCTTCTAGTAAAATATTGATCCCTCTACTTCATCAGTATTCTATTTTTATCGTCATCAGGTGTATTGGAACCACATCGGTGGGTTCTTGATTCCTCTTGCTTCTATTAATCCTTGGCCTCACTATATGGTGCGCTAAATCAGTTCAAGTGGTTTTACCCTATTTTCAGGGTGTTCATTTAAAATACCAATTTCTTCCAAATTGGTCTGAGTTAGAATCTAAGATCAGACATGCCTATATCTACAACTATGAGGTAAGTGGCGTTTACATTTCTTTGTGTTTTCAAGAGTGTTTTGGGTGGCACAAATTTTAGCACGTCATTGTGTTGACTGAGAGAGACCTAATTAAATTAATGGTTGTCTTTTAGTTAATTAAATTGATCATATGGGATGTTGTTAGTCATGATCTAACCATGTTTACTCATGCGAGGTTGGGTTAGAGGTCATCAACCACTTGGGTAGTTTGGTCGGGTGGGTTGTTTATTTTAATTGAATTGATTTAATTATATTAAATTATTATATATTTGTGAATTTCTTGAGATGAGATCCATGGGATCATGATAGGATTGGACCGAGGATTGAGATGGAATTGTCCATTTGGTTTGAGGCGATGTATTCATCAGGTTGGGAGAGGCTCAGATTTCATGAGTGATGTTGATCACAGGTTGGGTGGCTCGGTCATTGATTTGAGGTGGCAAGTCCATCAGGTTGCGAGCATGGATCAGGATATTTGGGTTGGTGTGGCCATCAGATGAGCGACATGGTTGTAGGGGCACGTGGTGACAGTATGGTGTGGATTAGGTTCTAAATTTGTGATTTATGCTCACCCATGTTAGACAATGAGCCATTTGGAGTTGAGTGAACACAGAATGACTCAGATGTTGAGGTGATTTTGGCCACTCATGTGGGTAGAGGCCTCTAATAGTTGTGACTTAGAGAAATGGTTGTAGGTGCTTTCCATAGAAATCCAAAAGGATGGAGAGGAGCCATCGAAAAACAGTGTTGAGGATATCAGTTAGGGGATGAGTCTCATTGTACATGAGTTCCTTGGGCCAGGACTCGTTTTGGAGGATGAATGTCACTGTTCCTCACGATGCTAGTTGTTGAGATGACAATGATATTACTTTGAGGACAAATATCATTGTGCCTCCGAACGTCAGGCTTTAAGTCGATAGGTGATTTCGAGTAGGGGTATGAGGGAATAGATTTGTATTGATTGGGCGTGCCTTCGGGACATTAGTGAATTGGCATAGACATGAGGTGTCGGGAGGCACATGGTTCTAGGTGACTTGTTTAGAGGTGGTACTTGAGGGTTCACTTGGAAAATTTGGTATCAAGGGATGCCTTGGTCTTAGGATAAGGATCCTCTCTACTATGAAATTCTAGCATTATACAAGGAAAGTGATAGATTACAAGTGGCTTTTACACTAGGTAATTTTTTTGTTTATTTTATGCATGTGTTTCTGTTATAGTTATGCTTCTGCTATTGCTTGTTATTTCTTGTGCTTCCTCCATGGGCGGGTTACTAGATTAGAGTTCATTGGCCTTTTTCTTCCACTGATTTATATTTATATAGACCATTATTATTCATCACCAGAGGGTGTAGTCTCCCCACTATCACCCTCTTTTCACCCTCACTGCTAGTCGACAGCCTTCAACGTACGGGGAGGCACACCTTAGACCAATGAAACTTGGTCTGAAGCAATGTTCAGGTGGATGAACAGGTTAGGGCACTACAAATGGTATCCGAGGAGTTTATTTTTCCTCTTTATTGGTCTTACTATTTGTTATATGGTAAATTAGAGATTAAGATGCTGTTAGAACTGGGTTTATGTCTAGTGTTTGGGTGCCTGCATCCCCATGCATAGGAGACGAACCAAGTTGCCACAGGTGGGAATTGTTATTCTGATTTTCTCATTTTACAGTTGATATGATTTCCACCTTGAGTGGTATTATTGGATATGACTATTACCTATTGTGATATATGACCCTTGACCTGGTATGGTAAGGGAACGATTATTTGGACCCTTGGCTCGGTATAGCAAGGGGTGTTTACTTTTTATGCTTTTGATAAAAACATAGGAGTTGATATATATTCATGTTTTGTGACATAAAATTTCTTTTTATGTGTGATGTATGTATGTATGGGACTGGATCTTATAGGAGCAGGTAGGTACAATGATATGTGGTGATGTTGATCACCAGGTTGGGTGATGTGGATTCCAGTTTGAGGTGACGTTGTTTGTTAGGATAGGCATGGCCCAAGGAATATTTGATACTTGGATCTGATATGGATGGATAAGGAGGTTGTGTGGTTGGTATTTCATGAGAAATGGATGCAATGGGGAAGGGTAAGGGTAGTAAGATCATGACTCTTGTTACTACTTTCCCTATATGCGATATGTGTGTGTGTGTGTTGGTATTCAGTGGGTTTCCATAAAGAGAGGCTCCTATGAAGCATCATGTGGGCGGTAATGTGGTTAAACAAGAGAATGCATAGGTTGAGACCCATAAGGTTCTGGATGAGGACCCAGAGGGTCAGGAAAATCATGATCTGCAAGTACATGCTCAGGTTTAGACTCTAGTTCAGGCAGGGCAGCTTCTAGATTTGACAACTTTTAGTGTGTGTCTTGATGAGAAGCTTAGAGAAAGACTGGTGCATTTCATGTAGGGGATTGATAGGGGAGATTAGAATGTAGATCCTTCCATGGCGTATTTGACTCAGTGAAGATGATCTTTGAGCAACTAGAGACACCTCCAAGGTGAAGGGTAGAGCTGGCTACCTACATGCCCAGGGGACCAGCTATGTGCTGGTGGGACGTGCAAGTTCAGGAAGGCGGACATGAGAGACTTTCCTAGAAGGACTTTGAGGCCAAGTTCTTTGAGCACTTCATTCCGGAGATGATGGGGGTAGAGAGAGCTTGGGAGTTCTTGAACCTTCAGAAAAGTGACATATATGTCATGGACTATGAAGTGATGTTCACCAAGTTGTCTGGCTTCATACCCAGCATGGTGGGCGAAGACTTCTCGAGGGTGAGGCATTTTGAGGATGGTTTACGATATTCCATTCGGGTGTAGGTAAACATTTTTAGGTTGGCCTCATTATCAAAGGTGGTAAATAGGTCACTCATATCCTAGGTAAACTTGATGGAAAAATCATATTTGAGATGGGTTACAATGTCAGGTGATTACAGTGGAAACACTTCAAATAGTAGGAAGTGAGGCCAATATGAGTTTCAACAGGGAAACCAGGACAAGGACTCAAGAAGATCATAGAGGAGTGGGTCATCGATGGAATCCTTCCAGTGTGTGAATCCATGACATGTCAGGACTCAGTGTGAGCATCCTATAAAGGAGTGTCGGGCATGTGTATATGTTAGGAATATCCAGAGATTTTATAGGAATCCTTCTCAGACTATCAGTAATCAGGGATCAGGGTAGACTCAGGGTTCTGAGATCATATCAAGAGAGCTACCAGGTGATGGTAGCCAATTTCCAGTTGCACGCAGAGGTCATGGAAGAGATAGTAGGACCCAGCAGTGGGGTCAGTGGACAGTGGCTGATGTATCACTATAGAGAGGTCAGGCTTTGGTAAATCAGGATTAAACTCGAGTGCATGTCATGGAGTGTCCAGGGTTAGAGAAAGCTGGTGATATAAGGACATTTAGAGGTACACCGTGGGTGTAGCCATGTTTTTTTATTTGGGAATGGACTTTTTAGAGGCATGCCCATTTTGGGTGCACGAGGTGCACGAGATGTATCCTTGGACTAACCAAATGTTGGTTAGTAGGTTGGCATTGGATCATATGTTATATATATATATCTGTGTGTGTGTGTGTGTGTGTGAGGTTCATGGCACCAAGATTATTGAGGTGCGTTAGCATCAGGGCATCGGGGAGACACATGATTACTTGAGGTGGATAGGCATCTGAGCATCAGTGCGATGTGGGACTTGATTGAGGTGTGAGGCACCAAGATTGGTTTTGGGCATCTATTGAGAGTAGGACCTCATAGGTTCCATGTGTGGCATGGTCATGAGGTGGGCACCGATGCAGTGAAAGATTCTAATGGGTGTCAAATATGATACAGGATCACCCGATGAAGTGAAAGAGTGACGATACGTTACAGGAGGACCTTGAGTCCAAGGATGGTTTGTGGACCATCAGTTTCTTTTGAGTTTTGGGTTAGGATATGACTAAGGTAAATCAATCCTAAGGTGGGGATCCCCCTTGAGGTAGTTGACCTGTTCTCTTGAGATCGGGGTAGTCAATGTTAAATTCAAAGAGATGGGTATGTTTGGTACCATCTTTAGGTTTTGTTTTATATCTCGGGGATGAGATATGTTAAGTTTAGAAGATTGTAACATCTCAGGTTTTTTGAGTGGGTTGAATTCCTTTCCCATTTTGAATTTTTTGGAGTTTGGTGGGTAGTCTAACTTCTTTCTTGTTTGGAAGAACTTAATTCTGGGAGTTTCTCTAAACCAAGACCTTGTTTTTTGATGATTCTTAATTCTTGGAAAGTGCCTCATGGTTTTCATTGGGTTTTGGGTGTGTCAGAAGCCTGAAGACCTTTTTTTTAAAAAGTGAAAGCCGAGGCGCATGGTTATATTTCAACGTGCGGCCTCCTAGTGAAAACTGTGCGACCCCTTTATGCACTGAACATGGTTTGGGAAACCATGTTGGATGGGGCACATGGCCGTGTGGGACCTCTGTAGTTTTTAGTAGAGCGATCTACATGGTGTACATATAGTTTAGTCAAACCATGCACAAGTCGCATGCTTAGTACCATTTGGACAGTACCCTTACATTGTAGCATGCACAATGTCTACACAGTTTGGCCTAACCATACGGGATAATCGTGCGAGGCTTGGTTCCTAAGTATCAGGTGTTGTACGGTTTAGTAAATCATGTGAGCTAACCATGTTTCCTATTAAATAGGCAAAATTACCAAATTTCCCCTCCTTCTATAAACCTAATTTCCTCCTTTTTTCTCCTTTGTGGGTTGCGCACAACAGTGAGGGTTCCTCCTTTTCTTCTTCTGACCAGGGATTGATCCCTCTCCTTCATCTGAACTCCTTTTTTATCATCATAAGGTGCATTGGAACCACATCAATGAGTTCTTGATTCCTCTTTCTTCTATTATTCATTTCCCTTGCCATATGGTGTGCTAAATCAGTTTGAGTGGTTTTACCCTATTTTCAATAAATTTTTCTAAAATGTTGATTTCTTCCAAATCAGTCTGAGTTAGAAGCTAAGATCGAATGTTCCTACATCTATGACTATGAGATAGTTAGTTTTTACCTTTCTTTGTGTTTTTGTAAGTGACATGGCTTTCAGTGTGCCGTTGTGTTGATCGAGAAAGACCTAATCAAATTAATAGTTTTATTTTAATTAATTAAATTGATCATATGGGATGTCGTTGGGCATTCCCTAACCATGTTTACTTGTGTGAGGCTTGGTTAGAGTCCATCGACAACTTAGGTAGTTTGGATGGGTGGGTTGTTTGTTTTAATTATATTTAATTATTATATATCTGTGAATTTCTTAGGATGAGATCCATGGGATCGTGATGGGCTCAGCCCGTGGATTGAGATGGAATTGTTCATCTAGTTTGAGGAGATGTAATCTCCAGTTTGGGTGAGGCCCAAATTTCATGAGTGATGTTGATCACAGGTTGGGTGAGTCAGTCGTCGGTTTGATGTGGTAAGGTTGTCAAGTTGTGGGCATGGCCCAGGGTATTTGGGGTGGCATGTTCATCAGATGAGCGACATGGTCATAGGGGAATGAGGTGCTGGTATAGCGTGTCTTAGGTTCTAAATTGGTGATTTCTATTTACCCGTGTTGGTCAATTTTTCATTTTGAGTCATGTGCACATAAGATGACTTAGATGTTGAGGTGGTTTTGACCACTCATGTGAGTACAAGTCTCTAGTAGTTATGGATTAGGGAATTGGTTGGAGGTTCTTGCTGTAGAAAGCCACAAGGATGGTGAGGAGCCATCAGATGACAACATTGATGTTGTAAGTTTGGTGTTGAGGCTCGTCGTACATGAAGTCATTGGGCCAGAACTCATTTGGGAGGACGGAAATTATCATTCTTCATGATGTCGTCTATTGAGAAAACAATGATATTAATTTGAGGACAAATATCATTATGCATCCATACATCAGGATTCAAGATGATGGGTGCTTTCGAGCAGGGGTCTGAGGGACCAGATTTGTGTTGATTGGGCGTGCCTTTGGGACGTCGGTGACTGGACATGGACACAATGTTTCATGATGAACATGATGTTGGGTGACTTGTTTAGAGGTGTAACTTGATGGTTCACCTGGATAATTTTGTATCAGGTGATTCCTTGGGCTTAGGATAAGGATCCTCTTCACTACAGCATTCCATCATTGCTCATGGAAGGTGATAGCTTCCTAGTGGCATTTGAGCACCAAGAAATTTTATGTTTATTTTATGCATGTTTTATTGTTTTAGTTATACTTCTGCTATTGCATGTTATTTCTTGCACTTCTACCATGGGTAGTTTACTGTTTTAGAGTCTATTGGTATTTTTCCTCTACTGCTTTGTATTTATATAGACCATTATTATTCATCACTATAGGGTATAACCTACCCACTATCACCTATTTTTCACCCTCTCTACTAGTCGGTAGCCTTTGACATATGGGGAGACGTGCCTATGGACAATGACACTCGGCTTGAAGAAATGTTCTGATGGCTAGATGGGTTAGGGTGATACATTCATGATGATTAAAATATTTAATAAAGGTGGAGTAATATTTTCTTGTCTTAGAGATATGGTAAAGGCATGAGTTTTGTGAAGGTTGGGTTTCACGAAGGTGTAGAGCATTGAGAAAGCACGATTGAAAGACATTGTTCTTACAATTATGAGAAAATTTGCAAATGCATGATGAAAAAATGGTGGTCAATGCGACTATGAGAAGCTTCTTAAATGATAAAAATTTCACTGGAGCTTTGCGAGTAAAGGAGATTCACGAACATGGATGAAGAGGCTTTCAAAAAGGCCACTGGGAGATTGGGATCTTTGCAAAAGGAAAATTCTATAAATAGGCTGTTACACACATCATTTGAAAAAGAAGAGAATTTGGAAAAAGTTTTAATCACTTTGAATTCATGAAGATTGGGATATTTATGAATCAGAAATTTATTGCGATCTTGAGCATCATAAAATGGCTGGTTAAGTCTCAAACAATGCTAAGGTTTTTCAAAAAATCAAGTTTTGTGAAGACTAGGAGTTTCACGAAGACTTAGTGTTCCACGAAGGCTGTGAGCTTTGTGAAGTCTGTGAACTTAGCAAAGGTGTGTGGGTTCGTGAACTTTGATATTTTTTTTGAAAAATAAAGGTGGTTTTGTGAAGGATCTTTGAAAATAGTGGTGTTGAACATCAGGTTTAAGTGAATAGTGCTTTCAAGTGCATCAATTTAGGACTACGATGCAAGAAGAGTATCATGATAATTAGGGATAAAGACTTAAATGCCCAATCTATTGATGTGAACTTCAAGTCATTAAACTGGGTAAGACTTCACCCAGGGCAGTGAGCTAGGGGGAGTCAACAAAAGTGTTCTGAGGGAGGTAGTGTGTTATCCCTAAAATTCTTGTAAAGGTAGTGTTCCTAGCACATAGTGATTGTGTCTGACATTATGTACTCCACAATAACTAGTGAATCTTAGTGTATTTTTGTATGATCGATAAACTGTCGGCGTATGCTCCTTGGACTAGCCCTTAGTAGTGAACCAAGTAAAACCAATGTATTTTCTCTCTGTATATGAATGTTTAATAACTGTAGGATTCCATAAAACATGTTTTAAAACTTCCTACCAATATGGGAAAAATATCCATCATTTTAAAAGAAAAATTTGACACCTTGATTCACCCCTCCCCTCTTAGGGTGTTCTAGGGTCCGACATCAACCTGGTAGTTATATACTAATAAATCTTGTTGAACATCTTGGACAAGAACCTAATAAGGATGTCCACCTGGAGCTATACCTGTAAAAATAATTATGGAATCCTAAAACAAAAATATAAAATATTTAAGAATAATTAATTAATTAAGGTTTAACCTAACCCCAAGGTCTATCCATTTAAAACATAGCCACAAACAAGAATGACGCATGATCCTTTTCTTGGTCTCTAGCCTGTAACCAGAATCACTTCACTTAGTAAGCTCAGTAAACTTGAAGGTCCTTACATAAAATCATAAGGCGGTCTAAATACTCATGTCCTAGTCGGTCTGCCTTTTTAACATCACATGCTAAGCTCACCTGACATTGTTTCCCTACTAAATCTACAGTTCTCACCAATGCCTACCAGAAAACTTCATCATATCCTTCAACCAGAATTTTGATACCACTCTATCATGACCCCCTCTACCCAAAGGTACCCACCTTGGACTGAAAATGTGGGAATAGGGATAATGATGCCCAAATCCCACCTCCAACAGGTTATGGGTTAGAGATTAGAGCTGAGGATATATCGTACACATGAATGGGAGGCATTACCCTCTAAGAACACAAGAAATGAGAGATAAGATGAGATCACTAAACATCTCCTGATCATAATAAATAAAAGATCCCAAAACATGCATGTAATGTCATGCAACTAGAACAATAGAAAAAAAACTACAAGTATCAAAATAAAATCCTCATCAGTTGTAACGACCTGAAATTTTAAACAAATATCGTTTCCTAATTTTATGTGTTATTTTATTTTATTTTTATACTCAACAAAAATGTTTCATTTGATAACATGAGTATAATTAAAATGAGACTGTTGGGTTTTGACTGTTATTTGACCATTGGTCAATATGACCGCTGGAAACTAAACGTTTTGACTATTGTCTCTAAATACAAGCAATATTGGTTAATTAATATAGAAAGAAGATTCGATGGCCTCACCCAGTAGTCTTGGACCGATCGAAGCCCATATAATAGAACTTGGGAAGGAGGTAGCACCACTGGGCTTTGCTCTGGACCAAACCCAAGCTGAACTTCATCGTATAAAGCTAGAACGGGATCGCCATCACGAGAAGTTCAAACTAATAGAAATTACTACTCGTGCGATGTTGGTCGAGCCTCCCTCGGATTCTCTCACCTTATCACACCTTACACTTAGGTCATATGCTGGTGTGATAAGGGGCTATGTAAGGAGACCGTAACTGTCTTGTGTAATCCTTTATTTTAAATAAAAATTTCGATTTCTTTTATGAATTTTCAAATGACCGGATAAATATAGTATGCATATTTTTGATGAATTTTAGAAAAAGGATATTTTAAAAATGTTAATGTAAACCTTAAATAATTAAAAATGTGTAATTATTTTCAAAGAATGGTCTTCTACAATTATGTTCAGTACGAAATTTAGAGTCTAATAAGATCAACTTGATTTTCGATGAATAGTAAATTATGAATAGTGATTTTATGATTAGGATTAATAATGTGTCCAAATGGATTATTAATCTCACTTAAATAAAGTATTAAAATATAATAGGCACTTTGATTAAGTAATGTGATTCAATAAAATGGTTAAATAACGGTTTCATAAATTATTATTCAAGTATTAGTTTTTTCGGATGAATAGTGTTTTTTAATTAAAATTTTAATTAAAAATATTTAGAAAATTATTTTTATAAAATGGACTTCATTTTTGAACACAGAGCATCGATATTATGTTAAGGTAATTTTTGGGGATTTTTCTGAAAAAAATAAATTTTCAATGAATAGTGTTTTTAATTAAAAATTTAATTAAAAATATTTAGAAAATTATTTTTATAAAATGGATTTCATTTTTGAAATCATAGCATTGATATTTGGTTAAGGTGAAATTTTGGGATTATTCTCAGAAAGTTGAATTTTCGATGAATAGTGAAAATACAGTTTTTAAGTTACTAGTGTTTAATGACATCATTAAATGATGTATTAAGTATGTAACCAATATGGTCGACTTATGAATAGTAAGATAAGGTATGAGGTGTCCCAAGTGGCCAATACCATGGGCAAATACCATGGGAAAGCCCATGGTTTTGCCAAAACCATTAATGAGGTGTCCCTTGGCCATTAATGCCTTGTCCCCTCACTTTCCCTATAAATACCAAGCCATCCTCTCATCCATTCGACTCCCCACTCTCCCCCAATGAAGTTCTGGTCTCCTTACCTCCCAAGGAGTCCTCCCAAGGTGCACCCAAGCCCTCAAGGTCCAAACCTTTGTGTTTTAAGAGTTACGTTTTAAGGTAAGGGATCCGATCTCTCTCTTTCTTTTCAAGAAATATCTTTTATGTAATTTCTTTTATGCTCCATGTTATTATTTTAAAGGGTGTTCTTTTATACTCCTCTTACTGCCCTTTTCATGTTCACATAATTAGAGATCCCCTCTTACTCTCATTATTTCGTTTTATGAAGTTTTAAGTGGCGCCGTTAGGCTGCCGAAATTTTTGTAACAGATTCTTTCTCCCTTCTCATTTTTCAAGATCTATTATCATGTAAAGTATTTCAAGTTCCTTTTTATTATGTTGGGGTATGATCTCTAAATTTATCATACTAATCTTTTATGATCATATGATGAGAGACCCAATTTTATCTCTTCAATTCAGTATTTTTAAGTTTTAAGTGGCACCGTTAGGCTGCCGAATTTTTAAGTGGTTCTTCACCCTTCTCGTTTTGAAGTTCTACTTTCATGTCAATTCATTCAAGTTCCTTTTTGTTATGTTGGGGTATGATCTATATATCTATCATACCGGAATATTATGTTAATATGATGAGATACCCTATTTGATCTCATCAATTCATTTTTTTGTTGAAGTTTAAGTGATGCCGTTAGGCTGCCGAATTTTTAAGGGATTCGTTCGCCCTTCTCATTTTTTTCAAAGATCAACTTTCATGTCAAGGGTTTCAAGTTACTTTTGAATTATTTTGGGGTATTATATCTATATCTATCATACTTATCTTTTATGTTCATATGATGAGAGACCCTATTTTATCTCATCAATTCATTTTTGGTTGAAGTTTATGTGACGACGTTAGGCTGCCGAGTTTTCATAAGAGAAATCTTATTTTTGTATTCCTTTCATGATCTTCATTTCATATGGTACATCTTTCAAATTTCATTACCATGTTCATATATCCTTCATATTATGTCCCTCTACTGTTTTATGGATCATTTATGAGTTGGTGACCCATTTCCCCTCTCTTTTTAATGTCTTCTAAAACCTCGTAACATAACCGTTATGCTGCAGAATTTCCGTCTCAAAATGTCTCTCTCTTTTTCTAAAGTTCTTTTATATTATTAAGTGAATACTCAAAGATATTTCTTATAAAGGGGTATTCACATATATACCAAAATGTTCTATTTTAAATTCTGGTATTTACATACATGAGACCCACCTTCCTTTTCTGTGGGTTTTAAAGTGACGTAAAGATCATGTCTTTAAAGCAGTTTTTAAAACATTATGATTATGAAATGAAACCCATTTATTTTATTCTGTATGGGTTATTTATGAAATATTTGATGATGATATATGTGGCTCACATTATAATAAAGGAAAATTTAAGGGTGCGCCCTGATAGCACTCCAATGCATTGGGTAAAGACTTAATCTCTAGAGATGACCAATTTTAACGACGCCTTGGTGAATAACCTTGGTAATTTTTAACGACACCTTGGGGATGGACCTTGGTGAAACGAAAAGATTGTCAATATTAAATGTTGCATCCACATCTTCAAGTTATGAAAATGTTATTTTTATTATAATATTCCTCATGATTTAATTTTCATGCCTTAAAGTTCTTTTCATGACTTTATTGATGTATCTCAAGTTCATATGTAAAATGTTTCACTTGTTTCCCTTGCTGGGCCTTCTGCTCACCCTTTCTTTTGATGTATGTACCCAGGTTATGAGATGCAGTAATGAGCCTAGGGTGAACATGAGGAGAAGCCTTTCAAGTGTTTAAGAAGAATGTTTTTTTTTGTTTCATGTTTTATGTTCCTTGTTTCCAAGACACCAAACCTTAAAGATCCTCAGTTCTGTGTAATGGAATGAAAGTTATGTTATAAAAAGACGGGATACTATAGTTGGTATCAAAGGATGGTTTAGTTATTTGTGGAAATTAGGATATGAAAACTCTAGGAAGAACCCTATAGAAAAGTTTAAATATAGGAAATATTCCTGGTATTTTGGTGAGTATTGAGTAAGGGGTTTCCAAGCAAATACATCCCTGTCTGGATACGAGCAGGTAGAGGTGGCTCTGGCACAGATGTACATAGGGGTAAAACCCGAAAACATCGCTTTGAGCTAGACTCGAACGGAAACTGGTACATGACAACGGGCCTTGCTGCACTCTTGGTTACGACACTCCCGGGGGATATGCTTTGGTAAATTCATAAGCTTGGTATGAACCATTGTTAAAAGAACAAAGATAAAATAAAATAAAGATTCACATAATAATATATGATCATGGATAACCTAGATGGTAACCTAGGGGATCACAAGTTAGGGTATACTTTTCTTCTATAAGTTATCCTTATATGATTTAAGTCCCTTTTCATGATTATTGGTTAAGTATTTAAGCCTCTAATTATACTTTCTCTTCTTAGTTAATGGTGGGAAATTGAATAATGTGTCCCAAAAACTAATGTGATAGGAAATGCGACGATTTACATATTAATATGACAGAGATGATTAGGGGATTAAATGATGATTATTATTTTGGAAGACATTCACTATTTTGGGGACCCTATATGATTGAGGTAAATAGATTACTATAGTATTTTCATCGAGGAGTAAGGTTGAATTATAGTTTGAAGAATTGATGAATTTAAGGTGGACTTATAGTGATTTAGGTTACTTATGGGAATGATTAACCTATCTTGGGTAAAATATGTTTAGGTTAGCTACTTTTGTTATAAGATGTTAGGAGTGGTTGATGTTGTCTGGAGATGAACAATGAAGTTGTTTTGGAAGACTATGTTATCAAATCTTTCTTGTATTTGGGTTTCAATCTTAGTTTGGTTTATTTTGAGGAATTTTAAGGACTGTTATTTATGGAATGGTCTATGATGAACTTTGGGTAGTACCAAGGAACTTTGAAGATTTAAAATTAGTTTCCATTCCTATGAGATTCTTTCTTTTTGGAGAGTTGTTTTACCTTAACCTTTCTGTTTTTGGGATAATGTTTAAAGATAGAAGAAATAGATAGTTAATCTTTTTTAGATTATGTGATTCTCTAGAAGAAGATTCTTGTGCTTTTATGAGACCAAGTGTTTTTGAATTCTCATCATTTGGAGAAAAGATTAGTGTTGGTAGGGACTTATTAAAGGATGAAACTCTACTTGAAGGTAGGTATATTTTCTTATGTTTTTGTTCTATGTAGTAAATGAATTCCTCAAAATTATGAAAAGAAACGTAAAACAAAAATGTTGTTGGTTTACGTTTCTTACTAGGTAATCAAAGACTGTTTACACACATCATAAGTTTGGGATTTTCTTATGGTTAACTTTCTCCTAATCATGTTCTCTATCACTCTCCCTCAGAACTTGACCCTTTGTTTTCTCCTCCATGTCCATGTTTTCCTACATGGAATCCTAGTGTGGGTTAACTCGGGTGACCTTTGTACTTACCTTTCTTTCTTTTAAAGTAATAGTTTTACTGACTCCTTTTCCGATGTGGGACTTTCAATGAAATTTAAAAACCCAATTTTAAAAAATTGCGAGGACATAATTTCTTAAGGGGGGAAGATTGTAACGACCCGAAATTTTAAATAAATATTGTTTCCTAATTTTATGTGTTATTTTATTTTATTTTTATACTCAACAAAAATGTTTCATTTGATAACATGAGTATAATTAAAATGAGACTGTTGGGTTTTGACTGTTATTTGACCATTGGTCAATATGACCGCTGGAAACTAAACGTTTTGACTATTGTCTCTAAATACAAGCAATCTTGGTTAATTAATATAGAAAGAAGATTTGATGGCCTCACCCAGTAGTCTTGGACCGATTGAAGCTCATCTAACAGAACTTGGGAAGGAGGTAGCACCACTGGGCTTTGCTCTGGACCAAACCCAAGCTGAACTTCATCGTATAAAGCTAGAATGGGATCGCCATCACGAGAAGTTCAAACTAATAGAAATTACTACTCGTGCGATGTTGGCCGAGCCTCCCTCGGATTCTCTCACCTTAGCACACCTTACACTTAGGTCCTATGCTGGTGTGATAAGGGGCTATGCAAGGAGACCGTAACTGTCTTGTGTAATCCTTTGTTTTAAATAAAAATTTCGATTTCTTTTATGAATTTTTAAATGACCGGATAAATATAGTATGCATATTTTTGATGAATTTTAGAAAAAGGATATTTTAAAAATGTTTATGTAAACCTTAAATAATTAAAAATGTGTAATGATTTTAAAATAATGGTCTTCTACAATTATGTTCAGTACGAAATTTAGAGTCTAATAAGATCAACTTGATTTTTGATGAATAGTAAATTATGAATAGTGATTTTATGATTAGGATTAATAATGTGTCCAAATGGATTAGTAATCTCACTTAAAGAAAGTATTAAAATAAGATAGACACTTTGATTAAGTAATGTGATTCAATAAAATGGTTAAATAACGGTTTCATAAATTATTATTCAAGTATTAGTTTTTTCGGATGAATAGTGTTTTTTAATTAAAATTTTAATTAAAAATATTTAGAAAATTATTTTTATAAAATGGACTTCATTTTTTAACACAGAGCATCGATATTATGTTAAGGTAATTTTTGGGGATTTTTCTGAAAAAAATAAATTTTCAATGAATAGTGTTTTTAATTAAAAATTTAATTAAAAATATTTAGAAAATTATTTTTATAAAATGGATTTTATTTTTGAAATCAGAGCATTGATATTTGGTTAAGGTGAAATTTTGGGATTATTCTCAGAAAGTTGAATTTTCGATGAATAGTGAAAATACAGTTTTTAAATTACTAGTGTTTAATGACATCATTAAATGATGTATTAAGTATGTAAACAATATGGTCGACTTATGAATAGTAAGATAAGGTATTAGGTGTCCCAAGTGGCCAATACCATGGGCAAATACCATGGGCAAGCCCATGGTTTTTCCAAAACCACTAATGAGGTGTCCCTTGGCCATTAATGCCTTGTCCCCTCACTTTCCCTATAAATACCAAGCCATCATCTCATCCATTCGACTCCCCACTCTCCCCCAACGAATTTCTGGTCTCCTTACCTCCCAAGGAGTCCTCCCAAGGTGCACCCAAGCCCTCAAGGTCCAAACCTTTGTGTTTTAAGAGTTACGTTTTAAGGTAAGGGATCCGATCTCTCTCTTTCTTTTCAAGAAATCTCTTTTATGTAATTTCTTTTATGCTCCATGTTCTTATGTTAAAGGGTGTTATTTTATACTCCTCTTACTGCCCTTTTCATGTTCACATAATTAGAGATCCCCTCTTACTCTCATTATTTCGTTTTATAAAGTTTTAAGTGGCGCCGTTAGGCTGCCGAAATTTTTGTAACGGATTCTTTCTCCCTTCTCATTTTCAAGATCTATTATCATGTAAAGTATTTCAAGTTCCTTTTTATTATGTTGGGGTATGATCTCTAAATTTATCATACTGATCTTTTATGATCATATGATGAGATACCCCATTTTATCTCTTCAATTTAGTATTTTGAAGTTTTAAGTGGCGCCGTTAGGCTGCCGAATTTTTAAGTGGTTCTTCACCCTTCTCGTTTTGAAGTTCTACTTTCATGTCAATTCTTTCAAGTTCCTTTTTGTTATGTTGGGGTATTATCTCTATATCTATCATACTGGACTCTTATGTTCATATGATGAGAGACCCTATTTGATCTCATCAATTCATTTTTTTGTTGAAGTTTAAGTGACGCCGTTAGGCTGCCGAATTTTTAAGGGATTCGTTCGCCCTTCTCATTTTTTTCAAAGATCAACTTTCATGTAAAGTGTTTCAAGTTCCTTTTGTATTATTTTGGGGTATGATCTCTATATCTATAATAATTATCTTTTATGTTCATATGATTAGAGACCCTATTTTATCTCATCAATTCATTTTTGGTTGAAGTTTATGTGACGCCGTTAGACTGCCGAGTTTTCATAAGAGAAATCTTATTTTTGTCTTCCTTTCAGGATCTTCATTTCATATGGTACATCTTTCAAATTTCATTACCATGTTCATATATCCTTCATATTATGTCCCTCTACTGTTTTATGGATCATTTATGAGTTGGTGACCCATTTCCCCTCTCTTTTTAATGTCTTCTAAAACCTCGTAACATAGCCGTTATGCTGCAGAATTTCCATCTCAAAATGTCTCTCTCTTTTTCTAAAGTTCTTTTATATTATTAAGTGAATACTCAAAGATCTTTCTTCTAAAGGGGTATTCACATATATACCAAAATGTTCTATTTTAAATTCTGGGATTTACATACATGAGACCCACCTTCCTTTTCTGTGGGTTTTAAAGTGACGTAAAGATCATGTCTTTAAAGCAGTTTTTAAAATGTTATGATTATGAAATGAAACCCATTTATTTTATACTGTATGGGTTATTTATGAAATGTTTGATGATGATATATGTGGATCACATTATAATAAATGAAAATTTAAGGGTGCGCCCTGATAGCGCTCCAATGCATTGGGTAAAAACTTAATCTCTAGAGATGACCATTTTTAACGATGCCTTGGTGAATAACCTTGGTAATTTTTAATGACACCTTGGGGATGGACCTTGGTGAAACGAAATGATTGTCAATATTAAATGTTTCAGACACATCTTCAAGTTATGAAAATGTTATTTTTATTATGATATGCCTCATGATTTCATTTTCATGCCTTAAAGTTCTTTTCATGACTTTATTGATGTATCTCAAGTTCATATGTAAAATGTTTCACTTGTTTCCCTTGCTGGGCCTTCTGCTCACCCTTTCTTTTGATGTATGTCCCCAGGTTATGAGATGCAGTAATGAGCCTAGGGTGAAGATGAGGAGAAGCCTTTCAAGTGTTTAAGAAGAATGTTTTTTTTGTTTCATGTTTTATGTTCCTTGTTTCCAAGACACTAAACCTTAAAGATCCTCAGTTCCGTGTAATGGAATGAAAGTTTTGTTATAAAAAGACGGGATGCTATATCAGTGACCTCGAAGCCCAAATAGCTTCTAAAAACTCCATGAGCTAGTAATGTCCAGTATGATCACCAACTAGCTCAAGTATCCCTAAAAATAGTTTATATAGACATAGGGTGATCATATAGATATACTCAGTAAAATACTCCATAGAGCCTCTCATTCAAAATTAAAGAAAGTATACTAAATCCCAGTGAATAAGAAAAGAAACTAACTCCTCACTTAAACAGGTTTGCTAAGATCCCATCCACACTATGGAACTCCCACCAAGTATCACATAAAAGTAAGATATAATATCAAACATAATATAAAAGTGAAGGTACCCCACTACAACTTCTTTGATAGTTTTCCGCTCTACCCCAATGTCGCACATCCTAATCCATCTCTCTCTAAATAATCCACATGCATCAAAGGAAATTGTATAATAACCCACACTTCACGTGTCTCATAATCTCATCAACATCACCACCTAAAAATAGTGACCAAGTAGTTTACTAGGATCCACCATAGACCATATATCATGTATTATACCTCAATTCATCACATCTCATACAAAAACATACCTATAATAATCCTTAGGACACTATATCTAGAGATACATGTGTGAAAATAACCACAAGACATTACATCCCTCTACACACATATCTGAGAAAGTAACAATTGTTCATACCAACACAAATACTACGAGGAGAAGAGAGTAGGGAAAGAGGGGGCATTCAACCATCCATTCCTCGCAAACTCGGATGTTGGGGAAAACACCCTCCAGAGTCCACTGGGTGTTGGTCTCCCTATTGACATGGATGGGGTAGCGTATAAAATCACATAACATAGGAAAATATATAGCTCAAAAACCACACTATGGGAAAATACCTATCCTTAAGCTCAATTATAGTTATCGTCACTCAGACACCCAATGACCACCATTAAGGACTAGATATCTTATAAGCACACAAGAATTTCATGAGTCTTCATTTAATTATTACTTCTAAATATTCCATATTACATTAATTACAAGCCAATTTTATTGATCTAACCATCGAGCTCCCAACCCCATGGGTTAAAACTATTAATTATTCTTACCATCCCATAATTTCAGGTACTCTAAGACTCATCTTAATCTACCATAAAAGATTCATAAACCAAGAATAACTAGCTACATCAAGAAGTGGGGAAATAAATACAGAAACAAGCAACCATGCCATATACCCTTCAATGAAGATTCAACAATGAATAATAAACCCATCTTTCAACACAATAAAAAACCGACAAGTCCAGCTTCAACCTACTCCATCAATCTATATGCCATCCCCGACATTACTGGGCATATCATCATTCATCCTTCCATCACAGGTGCCAACTGCTGCCACAAACCTGGTCACTCCCACTCATTTCTCATCAAACCATCAGTCATCCCAAGCTAACATCACATTGCATACCAAGGCTCACATCTAGAGAAAACACACAAGATAATAAGAATATATAATCATTTAATAGTGCATCTAGGCCCTAGAACCAAGGCATCCATCCTTCATAAGAAAACAAGCTCGCTCGACCCCAAACAATTAACTTTAACAAACAATTAATTTGTTATAATCTTGAATTAACTGATTCATTAAACACAAGCTAAAACCACAAGTAACCTAAGGCCTGAACTATCAATAGATTTAAAACCATTTAAACATGCTTCAAGAATAACTTCCAATTTCAACCAACTTAAAGAAGAACGATAATAAATTAAACATGCATATTTATTTAACTATCCAACAAGCATTATCAGATTTATGTTCTTTATCCAAATTCCAAGAATAACAAACATTTTAAAACATAACATAAACAAAAGATAACACACTATCTAGAAAATCAAGAGGCAAACCGTTAACACAACATAAACACATGTGATCGCTATAACCTGAAACCACAATTTCATTCTTTAATTATAGTTTAATCTTTATTAAGGTTAATTTCACTATTACCCAATGAGATAAAGTATGATAAATCCATAATTTCACTTAAAATAAAGGAGAAGCAACAAATACACTACATTAAGGCTTTCAACATTCCTTCAACAAGAATGAAACAACAATGCGCATATATGATCACCTCTCCCACAAGGAATCTACAGCCCTTTAAGAATTCAATGTCACAAACATGCCACCAAACATCAAATGAACTCCATGAGAAATAAGGATATCAACTGCCATAGCATGGAAAGATAGAAATGGAATAAATCAAACCGAACGGAGAATAAACCACAAGAGAAAAGGGAAAACTCACCTTAGATCACCACGGATCAAGCATGAGAATTCGGGGATCAATCCAAATCAAAAGGGCGTCGAAATACCATGAAAGAGATCCTCTGGTTTCTTGGAGTTGGGAGAAATTTGAGGGTTTTTAATATAATTCAAGGGTGCAACCTATTGTATACTAACTCTTCCAAACACACATTCACAACATGAATGGGTCATTCATGTCGTCAATGACTTGAGTTCACAGTTCACTGAAAAACATGTCACCTCGATCCTATAAACCTAGGATGAATTCACGTTATGAATTTTCAGGGATAGATTCACTAAAGCCAACCTTTTATCCATTCACGCCATGAACCTATGGTTCACATTGTGAATCACACCATGCGATATTCCCTTACTCGGGTCATGAATTACCATTTGTTCTGCAAACTACTCTCTCAAGTCATGAATTACAATTCACATTGTGAATTCCTCCTGCAACCATATTTTAGCTCCCGAACTCCACCAAACCTTCTCCAAGATTCTTCCAAGCACCTCAGACCTCGGAAACACACAAGGGAATGGGCTAGAAGGATCTAACCCCTTAAATATAATCCATTTTCTATTATGCAAACATTTTACATAAACTAAATATCATATACTTAATCATTATTTTACCCTTGATCATATCAATCATTAAAGCAGTAGTTGGGGTTTGGCTTAGTGGTAAGCACCCCGTAATCCTACATGAAAAATGGGGGTTCAAAACCCATGGGGCGTAGGTACTGTAGCAGTGACGGCACTGTAGCGGAGGCGACCACTATAGCGGCGGTAGGTCACTGTAGTGGCAGATGGGCACTGTAGCAGTGGCGGTACTGTGTGGTACTGTAGCAGCAAGTACTGTAGCAGTACTATTCACAGAATGGGCCTTGGGCTAAAAAATTGGGCCTATGGGCCATGTAATGGGTAAATGCCCTATGGGCCTTCGAGCTATGTTATGGGTCTCCCTATACCCAGTTTAAAGAGTTCTTTGCTTTGATTTAATAACAAATATGACTTCGGTCCCAACCTTTTAAAAAACAATCATCAAAGCAGTTTTTGATGTAACTTAAATAATATTCAAATATGGCCATTTTAATTTAAACAATTCAAATTAATTAATTATGAACATTCATAATTTAAATATAAACATTTTATATTTTGGCATTATTTCATGATTTATAACCCTTTATAATTTATCACTTATTATTTAAAAATGAACACTAATTTCTATATCATAATTCATGCCATACAATTTGTTTAAAAGGAATTTCAAATATTGACATTTAATATTTGAGGAAAATGTTTCATAAAAATTTTTTTAATTAAATTTTTTTTATAATTAATTAATATATAAACCTTTTATAAATTAAAATATCTCAAAATCTCTTTTATAATGATTTGTAAACATTTTATAAACCATAAAAACTATTTAAAAATTTAAAAACTATTTTTTAAAACTTTTACATTTACCCTTATGTAGAATCCATATTTTATGTAAGAGTATACTCCGTCTAGCCTTACATGAACACTTTGCGTATGGGTAATCTGATTCTGGATCTCTCACATATAGGTAACATAGTGAAGATCTTCACGCAAGCCTTAAAAACACAACATTATATTTACATTAACTCCTTTACGTAAAGGTAAGCCCTTAGCAGCCTTTATCTAGCCTTAAGAAAACCTCTTCTACTTTTATGTGGCCTCTCCTATATAGGTAACACATTGGTTACCTTAATGAAACCCATTTGCGTCTGCTGCAGATGGCTAAGACTCCATTGGTAGCAGGTATGGCCAGAGCAGTAGCTGACTAATTTTTTTTCTGGGTTTTAAAAAAATTAAAATATGATAAAAGGGGTTAGGGTTCGGATATTTTTAAAAATGGTTCCGGGATGCGTGAACGCTGTTCACGCATCTCGGACCCCGACGGTAATGCGTGAATGGCGTTCACGCGTCCTTTGCTGACCAGCTAAAGGAAGCGTGAACGCCGTTCACGCATCCTTGCGCGGGAAAAGATGTGTGAACGGCGTTCACGCTTCCTTCCGCGGCGAAGGATGCGTGAACGCCGTTCACACATCCTTCGCGGACGAGCTGAAGGATGCGTGAACGGCGTTCACGCATCCAGCCGAGAAATATTATAAAAGGAGGGGTCCCCCCCCAATACCCATTGTTCTCCTCTGATTTTTGTTGCGAAGCTCTGCAGAAATTCTTTCTCAACAAATATTTGCTGCTTTTATTGAGGTAAAATTTCTATTTAATAATTTAATTGTTTATTTGTGTTTATTTATTTCATTTGTATGTTTAATTGTGTTTATTTATTTCATTTGTATGTTTAATTGTGTGTATGATTTATTTATTTCATATGTTATGCATAAAATGTTTTGTATGATTTAATTTTCTTGATGTTGAATGTTCGTATGATTTAATTTTTTGAATGTCTGTTGTCTAAATATTGAATGTTTTATGTTATGTCTAAAATTTTTAATGTTTAGAAAAAGTAATTTATGTTAGAGAAATTTATTTTAATGGATGGTTTTGATGTAAGTGTAAATTAAATTACTTTTATTTACTAGTAATAATATTTTTAATCAATAAAGTATAAAATATATTTACTTATATTTTGAAAAGTAGAAGAATGCCCAAAAAACATTACAATTTCATAAAATTTAAAATAACAAAAGTGCTTATTATGTAAATATCAATTAGATCAGTTATAATAAAATTTATTTAATGTTTTTAATAAATATATATATATATATACACATGAAGTTAAATTTTTGTAAAAGAGGTGTAGTATTTAATATAGATTTATATAATACGGATAATATAATAAATATACCAAAAAACACGGTATGAGTGATGACTGATCTTGAGATGACCGACCATGCATAATTGAAATTGCATGTTTTATTTTGTGTATGTTGTTATTCAATTTGTAATAATTGCATTTTTTCGGTATTGATGACCTGCAATTCATCTCTCAGTAAGTGTAAGGACCTGCGTGTCCGTTTAAATTAATTTATGTATTTCATACCCCTAGACCCTCTCACATGCATGTGAGTAAATTTGTAATTAAAAGACTGACGCCCCAAAGAGGTGTCGACGAAGAGGCATCCCCGAAGAGGTTTCGACGAAGATGCATTTGAGAACTCGTTCGAGAGGAGGCGTTGCTGTTTGACAGGAGATTGGCGGTTGCTGCAATATTTGATAATAGAGACAGGAGTTTACCCATATAAATTGTGGTTAGTTTATCAGATAATGATAAACTAATCGCAAGTCTCAAGATCAAGTCATGATTATATATTCATAAGTAATAAAACTTTATGAAACATTATATTAAATTTT
Source organism: Viscum album (assembly GCA_963277665.1). Taxonomy (NCBI): domain Eukaryota; kingdom Viridiplantae; phylum Streptophyta; class Magnoliopsida; order Santalales; family Viscaceae; genus Viscum; species Viscum album. The sequence continues at coordinate 702,562,708 of OY728163.1, forward strand.
CTTTTGTGCTAAAATCACAATCACTATACCTTAACAGTGATAAATCAATACATAAAAAAGTCTCAAGATAATCAATTATTCAAAACCAAATTAAATAATTTAAAATTTTAATGTAGTGTATAATATTTTAAAATTTTTTTTAATAGGTAATTATGTCTGCTCAAATATATTGCAACGGTGAGGTAATTTGTACCGAGCAGGGTTTTAGCTACAGTGTGCCACCTGTCAAAGTGGTAAATCTCCATGGTTGGATGACATTGGATGCAGTTCGTAATAAGATTCATAGTCGGATAAAATTGAGTGCAGGACAAGCAATCACTTCAATTAGATACCGAAATCTTCAATATCCTGAGCGTATGTGGCACAGCGACTACCCTATAGTCGATGATGAGGATTGGATGGAGGCTTCTCAGTTATTCAGGCAACAGTGTATTAATGGTTTGATGGAATTTTTTATTGTCATTTCTGATATTGATGTGGTGCAATCGATTACTACAGAACCATGCTTTGTGACCTCTATAGAAGTCGGTCCTTCACAACAGTCTTCTTCATTGCCTCCTTCTCATACGACTCCTGTGGAAGAATGTAATGAGAAAGATCATCAAAATTTGGAAGGAAATGTAGATGACATCCCTTTCTGTGCTGATATAGTGCAAGAAAGTTTATCTGAGGAAGAAGAATCTGGGGAGTCAGCAGGAGATGATGTGGTTGGAAATGAACCTTCTGAGATTCCTTTGAGAGACAGACATCCACTACATCCACCAGTTAGTGGTAATCAGCCTTCAGTTTTGAGTTCCTTAGTTGGAGGAATGTCTCGTGAACAACCTTTTGATTGGGATGTCATTACACCAGCTTCTGAATTCCCTGGCATTATAGGGAATATGCCTGCATCAAATGATAATGCCATATATGTTGGGCAGGAGTTTGAAAGTAAACAGGTCATAAAAAATGTGATAATGCAATACCACATTGAGCGACATTTCACATTTGTGGTTTATGAGTCAAAGAAGACCAAATATCTCATTCGTTGTGAAAAAAATGGGTCAGAATGTAAATTTCGATTAAGAGCACTATTTGATAAATGTTATGGATGTTGGAAGATAACCAAATTAGAAGGCCCACACACTTGTCTTCATCCCAGCTTGGCACAAGATCACTCTTCTCTTGATGTAGAGTTTATATCTACTGTTATTTGTGAGATGATACGAACAAGTCAGGATGTTCCTGTTGCCCTTATTCAGGAAAGAATTCAACAGTTGTATAACTATAAGGTATCATACAACAAAGCTTGGAATGCAAAACAGAAAGCCATTGTAAAAGTGTATGGTGATTGGGATGAGTCTTATGCGTTGTTGCCACAGCTTATGGAATTTTTGTCTCTCAATAATCAGATTGTTTATCAGTTGGACAGTGTTGAGTATGTATCCCAAAATCATCTAGTTGATCGGTCAAAGGTGAAGTTCAATAGGATTTTTTGGGCATTCAGACCGTGCATTGCTGCATTTCCCTTTTGTAAACAATTTATTCAGGTAGATGACACATTCCTTTATGGAAAGTATACAGGTGTTCTACTCATTGCTGCCACACAGGATGGTAATCGCGCTCCTCTGCCACTTGCTTTTGCTGTTGTTGAAAAAGAAAATTTTGAATGCTGGAGCTGGTTCTTGGCATGTGTACGTGTTCATGTCACGCAGAAACAGGGCGTGTGTCTGATGTCTGATCGTCATCGAGCGATTATAGAGGCCGTGAGTAGTGATGGGGTTTCTTGGACTGAGTCGAATGCTTATCACCGTTATTGCATTAGACATATTGCAAGTAATGTGCATAATCAGTTTAGAGATGAGGCCATAAAGAAGGCGATCCTCAAATTGGGTATGGTTTTCTAAACTTTCTTTTTTTAACAAAATTTACTATCCATTTTAATACATTATTATGTTATGCTTTCAGCATATGAACCCCAACAAGAAAGGTTTGATCGACGTCTTGAAGAGATCCGAACAGTTAATGAGGAGGTATATGAATATATGGTACAAATTTCAAAGGAAAAATGGTCATTAGCATACGATGGTGGCATGAGATATGGTCATATGACCACTAATATAGTGGAGTGCGTAAATGGGGTCCTCAAGGGTGTGCGCAAACTCACAATCACAGGGTTAGTGCAAGAGACATTTTTTAGATGTGTTCACTACTTTGTTGACCGGTCCCAAAAGGCCTACCAGAGGATGGAAAATGGAATGCTTTTTACTCAGCATTTTCAAACTGATATTGACCGGATACAGAATGAGGCTTCACGATGGAATGTTATAGCCTTTGACAGGGAAAAGAGGAGTTTTTGGGTAAGAAAGTGCTACGACCAGGGTGCATGCACTAATGGTGGAGTGTTTGTCGTGATGTTGGATAACAGGTACTGTGATTGTGGCAGCTTTCAGGCATTGAGATATCCATGTGTACATGTTATTACAGCTTGCGCTTCGGTAAATATATCGTGGGAGCCATATGTTGACCCGGTGTATCACATGAGCACTTTGGTTAACTGTTATAGTGCTGCTTGGATGCCTGTTGGTGACTTCCATTCTATCACATTGCCTGCTGATCAACCGACCATTGTCCCTGATATTTCCAGGTTTTCATAAGTCGGTTTTGGTATCATTTATAATTTTTTCAATGTGTGTCATTTTTAAAATTATTGGCTTCATGCTACTAGGTTGCGGCCTCGAGGAAGACCGAAGTCAACTCGCATCAGAAATGAGATGGATTGGCCTCGGCAACGAGGAGGGAGAATACGATGCAGTATCTGCCACGCAAAAGGACATACTCATAAGAGATGTCCCCAAGTGGCAGGACAGAGTTCCAAATCTCATCATCCATGATCGAGTCTATGTACCTGCTCTAAGAGGAAGAGGTTGTGGTTGGTGTCGATGATGAAGAAGAAGAATAAGAAATAGAGGATGAGGATGAGAAGAAGTAGAAGACTAAGAGGAAGAGGTTGTGGTTGAATAACCTATTGTGGAAGTTTCTATAGTTACGTAGGAACTTGATCTATTTGGAATAATGTTAATGGTTATCTAATGGATAATGGATAAATTAACAAACGTAATTTCACAAATAAGAAGAAATAATTAATTTTTCACTTTTTCCTCTTAATTTTTAATGTGGAATAATGTTAATGGTTATTTAATGGATAATGGATAAATTAAAAAACGTAATTTCACAAATAAGAAGAAATAATTAATTTTTCACTTTTTCCTGTTAATTTTTAATGTGGAATAATGTTGATGGTTATTTAATGGATAATGGATAAATTAACAAACGTAATTTCACAAATAAGAAGAAATAATTAATTTTTCACTTTTTCCTGTTAATTTTTAATGTGGAATAATGTTGATGGTTATTTAATGGATAATGGATAAATTAACAAACGTAATTTCACAAATAAGAAGAAATAATTAATTTTTCACTTTTAAATTATGGTTTTCTTATAAGATGTCTAGTTTTAGTAATGGCATCTGAGTGTCTGAGCATCCTTAACTAATGTTGATTGTGAGACTAGGCTAATGTTGATTGTGACACCAAATAAAAATGAATATATCATGATTCCACTATTAATAAGTAACGATGATATCATGTGTGCAGATGGCAGGTTTTCCATTGGTTACATCTCAGGCTACTCATGTATCACGACTGCTTTTAGAGGGACGTCCTGTGGCTCCCTTGAGTGTACGTAGATCTCACCATTTCCATCATACTGTACCACCTCCCGCTATCGTCCCACATCTTCGTCGAGCTGGATTTTATGGAGTAGCGATGTGCGACTTCACGTTTCTTGATCATCAGCTCATTGCCGCACTTGTCAAGAGATGGAGACCAGAGTCGCATACTTTCCATTTCAGTGAGGGGGAGATGACTATTACATTGCAGGATGTGGCTATTATGTTGGGCCTCCCTATCGACGGACATGCTTTGATAGGCCGAGTTCCATCAGATTTGCCTGAGCTTGTTTATAGACTTCTGGGCATAGAGGTCCAGGATGATGGCAGGACCATCGTCGGTGGTAGATTGTGGATGCCTTGGTTAGACCAGCACTTCACACATTTACCAGATGATGCTGATGACGTCACCGTGCTGCGCTTTGCACGCGCATATATTTTGAGGCTGATCGGTGGCACGCTTTTTGTTGACCACTCTACTACTTTTGTGCACCTGATGTATCTAGCTTTTTTAGAGGATTTGGACTAGGCAGGTCGATATAGTTGGGGGTTTTTCTGCCTAGCATATACATACAGAGCCCTATACAACGCATGTCGCATCGATAAGATGCAGATCACAGGATGCATGGTTCTTCTACAGATGTGGGTATGGGAGCACATACCTCGTTTAGCTCCACATGCCCGTGCGCCATTACCCGTAGATATTGTAGCAGAGGCTCCACGTGGACGTTGGTATGTTATTAATTCTTTCTAATATCTAACTTACTTGTATAAAATTATTTTATGAAATGTAAAAAAATGTTATCTACAGGTGGAGTCAGACGCATCGACATTCAGATTCTCCCAGACATGATGTTCACGCCTACAGACTTATGCTAGACAACATTCGACCAGACGATGTAAGTGATTATTATTTATATTGTTAAATCTTTACTCTTTACTATAAATCTATTCATTTATTAATTGATTATTCATTTTTTCTTTCAGATTACATGGATGCCATATACAAATGATATCCTTCAGAGTCTGCCCCCATACTCTACAGTGATGCTTGATATCGGCTCCTGCATGGTTCCACTGATTCATTTTCATATAGTCGAGTGGCATCAGACGGATAGGGTTATGAGACAGTTTGGATTCCTTCAGCCAGTTCCTGACCCGCCCAGTCAGTTGGATTCATTGCATTCCCTGAAGATGTCAGGGAAGAGAGATTTTGATTGGAGGAGCTACCATGCGAGATATGTTGCGTTATGGGACAGGCGACGGGAGTCCCAGTTGCGAGGGGCAGGGACAGTACGCTTTCATTTGATGGATCAGATGGATTATGCAGGCTGGTACATCAGGTCTCCCGTCAGATTTCTGACACGGCACAGACGGGGCTTCCATGACTTGGTATGCATTCTTCCTTTCACAGTTCAACATATTTTTTATTCAAATTAGTTAACAACAGAATTTGTTTTCGCAGGATGCTCGTATTTGTCATCTACTTCATATGTCTGATCCAGTGGAGAGAGCTGCCTTTGACCCAACATATTTTCACAGCCTTGTACGATAGATGCTACCGTCGATGGACGAGATTTATCATGGCATTTTCTTTGATCCACCACCTGCTGCGGAGGCCGCGGAGCCTGCTGCGGAGGCCGCGGAGCCTGCTGAGCCTCACATAGATGTACCTGGGGGTGACGACCCTGTTATGGATGCTGTTGTTCCACAGGATGAGGCTGCTCAGCTTGCTCAGCCACATGATATTATTCCACTGGAGGAGGGTGTTCATCATGATCAGTCATATGCTCCTCCAGCTTCTCAGACACAGCCACAGGTACTTACAGACGCTGACTGGATTGAGTTCGATGTTTTATTGCAGTCATCCGCAGCAGAGCAGCCATCTACTTCCTATATTGGTGAGAGTTCCAGCCAGCTTCCACTATCCTTAGATGCAGGCCAGGGTACAGGCGGTGAGACTGTACATCCACCGTCAGTCACACAGGAGGATGTGGAGGTGGCTGTCGATGAGGATGCGCAGCGTACGCCAGAGCACAGACGTAGACAGACACGGCGTGGACGCATCCAGTATACGCCTGACTGTGGGACAGAGGAGCATCCACACCGGAGGCGTAGATTAGGTTGACATTTGATTTATGATACGTTTTGTATGTGTATTACTGTTATCTAGACTTCTATTATACCTTTAATAAGTGTCTTACTGTTATCAAATTATCTACCAATGTATATATATATATATATATATATATATGTATAATAAATAATATGATTAAATTAAATGATAAATAATAATTATATTAATTATTTCGAATTGCAATAGTAGTGGTCACAGTTATGATGAGTGATGGTTCAGTCCAACCATGCAAAATGCATATGCTGATAAGAATAAAAGGCCACAACAAGTGTAGAAGAATGGAACAATAGTTGGAAAATCTTCCATTGGGAATATGCAAAACAATGAAGTCAAGAAAACTGTGAAAGAAACTATTTCCAAGAATAAGTTTGAGCTAAAATCCAAGGATTATTTCATGACAAATCTTGAAATTCATATCATCTCAAGAAGTTGAAACTTGAGGTATTCCAATCACACTTTATCCATTGTTCTTAATTATATTTCTCATTTCAATTAAGGGGGAGAGCTTGATTGATGGAAAGATGGGATGAAAAGGGGAGATTTATCTTTTCACTTGAACTTTTTAATATATTTGGTGAAGTATGTGCAGGATTTAGCATTTCATTGATAATTTTGATTATCTACCCTTGGTTAATAATTGATACACTCTAAGCATGATTTAACATTTATGGTTGTTTATGGACAACATTGAAAACTACAATATGAATTAGAAGTTCATTTGGCCAATTTTGAGAAGATACATATTCAGACTTTATAAAAGGAAACGATTTATACTGGTACGCAATCTAAAGAGTGAGATTATTGAGTATGCATCTCAAAACTTAGGTCATGTCCATGACATCACTTCTTCCACCTTATTTAGATAAAATGATATTTTTTAGAGAGCACATGCCTTAAAAAATATTACTCTTGGATCTAGAAATGAAACTCAGAGAACTTAGCATAGTGATGATGTGATCATGGTTCACTCATCACAATCACTATATGTTTTTCATGTAACTCATTTGTTCACAAATATACCAATATTTAATCAGAAAAACAATGAAAAAGGAGTATTAGAAAGTATAAAAATTAAGTTTCCACTTTAGAATACAAATGGAACCATATGAGAATCTTTATAGAAATAGATGTTTAACTACAACATGTTGAGATAACATGAGTGACTGAAAGATGCTAAGATTATAGATTTCTCAATATATGTTAGAGAATACTCAAGCCATTCTATTAATAATTATTTAATGAATATCTATTATTCATGAATATTTATTAATAATTATTAACATTATTTCAATATTTTATATTATTTAATTGATATTTATTAACATTTCTTAATTTTTATAATAAGTTTATTACTTTATAATTAATAGTTATACATTTGAAGGGGAATTTAGGTATTCTGTGAGATGCGTGAACGCCGTTCACGCATCTCTTCTCTCGGGAAGATGCGTGAACGCCGTTCACGCATCACGCCGGGGTCCGGGATGCGTGAACGCCGTTCACGCATCCCGGACCCATTTTTAAAAATATTCGAACCCTAACCCCTGTTATCAAATTTTAATTTTTTAAAAACCCAGATAAAAAAATTAGCCGCGGTAGCTCCTTCTGTCGACCTAGGTTGATCGTAGCAGCCTCGCATTTTCAAATTTGGACCTTGGGGCAGTAAAAATGACATCTGGCTGCCTTCATCCAGAATGTGGGTTGGTGGTTTGAGCAAGCTCCCGGTGATGGGCATGAGTGGAGTTATCGAGTTGCAGTGAGGATGGCGGAGGATGTGATATGGCGGCGAGGGCTTGAACTCAGTGAAGCCCCGATGAAAATAGGGTGGACGACTCAGATCATCAGAGGACCAGATCCAACGGTAAGCGGGGGGCGGCGGGCGGCACGCGTCGACCAGGGCCTTGCGTGCACTGTTCATATATTTAGGTCATCCCACATCGGGCTTCGGCCTGAAATTCCCAACTTAGGTGCCTCCCACTACATGACATATTGTTCTGTATGGGGTTAAGCGGGTCGTGGACCTTCCTTATCCTCGAGTCTGGTTTGAACCCATTTTTATTACGCAATTACAGCTTTGTCAACATCTCTTCTTTTTATTCTTCATCAATAATAATTCACATATCAGTGTCTTAAACAGTCCTCAAAATCACATATTCAAGAATGTGTAAGCAGGCCTTGACATTGTTTGTGGACCTCCCTTGTCTACCAACTGTTGGTTCCTTGGACTTCTGTTGACCTGCTCCTAGGGGCGTCCACGCGTCTGGGTTGATAAGCTAAAAGTTGAGCCCTTTTTTTCATGCAATGTCTGAATTTCATTCATGCTCTTGTTATGCCTTTACAGGCCTTGACACTGCCCGTGGACCTCCCTTTTTCGCCTACTGCTTCGTACACTCTTGTTGACCTGCCTCTTCATACGGTGTCCACAAGTCGGGGTTGAACCCATTTTTCTTATGTAATTACAACATTGTCAACATCCATTCATTCCCTTCTTTTTACCCTTCACCAACCATAATTCACATATCAGTGCCTCAAACAGTCCTCAGAATCTGATATTCAATAATGTTTAAACGGGCCCTAACATTGTCTGTGGACCTCCCTTGTCTGCCCACTGGTTGGTCCTTGGGCTTCTGTTGACTTTCCCTTTCATAGGAGTGTCCACGAGTCTGGGTTGATAGGCTAGGGGCTGAGCCCATTTTTTTATGCAAAGTCTGAATTTCATTCATGCTCAAAGAAATTCCAGCATTGTCAACAGCCATCTATTCCCTTCTTTTTACACTTCATCAACAATAATTCACATATCAATGTCTCAAACATCCCTCAAAATCAAATATTCAAGAATGATCAAATTGGAAGGATTTTAGAGTATAAAATGTTTAAACAGACGCTGACATTGATCATGGACCTCCCATGTTTGCCTACTTGTTTGTTGGGCTTCTGTTAACCCACCCCTTTAGAGGGGTGTCCACAAGTTCAGGTTGATATGTTAGGGGTTGAACCCATTTTTTATGCAAAGTCTGAATTTCATTCATGCTCAGAGCAATTCCAGCATTGTCAACATCCATCAATTCCCTTCCCTTCGTCAACAATAATTCACATATTAGTGCCTCAAACAGTCATCAAAAACAAATATTCAAGAATGATCAAATTTGAATGATTTTAGAGTATAAAATGTTTCAAAAGTGTTGGTCAGAGTAGGACACTCAGGAGGGGGTCAATTGAGTTCCTATAAAAAAAATTGTCAAAAAGATTTATTTAAATGTCCCCCAATTTGAAATAAAAAACGCTCAGTTAATCGAAGTAGCAGATTTATAAAAGATTTGGAAGTTTGAAGGATTTCTCAAAGAGTGATTAGTTCTTAGTTAAAACAATATGAGTTATTACTTTTAACTTTTGAAATCTTTCTACTAAAGCAAATTCTAATATAAACACTATCTAAGATTAACTATCATAGTGAAAGAAATGTTTTCTTCTGTAACTAGATAAAGTAGTGAAAACAAAACTTTTAAAGGCACAACAGATTTAAAACAAGAGGTTCGGTCTTAACCAGAGACTTAATCCTCTCCATTTGGTGATCACCCGCCACCAAACAGTTTATATAAAAAAACAATGATCCACACCTTGAATCGGAATAAATAACAGCATACACATTGTCCATGTCAACTAGACCTCTTCCACAGTTTTCGTAGGAGTGCAAAAACAAACAGGTCACACAAGGACCTATTCCACTATTATTCGTGGGAGTGTAAAATGTAAAATATGGTTTGTGAAGATATCAGTGTATCTTTCAGTTTTGCACAGGATTTAGTGTGTGTTTATAAAACAGAGACACACACTACTCGAAATGTAGAAATAGTAAACAAACAGAGAATTAATAAAGAGAATAAAGTTAGAAGGCTCTGTGTGATTTGCGATGCAGCTTGCGACTCTTGGAAGATATCTTAAAATGCCACTTGATTCGACTTCCAGAAACAGACAACAAAACAGAGTGTCGTGAGAGCGTTTTTCTCCTGTTTCCAGTGAGGTAATAGTTAGATCGAGTAGTGCTTCTCCTCTCTTAATTTTATTGCTGAAAAGTATTCTTCAGTTTTGGGTTCACAACAATATCTTCTTATTTTCATAGTAAGCATCTCTTTGTGTTTTTCTCAAGTGCACTACTTCTCTTTACACTGCATGGATGATTTCCCTTTTGATAAGGTATTCTATTTGTACACTGCAGCCGACAAGGAGCATGATCTCCATCACATCTAGGTACCTCGAAACCTCGTACTATAGTCTGACATCGATTAAATGTTGTCTAAAAAAGACATACTTGGTCATTAATAAAATTAGTAGTACTATATTTCAAAAATATGACCATTATAAATAAATTTGAATTTAAATGACAAAGTAAGAATTGAAGGCGTCTTTGAACGATGTCTCAAGAACGGTGTCTCAGACTTAACGCATTCTGCAAACATGATCAGTGAGTCAAGTAGTGGTGACTCAGGAACGGTAGGTCACTCTGACAGTAGGTCCGCTTGATGGTGACTCATGCTATCGGTAGCTTATACTTAGGGAAAATTATGAACATCGGTAATTCATTCTATCAGTAGGTTTATGCAACGGTGACTCGGTGCGTCGGTAACTCAATGCGATGGTTTCTTGTCCTTTGTGAAAATTTTGAGTTGTGTTCTTGGTAGGTTGAACAACAATGTCTTTTCCTTTGTTAGAATTCAGCGTCTCTAATAACGGTGAGACAGTTGATAGTGAGACATATTACCGGTAGGTCCATATCAATGGTAGCTCATACTTATGCAATTTTCTGCCAACAGCAAGTCCACCTTAACGACGACTCACCCCAAACGGTGACAACGAGTCCACCTTAACGGTAACTCATACTTAGTCAAATATTGGTAACCTATCTTATGATATGAAATACTAATAGAATATATTGAAATCATAAGTAAACATGAGAAAACATAATTAAGTATAATTTAACTTAATGAAGCAAGATTTTTGAGCATTAAAACTATAGGAGGCCAAAAATCTCCCCCTTTTTGATGTTCACAAATCATGGAATTAATAAACCATTCGTAATGATCAAAGTAAAAAAGATGTTGTTCTGCTTAAAATGTTGTAAAAATCATGAGAAATTAAATTATAAGATAAACAAAATCAAATAAAATTAAATACTACACTTGATCCCACACTTAATCTTATTCTCATATTAAATGCCTTCTTATTCTCCCCCTTTTGGGATTATCAAAAAGTGAACAAAGAATAAAATATAAAGAACATATAATAGAAGAAAAGAGATAATTCATTGCATGATAAAAAGAGATTACATGGGATGATAAAAATAAAAAAGTGCATCCCTATCAAAGATCAAACTAGAATCAACTCTTCTCCAAAGAAGGATCCATGACTATTTTACCCTTGTCACGACCCGACCCTACCCGGGCTCGAGCCGCAACTACCCCAAGCCCGCCTCCATAGGCCAGGGGCTGGCGACCAGCGCCGAAGGCACAATAACTCGGGGAGGCCTTTGCCTAAGTACCTGTACACACACACGCAACAAACTCAATGCAACAGTGCAGAGTAAAAGTAAAGACAAGCAAAGTAAAGGGAAACTGCTATATATAAACCACAATGTGCATCGAACTCTAAACAGTACTAGTAAAGTGCTGAAAAGGAAAAAGGAGAAAAACATGCGCCCAACCAGAAAAGTGCCACAACCCGGCAACAGGTAAACAAAAAGACAGCTGACGGGTCTCCCACTTGGAACCCAGCTACGGCCACCACATGCGGTCCAAGCTCCCGAATTCCTATACTCTACTGAAGTCACGACCAATCTGTCCGTCGTCTGCAAGGGCACACCAAGTGCGGGCAAAGCCCAAGAAGGGGTGAGTATAAAAATACTCAGTAGGATACCCCAAAGTCTCGAGGGAGCAACAAAGGAGGTACCAAAGGGTGAGCAGTAGAGCGAACAGGGAAAGTAAAGGAGTCCAATCGAGGGTGCAGTAAAGAGTAACAACAGAGAGTCCAGCTCAACCCAACAAGAGAAAAGAAGGTAGACTCGTACAGACACGAGGAGCTAGAAACGGTGAGAAGATGAACTTATCGTCAAGCCTTCGCTACCTATAGTAGGAGAGTAGACTCGTCCAACCACAAGAAGCTAGACACGGAAAGCACGTGGCATACCCCGCGCGTCTTCACCTTTCCTGGAAGGAGAGTATCCAAAACCCAAGGAGTGGGTACTCGTATGAGGTATATACATATATATGCTCTGTAAAGAAGCCCGAACAAGCTCGTAAGGGGATCTCTGTCCCGTAGCTCAGCCCAAGAAAAGAGTAGCCAAAACCCAAAAGTAAACTCCATCGATGCCCAACATCCCGCGCGTCTGCCCCGAACCGCAAGCCAAGGGGCTCAATCACCACACCTCAACACTATCCACTTTGGGCGGCACTAACTCGCCCACACGGTTTTAGATCGCGTCACTAGAACGCGTCTCAGTGGGGAAAGTGCCCCTCGTACTTGAGAGTTCTAGGGAAAGTCAAACCACACCTCGTCACTGCCCTGCAGTCGAGAGGTCTCCTCAAAGTCAAGCCGTCACAACACTGACCCATATAACCAACGGTCCCGCTCTGATAATCACGGAGGAAAGCCACAGACTAGCCTAGTCGGAAGGACTAAGTCTGGAATGCCAACAGGTGTCCCACTGCCCAGCCTTGCTGGTGGATAATTCATAATATGATATCGGGTGACCCACTGCCCAGCCCTGCTGGAGGGTAAACCATAATACATCATCCGGAGACCCACTGCCCAGCCCCGCTGGAGGGTATACCTTAATACATCATCAGGAGACCCACTTCCCAGCCCCGCTGGAGGGTAGACCTGGAATAAGTCGACAGACGACCCACTGCCCAGCCTTGCTGGAGGGTAGACCTGGAACTAAACGACGGGCAACCCACTGCCCAACCCTGCTGGAGCGTAGACCCTAAGAGTTCGTCGGGTGACCCACTGCCCAGTCTCTGTTGGAGGGTAGACCCTAAGTGCGTCGGGTGACCCACTGCCCAGTCTCTGCTGGAGGGTAGACCCTAAGTGCGTCGGGTGACCCACTGCCCAGTCTCTGCTGGAGGGTAGACCCTAATAGCGTCAGGTGACCCACTGCCCAGTCTCTGCTGGAGGGTAGACCCTAAGTGCGTCGGGTGACCCACTGCCCAGTCTCTGCTGGAGGGTAGACCCTAATAGTGTCAGGTGACCCACTGCCCAGTCTCTGCTGGAGGGTGCAACACTGGACAACTGAACACAGAGTGAGTATCGCGCAACAACCCAACTCCAGAACAACTCAACCAAAAGAGGTTCAGCGCCTGTTCCATCACGGGGTGTCGCTAACACTGCTATCGGCCGATCCATCGAGAACGAAACCAGGGGGAGACCACTCAACCCTGCTGGTCAAACAAACGAACACAAAGCCAGGGGAAATAAACTCCACCCTGCTAGTCAAACAACCGAGCACAGAGGGACCCTCTACGCCGCGAGAGGTCCAAGTACACGAAGCAGAACACAGCACGCACTTGGGGCCCACACGACGTGTGGCCCCAATCAAACCCCAACCAAGCACACAAACAGTCTCAGGTAAAAACCACACGTACCTCCAAGCGTTCTCGTATACTCCCAGAGTATTCCACATTTTCAGCCAAGGGCTATCCTGCACACGACACCCAACGTCAATGCGAAGGCGTGACGTAACATCTCCAACTTTCCACCTCAACGACTGGGGCACAGCCAACCACATCTCTTTAACCACCAACATCACTCTCCCAGGAGTGCACGTGATCACATGCCAAGGGTCCACTACAAACACGGTAGAGGAACCACCGCCGAGACACCTTTCATATTTACACATTTAATAAGATCACGCAACAGGCTCCACACAGCCAAACGGATCGCACCTTTGTAATCCTCATGAAAAAACACGGGATATTGACTACTTACTCGCCTCCAATGAATATCCTATGGAAAAGTCACCAACATCGCCTCATGCCCGAACGACGTCCTGTGATCCTGAGCATCGGCCCCGAAAACAGTCGGGTGTATCGCACCATTGCGATTCCCTCGGGAAAACACGTCAAAAGTACTACTCATTTGAGTGCAACTGATATCCGGAGAAAAAGATACGTTCCGGCGCACCGCACACGAGCAGTTCCATGTGGGACCCGCATCCCAGTCCCGAAACTCAACGAACGGATCGCACCATTGTGATCCTCTCGAAAAAGTACACAAGATGGACTATCCACTTGTCCAAAACGGTCGCCCGGTGATAAAGATGGAAAATCACCATCGAAGCCCAAACGACCCTCGAGGGCCCCACACCCTCGTGCCGAATTAGAGCAGGCGGATTGCACCATTGCAATCCTCTCGGAAAAATATCCAAAAACGACTGCTCGCACGCCCCGAACGGACGTCCGATGAAAAAGTCGTGAAATGCTGCAAGCAGCTCGAAAGATGGGCCATGGGGCCCACGCCTCAAATCCAGTCTCAATGCCCGAAACCACCTTGGAAACCTCCGCCTTAGTGCTAGGGGCGCAACGCCGCTGACGGCGCTCAAAACGGACGTCAGACGCGTCCGCGCCGTCCAAAACAAGTTTCCCCGGAAAAACGACAAACCCCTCGACGTACGTGTCGCACCACCGAGACCCCTCGTTTCGGGAATTAAAAATTCCTGAAACCATCTTAAAGCGTTCCCCTCGATGCAAGGTCCGCGTTGCTGCCGATGGCGCGCAAAACGGACGCCCATAGCCCAAAATACGGTCGTCTGAAGATTTTAAAAGAAAAGGGGGGACCCTCTTGGGCCGGACCGGCCCGGTCCGGCCGGTCCGCCTCGCTCGAGCCGGCCCGCTGGGACTGCGGCCCAGCCGCCTCCCGCGAGTCACCCCGCCTGCGCCACGCGGGCAGATCTTCCACTGACCGGCCGACACGGCCGGTCGGCCTTCCACGCGGAGACCCTTGTCGCGCGGGTCTCTATTCAGCCGCAGGCTCGCACATCGCAACCCCGACCGTCCCCTCTCGCCAGCTCCCGCAGCCGGTGCCCTCAGCTGGCGAGCCCGAGCTACCCCGCACCGGCGAGATCCCTCCCGACCGACCGAAGGGTCGGCCTCCTCCGCCCCCGCTGCCGCGCCACCGTCCTGGTGCTCGTTGGACCACCGCACCGCCGCCGCTGGAAACCGCCGGACCCCCGCACCGCCGCCACTGGAAACCACCGGACCCCCGCACCACCGCCGCTGGAAACCGCCGGACCCCCGCACCGCCGCCGCCGGAAACCGCCGGACCACCGCACCGGCCGGAGAACCCCAAAAACCCACGAATCTTCGCCGGACCGCTGCGGAGGCCTCAGAGGTCGGATTTCAAATCCAAAATTAGCGTTGGAAAGCTCGGAGAATGTACTACGCGATCATGGGCATCGACCGACGATCGGATAACAATTTGACGCTATAAATTAAGCTCAAAGATTGCGGGAAAATAAAACGAAACAAAAACAACTCCTACCTCTTGGGCGATGCCCGGAGCTTCACGGGGAGTCCGCCACCGCTCCGCTACCTTGCCGGAATTGGTTCACCGGAGGTGCCTCACCAGAGTGCTTCTCTGGAGCTGGAGGAGAGGAGGAGGGTTTGAGTTAGAAGGAGAAGAAGAAGAGGGTGGGGGGGGGGGTGCGTTTAAGTAGAAAACACTTGAACCCCCCGCCCGGCACGCCCCCGACTACGCTGCCGTTGCAGACAAAAATGAGGGTGGCCTTGGGGTGAAAATGACCTCCCGAGCACAACGGCAGTCTCGAAATTTTAATCCGAGACCCCGTTCAAAAGTTATAAAACTTAGCGCTCGAGGTCGCCAAATTACCAAAACGCCCCTGGGTCCATTTTTCACAAACGGCCCGCGCCCGCGAAACTTATACCCCTACTAGGGTAAAAGGAATGCTCCAAACTAAAAGGTGCCCTCGGTTTTCCAATCCGAGCCACCATTTAAGAGATACCTGCATTTCAACATTAAACGAACAAATTAATTAATTAATTAATCCGTTTAACGTTCCAGAAGAGGGCGAGAGGTCCAAACGTCCCGCGTCGACAAGTTTTATGTCGTTCCTAGGGTAAAAAACCCATTTCGGACCCATCCGTACACTCAGATCTCTGATCCGGAACTCCATTTAGGAGTTATCTCATTTATTTGGCGTTTCCAGTGTGAACGCACTGAAAATTTAATTCCGGCCACTCTGGGGCTCGGAATCGCACGCCGTCTGAAGGCGCTGCTCTGGAATATTATAAAGAATATTCCAAAGTCTTCCGCAGCAAAAACCGGGTTCTTACATCATTCTATCCTTCAAGATTTTCGTCCCTGAAAAGCAAAACTAGGGAGCAACACAGGGTACTAAGCCCACACCTGGCTTTCCCATACCCAGAAGAACCCACACACAGCTATGCGTCGCCGCACACAGACCAAAGGATTGATCCGTTCACGCGAGGTCAGCCCTTGCTGATGTCATGCACCCACTCCAGACTCTGGGGTTAGGGAAAGGCGGTAGGGAACCTCGCCATCCCTTTGCACGGTCTCAAACGGCCCGAAGGCCCTCGGGGGTAGCTCACCTCCCCGACCGAACCTCCACGTCACACGCCGCGACTGGAATCACCACCCGCACCTGGAACAAGGCCCGGTGATTCCCTCCTTCAGAATATCCATATGGTGAAACACCCAAGGATATCTGGTCACACAAGGTTCCACAACCGAGGCTCTCTTACACACTCGGAAGCGATGGAGTCAACACCATCGACTAAAGGAAAAGGTCTCACACCTTTTACCTTACCAACACAGGGTTACACCCGACGCCCTGCGTCACCCTGGTAACACCTCAAACAAGGAGCATGGAGGAAAGCCTTTCACACGCAGAGCCTAACAATTCTACTGCAAAAATTAGAAGAGTCGCAAGGGGTACCTCTCACCATCCCATGCTTTGCAGGATCATAGACATCCAAAGCTCGCGGTTGTCCGTGGTCCCAACCGTCAGCTCCCAGAGCCTGACGTGGACCGCCTAGTGGTGATGGGGAGATCTCGTAAAGTCGTCCCCCACTACCAGCTCCTCCCACTCCTCTGCTAGCACCACCTCTCTGGGTACTACTCTGATCACGGCGCTACCTCTGTCGTGGTGGTGCACCTGCTGCCTGCCTGAAGCTCTCCGCAACTCGGGTCGGGCAGTCTCGTGCCAAGTGACCTCGCCCATCACAAACATAGAACCGACTCCCTTTGGGCTGTACTGGTGACCTTCAGCGCCACTGTGGTGTACGACTACGCCCCTGAGTCCAGTTGTCAGAAAGCGACCTACGTCGAGGTCTTTCTTGCCGATGCCCGCTAGCTGCGGCAGACGTCTCGGCTCCAACATGCCTGCTGCCACCACCAACTCTAGAACGTGACAGGAAGCCCTCTGTCACCAACGCCTGCTCTAGAACCCCGGAATATGTGGAAATGCCCAAGGGTACTATGACATCATGAATCTCTTGGCGGAGAACCTACTCAAACTTTCACGCTCGGATGTTGTCGTCATGGACCAAGTCCGGGTAAAAGCGTGCACGGTCTGCAAAACTAGCTACGTACTCGGATACCGTCATCCCTCCCGGCTGAAACTGCAGGAGCTCCTGAATCCGAAAGGAGTGCAAGAAGGAGGGGCAAAACTCTTCACGAAACAACAATTGAAAGTCGTCCAACGAAAGAGAAGACTCATCAAGAGACTGAGTCACCAGACTCCACCAACGCCAAGCTGCTCCGCAAAAAGGATGGCAGCCAAAGCCACCATGAGATTTTCCAGCATCTGCACAAGCCCAAAAAGGCGAACCACTGTCTCCAGCCAACCCTCTGCTGCCTGAGGGTCTGGCTCACCACTGAACCTCAGCGGCATCTGCCGTTGGAACTCACGGAGCGTGCTCAAGCTCAGCCTACTCTACTGAAACTGTCTGCTGCTCAATAGGTGGGGGTACTGCTACCGAACCACCCGGAGGAAGGGGGCTCGCATGATGGGTCCTGGACTTAGGTCTCGTAGCTCACATGCTCGTCGTCACGAACCAAAGCCAGTATCCTGACTGGATTTCTTCGCGGAGACATCTTGAATATTATCAAGGAGTTCCGCGGTCAGATGAGCATATATGTATATACCACCACAACAAAGATGGGGAGCTGACTCAAGAAGGAAAATCAAAGACTCAGTCCAATATGATGCACAAACAAGTTTTCCCTGCAACAAGTGTCTCAGCATGCTGAGTCGACAAGCGGGTTATCAAGGTCCTGGTGAATGTATACGTCGGCCGCCGCACCATCACGGGACTCCCTGGCCTGAGAGCCGCTCTCGAGACACATTAACACTGTTTCCCTAATTCCCAACCAATTCCTCTTTTAGGGACGTCTGCACAACTCCCCAAGGAACGAACCACCTCTGATACCACTTTGTCACGACCCGACCCTACCCGGGCTCGAGCCGCAACTATCCCAAGCCCGCCTCCATAGGCCAGGGGCTGGCGACCAGTGCCGAAGGCACAATAAGTCGGGGAGTCCTTTGCCTAAGTACCAGTACACACACACGCAACAAACTCAATGCAAAAGTGCAGAGTAAAAGTAAAGACAAGCAAAGTAAAGGGAAACTGATATATATAAACCACAATGTGCATCGACATCTAAATAGTACAAGTAAAGTGCTGAAAAGGAAAAAGGGGCAAAACACGCGCCCAACCAGAAAAGTGCCACAACCCGGAAACAGGTAAACAAAAAGACAGCTGATGGGTCTCCCACCTGGAACCCGGCTACGACCACCACACGCGGTCCAAGCTCCCGAACTCCTATGCTCCACTGAAGTCACGACCGACCTGTCCGTCGTCTACAAGGGCACACCAAGTGCGGGAAAAGCCCAAGCAGGGGTGAGTATAAAAATAATCAGTAGGATACCCCGAAGGCTCGAGGGAGCAACAAAGGAGGTACCAAAGGGTGATCAGTAGAGCGAACAGGGAAAGTAAAGGAGTCCAACCGAGGGTGCAGTAAAGAGTAACAACAGAGAGTCCAGCTCAACCCAACAAGAGAAAAGAAGGTAGACTCGTCCAGTCATGAGGAGTTGGAAATGGTGAGCAGATGAACTTCTCGTCGAGTCTTCGCTACCTATAGTAGGAGAGTAGACTCATCCAACCACGAGAAGCTAGACATGGAAAGCACGTGGCATACCCCGCGCGTCTTCGCCTTTCCTGTAAGGAGAGTAGCCAAAACCCAAGGAGTGGGTACTCGTACGAGGTATATACATATATATTCTCTGTCAGGAAGCCCGAACAAGCTCGTAAGGGGATCTCTTTACCGTAGCTCAGCCCAAGAAAAGAGTAGCTAAAACCCATAAGTAAACTCCATCGATGCCCAACATCCCGCACGTCTTCCCCAAACCGCAAGCCAAGGGGCTCAATCACCACACCTCGACACTATCCGCTTTGGGCGGCACTGACTCACCCAAACGGTTTTAGATCGCGCCACTAGAACGCATCTCAGTGGGGAAAGTGCCCCTCATACTTGAGAGTTCTAGGGAAAGTCAAACCACACCTCGTCACTGCCCTGCAGTCGAGAGGTCTCCTCAAAGTCAAGCCATCACAACACTGACCCGTATAACCAAGGGTCCCACTCCGATAATCACGGAGGAAAGCCACAGACTAGCCTAGTCGGAAGGACTGAGTCTGGAATGCCAACAGGTGTCCCACTGCCCAGCCCTGCTGGTGGGTAATTCATAATATGATATCGAGTGACCCACTGCCCAGCCCTGTTGGAGGGTAAACCATAATACATCATCTGGTGACCCACTACCCAGCCCCACTGGAGGGTATACCTTAGTACATCATCAGGCGACCCACTGCCCAGCCCTGCTGGAGGGTAGACCTGGAATAAGTCAACAGGCGACCCACTGCCCGTCCTTGCTGGAGGGTAGACCTGGAACTAAACGACAGGCGACCCACTTCCCAGCCCCGCTGGAGGGTCGACCCTAAGAGGTTGTCAGGTGACCCACTGCCCAGTCTCTGCTGGAGGGTAGACACTAAGTGCGTCGGGTGACCCACTGCCCAGTCTCTGCTGGAGGGTAGACCCTAAGTGCGTCGGGTGAACCACTGCCCAGTCTCTGCTGGAGGGTAGACCCTAATAGCGTCAGGTGACCCACTGCCCAATCTCTACTGGAGGGTAGACCCTAACTGCGTTGGGTGACCCACTACCTAGTCTCTACTGGAGGGTAGACCCTAATAGCGTTAGGTGACCCACTACCTAGTCTCTTCTGGAGGGTGCAACACTGGCCAATTGAACACGGAGTGGGTATCGCACAACCACCCAACTCCAGAACAACTCACCCAAACAACCAAGCACAGAGGGACCCTCTACGCCGCGAGAGGTCTAAGTACGTGAAGCAAAACACAACACGCACTTGAGGCCTACATGACGTGTGGACCCAAGTCAAACCCCAACCAAGTGCACAAACAGTCTCAGGTACAAACCATACGTACCTCCAAGCGTTCTCGTATACTCCTAGAGTATACCACGTTTTTAGCCAAGGGCTATCGTGCACAGGGAACCCAACGTCAATGCGAAGGCGTGACGTAACATCTCCAACTTGCCGCCTCAAAGACTGGGGAACAACAAACCACATCTCTTTAACCACTAAAATCACTCTCCCAAGAGTGCACGTGATCACATGCCATGGGTCCACTACAAACATGGTAGAGGAACCTCCGCCGAGACACCTTTCATATTTACATATTTAATAAGATCACGTAAAAGGCTCTGCACAACCAAACAGATCGCACCGTTGTAATCCTTGCAGAAAAACAATCGAGATCAACTACTTACTCGCCTCCAACGGATATCCGATGGAAAAGCCACCAACACCGCCTCACGCCCGAACGACGTCCCGTGATCCCGAGCCTCGGCCCCGAAAATAGTCGGGCGCATCGCACCATTGCGATTCCCTCGGTAAAACACGTCAAAATCACTAATCACTTGAGTGCAACTGATATCCGGAGAAAAAGATACGTTCCGGCGCACTGCACATGAGCAGTGCCACATGGGACCTGCATCCCGGTCCTGAAACTCAACGAACGGATCGCACCGTTGCGATCCTCTCGAAAAATCACACAAGATGGACTATCCACTTGTCCAAAACGGTCGCCTGATGATAAAGATGGAAAATCACCATCGATGCCCAAACGGCCCTCGAGGGCCCAGCACCCTCATGCCGAATTAGAGCGGGCGGATTGCACCATTGCAATCCTCTCGGAAAAACATCCAAAAATGACTGCTCGCATGCCCCGAACGGACGTTCGATGAAAAAGTCGTGAAACGCTGCACGCAGCTCGAAAGACGGGCTGTGGGGCCCACGCCTCAAATCTTGTCTCAACGCCCGAAACCGCTTTGGAAACCTCCGCCTGACAGCTAGGGGCGCAACGCCACGGACGGCGCTCAAAACGGACGTCAGACGCATCCGCGCCGTCCAAAACATGTTTCCCCGAAAAAACGACAAACCCCTCGACGTACGTGTCGCACCACCGAGGCCCCTCGTTTCGGGAATTAAAAATTCACAAAACCATCTCAAAGCGTTCCCCTTGACGCAAGGACCACGCTGCCACTGACGGCGCGCAAAACGGATGCCCGTAGCCCGAAATATGGGCGTCCGAAGATTTTAAAAGAAAAGGGGGGACCCTCTTGGGCCGGACCGGCTCGGTCCGGCCGGTCCGCCCCACTCGAGCCAGCCCGTTCCGGCCGGCCCGCTGGGACTGCGGCCCAGCCGCCTCCCGCGAGTCACCCCGCCCGCGCCGCGCGGGTGGCTCTTCCACCGACCGGCCGACACGGCCGGTCAGCCTTCCACACGGAGACCCGCGTCGCGCGAGTCTCTGTCCAGCCGCGGGGTCGTATAGCGCGACCCCGACCGTCCCCTCTCGCCCGCTCCCGCAGCCGGCACCCTCAGCTGGCGAGCCTGAGCCACCCCGCACCAGCGAGATGCCGCCCGGACGACCGAAGGTTCGGCCTCCTCCGCCCCCGCTACCGCGCCACAGTCCCGGTGCTCGCCGGACCACCGCACCGCCGCCGCTGGAAACCGCCGGACCACCGCGCCGGCCGGAGAACCCCAAAAACCCGCGAATCTTCACCGGACCGCTGCGGAGGCCTCGGAGGTCGGATTTTGAATCCGAAATAAGCATTGGAAAGCTCGGAGAACGTACTACGCGATTATGGTCATTGATCGAAGATCGGATAACAATTTGATGCTATAAATTAAGCTCAAAGATTGCGGAAAAATAAAACGAAACAAAAACAACTCCTACCTCTTGGGCGATGCCCGGAGCTTCACGGGGAGTCCGCCGCCGCTTCGCTGCATTGTAGAAATTGGCTCGCCGGAGGTGCCTCTCCGGAGTGCTTCGCCGGAGCTGGAGGAGAGTGGGAGTGTTTGATTTATAAGGAGAAGAAGAAGAGGGTGGGGGTGCGTTTAAGTAGAAAACACTTAAACCCCCCGCCCGGCACGCCCCCGACTACGCTACCGATGCATACAAAAATGAGGGTGACCCTGGGGTGAAAACGACCTCCCAAGCACAACTGAGGTCTCTGAATTTTAATCTGAGACCCTGTTCAAAAGTTATACAACTTAGCGCTCGAGGCCGCCAAATTACAAAAACGCCCCTGGGTCCATTTTTCACAAATGGCCCGCGCCCGCGAAACTTACACCCCTAATAGGGTAAACGGCACGGTCCTAACTCAAAGGTGCCCTCGGTTTTCTAATCCGAGCCACCGTTTAAGAGATACCTGCGTTTCAACATTAAACGAACAAATTAATTAATTAATTAATCCGTTTAACGTTCCAGAAGCGGGCGAGGGGTCCAAACGTCCCGCGCCGACAAGTTTTATGTCGTTCCTAGGGTAAAAAACCCATTCCGGACCCATCAGTACACTCAGATCTCTGATCTGGAACTCCGTTTAGGATTTATCTCATTATTTGGCATTTCCAGTGTGAACGCACTGAAAATTTAATTCTGACCACTCCGGGGCTCGGAATCGCACGCCGTCTGAAGGCGCTGCTCTGGAATATTATCAAGAATATTCCAAAGTCTTTCGCATCAAAAAACGGGTTATTACAACCCTTATCAGCAGAAGAAAAAAATGCTATTGGGGAAACAGCAGGTATAGAATGAGTAGAGGTATATAACTAATGAATAGAAACTCCATAAGGAACCAAAGGGGTTTGAGTAGAAGAGGTAGGGGTGGTCAGTTATCTATAAATAACAGACCTCAGATGACTAAGATCCTGAGGTGGAGACACTGTAAATGGTTGAAGGGTTACAAGAAGAGGATAAAAAGGGTTTTGAGTAATAACAACTCTGAATTGAGAATCAACTGACCGATAGATTGAACCTGAAGGCAAATTCCCAGTCACTGGTTGAATGGGGAAGGCCTCAGGATCTAAAATGGATATACACTGTACATGAAAATATGGCTTCAAAAGGTTAATAAAATCCATTATTATCCACCCACATTTCTCTATATCCTTGGTAAAATTATCCTTATTCTCCATGAACATATGAAGTGCAGGAGTGATCTCATTGAGTTGTCTCACTTGTTCCTTAAATTCTTGGGTAACAATAGGTATCCGTAGATTTTCAATCAAGTACTTAAAGTGACTATCCAAATGATGTTTGTTATAAATACTTTTAAAGTATAAGTCTACTTTTTTTATGATCTATTCTTGAGAATTAGTTCCCCCTTTCATGTAAAACCTTACTATATTATGCACATGGTCACTATTATGATTAATTTTGCTTAAGATCTCCTGATATGAGCTACACATCATAGTCTGTAGTTCTTCTCAGATCATTGATCTAATCATATCACTATCAAAAGGCTGAGAAGGATAAGTAGAGGTTGAGGAATCATTTATTGTATCTTTGACAACTGGTCTTAAAATAACTAGATCAAGATTTGGAGGTGGAGGAGTGTCATCCGGAGAAGACTCAGAAGTGGCATCTCTAAGGCTTTTCACTGCCTTGTCCAAGGACTCTCTATACTCAGAGGACATGCCTTTAATAATAGGCATGAGTGTAGCCAACTAATCACTTAATCTTTTATTTTCCATCCTCACTTCTTGAAGTTCTGAAAGAATTTGAGTTTGAAGCTGTGAAACAAACTTTTCTAAAACCATAACAACATTAGTTTCACTAAGACTGGATACTGGTACAAGTTGAGGTTTAAGGATGTTTCTAACAATTGAACACAATTCCTCTTTAAAAAAATTGAAGTCATGTTGGGTCACATAAGCTGTAGGCACAGGTGCAACTGAAGGAGTAGGGGCAGGAGCTACTACTGGATATGTTTCATCAAGAACTGTCTGAGCATGATCCAAATATTCAATCAGTGATCCATTAGGATTAGATGCCTCATCACTTGAATCCGGATAGTCTAAACCGAGAGTGACATATTCAGGGTATTTTTCCCATTCACCCACTACATTCCAATCATAAGGAGTAAGAGTATCCACCCTAACTATTCAAGACAAATGCTCCCCCTCAACAGGTGCTTACCTCGCAATAGGGTCTTTCTTCCTAGCATAAACTAGTTCCTGCATTTGAGAATTTGGGACTTCTTCCTCAACTGAAACTAAGTCTGCAACCTTTTGAGGTTCCAAAAAAATTTCCTTCTCCATTAAATAATTTTCAATGGGGGTCTCAGATTCTTCAACAGGACCTTGATCCCTAACATGAGGATCAGATTCACCACCAACTTCACCAATATTTTTACCATTTTCTTCTTTCTCCTCTTATTCATTTGTATCACTTTCACTACCACTTTCTTCCTCTTCTTCTTCATCTTCTTTTTCTTCCTATTTTTCTTCAACTTCCTCATTCTCATCTTCGTTCTCTTCTTCACTAGACTCATCATCATCTCCACTTCCACTTGCACTGACATACTCAGTATCTCTATATTCCTCTATCTCCTAATCATCTTTATTTAGGAGAGGATCTTTAGAAGGAAGAGACCTTGGGGGGATATAAGATCCATAAGAAATTACTTATGGGATTCCTGTAATATCAGGATCACTACTATCATCAATATAAGATTCTATTCCTTTATCTGCCTCAACATCTTCTTCTTCCTCATCAGAGTATTTCACAACTTCTTCTGGTTCTAGACTAGGGTCAATTATATCCTTTGGTCTTGAAGGGAGTTGCATTGGATCGAATTCTTCATAAAAATTCTCATTATATTACCCCACTGTATATTCCAATGATTACAATTTATCTTCATACTTTTTAATATGTACTTTGTAATAAAAAAATCCACCACATTCTATCACAGTTTCTTCACCTTTAGTCACCACTCCTTTTGCTTTCAGCATTGTAGAAATCATATTTGAATAAAATAGAGAGTTTTATTTTGAGTTAGGATTAATCATATTACTCATATAAACCATGAGGTATTAGAATAAATTGATATTATGTATCTCTTTCATAAGATATAACAAATAAACATATTGATACATCAAGGAAGCAAAATCCCCTTTCCTTGCGAAAAGTTGGTGATGAATAAACTTAAATAATAACCTTCATTCACCATCCAATTCTATTGTGATAGGTATTCTGGGAATTCCATCCCTGCTTAACTTAGTTAGGGTTATTTTATAACTGAAAATATCACTTGGAGGAGGAGGACAACCTTGGTAATCATCAAAAATACCTTCATAAGGTACCTTCAAGCATTCAACCCACTGCTTAAAAGAAAATGAAAAAAAAATCCATCTATTCTCGACTTCATCCAAAATTCTTATGTTCCCTCCATAATAAAATCAACATACATATAAAAATCATGCACTAGTTTCAGATAGAGAGGCCTATTTTTGTTGGAGAACCAATCCAACCAACATTGTTGTTGCAACACTTTCAAAACGAGAGACTTACTTGACCACAATCAATTTTCATGCACTTCCTTTTCATGTACAACCATTCTGATTATGAGATTAGGGTTAACAGGTTCATGCACTGGAGAACTTGATTCAACCCTTTTATTCTTAAAATTATGAGACTCATCTGGAGATGTCTCAAAGATATTCTTCACTCGAGCCATTATGAAGGGTTTGAAGGGTTGGTTTGAGGGAGGAAGGCGGTACAGGTTTAAGAGAGAAAGATTCAAGATAAAGTGTGAGTAGGTGAGAAAATGACTTGGATTGATTCAATTTTTATCATTTATGGATTTTAAAATCTCAAATTAAAAATAACTACAACAGAATCTCCGTTTAGCGGCGGTTTAAACTGCCACGACATTGTTTGGTGGCGGTTTATAGAAACCGCCATCTAATAGGGCGTCGACAATCTATTAGCGGTGGTTATTTACGTTTCATGGCGGTTTCAGGAAAGCGTCGTCGCTTCCTCATTTCGCGGAGGTTCCCCTGAATTTAGTGGCCGTTTTATAAGCCCTGGATATCACTTTATTCGCGGCGGTTATAACCACCGTGAATAAAATCAAATTCCAGCGGTCGTAAAACCGCCGCTAAAGTCACGGGAACCGCTGCAGAATGAGGCAGCCACGATGCTTCTATTTAGCGATGGTTATAACCTCCGCTAAAAGTAAATTTTATTTTACGTTTAGCGGTGGTTTAAACCGCTGCCAGTATACATTTCGCGGCGGTTAAAACTGCTGCAAAAAGCTGCCCAGAATAAAAAAAATAATTCTTTGCTTCTGCTGCACCACTGCCCTGAAAAACAAATAAAAGCAGAAAAAACCATCCCTGGCCTCCCACCGATGACTAAGAGATGAATATCCAGAATAAATCACAACATCCAAAAAACATGTTTTTCTCTCAATGATAAATAATATACAACTTTAATATTTAAAAATAGAACAAAAATATGAAACTCTAGAAAATAAGACTTCCTATTAGAGAAAGTATTATTAACACAGTAGTCAGATATCCATCAAAGGTTCCAACACATTCCTCATACTCATGTATACAATGTACTAAATAGTAAATACTAGGAAGATAAAACTCCATTGATACAACATTTTAACATCCCAAACTGGATTCCACTAAATCTTATAACTTCACTTTCTTAGAATAGATCATCCATAGCGATTCCACTCTACTTATAAAAATTGATAATTAATGAATTAATAGTTATATTAGTACCAACCCATTTATATAATGATTTTTTTTGGTTTTGTGGCCTAGAAACCATCCTTAATACTTATAATAAATTTGAACTGATGAAATAGCTTAAATAACACATTAGAAATATATTGTTATAAAAAATCCTATTGTGGGAATAGTTTTAGAGTTACATTGGGATATAGCTTTTATAGGAATGTGGATATTTCCAGTGAGTCTTAGTTGAAATCTTTTTATGTTGGAATATAGGTTAGGTGGGAGATTCTAGTGACCTTGTAGGAATAAACCTAGAATTAGAGTTGATTCCTCATGTTATGTGAGGGGTTAACCTAGTTTTTCTAGCATCCTTGGAGATATTAAGCATCATTGGATGCATCTTTTTAGTTTATGGTCATAGAATGTGTTTTTTTATGTATTTTGGGATTGAGTAGGACTCTAGTTGTGGAATGATTCCCCAAGTTGGTAGGCGATCATGAGATAAGTAAAACTTCTAGGTGTTATGAGCATCTTTAATGATTGAGATTAGTGGGACTGACATACCAATCTAATTTTATTTAGTTTAGTTAGTTGCGTGAGTTTAATTTCAAATGTGTATGACTCAAGAAGTCATCATCCATGTTAAATGGTTATGTAGGATAACGTGACCCTTTGGTTTTATTTTTTGAGTAGGCTAGAAAATACCAAGAATGCACAGTGTCATTGGTCCTATGAATTATATGAAATGGGTGTTCCCATTTCATTGATGTAACATCAATTTAGTATTTATTATCATATAAATTTCCTATTTAACTAAGGTTTGGTGGAGAGAGTTGTGTGGTGTTTTGTGAAAAAATTTCTAGTCTCTGAGAGTTTGAGGGATGAAATCATAGGTAACACCTTGAGGGGTATTATCACATAACTACTTGGTTTAGGGTTGTGGGATCTGAAAAGGTTGTGTTAACCGATCACTCCCTGAGTGAGGTTACCTAGGTATTAACTATGTTGTGGTGAGTGATGTAGACCAGAGTTTTTAGTAGAAAAGATAAGTTATCCTAGTTCTATGGATGACTATGTAAGAGGATCGAGTTTTATAACATCATCAATCTGGGTTAAAGTTCAATTCAAGATGTAGTTATTGATGTTGATTGAATGTGTACGCATGGAATGAGGATTTCATAATGCATGTGATTATGAATAGACCATTTCTATTTATTATTAAGTGGATGATGTAAATCTATGTGGTAGGAAGTGAACCACAGGTTGTTCAAGGATGGAATATTAGTTTCAGATGAGGCTTCAGCGTATGCCAAGGATGGATTGTCGTGATGGAACATGGGGTAATTATGTTGACTCACATCTAGAAACCATGTTTAGTGGTGGAAATAGTGTTTTTAATGGGAATTAGATTCCTATTTTTATTAAAATGATGAATATTAAAATCCTATGGTGGGGATAATCACGCAGGTCATGGAAAATGTAACCTTTGGGAGAGTGGTTGTAGAAAGAATAGTCATGAATGGTAAAGAAGAAAGTTCTGGAATTCCAGTAATTAAAGTTTCATGACCGGATAGCTTGTAATGAATCAAAAAATGGAATTAAGAATCATAATATAAATAATTCAGGGATATAATGAAAGGTAATAATTACCAGACAGACCACGATTAAGTGGAAATTGTGTTGGGAATACAGTTCAAGTCATGCAGTGATAGTTCGGTGATCAAAACAGTTATGGTTGGAAATGGTCCATTGTAACCATCCTAATATTAAAGTATTTGGTAGAAGTTATTTTCTTAAAATTCATGTTTTTATAAGACATACCAATTGTGCGTCAAGTCGACATCCATCTTTGAGATTATATTTTAATTTATAAAGTATTCTTGCCTATATTCATGGACTTATGCTAATTTATAACCCCTCAGTCACACCTATATCTTAGTGAACCACCCTTGATTTAGAACATTCTCATGACATTTTAAAAGAGCCAGAGCATTTTTAGATACTTTTGACGCTTAAATCAGTCATTTTCAACAATGGGCCTCACCAATGTGTCCACAACACCATCCCCTTGATCACTATGAAATGAACCAATTTGTTCAACACATCAAGAATGGGTTTAACTCCTAGTCATCCAAAATCTCGACTACCAATTCAAACACAGACCTAAATGGAATGATGTATACCACACTCAAGAAATGAAGACATAAAAAGAAACATCAAAAATCAATAAAATGCATAAAAAGAAACATGAGAAATCAAGGAAATTTTAGGACATGAAAATGTGTGGTGGCAACTATGTGCCACAAATGTTACATATACAAACCAAATGTTTCCATTTTTATTCAACACATCAACAGTACAACTACTCAGAGTCCGATGATGCATCGTCACCCTCTCCACCTTCATTTCCACTTTGTGCTGTCACCTGTAAGAACATTATATTGAAAATTAAATACGGTTACATATTTATATTAAAACTTAAAAAAAATGAATGTTAGAAAACTAAATGATTTTGATTTTTTTGTGATTTAACTGCATACCACCAATCAATTCACTCCCACCGGGGGCATATCTGCTCATCTGCTGACGTAGTTCAGTCAACTCTTTCTGCAATGCAGATATCTGATACCCCTGCTGGTGAACTGTGTTTCGTAAAGAAACAATCTCTTTCTTAGCATCTCCGGGCTGACTAAAGTCAGGAGTAGATGCAACATCTATCCCTGGTGGCCTGCTAAAAACCTCAGATGGCACGGGTCCCAAACCCATCCCGCACACTCTCCCAGGATGCTCCTTCCCAAGGACTTTAGCAACCGGGTCATTCTGGGAGACATAGTAGGAATGCGCAGGATTGACATCCCATAGTTCTTTAATTTTGACCTATAAATCAAATATCAATATATATTAACACAGAAAAAATTGATAATAAGTTATTATGATAAAAAATTGACTTCATACCCCAACTTCTTTAGCAGGCTCATTAACAAAACATCCATCTGATTTCTTGTGAACATCCAACCACAGTTCAGTTCTGGATGCTTCATGGCCTAAAATCTGTGACTGCATTAATCAAAGATAAATCAACAATTCAATATATTAAACGGATAATATTGTCTTATAAATATTTAAACTAATTAAAAGATTACCAATGTACTTCGATTTCTAGAAAACCTTTTTGAGCCCGTAGTGTGCGGGATGACTTGCTTCGCTCGGTTTAACGCATTCTGTCTTGATAGATCCTGAAATAAATAAAATTCAATTTAATACTGATTTATTGAATTTCATGTCCTTTTCATATACATGTATAAATGTAAATTGAGGATAATATAATAATATATATATTTCAATACCATCCGCTTCTAATCCCGATGCCTGTCAACAAACACTTTCCACTGCTCTTTCAGTACCCCACTGGGTAGCTTCTCATACATTTGCAGCGTGGTCAATGAAGCATCATTGAAATCACACCACAATCTCTATTTAAAATCATTCCACTTCTTACCTAGATTTTTCAACATCCACTTCCGTGCTATCACATCAGCAATGTTAAAGTGGAAGAACATATGTATACAAAAATTAATTTTGAACATATTAGTAACATGACATTAAATTAAACCATAATGTAATAAATTTACCTTGATTTGATAATCAAACACTTCATTTTTCCATCTTGGAGGCATATGTCTCCAATCATCATATGAAATGGGAAGGGAAATGGGCTTCGCTGCCAGCTGGCCTAGAATCTGGCTAAGCAACCCCACGACATCATCCGTAGGGACCCCGTAAGAATCAAATGGCACAACAATCTTCTCGCCATTCAGATTCCAAACATCTGAACTTTTTATTTTTTTCTCCACGATTTAATTTTTTTCATCTTCAATGAGAAAACAATTAGTATAAACAAAATGCAATAAATTTATTTAATTAAAATTTGTACCTATGATAGTGACACTCCAGTATGTCCGGGATGAACTGGAAGGGGCGCGTCGCTGCCCCACTACTGAGGCTCCTGAAGGGGGAGTCGATGACTCAGCCTCTACTGGGACATCCATAGATGGTGTGAAAGATGGTTCAGGGGGAGATGGTGTAGTTGTGTCGGCAACTGGTGCATCAGATGTCATGGGGAGGGAGCCAGATGGATAGTCATCTCTCACAGAACTGGATGAAATAATGCAACGCTTCTTCCTTGGCATTCCTGTCATTTAATCAAATAAAATTAAGTTTAGAATATATATTTCAAAAAAATTATGCAAAAAAAAATATTAAAAATGATAACAGATGGAGTACTAATAGACAAAATATATATAACAATGATAATGAATGACTACATAAATGAAACAAGTGGCTGCTGAATAAATAAATAATTGTATATACAATCATTTTCCCCTTCAATCAGGTCGGTTTACTGCTCCATTACTTCATCCACTTCATTCATCCTTGCTAGACTAATATTTTCAATATCATGATGGACAAATAATTCTGCTTCCTGTTGCTGATTAAATTCAATTTCAGATGTCAAATTTTCCACTTCATCACCTATATCATACAAATCTCTTTGTATTACGTGAGAAACTACACTACACCCTTCATCGACAACATCATTCACATAATATACCATTTTTTCTTGCGATGCTAAGATATATGGATCATGTAGTTCATGATCACCAACATCCATCAAGCGAGAGAAGTTCACAGAAGTAAATTGCAAAGAATCTCTTTTAACGCCTCTGATAATATCGACCCATTTTTATTTGAATAAAACAACCGAAAAATGTTCGCGGTAGTTTAATTCAATAATATCATGAAGCTTTCCATAGTATTCCACTTCAGAAAATGTAAATATACCACTATTCTGTGTTCTCAAACCCACTTCTTGATCGACTGTATGAAATCTAAATCCATTCACATTATAAGCGTCAAACTTTCTAACTTATTTTAGAGGACCTCTAGCAAGAAACATCAAATCTTCTGATACCTCTGCTCGAGTATCAGTATTCATGATCTGAAAAAAGAAATATACTTTATTAGATTTATAAATGTATATGTCAAACTAATATTTGTATTTATTGCAATATTTATGAACTTACACGTCGTGCAAACCATTCTACAAGATCTTTATTAACATCTTTCGTTATATCTTTCTCATTTCATGTTCGGCCTCTCATTCGTCTCTTTGTTTGTATCCTCAACTCTTCAATAAATGGATCTGCAATTTCACTATTCAGCAACACATATCTATGTGCCTGTAATAATTCCAATTTAGTCAGCGTCACATTTGAGTTCCTCCCAACTGATCGGCCAATAACAGGAAATATTTTGGATTTCTGATGTATTTGAGATTGAGTCAATGTGTCATCAACACGTCCAACTCGATTAAATCTTGTCTCAATATCATCCAAGTATCGAGAAAAAAAGGTAAGACACTCCTCAACCACATAGCCTTCAGCAATTGAGCCTTCTGGTTTAGCTTTATTTCTCACGTATGATTTCAAATGCCCAAGATATCTGTGAAATAAAATAAACATAATTATGCATTTAATTAAGTACCAAAAATTGTTTACTTAACTGGAAAAAATATAAATAAAGTACCTCTCAATTGGATACATCCATCAATAATGAATGGGGCCTCCTAATTTAGCTTCCTCAACCAAATGCACAATTAAATGCATCATTAAAGTAAAAAAGGACGGAGGAAATATCATCTCCATTGTGCAAAGGGTCAATACAAACCTCTCCTTGAGGTTGTCAAGATGAAATGTATGTAGAGATTTCTCACATAATTTTCTGAAAAATGTGCAGAAATGGAGTACAACAACAGTAATTTTTTCAGTTAATAATGTACGCAATGCCAATGGTAGTAACTGTTGTAACAAAATATGTGAATCGTGGATTTTCAATCTATGTAAATTACGATTCTTCAAGTCAACACACCTCGAGATGTTACTTGAATACCCATCAAATACCTTAACATTCTTTAACATTCGAAGGAATGTATCTTTATCCCTATTTTTCATTGCAAAAATTGCCGGAGGATACTTTGCATTCTCATCTGGCCAGAGATCGTGTTTTATGTTCATTGCTTGTAAGTCTTTGCGAGCATTGAGATGATCCTTCGACTTTCCATGCTCATTAATCAATATGAAAATAAAATTGTTACAAACATTCTTCTCAATATGCATCACATCAAGATTATGCCGCAATAAATTAAATTCCCAATACGGAAGTTTGAAGAATATACTTTTTTTCTTCCATTTTTGTGTTCCGGTTTCTCTTGACGATGCACTTCAGACCCATTTTCCACTATCATTCAAATGATGAACCTTCCCAAATTCTGTTTCAACATTTTCAAGCTATGCCAATATTTCAAAACCATTTAACAACTTTGGAGGTGGTCTACGATCAATGGAACCATTAAATTTTGATCTGTTCAGCCGAAATCTATGAGATGCATCGAGAAATCTTCGATGACACAAGAAGCACCATTTTCTACTGTGAGGTAGCCGTTTGGGATCAAAATAAATGTTACAAATGGGACAATCCAAACCCATGTAAGTGTTCCAACCAGATAAATTCCCAAGCCCAGGGAATTCACTAATGGTCTACATTAAAGCAGCATGCATTTTGAACATTGTTTTAGAAGAAGCATCAAATGTCTCAACACTGTTGCTCCATAACTCCTGCAATTCTTCAAAGGCTGCAAGTATACATCAATATCATTTCCAGGAATTTTTTTCCAGGAATAATCATCTAAAGGATAAAATATGTTTGTTGCATACACATCCACAGAGGCAGATTATAAGGGATCAAAACAACTGTCCAAATGCTATAATTGGTACTCAAAGTCCCAAATGGGTTGAATCCATCGGCAACCAATCCCAATCGAACATTCCTAGGATCAGATGAGAAATCAAGATGTAATGAATCAAATGTCTTCCACAATTGGGAATCTCATGGATGTCTCATTAACCCATCATTGTTATTATCTATAGAATTCCACTTCATGTGTTCGGCAGTTTTCAATGACATGAATAATCTTTTCAATCGAGGCTTAAAAGGAAAGTAACGCAAAACCTTTGCAGGTGTGCTCCTTTTCTTATTATCCATGAAATTATGTTCATTCAGACTTCCAACATCACCCTTTTCCTACCATCTATAAGAAAAACATTTCTTGCAATTCTGTATACTTGAATCCTCTCCCCAATAAAGCATACAATCATTGGGACATGCATGTATTTTTGTATAATTCAGACCAAGCTTGTTAACAACTTTTTTCATATCATAAAAAGATTCTGAGATTTTTGTTTTAGGAAATGCATCACGAATAAATTCCAATATCATGGACATTGCCTTATTTGTAATTCCACATAGACATTTTATATGGTACAACTGCAGCAAAAATTAAAGTTTGAATATTTCAAACACCCACTATACAACTCTTGATTTCCATCATCAACTAAATCATGAAACACATTTTCCTCAGTGAAGTTTTCTCTTACATTTGGCTCCACAGAATAAAGAGTAGGATCCAATGATATGTGGCAATCTTGATCTTCGTGTGTTACAGTCTCAAAAACATCACTTGTCACGTTGCAATTTGTAGCACCCTCTTCTGGTTGTTCTGATATGTTTTGATGCTGATAGTGGTGTCTTGCAGTGCTGAATGCATCATTTATTAGGTTTTGCATTTCATTTTCCATTGTCGACGAACTTGGGACCTCATTATGCAGATTAACATCAGTGCTCAATCTTTCTATAACGTTTGATTCTCCATTCCAAATCCAACACAAATATTGAGAAGGGAATTGCTTCAGTATTAAATGTTTATAAACTTCATCTCTCTTCAACCATGTTCTAAATTTACATTTAGGACATGGACATTTTATTCTCCCTTCAAAGGATCGATTAGAAATTGAAAAATCTAAAAACTCATTCAAACCCTTAACATACTGAGGCGTGTTCCTCGGTAATGTGATCCATCTTTTATCCATGTATATCACAATGTGCCTACACAAAAAACAAGGAATCAAACATGAGACATCTTCTATAACCCCATCATCAAAAGCAAATAATGATGAACAAAATTTCCATAATAGAGAAAAATTCAAGGATATATCAAGAAATGGGTCTCAAAATTCCTCAAAGTCCTTAAACTGGAAGCACAAAATGGATGAGCTCTTTCTATAAGAATGGGCCTTTTCATCATGTTATGGTTCATCCTGCCTCTACTCCTTGCACATTGGATTCTCTTCATTCCCACTATTAATTTGTTTCATACCTGATAAAACTAAGGAATGAACAACCATCGATTTCCAAGAATATTTAGCTTCCATTCACATGTCCCTAGTGACAACCTCAAAAATGGATGTTATGCCCAAAGAAAGTAGAGATGTACCAAGGTCTGGGTGAAGACCATCACCAAAGAAATGATCTTTCTCATAATTGATGACCCCTATCTTTGGAGAATATATAACAAACCTTGAAAGGTTATTGACATACTCCCATACTGATCTGTCACCAATAAAAAGTCTCATGAGCTCAGTCTATTTCTCTACATTAATTCCCTTAGGAAATAACCATTAAAAAATAAATCTTGATGAGATTCCAATTCATACATTCATGAAGTTAAGAAGGTACCACTGACTCCCACAAGACTCTACTGAAACTATAAATCCAGTTCTAAAAAATTCTCACACACAAAGTGATTCAGGAATCCTATGATGGTGTCAGAGATTGAAAATGATTTAACATCAACAAATAAACACGTATTCTAGGTCGGAATAAGAACTAAATAATCCTTTTGGAAAATTATAGTGGAAAAAAATAACATCTAAATGAACTATATTAATTAAATAATTAAATTAGATTTATAGGTTGATACAATATAGGATATCTAGATTTATATAGGTATACTATAAGAGTAGGAATCATGCTATTTGTAGTTCTGATAAAGGGACTACTATATAGATCATGCTCAATCATCAAAGGACTGAATTTTAAATATAAGTACATTGATGAATAATCCTCTGGTGAAATATATCATGTAGAATTATATCCTATGCATGATAGGGGATATCATTAACATACCATGGATTCATGGGTAGGGGAACATGTTTATATTGAGATATTTTATTTATCTGACTCTCATGTACATATTTATAGCTAATAAAGTTATTATACAATAACCAGATTGAGGTCATGTAGAATTTACTATATATCAAGCAATTTTTCCCCATGCAATGAGGAAATAGTGCCCTTAGGTTGTTCATGAGTATAAAATTTGTGATCTAACACTATCCATGTTTGAGTGGCCTAGTGACTATATCTCTATTTTTCTATGGTTGAATGGTTGTCCCTATGTGATTTTTATTATTTATTTTTACCGTAAATTTTTCATGAGACATTAAATGTGGGTTCTAGTGGGAATAAAAACGAATTTATAGAAAGATACACTTTTTATGGGTTTAACTTGAAACTTTTTATGGATTTACCATTTTTTTTGAATTATCATACTTTTCATATGATTTTCAATGTGCATTCATAGCTGGGGGGACTCAAATATTTCCCTAGGTTCTATTGTATTTTTCTAACATAGTTAGTGCTATGTATCTTTCAATTAGTATTTTAAATTATTGAATGTTAGTCCAATTTTTATATTTTTATAGAAATTCATTTTTAATCGAATGTGAGGTGGTTGGAATTTTGAAATGTGTTGAATAAAGTGATGTGAGTTTGGTGCCTAATTTCATTATTGCAGAAAACCATGAGGTGTTGTGCACATATTTTAATGTAAAAAAAATAAAAATATTTTTATTCTATTTTAGGATCAGATGTATTGAAAAAATATTATTGTCTTTTAATCTCATATATCATGGATATAATAGGCGGGTGTGGAATATTATAAAACAATGGAAATGAGAGAATTACATGAATTGTGATCCCAATGATCATATAAACAATCTCATGGATATTCACACTATGTTTAATTTCATTGTTCATAGACCAATCTATGTATAGAGTTTAAGGGAATGCATCCTTGAAAAAAATTATGTGATATATATAGCGATATAAGAGAGGAATAAAAATATTATATGGATGTAGATCTTGACACACATATGCATATATCCTTAGGGGATGACTCAGATATTTTATAGTCATGGTTCTCAGACCAGTAGCTGCTAACATTTTTATATATAAAAACATAGAACCAATGATTGGTTAGACTTCATAGATATTCCAAAACACAACCTGATGTGAATTAAGGATTATTAGTATCATATAATACCTTGGAGGGGGACATTAATTTTATGGTAATGATGTTTAGACCATTGTGTCACAAAGTTTAATATCCTATGAAAAGGACCATGGTTTTGATAAGACATTACAAAAGGAGAATCTAATGTTATGTATTTTGGGTATCCAAAAGAGATTCATACCCAAATTGGAAGGTGTAGAAGAATATAATTTCATAATTTACTTAACTATTAAAATGATTCTCAAATGTTTAAACTTTATGGTACAACAATCACATTGAATAGAATGATTTTTTAAGGTTTAAAACATACATTATGAATGCCTGAGTCAATAAGAAATAGAGACCAACTGGTGAAGAATGACCATTACAAATAGTGGAATACTAATACCATTCTCATTCAATAGAATCTAATGGTAGTAGGTTGGATATTTTCTCAATCAGTCCATTGATTGATTATGTGGTTTAGGTGGAACTATCTTCCATGACTAAAATATCCCATAGGGATAACTTTATACACTTCGAGGAAAGGTGTGATATTCAGTATCAAATCCTAATAGGTTAACTCCAAATAAATCAAAATCCAAAACCAATTTTCATATGAATATAGAAAAAATTATTTATTAAATCAAGTTTAAGGTATCATAAGAGTAGTATATCAACTTGGGAAATTTATCAGTGTTGAATCACACATCAGAGTTATGAACTGGCTTCATAGAGAAAAAAATATTCAAAAAGAATTTTAAAACATTATATGTTATTCCACTATGTACTAAAATTGTTTCTTGTGTGATTTAATGCAACATGAGACTCCTGTGTATTAAATCACTTAATGTAGTGATATATTCTATTTGAAGAGGTAGTATTTTAATTGAGGAGAATGTACTATTAAAATTTCCTAAGTCTAGTTGAAAATTGGATGGGATATCCAATATAACTTTTTCCAAGATGAAACTTTTATGGGGAATAGGAATAAATTATCAAGGATCATATAGTGAACCCCATGAGATTTTTATGATAGTATTCTTATAAGAAATATTTTTCCTAATCCATAAAAGGGAACAGATTAGTGGGAGTGAAACATTACACCTCTAATGATTTCTTTTAGAGGGTTTAGACCTAACAAATAGTTGTGACTATTTTGATTTTTAGTTTATGTAATTTTAATTAGGAAAAAGAGTTAAAATTTAAGGTCATAAAGATTTGAAAAAATGTTTATGAGGTTCAACGTCACTTAACTTAGACATGGAAGGTAGAACAACTAGTACATCAATCGGGAGGAAATATCCAACTTCAGTTGGGATCCCAATTGATGTATATTTTTCCCATGGGTAAATTCACAATGTTTATGTTTGTAGTACATGTACTATGTATTTGTGGTCTTGCCTATGAAAATAAATATCATTATCACCATGTATTTCATTAGAATGAGAATAAATCCACACATAATTCTTGAAATGAAAATCCCTCTGTCAAAGATATGAATCATATAAAAGGAAAGGGAAATTTTATTCCTATCATGGGTCTATATATAAGATAACCCATTTAAAAATCTACTACATAGATTCACCACATATATGTAGGTGATAGTAATTATAATATTTTGATAAGAAATATGGTAGTTGGTTCCATGGTAGGGTACCTAGATATCACTACATATCCTAATGTGATGGGAGTCAATCCAACTTGTAGTTATACTTATAGATGATTCATTGCATAGATTTATATCACATGTGAGGAATATGTGCATTAATTATCTAATATACTTTTCAACCATGTGGAAAATACTTCTATATTGATCAAGATCTCATTTAGTGGGGTTTGGATTTTAATATCTCATCCTTGTATGGGATTGTAAAAAGGTGATGATCTATATCTAATACCCAATAGATAAGATACATTTTTCCATAGAAATAAAATATTCAACTATACAATTAGTATATAGTTTGGAATAATCTAAATTATACCATTACATGGATGAAGATCTCATATTGGTAATGGGTCACATAGAAAGGGAAAATTATCTTGCATTTTATTTTAGAAAAACAAGTACTCATGTGATGAGGGATGATTTTTATGATGTTTAATTGAATGTAATTAAGAAAAATGTCATACATTTTAAAATCATGAGACCAGGAGGTTGTAAACTAATGTAAAGATTATACCAAACTATATACTAAAAACCTACCTACTGGAAAACCAAAAAACCTAAAGAAGGAGAAACAAAACCCTACCTAGAGGGGAAGACGGTGTAGCTTTCGGGGTCGCGGGGGGCCGGGGGTCGCGGGGTCGCGTGGTTGCCGGGGTCGCTGGGGTCGCCGGGGTCGCCAGGGGAAGCAGGGGGCTGGGGTCGCGGGGGAAGAATGGGGTCGGGGGAAGCGGGGGAAGGAGGGTCGGGGTGGGGGGAAGGGTCAGGTGTTAAAAAAAACCAATGTTTCATGGTGGTTTATTATAAACCACTGCGAAACATTTTTTACAAAAGGTTTAGCGGTGGTTCCTAGAACCACCGCTAAACAACCGCCGCTAAACAACGGGTTTTTTGTAGTGAATTCAGTATAAAATAAAATTAAATAAATAAAACGGTGACTTCAAGTTCAAACCATAAAAATAACTAAGTAAAGATCAGTAGTTCACAATGGTGAGTCCCATCTGTGAGTTGTCATCAGTGAGTCCCAACAGTGAGTCATCAATGGTGAGTCATCAACGGGGAGTCATCAATGGTGAGTCATCAATGGTGAGTCGTCAACGGTGAGTCATCAATGGTGAGTCATTCAAAATTGATCATCCCTAACTCATGTCTGATGTAACTCATTATCTCAGAATTTAATGACTTAGAAAAATATCAACAAGCTGATATTCAGTGCCGATGAACTCAAAAGTTATATCACCTTTTTGATAATGATCTCTCATAAATAGATGTATTACATCAATATGTTTTTTTATTGAATGTAAAACTGGATTCTTAGAAATTTTAATAGCACTTGTGTTTTCACAGTTTATAGGTACATGTCAAAATTGATGTCCATAATAAAGTAATGTGTGTTTCATCCACAAAATTTGAGCAGAAAAACTACCAACAGCTATGTATTCAAATTCAGTAGTAGATGACGCAACACAATTTTGTTTCTTACTACACCCTGAAACTAGAGACTTTCCTAAAAAGTGACATGTTCCAATGGTTTTTTTTCTATCTAACTTGAAACCGCCAAATTCAGTATCAGATTAATTAACTATGTCAAATGCTTATCCTATAAGGTATAATAGTACTAAGTTGATAGTTATTTGAGGTATTTGAAAATTATTTTAACATCAAGTAAGTGTGACTCTTTATGATTTGCTTGATAATGATCATACATACACACACTAAACATAATATCAGTTTGGATAGATGTTAAGTAAATAATACTTCCAATCATACCTCTGTAATTGGTTTGATCCACTAATTTTCCATCTTTATCAAGATCCAATTTATAGTTGGTACTCATAAGAGTATCACTACTTTTATTTATATCCTTATTAAAACATTTTAAAATATCATTAGTATATTTACTTCAATTTAAAATAATACCTTCCTTATTTTAAAAAATTTGAAATCCAAGAAAGAATTTGAGTTCACCCATTAAACTCAATTCAAACTCATTTTGCATCATTTTTGGAAAGTAAATACATAAAGAATTTTTTTAAGATAAAAAAATAATATCATAAACATATATTTGAACAACTAAAACATCTTTAGAAATTATTTTTATGAAAAGAGTAGGATCAAATATACCATTAGTAAAACCTTTAGAAATAAGAAAATTATTGAGCCTATCATACCAAGGTCTTGTAGCCTATTTTCAACCATACAAAGATTTTGTTAATTTGAAAACATGATTTGGAAAATGAGAATTCGTAAAACTGAGGGGTTGTTCAACAAAAATATCCTCAACTATATAACCATTTCGGAATATAATTTTAATATCCATTTGATAAATTTTGAAATTAAGATGTGCTGCATAAGTTAGCATTATTCTAATGGCTTAAAGTAAGACCAATGGTACCAAATTTTGAGTCCTAATAGTTCTAGAAAAAGAATGGCCCGTCACTTTGGGTTCTTCTATAGATTCAGGTTCCACTTAGTCAGAATCTATAGATTTTTTATAACTGGATTTTGCTACTTGTTTAACAAAAAAATCAGAAGGTTTAAGATTTATGTCTAGACTAGACAAATTATACTCAAGATTTTATAAAGAGGTTTGGGATTCATTTGGATCTATTTCATCAAATTTGACATGCATAGATTCTTCCATGCATTTGGTTCTATTATTAAATACTCTATAGGCTTTACTAGAGATTGAATAACCTATAAAATTTCCTTTATCACTCTTGGAGGAAAATTTGTCAAGATTATATTTTGTATTGAGAATAAAGACTTTGCAACCAAAAACTTGGAAGTAATTAACCTTTGTATTCCTATTATTTCATATATCATAGTGGGTTTTTCTTAGGATAGGTCTAATGAAGACTCTATTGATTATATAGAAATTTGTATTCATAGGTTCTTCCCAAAAATAAATGGGTAGGTCATATTCATTAAGCATAGTCTGGGCTATCTCTTGTAAGGTTCTATTTCTACTTTCTACAACTCCATTCTATTGTGGTTTCCTAAGAGTAGAGAAGTTTTGATTATATCCATTTTTTGGTCAAAAGGATTCAAATTCCTTATTTTCAAACTCATGACCATGGTCACTTCTTAAGGTTTTGATTCTAAGACCACTTAAGTTTTCTACTAATCTGGCATACTTGATGAAATAAGAACAAGCCTCACTTTTTTGAGCTAAAAATAAGGTCCAAGTATACCTAGAAAATCCATCTATCAGAATATAGACATGATGCTTCCCATTTAAACTTAAAACTCTAGATGATCCAAAAAAATCCATGTGAACCAACTCAAGAGGTTGAGAAGTTGAAAATTCTTTCTTTGGTTTGAAATATATTTTATGTTGTTTTCCTTTTTGATAAGGATTATAGATTTTTTCATGGAAACTCTAGTTTAGGTAAATCCTTGACTAATTATTTTCTAGAAAACTTTTTAAGGTAGTGAATGTTATAGTGGCCTAATATCCTATTCCAAATCCAAGACTCTTTATGAAAAGCACTTAAATAAGAAACATTATGTGAGACTAAGGAATCTAGGTTAACAACATATACATTTTCATTTCTAAAAATAGTAAATACTAAATCATTATTATAATTAAAAACATTACAAGCATCATTTTTAAATTTAACATGAAATCCATCATCACATAACTGTGAAATGCTAAGAAGATTTTACTTTAGACAATCAATAAAAAGAACTTAAAAATTAAAATTGAGTTAGTGTTATCGATTTAGCCATGGCCAATAATTTTCCCCTTTTCATTCTCACCAAAGGTGACATGTCCACCATCAATATTTTTGAGGTACTTGAATCTAGAGTAGTCCCATGTCATGTGTCTTGAACACTCATTGTCCAAGTACCACAATCTCTTATAGGAACTCTTCAAACAACTTTCCTAGAAAAATAATTTAAACAAGAAAAGACTTTGGTACCTAGATTTGCTTGGGTCTAATAATATTAGTAATTAAAGATTTAGGAACCCACACGTACTTTATGGGTTTATTGTAAGTAGTTTGTAATTTTTTGTAAAAATAAACTCTATTAGGCCGAGAAAAATTAGAAGTAGTAAAAGATGTTCCAGTACTGGAACTTGCAGAAAATTTCTCAGATTTGGGCATAAGACCGAATTTTCCAGATTTTGATACAAAATTTATTTTAACAAAATTTCTTTTCCCAGGTTGATAACCAATGCTAGTGGTATATTTAGGAGCAACATATTTACCAAACATTTGAACTAAGGTATCTTTACCA
This sequence comes from Viscum album, assembly GCA_963277665.1. Classification (NCBI taxonomy): domain Eukaryota; kingdom Viridiplantae; phylum Streptophyta; class Magnoliopsida; order Santalales; family Viscaceae; genus Viscum; species Viscum album. The sequence continues at coordinate 702,605,833 of OY728163.1, forward strand.
TTTTTAAATTTCTCTAAATCCTTCTTTAATTACTCATTAGAAAATTTAAGTTCAATATCTCATGGAGAAATTGAGAATTATTCTCTCTTTCTATAGTGATTTTTTATTTAATAGTTATAGAAAGAGCATGTTGTTTCTTGAGAGATTTATATTTATCTTTCAACTCATTGTAGGTATCCTCAAGCATTTTTTAGTATTCAAACATTTCATTATTGGTCATATTTTTAGAATTGTCAGATTTAGATTCATCTCCAAAATAATAAGAGTTCTATACAGGAGATACTAGGGTTACCTCAGATGTGTTTATCATAAAAAACATGTTTTATTTGTCTGAATTTTCATCATGAGATGATTTAGATTCACTAGAGTTATCCTCAGAAGCACTGCCGGTTGCCTTCATAGTCTTCTGGTACATTCTATCTTTGTCTTCATATTTCTTCTTATACTTTGGATTTAGACATTCCGCTTTCACATATCCTTTTCTTTTACATTCATAGTAGACTATCTCATTAGTATTATCATTTCATTTCCAATCCTTTTTCCAATTTCCTTTATTATCATATTTCCCTATATAACTATAATTTCTAAAAAAATTATTCTTTCTGTAGAATTTCTTGAATCTCCTGGATTGTTGAGCCATTTCCTCATTACTATCTGTTGATGAATTCTCATTTCTATAAATTTTAACAGAAACTTAAATTTTCTATTTTTACTTGGATGTAGTGGTTTTTAAAGCCACTGACTTTCTTCTAGGTTCATCATCTTCTTCTCTGTTAACCTTCAGCTCTTCCTGTTACATCATCAGTTTTCCAATCAGATCCTTTATTGCTAGTGAATAAATGTCACAAGATTATATAATTGATACTGATGTCCCTTTCCATCTTTCTAGAAGACATCTCAAGATTCTCATGATCTGTTATTTTGTAGTGATCTTATTTCCCATTGAGATCATTGTATTTACAATCTCATTGAACCTGAGGTACATATTAGAAATAGATTCATTAGGATTCATTTTAAAGTTATCATATTTAATGGTATATGTGTTAAGCCTAATTTCCATAACATTAGGGGTTCCTTCATATGAAACAGCTAAAGTATCCCAAATTTCAAAGGTTGTTTTGCAAGTTGAAATCCTATTGAATTCTTCATCACCTAGATCATAGTATAAGGAATTCACAGATTTGCAATTATTATTATAGGTTGCCTTATTTGGGCCATCCTAGTTGTTTCTAGTAGTATCAGGAATATTATAATCATCTATAATAGTAGACCAAATTTTAAAACCCATGCTTTCTAAATTCATTTTCATTCTGATTTTCAAATAAGCATAATTTGTGTCATTGAAATAGGGAGTTATTTTGGTAGAAACATCTTCTTGTCTATTATCCATGTTAAAGAATAAAAAACAAGTTTAAAAGAACTAAAAATTTTGAACTATAATTTTTTTGAGATCTTTAAAACACAAATAAAATCACAATTGAAAAGATTTAAAAATTTTGAAAACTTTGAGACCTAAAAAGTAACACCTCTGGTACCAAATGTTGGTCGGAGTAGGACACTCAAGAGGGGGTGAATTGAGTTCCTATAAAATTTTCCATCAAAAATATTTATTTAAATGTCCCCCAATTTGAAATACAAAATGGGCCTGTTAACTGAAGTAGAATATTTATAAAATATTTAGTTGTTTGTAGGATTTCTCAAAGAGTGATTGGTTCTCAGTTAAAAAAAATATGATTTATTACTTTAACTTTTGAAATATTTATATTAAAGAAAATTAAAATATAAACTCTATATAATATCAACTATCAAAGTGAAAGAAAAGTTTCTTTATGTAAATAAATAAAGTAGTGAAAACAAAACTTTAAAGGCACAGTGGATTTAAAACAAGAGGCTCGGTATCAAGCATAGACTTAATCATATCCACTTGGTGATCTCCCACCACCAAGAATCTTATATAAATAAATAATGATCCGTACCCTAGATCAGGGTAAACAACAACATACACAATTTCCATGACAACTGGACCTCTTCCATAGTTTTCTTGGGAGTGAAAAAACAAACAGGACATGCAGGGACCTCTTCCACTGTTATCCGTGGGAGTGTAAGGTGTAAAAGATGGTTTTTGAACATATCAGTGTATCTTTTAGTTTTTCATAGGATTCAGTGTGTGTTTATAAAACAGAGAGACACACACTGCTCGAAATATAGAAATAGTACACAAACAAAGCAAAAATAGAGAGAATAGAGTTAGAAGGCTCTGTGTGATTGGTGATGCAGCTTTCAAATCTGGGAAGATATCTTGAAATGCAACTTGAGTAGACTTCCAGAAATAGACAAAAAAACAGTGCTTTGTGAGAGATTTTGTCCCATGTTTTCAATGAGGTAATATTTTGATCGAGTAGTTCTTCTCCTCTCTTAGTTTTTTTGATGTAAAGTGTTCTTCCATTTTGGGTTCACAACAGTATATTATTATTTTCACATCAAGTAGTTATTCATGTTTTTCTTGGGTGCACTACTTCTCTTTACACTGCATGGATGATTTCCCTTTTGATCGGGTATTCTCTTTATACAGTACATCCAACAATGAGCATGATCTCTATCACATCTTGGTACCTTTTACCTCATATTGTAGTATCAAATCGATAAAATGTTGTCTACAAAATATGTATAAGGTCATTGATATAATTATTATTACTAAGTTTCACAAATATGACTATTAGAAATAGATTTGAATTTAAATGAAAAAGTAAGAATTGATGGTGTTTTTTAAGGATGTCTCAGGAATGGTTTCATAGAAACAATATCTCAAACTTAACACATTCTATAAATAGGATCGGTGAGTCAAGTAGCAGTGGCTCAAGAAGGTTAGGTCACTATGATGGTAGGTTCACTTGATGGTGACTCATGCTATTGATAACTCATAATTAGCGAAAATTTTGAACATCTGTAAGTCATTCTGTCAGGAGGTTGATGAAACGGTGACTCAGTGCATTAGTAGCTCAATGTGACAATGTCTCATCCTTTACAAAAATTATGAGTTGGGCTATCAGTAGGTTGAACAATGGTGTCTCATCCTTTTTCAGAATTCAACATATGTGATGATAGTGGGACAATTGATAGTGAGATATATTACTGGTAGGTCCATATCAATAGTAGCTCATACTTATCTGATTTTCTTCCGATAATAAGTCCACCTTAACAGAAACTCAACCTAAATAGTGAAAATGATTCCACCTTAATGTTAACTCATACTTAGTCAAGTATTGGAAACTGGTCTTATGATATGAAATACTAACAGAATTGATTAAAATGATAAGTAAACCCGAGCAAACATAATTTAACATAATTTAACTTAATAAAGCATGATTTGTGAGCATTAAAACTAAAGGAGGACAAAAAAGGAATTATTATTCTCAAAATAAAAAAACTCTAATTTTTATACTATTTATTCACATATACTAAAAAACATAACAATATATACTCAAAATGCTATAGAAAAATAATGACCAATTTATGCAATGCGGTTCTTTGGTGATATCGGGGTTCCCTGTCCTGATAAATAACTCTATTATTATCATAGTAAATCTTAACTTATCTTAAAATTATATGAACTATCCCAAGTTTAGTGATTAACTTGATCCAAATATCTTTCTTTATAGCATCTGATATAGTGATGTACTTTACCTATGTTGTCAAGTCCACTGGGGTTATTTGGAACTCTTACAATAGATAACTTCACTATTAGGGAATGTATTCCTTTGAGTGTGTATATTAATGGTATGAATTGAGAATACAATGAAGAAGAATATTGGAGAGAAAAATAGTCACTCGAGAGTACCCCCTGGTTCTCCTGCCCTGGCTACTACTGAACAACCCAAATAGAAAAGGATTCCTCTCTCATTCCACGCACACCCATAAGCTCCTTTTAAAAATATCACCCCACCCACCCACGTGGCATAACTTCTTTCTCCCCCTATTAGACTGATTTTTCCTTTCCTAAATAAACATTTTATTCCTCTAGAAGGTCTCAAACTCTATTACTTTTCACCCCTTAAAATTCAGTCTTGTCTGCAGGTCTAAAAGAAGGAAATTGATTCTGGAGAACGAACTCATCTTTCCAAGTAGCATATTCAACCAGAAAACCCTACCACTTGAGTAAATATTGAGGTTGAAGAACAACATCCTAATTCTAGGAAAATTGAGTGAGAATAGATTCTGGTTCTGGCCCTTCGGTCTCATCCCCCTTCAATTTGATAGGTAGGGTGGCTGGAATGTTCTGCAACCCTACCGTGTGTTTGTGTTGAGAAACATGAAAAAATGGGTGAATGATAATATTCAGGGGTAGATCCAACTGATAAGAAATGGGACCAATCTATTTTAAAAAGGGTAAATGGCCCATATAATTAGGGAGATAATTTTTGGTTGATCTGTTGAGCAAGAAAATGTTGCTTGTGTGGCCACAATTTCACATAAACTAGGTCCCTAGTAGAAAAGGTGGTTGAATGTCTGTGGAAATTATACTACTATTATATGATGTATTGGGAATGATCCAAATGGTATTTAAGTTGCTTCAAGGCCTCATCTTGATCTGAAAAATCACCGACAACAGACACTACTACAAAATAGGCCTTTAACAGTGCTAAAAATAGCCTTTATCAGTGCTATAGAAGCGCTGGATACTGGAGAGATATTAAAATATCTAGCCTTTTATCATCATTGAAAAACAATAACAAATAATTCCTTTATAATAACTTTTAAAAGTTCTAATAAAGGGTTGTTTTATCAGCTCTTATAGAAGCGTTGATAAACAGATCCTCTATCACCACTTTTATAAGCACCAATAAATAAAACATTGATTGGTGCTTTTTTAAGCACTGATAAAGAGGAATAATACAATTTTCTCTTACATCACACTGCATCACCAGTGTAGTGTGCTGTAATAGCACACCGCAACACCGCAACACCACAAAATCAGCAAAATCAAATGCAAATACATAATTTAAATGGAATAAAATTTACTACACAAATACAAGAAAAAAAATCTATATTATAAACATTTCAAACATTGGTTTATAAAATTATATAGGTATACATTATTACATGTCTCAAATGACTTATGTATCAATTTTCAAAATTATCCAAACAATCCAAATTTGTTTGCTCAGTTTTGAGTACATCGCTTGTCTTTTTTACTAAAATGTCATTTTAAACTGGAAACACACACTTTGACTCATACCGCTCACATCGTGTGTCAGTTTGATGTGATACTAATTAATACATGTCAAAAATTACTTATGAATCATTTTTCAAAATTATAAATACAATTCAAGCATATTTTCTTAGTTTTGAGTGAGTGACATTTTTTTAACTAAAATGTCGATTTTAAACTCATAACAGACACATTGAGTCATACCAGACACATCATGTATCAAAATGAAGTGAGGATGATTTATACACATCAAAAATTACTTATGGATCATTATCCAAAAGTATCAAAACAATATTAATGATTTTTCTTAGTTTTGAGAAGGTTAATTGTCCTTTTTACTAAAAATGATGCCAATTTTAAATAAACAGACATACTTGGAGTCATACAGGTCACACCATGCATTTGATTGAGGTGTAGCTAAAACATACACATACCAAATATATTATGGATTGTTTTTATAAAGTATCAAAACAATAATAATATGTTTAATTGGTTTTGAGTATGTCACTTTTCTATTTTACTAAAATGTAAATTTAAACTGGAAACACACACTTTGACTCATACCGATCACATCAGGTATAGGTTTGATGTGATATAAATTCCTACACATATTAAATGACTTATGAATCAATTTTATAAATTATCAAGAAAATATAAGTTTGTTTGCTTGGTTTTCAGTGAGTGACATTTTTTGAACTAAACTGTTGATTTTAAACTGATAACAGACACATTGAGTCATACTAGGCACATTGTGTATTAGATAGAGGTGAGACTAATTCCTAAATGTCATAAATGACTTATGGATCATTTCCATAAAGTATAAAAACAACCCGAATGAATTTGATCAATTTTGAGTAGGTTAGTTGTCCTTTTTACTAAAATTTATGTCAATTTTAAATAAAAAGACGCACTTTGAGTCATATAAATCACATTGTGTGTCGAATTGAGGTGAAAATGATTCATACATGTCACAAATGACTTATGGATCATTTTAATAAATTATAAAAACAATATAAATGTGTTTTATTATTTTTGAGTATGTCACTTGTTTTTTTACTAAAATGACATTTTAAATTGGAAACATGCATTTTGACCCATATCAATAACATCGTGTATCGGTTTGATGTGAGACCAATTAATACATGTCACAAATGACTTATGAATAAATTTCCTAAATTATAAAGAAAATTAGAGTGTGTTTTCTTTGTTTTCAATGAGTGACATTATTTGAACTAAATTGTCGATTTTAAACTGATAATGGACACATTGAGTCTTAACAGTCACACCATGTGTTGAAATGAGATATGATATATTCCTACACATCCCAAGTGACTTGTTTATTGTTTTCCTAAAGTATAAAATTAATTGGAATAATTTTGTTTTTCAGTTTTGAGTATGTCAGTTTTCCTTTTTATTAAAATTAATATCAATTTTAAATAAAAAAGAAGCACTTGGAGTCATACCGGTCACATCGTGTGTTGTATTTAGGTGTGGTTGATTCATACACATCCAAAAGTCTCAAAAAAATAATACTAACTACCAATGTAACTATGTTTCCATTGTTTTTCTATGTTGAACTACCAACACTACATATTGACCTAATGTTCTTAGCTGAAAAACATTTCTCATTGTTGAAAGTCATAAGAGAAGAGGAAGCTCATGTGCCCAATATATCATGATAAGTCACCAAAATTAACACATGGTATTCCTATACTCTTATAGATTTCAACAATGAGAAAGTTTTTTCAGCTAAGAGCATCGAATCAATATGCAATGTAAGTAGTTCAACAAAGAAAGACAATGAATTTGGAAAACATGGTTACATTGGAAGAAAGAATAATTTTATCTCTTTTGTGGATTATTGTAGATAGTTTAAAGAAAAATATGACTCCTGAAAAGATCTGTGAAAAAAAACTAAATCAGTATTAAATAAAAATGATAAGGAAATTAACTTACAAACAGTAGGTAAAATGATTACAAAATTAATTAAATAAGTAGTCGGAATTCCCCATTTCTTGATGGTTATATGAATTCTTGATGCATTTCCTTATTTTCATTATCTCAGTTGCAGGCTCTAAGCCCAATACCTCATGAGCATGAGCAGATTCGAACAAACCCCCCCAACTAGAACAAAATAATCCACTTGTACAAAAAACAATTATTATATGAATAATACTAAAAATAAATAAATAAAACATAAATATGAAACAATACATTAATTCTATGGATAATCATTTTACTATGTAAACATTATTATCCACAGGTATATTCTGATGGTAAATCAAGAATGATGATAAAAAAACATAAATATATCTCTCCAAACAATCAATCAATGAGTGAGGATGATGGGGAGAAAATAAGATACATTTTATTGAAGCTTTGAATCGTTTGATAAAATATAAATATATCCTATTGGGTTCATAAAATATTCATTTTGTACAATAAATAAATAAATACATAAAAGATATTAATTATCAAAGGTGAAAGTTATAAATAATTCGAATAAGGGAAAATCAACATTTGATTGTTTCAAATAATTTCAGTATGATTTTAATAAAATGGGTTATTGAATTTAAGAAAAGAATTACTCCATTATGGTAGGTGTTATCCTTTGAATTCATCCAATGGTTAATGTTATAGACAATTTTCATCCTCATTGGATCATCTTCCGAACTATCATTGCATTTTGTTGTTTGGCACTCATCCACCATCTCTTATGGACATGCACCTATGTTTCTTGAAATACTCAAATCAGTAGTCATCCATATGATGAATATTTCTCATAGTTATAAAAACAACATAAAATAGATGGGGGATGAGTCCCAAAAAACAAATTAGAATAACTATTCAGGAGATAAAACTAATGAGGATGACAATTGTACCCCATTGTGTTCTCTAAAAGGGGTAATGTATCCCATTTGTGAGAATTACATGGATGGTAATTAGAGATTCCTATGGGTGGAACCAAAAGGAAATGTTAAAGAATGATTTGTTTTTAGATGGATGAAAGTAAAACATACATAGTGTTTATTAGATGTGTGATGAAAGAAATGAAGATATTTTTAAGAAGTATTAATGAGTGGGCTATCATTTCAAATATGGATAAATTTTTATCAACTGTAAGAAAAAAATAAAGGATGAAATCAATGAATAAAATGTCATTGGTGATCAAAATGTTTCAGTGAAAACTCGAAGGAGTAAAACTCTACAAAAAACCTCATTTTTTCCAAGTAGAGCCTAAATAATTTGGAGAGGCTGAAAATTATGATAATTGGATCAAATCTATGCATGATGATCTTGATATGAATAAGAACAATGTGACATGAGAAATTGTTCTAAGGTTGTAAGACAGAAATGTTATCAGAACCAAGTGGGTGTTCAGTAATAATCTTATTGACTATGGAATAGTGGCTCAAAAAAATAATGGATAGTGTGTAAGGGGAACTACCAGATCAAAGGAATTTATATTTATGATAAATTTACTCCCATATCCCAATAGAAAACTATTTTAATTTTGTTTTCTATTTCAGTGCAAATGTAGTTAAAAGTATACCAAATGGATGTCAAATCTATGTTCCAAAATGGAGTTATTAAGGGGGAAGTATACATTGATAAACCATATGGGTTTATTATGGATGAAAATTAGAGAAAGGTGTGCTAGTTGAAGAATTATTTGTATAAGATAAAGAAATCACCGAGGACCTGATATTTGAGTTTGGATCAATACCTAAGAATGCTTGTTTTTTAGCGAGGTAGAGTTGATCACACCCTCTACATTAAGAAGGAGAATGATCAAAGGATGTTGCTACTCATATATGTCGAAGAAATAATATTTGAGGATTGGAAAAAGCACAATAAATTTTTTGTGGATTATATGAGGTATGATATTGAGATCTTTGATTGGTGAAACATTATCCTTGGTTTATAGGTGAATCAAGGAAATCATAGCACATTAATTTCTCAATCAAAATAGAAAAGGAGGTTCCCAAGTGATTTGCAATGGAATATTCCAAACCAATGGCAACACTGACCACTATATGGATGAATTTCTCAAAATTGACGATTACAAAGAGGTAGATGTCATGGAATATAGGTATTGGGAGCCTATTATACCTCACAACAATATGAACCAACATTGGGTTTGATATATTTAAAGTCGCACAATACCAATGTTGTCCCAAGGAGAGCCACATTCTATCGGGGAAGCCGATACTTCAATATATCTAAAAAACAATGAATTTTGGGTTGTTTTATTATAGTATAGTGCAACCAAACTTGTTAGGATACAGATATGTGCAACCAGACTTGTTGGGATACTTAAATATAATCTAGGAAAATTAGAGATATCTAAAAACCTAGATTTTATTCGAGGAACGCTAGCAGTAGGTCGCGATGGTTAGGGTTGAATCACTCGAGCCTTGGATTCGAGCCTTGTAATAGCTAGAGCCTTGATTCTTGCTAAGATTCGAGCTTGAATTTGACAAAAAGGAGTCTTGGAAACAGGTCACTTCTGTGGTGAGCTTTGAATCACGAAATGGTTCACGATGGTTAGGGTTCTTAAAATAGATCAGGAGACTTTTATCAGTGCTAAGTTAATAAGAGCTGATAAAATGATTCTTTATCAGTGCTACAAAAGTGCTGATAAATACTTAAAATACTTTTTTTTAAAAATAATACTTTAAAAAAAGTATAATTATTATATATAATTACAATAATTATAATAATACTTTTTAAAAAATAATAATGTTATAATTCTTTGAATATAAAATTATTTATTAATAATTATATAAATACTTTAAAAAATAATATTTATATCATTATATATATTTATATAATTATATATATATAGTAAATATATTCATTATTTAAATAAATTTATTTTAATTTTATAATTATTTATTTATAATTATATAAATACTTTTAAAAAAATATTATTTATTTATATTTAATTATAAATGTCTAAAATTAGTAAATATACATTTATAAATATATTTATTTATAAATATTTTTTAAAAATGTATTTTTAACATTATTAATGAATGTTTAATCTAAAGTGCATGCATGCTAAAAAATGAGTAAAATTGATTAATTAAAAGAGTACAATATTCAAAATTTGGATAAGTTGGATTAATATAAATCAATAAAGTTTGGATATATATTGAAATAAAGGTGAATACATATTGAAAATATTAAAACATAGTAAATAAATATATATAAAATAAATTGATTAAATTCCCAAAAAAATATTTGTGTTTGTGCATATGCATATAAAAATGCATTAATATAATACACACATTTGATCTATGTTAAATAGAAAAATCAAATGACATTCAATTATGTCCATTACTCAATGCAATTAGTCAGTATTTTAAATTCCTATTAATTTTTAATTATAAACCATTATTTACTAAATATATTATTATTTAATGTAAGCATAAATAATGTTTTATATTATATAAATTATATTTATACATTAATATATATATATATATTTAATATATAATATTTATTAAATTATCAATAATTATTTAATTAATAAAATGTTTAATATTTTTCTCAATTTACTTATTTTTAATTTTTATTTGTTTAATTTTTATTTTATATATATCAATATATTTAATATATAATATTTATAATTTATACATAATATAATAAATTTATCCATTTTTATCAATAATTATTTAATTAATAATTTTTTAATATTATTTTAATAAAATCAATTTATTTTTTATTTATTTCATTATTTCATTTTATTTGTACTTTTATCAGCGCTAAAGAAGTACAAATAAAGGATTCTTTTATGCACGCGGAAAATAAATCACGGATAAAGGGTTACATTTATCAATGCTAAACATAAAGCGCTGATAAAGAACACCCTTTATCAGTGCTAAAAAAATGCGCTGATAAATATTGTCGTTTATTAGCGCTAGAAAAAAACGGTGATAAAGGCACCCTTTATCACCAGTTTTTTCTAGCTCTAATAAAAGTTAACGCTGTTAAAGACCTTTTTGTAGCAGTGTGATTCCATGTCAAGTGTTGTAAAAATGTCGGGAGTCACAATGACAAAGGTTTGTAGATGAAGAAAAAAATGGAACAAAAGAAGAAGAATATAACACCCCAATATTTCACGGTACGTTATCTTCAATAGTTTTTGTTGCACATAACACCAACTTGGCTTGCGTAACACGCAAGATTGAATTTCTGCGAAACAACACTTTAGTGTTAAAATTATTTAAATGATATATTTATAAATTATCCTTTAAATATAGTAATAGAAATATTAATATATAATTTTTAAATGTTATTTATAATGTTTTTATATAAATAAGACATATTTATAATGAAATGTATAAGTTTCAGTAAAGTAGTTATATATTTAAAAATACTATTTTTTAAAGGAAAAATTTTTTATGTCCTTTTGTGAACAATAATAAAATTAATTTTAAACACTATTAGAAATTTAATTTGGTAAAATAAACTTCATTTTTAAATTCTGAATATCAAAATTAGTTTAGGGTGAATTTTTGGTATTTTTCTGAAAACTTTCAATTTTTGATGAATAGTGAAAAATACTGCATTATTGTTAAAAAAACAGACTTTTTCATTTAAATAATTATTTTAATTTAAATTGATTTTAAATTCAAAATAGATAAATAATACATATTTTAACCCAATGTAGGACATTTTAATCATTTTTATAATAGAATTAGATATAAAAATCCATCGTACTTTTTTAACGTCTCTTTTACCCACCTTCTAGTCACATTTGCAGATTAGTATTAAACACAATTTTACTAATTCTATGAATTGAATTTCAAAAAACAAACATACATGGTTGTAATCAGTATAAAAAATGTGGTCTAATTGGATCAAAAATAATTTTTGGTGAATAGTAACTTTTGAATTTTATTTACCACGGTTAAATGTAAATAGGGTAATTAATGGTAAAAATAATATTATAATAAAATAAAATTACCCTAAAATTTGTCCTAATTTAATTGGATGGATATTTTTAGAACAAAATCAACCTTAGGTCAAAAATATGATCCTTTTAAGCTACTTGTGTTAGATTAGGGCATTTATTATATTTTATATAAATAAATGTCATATTCAAATTTTAATAACTATTTTATTTTTAATATGAGATTATATAAGTGACATGATCAACTATAAATATTTTTTATAAAGATAAGAAATTTATCCACATCATGATAATTTATTTATAATTTTTATACATTAAATAATTAAATTAAATGGTGACACAATGATGATGCAACAACTGTATAATTAATTGAGATGTCAAATAAATGATATTAAAAATATTAAAATAAATATAATTATACTTAATTAATGACAAACACCAATTTTATAGATAACTCATACATTTTGGTGACATATTTAAAGTATTTTTTCAAAGTTATCATGTTGGTTTGATATTTTTTAAAATGATAATATTGAATAATTTTAAAAATTACATAAATAATATTTTAAAATAAATACTATTTTATTAAATGATATAGAAGTCATAAAAATATAATGTTCATCCAAATAACTTGGATAATATCAAATATATCATAAATGATTCAATTGGTATTCTTTTGGCATTTTATAATAACTATATTAACCCTATAGTGTAAAAATATAAGAAGACATGGTAATAATTAAACTGTTTAACTCAGGGTTAAATCCAAAAGATAAGGTTAATTTTATGACCTAAACATATCTAAAATTCATTGGTTTAGGAGATTTCAACCCATACTCGTTTTAGTCTCTAAATAAATCACTTTGGAGCTATTTTAAACTAAAAATCAATTTGTGATAAATTAATATTCTAAGAGTTTCCTAAAGTGCCCCTCCTCTCTCTTATAAAAAAGGAACTTCTCCTTCTCTTTAATTCACACCTCTAAAGAATTTATTCTTGGACAAACCCTAACCTTTTACTCTCACAACTTCCCTCACTAAATCCCAGAGGCCATACTTTGGGTAGAAACCCATCCTAAAGAGTTCTTTTGTACAAATCAAAAGGAGACACTCGAAGAAGAGTTAATCATTTTATTAAATATTTCAAAGTTATTTTCTTCTTCTACTTCCACTTCCTAAGTTGTTTCCATACTAAATTAATAACTTTAGAATATAATATATGAAAATATTTTTTTATGATTATGGGACAACCATATTCCTCCTTTTACCCATCATATGAAATACAATATCACCATATGTGTGTACGTACGACTTACCGTCTCCACGCCGTGGTGTAAACTTTTTTTCATCTATACTTTATTTCAATGGGTATAAATATGAATATAAAGGATTTAAATAAAAAATATAACATGATATTTTCTCTTTAAAAATCATATTCCATCCAATTCCATACGATTTAACCATTAAGGAAATGATATCATGGCTCGTGCGTACGCACGATTTACCGTCTCCATGACATGATGAGATTCATCCTCCACATTAACCATTCAAGAATGATAATAAAAATATATATTATGACTAAGTATAAAACATATGACATAATAATGATACTAGAATATATATATATGTCATTTACTTTCTTCCATTCAATACGATAAAAAACTGAAACAACGTTCATGCGTACGTACGGTCTACCATCTCCATGAATAGTGTATTCCATTTTATTTATCTGTATATTATATATATTAATATTCAGAATATTTATGATATAAAAATCATGTTTTACATTTTTTTAAGTAAGTAAATCATGATCTATGTAATATAATCAAGAATAACAAGTCAAAACACGTACTATAAACAAAGCAATTATTACCCGAAATATTTCTTTAACTTGAAAATTATTAATAAACGAGTAATATAAAGTGATAAATGAATCTTATATGATATCATAAATATTATTATGATTCTTTTAGAAGTCTATAATATTTTTAAAACCATTATATAGGATTTTCAGACACATATGGAGAGTATCAGACCTATGGTAAGGGAATTTCATCTCACCTTTAATTTTCATGAGATGTAAGTCATGTTCGCCACCTATTTCTTGTGTGAATTGTATGTATTTACCCTAATATATTTGATATCATGAATACATTTATCATCATTTTATTTAAATATTCACTTAAATACATCAGTCTTATTATTTAAATATTCAAAGTGGTAAGGGTTTATTTCACAATCTCATTATTATTCGAGATTGTTTATACATAAGTATCTATAGGGAAATATTTATCATCCACGTACATGTTTCTTAAAATATATTTCAAAATATTATCAACAATTGTTCAACGCAATTTTTAACCTTATTTTACTTTTTATAATTTTTTTGAAAGGAATCTTTCTGTCGTTTTCCAAATGAGACACTTTATTACTTTTTTGATAAATTAAGAAATGATTTTTTTAACTTATACAGTTCAAGAAGTTATTTTCTTTCATTATGACACCTTAACATTTTGAAGCTTCCATTAAAATCTTAAAAATTCATTTTGAAAATAAATGTTTTCTTTTATAATTGCACAACTTTTAAATGATTTCAAAGTAAAAAAGGGATATCTCTCTCAAAGAGTTTTAATGTTATTATTATATTATTTTCATCTATGTCAACATCCTTTGTTGGATTTTATTCTTAATTGAGGTAGATTTATTATGATACAATGTTCTATACTATATTTAAGGGTTTATGATATATTTTACTGTGAATTTACTCTTTTTATACCATTCATGGTTTATGGTAATGTATTAAAATTTCATATGCTTGTTTTAATACGAATTTTTATGTTATGTTTTACCCCTTTCATAAGAGGAATGCATTGGACTTAGTAAGTAATTGGTGGAGACTGTTATAGCCCCTCAATGTATTGGTAGGTCTCATGAGATAAACTTGATATGGACTTGGCAGAGGCCTTTCCCATTTATTTTTAGATATGGATTTGGCTAAGGCCTTAACCATTTATTTTTATAGGTCTTGGTCGAGGCCTCGATAGTATGTTTCAAATATCTGGAATTATGCATTCCCTCATTATGAGATTATTTATTGATATTAAATGTGATTATTTGAGTAGTAGAATATACATGTGAATGTTTAAATGTAATTATTTGATTTATTATTTCCATATTATGTTCAAGTTTATGTTTAAAAGGATTTTGTTTCAGTTTTATACTTTCCTTAAAGTTTATGGTTATTTATGAAAGCTTATTCTGTATTATTTAACCTTAATGAGCATCTGAGCTCACCCCTTTCTTACATTTTATTTTCCCAGGATGCCAAAAAGTATATTATGATTTATATGCAGGGTTAATCTAGGAGAATAATGTCAATATCAAAGGATTATCTATGTTTCATTTTATGTTTCAAATTGTAATGAAAAGTTCATGTATGTAATATTTTTTGCAAGGCTGCTAAACTGATTGGTCCTTTAGGATTTGATTACTTGCAATCATGCCGATGTATTAAAATAATGCACCGGTTTTGGATATCTGGGTTCGGGGAATTAAAAATAAGATGAACACAGACACAATGATTTACATGGTTCGATAATAATCCACACATCCACAAAGAGGAAGAATCACTTCACTAAAATCAGGATTACAATTACAGGGAGATTGAAGATTTTCACACACACAAAAACCCTAGATCAAATGAGCTAATAAAGAAGATGAAACATTATGCCACCAACTGCATAATAATTTCATTATGATATAGTGACCGGTGGTTGGAATTCTGTACTTATATAGTATTGCGCTCACTTAAGTCCAAGAGACTATAATGATTGGTGGTAAGAAGTTCATGAAACTACAGTATCAATGTATCCAAAGTCCACACTACTACAATTATCTATTGGTGTCGCTTGATCATCTAAGATACAATTTATCAGAGTTGATATAGTTCCCCAAGATTTAGGTCAGGGGCCTTCAACCCCTGGACCCCTATAGCATGGGTGAGTTGCCTCCTCAACCCCCTATGAGATCACCGCAAAGCTCGAACCACAAGAGTTACGGCTTGGTGTATAGTGTGGGCTGTTAGCATTTGTCCCAAAATAATTCAAATGGATCGGGTTACACCAATCTAATATCAAGTGGTTTTGTAGGAAAGTTCAGACCACGATATCCAAAAAGGCCACTCTTTCCGTTGCTCCCCCAAAAAATAGCACAAATTTGTTTCGAGGTAATGGTTGAAGAATTCAGTTTATCCATCCGTATACGGGTGGTAGACTGAACTAAAGCACAATGTAGTGTCTTGAAGCTGAAATAGCTCCATACAAAAATGAATGAGGAAAACTGTGTCTCGATCACTAATGATATAATTAGTTATGTTATGAAAACGAACATCCTCCCTGAAAAAAATGATTGTAACCTTTTGTGTTTAAAAGTCTATTAAGCCCGGCGGGGTGATTTCACTTGATTTGGTTTATGAATTATCATGTAATATGGCTATATAAGTCATCTTTTGACCATAATTTGGGGATAATAGAAATATTTGGGAGTTGCATTAGAAGCATCTAGATTGGAGCATCAGTCTCTCTCTAGGAATCGAAGCTCTCAACAAGAAGGAAACATGGATGTGGTCTCTCCTTGGTTTTGCCCTTACTGTAAGGCATTCCCCCCTGAATTATATTGTAAGTAAGTTTAAGTGTTGGTAATACTCTCTAGAAATATAATATATTCAATTGTTATTTCCCTTTCTCATCTTGATCACAATAGTGTTAGATTCGAACATAACATATTGGTACTCTCATTGGACTTCTGTTTTTTTATTAAAATTAGGCCAAATATTCAAGCCTCATAGTCTTGAAAGTTATGTCCTAAGCTGGTTGCATATTATTATGAACCATTCTAGATTAAAAATCATTTGGGTGCTACTGCCTATCAACTCTCTTTACCAAAAACATCCAAATTTCATCCGGTCTTCCATGTCGCCCGGTTGAAGCATAATGAGATAAATTTTTTCAATCCACCGACTTTCCACTAGGTTTTCTAGTGATTTTATTTTTTCTATCGAACCTGATGATATTCTTGTTATGTAGAAGGATTTGGGTGGGTCTATAAGCCTATGTATTGTCAAATGGAAAGGATTTACTACTCATGAATCTACTTGGAAAGATTTCCAACATATCTAAGAGAAATTTTCAAGTTGTAACCTTGGGGACAAGGTGAACTTTTAGGAGGAGGGAATTTTTAGGTTGCAACCATTTATTGTGAATACTTAGAATAGAAGAGGGAAGATAGTCAGTCAGTTGGTAGTTTAAAATCTTATTAGGCCTAGCGGGGTGGTTTCAAGTGAGTTAGCTTATGAATGCTCACATGAGCTAGCAATATAAGTCATATTATGACCTCAAATGGGGGATAATATAAATATTCTAGAGATCTATTGGAAGTAGTTGGACTGGAGTAGTGGTCTCTTATAGGAACCGAAGTTCTCAGTAAGGAGGTAATGTGGAGGTACTCTCTCCTTGTTTTCACCCTTGTTGTAAGAAATTTCCCCCCTCAATTCTATTATGAGGCATTATAAGCATGGTAATACTCTCTGGAAATATAATAGATTCAATTGTTCTTTCCATTTCTCATATTTACTACAACAGTGTTAGATTATAACCTAACACCTTTGCCTGTTGTGTAGGGACACTTCAAAAGTAGAAAATGGACATATTTTGAAATTCGATCCACAACAACATAAATGACCTCATACTCACAAGACTTGGGTATCCCAATGATAAAATACATAGATAAATATGTCTATACTATTTTGGGAATTTCTAGAGGTTGTAATAGCCCAACTAAGGATGAGGTGGAGTACTTGTTGCATTGAAAAACCAATAATTTCCACACAATAATTGCGATAGGAGTTCGATCCAGACTATAGGGCTTGGAAGATCGTTTGAAGTTAATGATCAATAAGGGAATTTTTTTGTAAGTTTCAGAATTCTTCCCACAATGGAACAGATTGATTCATATATAAAGAATATTGCTCTTCCCATTGGGATAATGTGTCTTTCGTCAAATTCTCTTGTTCGGGCCTAAACATGACTTCGAATTGGTAGCCTAATAATCTGGATATCCAACATTGTTGATTAGAGGTTGTAATGTGCTGTTGAAGTATAAAATTGAGGCTTTGTTGATTAGAAAAAACTACAAAGGGTCGACTTAGAAGATATGTGTGATGATGCTGTATAACTAGAATAAGATCCATGATTTCTTTCTCATAAGTTGAATTAGCCAGATTCTGAGTAGATAACACCTTTCTTAAGAATTCAATGGGCCACCTATGCTGAATAAGGACAACCCAACCCCCTGAATTGAGGCATCACATCATATTTCAAAATCTTAGGAAAAATCCAGCAAAACTAGGACTTGATCTTGGGTCATAGATATAGGAAGACATTCCAAGAAGTAGAAGACTAATGAAAACCATCCTTTTTGGTGAGGGCTATAAGGGGCTGGTTAATAGCACCATATCCTGGTATAAATTTGTGATAATATTTAGTGAGGCTGTGGAAGCCTCAGACCCCTTTAATAGTCACTGAAATTGGCCAATCAAGAATAGTATAGACCTTGAACGGGTCCATGGATGCACTAGATACAAAAATGACGTGGCCCAGGTACTCCACTCACCCTTGAGTAAATTGACACTTGCATTGGTTAGCAAATAATTGGTTGCCCCAGAGGACCTATAGAGTGGCGGCAAAGTGGGTCAGATGTTTTATCCAATCAAATTTGTAGACTAAAATGTAGAGACTCTAGTTTTGTCATGTTAGACTTGAAATATTCCTATGAATATTTTCAGAGTCAGACATTGAGACAGTGCATGATTCTATGGTCCGATGAGCCTAGAATTAATTTTATAAAAAATAAAAAATATATTTTTATAAAAGCATACATTTTTCTTATAAAAGTTGAATAAATTTTGAACGAAGTCTCGAATTTAAAATCCAAGACCACAATTGTATCTAGAGCATGGGGTTTACCCTAGGTGATACCTAAGGTTGGTCAGCGCAAGATGTCCGATCAAGGCAGTCGTTGATGGCTGCATTGGATAAATTAATTTATTTAATAAACCAAATCCAAATAACTCATAGACTGAGACTTAGATAAGAAATCTTATACCACCGTTAAGTTCATAATATAGGTTTTACCATAGGCATGGCATAACTTTGATCAGCCTCCGATGTTTGGCTTGAGCTCCATAGTGGGTGAAATATTTAAATAAATAAATTATTATTTATTTAATTGTTTCATTAATTCCCAAAACCGTTTTATTCTTTAAATATCCTATTATAAAAAATCTCCAAGGCTAGCCGTATTTCTTTGAGATTGATGAGAGGAGTTTTCATAGTCCTTTGTTGGTGGATTAAGATCATATAATGATTGGTGATCAGATCGAGATGGATCGACAAACAGCCGCAACATATCATCTTCATATCTAGTGGATGCATTCATCACTAAATATTGATCCAAAATTTAGGTAGGACTCATGATTTATAGTTTTTTCCCTTATGATTAAAAGATTGAGCATGATCAAATCTGTTTTCTTTGATCTGCGTTTAAATGAACCTTATCATAAGACCATGTATTGAAATAATTTATTCTTTTAATTTATTTCTTATTTATGACTTGTTTCTCACCTTGGTTTCCCATCTATGAAATTTTTATCCAAGAATTCTTGGACAACGATGTTTATCACCTTTGTTATTGATACTTTTCCCCACCGTTCCTTGTACTATTTATCATTGGACCATGGAGTCACGATTCGACATTGTCGGGCGGGATCGAGTGTGATCGAACCCCCAGATTTTTTGTGGTAGCACGAATGATACGTGGATCGATGGTTTGTGGATGGATTGATAAACGAGAAGAATGATGTTTTTTGAAAGGATCATATCGGTACCACTTGTGTGAGTTTTGAGATCCGAGGTGGTTTGAGATCGGATTGGTGAACACCGTTTTCCTTATGGATGCACGGCGACGATGTGCAGTGTGAAGGAATTGGTTCCCAGTAGGGGCCGTGTATGAAGTGGCATGGCAGAGGCTGCTCCGCATGGATATGATGGTGGCCAATCTCAGATCTCCGACATGGTGGTCGGACGTGGTCAATGTGATGAACATTAATATTATTAATATTAATAATAAGGGTGATTAATATTATTAATATTAAAAATAATAAGGGTTATGAGTTAATAAATTTAAATAATGATTTATTATTATTATTATATTAAATAATAATAATAATAATGATGATGATGACATAAAAAATGTAGTTGGATTATAAAATTAAATAAGATTCAATTTTGAATATAAAAAAATGGTGGATAAGGTGAGAGATAAAAAAAAGTTAAAAGGAAATGGAATTAAAAAAACGTGAATAAGAGGGGGAGGTGTAAGAGTTGATGAATTCAATTCCCCTTATATTTATATTAATAATAATAATATTTATATAAAATTGATGTAAAATAAATAAAAAAAGGGTATGGAATGACTCCTTCGTGGCGCACACAACAAGGGCATGGATCCTGGAGGGTATGAGGTTTTAAAAAAATATGAAAATAAATAAATAATAATAATATAAAATATTATTATTATTTATTCTAGTTGTAAAATCTTGCATCATTTATATCTTTTAACTGGGATGTTAGATTGAAAATCCATCTGTGGATTTATGATTGTGGAGTCGATATGATCACTTGAAGACCAGTGATGAATACCTTTTTCTGACTCGTGGTGGAGGTCCACGAAGCACCTAATAATATTATTATTGTTGTTGTTGTGGAATCTTGTATAGGATATATCTTATTCATATTGTGTTGAAATGATGATTCATTAACAAAATTATGACCCTGATATTTAGGTAGACATTTCAAGATCAATATTGGGAATTTAATTTAGGTTTGTGGCTTAGGTCCACAAAACATCATTTGATCTTGATGCGGTGAAATGAATTTTTCTTTTCATCAGGTGTTCAATTGAGTAAAATTAATAGTCTATCCTGAGAGTTTTTTCATGAGGATTGCAATGGTATAATCCATTTTTCCATCCATGGCTATTTGTAGAGGCATATTAGTGGAATTAAATTTTTCCCTCTGAACCCACGATGAGCCTCATGTTTGTCAAACTTTTAGTCAAGACACGCCGTGTAGTAACCTCACACACCTTGTTGTACTAAATGGACAAAAATATATATTATAGTAAGGACACAACCAAGTTGTAGAGTGAGACTACACTATGTGGGTCCCTTACTTGTCATATACTCCTTTATAAATCTTCTATCTCTCGTATCTCTTCATTTGGAATCATATTTTGGCTCATGAGTAGCCTATTATGAGTATTTTCCATGAAAAATGTGATGGTGGCCTTCATAGTGGCTTTTGAGATATGATGTGAGATATTCTTAGTGGAAAGATTCTTTAGGTGGTGCTTGATGATGCTAGTGATCAGACATGACCATCAGAGGCTACATATAGAGGCGATACCCCCATTTCACACCAGGGCACGAGTCCTCTATTCATTGAGATGGAACCCCCTGGCGTATGAGGACACAAGTCCTCTATACTTCTTATATAGATAGAAATGGTACCCCCTATCCCATCTCACTAGGGTGCATGTCCTCTATCCATGGAGATGGTACCCCCTGTCGTACCAGGGCGTGAGTTCTCTATACTTATTATAAAGATATATACGGTTGTCATGACCCGTCCTCGGGGCCGGTTCCATGACTACCCCAAGCCCGCCTTCCATAGGCCAGGGGCTGGCGACTAGAACCAAAGGCGTAAATCCTGATAACTGGGAAGGCATTGCCTTTATAAAAGTAAACAAAACACCACATAGTACAAGCGGAAGTAAAACACTAAGTACAAAGAGAAGTTCTGAAGGGTAAATGGGCCAGAATACAAACCCAAAAGAAAGTACAACTACAACTGAACAAAGTACAAAAGAAAAAGACAACAGCTGGAAGGACAGAAGCAGCTCCTGGGTTGTCCTCCTCGAATCCTACCTGAAGGGTAGGTACAGATGGTGCAGCTCCTGGATCGTCCACCATGGATCCTACCTAAAGGGTAGGTACAGATAGCCTCCACAACACTCTCACCCGTCAACCTCCTCCGAGTGTCATCTCGCCGTGAAGTCCACCTCCGGATACTGACTCATCGTGTAGTCCACCTCCGGGTACTGACTTGTCGTGTAGTCCACCTCCGGGTACCGTCCATTCCTCGAACACTCAGCCTCCGTCAGCACTGCTCTTCGTCTGCAACCAACACAACGAGGTGCGGTCATAGCCCATGCAGGGGTGAGTATAAGGATACTCAGTAGGGACCCCGAGACCCTCAAGGTCTCACTAAAACCAACAAGGATAACCAAAAAGAAGATCTCAACAGATAACCTCTACATAGGTATATTCCCATACATATACCTAAGTTATCAAGTAAACCATCTCAATCCTGAGGAAACACAAAGATTATGAAATCAACGGATAACCACTACCCAGGTATATGCCCATATATATACCTAAGTTATCAAGTGACCCATCTCAATCATGAGGAAACACAAAGGTCATGAGATCAACGGATAACCACTACCTATATGCCCATACATATACCTAAGTTATCAAGTGACCCATCTCAATCATGAGGAAACACAAAGGTCATAGACTCAGCTCAAACCAGGATTTTCATTATCGAAACCGTAACTGCTGAAGAGCTCCGTCTCTGGAGTGTACAGTGGTCCTGTCACGACTCCGAGGTACTGCTCACTAACCTAAGACTGCTGAGGTACTCCTCCTATCGAGTACCGCGGTCCAGCCACCCAAACACAGTAGTGCTTCCCGCCGGGGTATGCCACCCAAACACAGTAGTGGACACCCCCTAGTAGCCTGTAGAGGTACTCTCCGGACGAGTACCGCGGGTCTGCACTGTCAAACAGGTAGTGCTCCATCTGCCATGGGTCTGCACCTCACAAAGTAGTGCTTCGTCCACTGGGCTAGTCGACTCACTCCAAGTCGAGTCGGTCAAGCAGTCGTCATGTCTCAGTCGGCTACATGGTCTCCGTACTCCGCACGCTCATCTCTGGGAGGGTCCGCTCCACGAGCTACAGGTCGATACTCCAAGTATCTCAAATTTCCACGAAGAAGTATCTCAAAGGACCGCCTCGTCACAGGGGTCTCAACGCAACAGACGGCGCGTCAATCGGACGTCCGGTCTGTGAGTTATTAGCCTTTTCGTCCCAGGGGCCCGATTGGTTTCGTGAGCGAACCAACCCGGTCGTTTCTCAACTGTACCCCGAACTCTCATAGGGTATACTCAAAGGGACCGTTTCTCCACGTGATCACCAACGCCGCTAACGGTTCGTCAAACGGACGTCCGGTCTGAAATATATCAGCTTTTCCGTTCCAAGGGCCCGGTTGGATTTCGGGTACAATCCAACTCGACCATACTCCAACTGCATCCAAACCTCGGGCGAAGTATGCCAAAAGTTCCGTCTCATCAAGAGGAATTCAACGAGACATACGGTGCGTCAATCAGACGTCCGGTCTGTGAGTTATTGGCTTTTTCGTTCCAGGGGCCCGGTTGGTTTCGTGAGCGAACCAATTCGACCGCACTCCGACGACATCCAAACCTCAAGCGAAGTAAGCCAAAAGATCCGTCTCACTTAGAGGAAAAGAAACGGTGAGGCTCATGCGGGCCCCACCTCACAAATATCCTACCAAGAGGGTATGATATTTTAAATTGTACCCTATCCGCTTAACTTAGCTTAAGCGACTTTTAAGTGGCTTTTAAGTGGCTTTTAAGTGAAATAAAAATAAAGTTGTCGCACCACTTTATTTTATTTCTTAACTTAACCCCAAAAAAATTAAAAACCACACCCAAGAAAACGCAACTCCGGAAAAGGCGTTTCTAAGAAAATACCGGCGTTGCGATTTCATCGGTGCCCTCAGAATTCGATTCCGAGCACCGGTTCAAAAGTTAGAGAAACCCGCTCGTTAGTTCACTGAACGTACCCGAGCTAAACTTCGGAAAATGATTCCGGGCACACCGGGCCTCGGAATCAGGTGCCGTCAGAAACTGCGTTCTTGTAAAATCCCAAAGAAAATTTAGAAAAAAATTCCCTTGAATTTTAGGGTCTATACATTACTCCCACCTCAAGGATTTACGTCCTCGTAAAGCTTTAACACAAACTAGGGTTACAAAAGCGGTATTGAGCACGCATCTGAGCCTCCCGCTCTCATGTGCTCACCTGGAGGTTCTCGTACTGCCAGTGGAAGCGCACCCGAGGAATAGACCGTCCTCGAAGGATCCTCTCCTGTCGATCCTCGATCCCCACTAGAACCTCCGTGATAGACACCCCATCGCCATTGTCCAGCTCCCCATGGTCGATGATATGCGAAGGGTCAAGCACATATCTCCTCAGTAGAGATAAGTGGAAGTCATCGTGCACCTAGTGAAACTGAGGTGGATGGGTCAAGCGGTAAACCACCCCGCCTAACCAGCCGAGAACCTAAGAAGGTCTGCTGAACCTCAGAGATAACTTGCCGCCTTGGTCACATCTCCGTAAACCTCGTAGAGGTGAGACCCGTATAAGGACGTGATCGTCATCCTCGAACTCCAGAGGTCTCCAATTCCTGCTTAGAACTGGAACTCAAAACGACTGCTGCCATGAGGGTAAGGTTGACTGACTCAAGAGTGATCAGTCGCACCCTCCTGAGCATGAGTTTCCCTGTGCTGCCTGGGGTTTCCTTTCCGCCGACCAAGGAAAACCCATACCGATGTCATAGTTAAACCACAACCTTTTTGCCTAATACCGTCAATTTGTGAATGAACTGTGATTGCCCAGTCCATACTCAAACCAACATCGTAAGTCCTCGACGCTTCCACCAAGATATTCCAACCGAAACTCTCGCCTCGAGGGTCTGATCACACTGTCGGCGTAAGTGTGATTATCGAGTCTTCTCCCAAGGTATCTCCAGACGTGAGGGTTAAGTCTACGGCTTACCGGAAAGTCTAGATCTGGGACAAGATTTGTGGAAGGAAGGAATGATTCATATCAACGTTTGTTACTACAGCAGCTAGTAGTGGACACAGACTGTCCCTTGAATCATTTTTAGAGCTATTGGGTCACACTCCTTGACCGCATGCAGCCACACTCTTCCTCCGACCTCCAGCTCCCTGAGCCTGGCGGGGATAACTAAGGCAGGTGGTTGTAGCATGTTAAGATGTACACCACCTCATGCTACTCTCCTAGCTCTGCCTCCACGTCTGCCGCTTCGTAGACTCATCTCTCTTTAAAGCTTCCTATTCTTGAAACATTTAACATGCCCGAGTCTCTAAGACTGGCACCGATTTCCTGTTTCTTACTACACTGTGCAGTCTTCATCCGCTCCTGGATGATCTGCGCCTTCTTTGCCTATGATCTGGAAGAGCTGCTAAATTTATCCTTTTCTGAAAAGAGAAACCCGATCTCATCCCCCTATATGAACCACGCCCATTGCCTAATACAGTCAATCCTGACATTAAGGGTGCATTCATGCCATGGATGACGTCGTAAGGCCTCGACGTAACTACTAAGAGATCCAACTGTCACTCTCGCCTCTAAGGGTCGAGTCACACTGTCGGTATCAGTGTGAGGTCACTGGGTCCCCTCCAGTAGGAATCTCGAAAGTGAGGGTCAAGTCAACAGTCTTAACCAGGACCACTCAGTATCAACCAAACAAAAGGACAGGAAAGAAAACAAAGATAAGTGTCTTATTATTGCAGCTCATAATAAAAATACACGAATACAACAACAATATGGAACTAGAAGTACAAGGGACGTATCCACTAGTTCCGCTCCTGTCCACCTGCACCCGGAGCTCTACTGCCTTGTCTACTGCTCGACTGTTGCTGAAGCACCAGCCGCTGCTTCTATCTCGGTGGCTCCTCCAACACCCGCTGATCAACCGTGCGGGGGGGGGGGGGGGGGTCGTACAGTCATGTGCCAGGTGACCCTTCCTGCCGCAGGAGAAACACTGTCCGTTTCTGGCACGCCTGGCTCTAACCCCACCCCGGGTGCCCCGCACCACCTATCCTAAAACCCGAGATTGCCCAACTGCTGGTCTGGTCCTCCTGGACCTCGACATCATCTGTCTACTGCCCACAGATGACTCAGTTACTGATCGAAAACCCTACGACAAAGGCAGAAGATCCTGTACACGCTCGGGGTGTAGAGCTACTGGAACAAACTCCACCCTGAAGAAGGTCTTGAAGTCTTCCCATGTGAAGGTCATCCCGTCGAAAAACTAGAACAAGTGGCTCCACCACCTGCCAGCTGCTGCCTGAAGAAGGCTGGCAGCAAAGATAACCATGAAGTCTGCCGGCATCCCCACTAGCCTGAAGACTCTCACCATAGCCTCTAGCCAATCCTCAGCCGCCTGCGGGTCCGTCTCTCCCCGGAACCTGGGTGGTCTCTGGCGCTGGAACTCGTGCAGCGCACTCAAGTGGCGTGCATCACCTACTGTTGGGGCTGGTGTCATCAGTGGCCCAACGTAAGGTAGTACCGCTGGTGCCTCCACTGGTGCCTCAACTGCAAGAGGGCCCTGTACCGAAGCCTCGTCGCTTGACAGGCTGTCAGTACGCACATCCCTCTGGGCTCTAGCTAGTCGTCTGAGAAAAGGTATCCTGAAAGAAACAACGTGACACGGTCAAACGATTATACCCGGTGAACTGACCTGGTTTGATCTGACATTTAAAAACTTCTGGAAACACACACGCAATCAGTGTTTTCATGCACAAAGTCGGAAATCAGTTGTCAGGGTCCTGGTGTATGGATACATCGGCCGCCCGCACCAACACTGGACTCCCTGAACTGAAAAACACACTCAGTACTCTTAACACTATTGCTTCACAGAAATAAAATATCAGAGTTATAAGTTCTGCGGTAGAACCGACTCCTCTGATACCAATTTGTCACGACCCGTCCTCGGGGCCCGTGTCGTGACTACCCCAAGCCCGCCTTCCATAGGCCAGGGGCTGGTGACTAGCACCAAAGGCGTAAATCCCGATAACTGGGAAGACATTTCCTTTATAAAAGTAAACAAAACACCACAGAGTACAAGAGGAAGTAAAACACTAAGTACAAAGAGAAGTGTTGAAGGGTAAATGGGCCAGAATACAAACCCAAAAGAAAGTACAACTACAACTGAAAAAAGTACAATAGAAAAATACAACAGCTGGAAGGACAGAAGCGGCTCCTGGGTCATCCTCCTTGGATCCTACCTGAAGGGTAGGTACAGATGGCGCAACTCCTGGATCGTCCACCACGGATCCTACCTGAAGGGTAGGTACAGATAGCCTCCACAACGCTCTCACCCTTCAACCTCCTCCAAGTGTCGTCTCGCCGTGAAGTCCACCTCCGGATACTGACTCGTCGTGTAGTCCACCTCTGGGTACTGACTCGTCGTGTAGTCCACCTCCGGGTACTGTCCATTCCTCGAACACTCGACCTCCGTCATCACTGCCCTTCGTCTGCAACCAACACAACGAGGTGCATGCATAGCCCGTGCAGGGGTGAGTATAACGATACTCAGTAGGGACCCCGAGACCCTCAAGGTCTCACTAAAACCAACAAGGATAACCACAAAGAAGATCTCAACAGATAACCTCTACTTAGGTATATGCCCATACATATACCTAAGTTATCAAGTAACCCAGCTCAATCCTGAGGAAACACAAAGATTATGAAATCAACGGATAACCACTACCCAGGTATATGCCCATACATATACCTAAGTTATCAAGTGACCCATCTCAATCACGAGGAAACACAAAGGTCATGAGATCAACGGGTAACCACTACCCAGGTATATGCACATACATATACCTAAGTTATCAAGTGACCCATCTCAATCATGAGGAAACACAAAGGTCATAGACTCAGCTCAAACCAGGATTTTCATTATCGAAACCGTAACTGCTAAAGAACTCCGTCTCTGGAGTGTACAGTGGTCCTGTCACGACTCCAAGGTACTGCTCACTAACCTAAGACTGTTGAGGTACTCCTCCTGTCGAGTACCGCGGGCCAGCCACCCAAACACAGTAGTGCTTCCCGCTGCGGTATGCCACCCAAACACAGTAGTGGACACCCCCTAGTAGCCTGCAGAGGTACTCTCCGGACGAGTACTGCGGGTCTGCACTGTCACACAGGTAGTGCTCCGTCTGCCATGGGTCTGCACCTCACAAAGTATTGCTCCGTCCACTAGGCTAGTCGACTCACTCCAAGTCGAGTCGGTCAAGCAGTCGTCAGGTCTCAGTTGGCTACACGGTCTCCGTACTCCGCATGCTCGTCTCTGGGAGGGTCCGCTCCATGAGCTATAGGTCGATACTCCAAGTATCTCAAAGTCCCACAAAGAAGTATCTCAAAGGACCGCCTCGTCATAGGGGTCTCAACGCAACAGACGGCGCGTCAATCGAACGCCCGGTCTATGAGTTATTAGCCTTTTCGTCCCAGGGGCCCGGTTGGTTTCGTGAGCGAACCAACCCGGCCGTATCTCAACTGTACCCCGAACTCTCATAGGGTATACTCAAAGGGACCGTTTCTCCACGTGATCACCAACGCCGCTGACGGTTCGTCAAACGGACGTCTGGTCTGAAAGATATCAGCTTTTCCGTTCCAAGGGCCCGGTTGGATTTCGGGTACAATCCAACTTGGCCATACTCCAACTACATCCAAACCTCGGGCGAAGTATGCCAAAAGTTCCGTCTCATCAAGAGGAATTCAACGAGACAGACGGTGCATCAATCGGACGCCCGGTCTGTGAGTTATTGGCTTTTTCGTTCCAGGGGCCCGGTTGGTTCCGTGAGCGAACCAACCCGACCGCACTCCGACGACATCCAAACCTCGAGCGGAGTAAGCCAAAAGATCCATCTCACTTAGAGGAAAAGAAACGGTGAGGCTCGTGCGGGCCCCACCTCACAAATATCCTACCAAGAGGGTAGGATATTTTGAATTGCACTCTATCCGCTTAACTTAGCTTAAGCGGCTTTTAAGTGGCTTTTAAGTGAAATAAAAATAAAGTTGTCGCACCACTTTATTTTATTTCTTAACTTAAACCCAAAAAATTTAAAAACCACACCCGAGCAAACGCAACTCCGGAAAAGGAGTTTCTAAGCAAATACCGGCACTTGGATTTCATCGGTGCCCTCAAAATTCGATTCCGAGCACCGGTTCAAAAGTTAGAGAAACCCGCTCGTTTGTTCACTGAACGTACCCGAGCTAAACTTTGGAACATCATTCCGGGCACACCAGGCCTCAGAATCAGGTGCCGCCAGAAACTTCGTTCTTGTAAAATCCCAAAGAAAATTTAGAAATAATTTCCCTTGAATTTTAGGGTCTTTACAATGGTACTTGTCACGACCCCTCCCTCCAAAGATACCATAATGAGGGGAGAAAGATAATGACCTCGACTCCAACCTCTAGTAGGTCAGAGATTGGTGACTAACACTGAGGGTATACAAATCTCATGTATTGGAGGCATTTCCCTCTATAATATAAATAGGGTCGGGTGGTAATATGAATTATCCACAATAAACTCCATGAAATAATATAAAATAAACACAAACCATCCCACAATGAATGTATAAATAAAACAGATACAATACAAGTCTCTAAAGTAAATAATCAAAAGTAAAGCTAAATTAGCGACACAATAGCTCCCCAAAGGTCTGAGCTAGAAATGTTCAGCTCAGTCCACGTAAACTTCCTAGAATCCTAAAAACAATTTTATATACGTAGGGTAAGAATACAAGTATACTCAGTAAGAAAACCAAAGTCTCCCACGCACATATAAAATAAGCATACTAATGCACCTAAAAGAAAATTGTAGAACCAAACAACACCTATACAGGTATACCAACCAAACCCAACCTCACCAAGTCACACTCATCAAATAATGCAATTAAAGTAATATAATATAACATGATCACATCAATAAGGGTACCCCACACCACTTTTCCACTGGTATTCCACTCTCACACCCAATGTCGTACATCCTAGCACTCCCATCCCTTCCGTATAACACACCGCCCTACAAGCATGGTCAAAACACACCTGGGCCACAACACAACCACTGCCAAAACCAGAGTAGTAAGGTATCATGAACATGTATGAAATAAAACTTATTACCTCCTCCTACCATGAACAACCCCCACCAGAAGCTTCCTCACAAGCACGATCATATCTTTCTCAAAAACACCTAGGCCACCCCCCACAAGCACAATCACATCTTTCCCGAAACCACCTAGGCCATCACCCCAAAAGTACGGTCACATATCTCCCAAAAAAACTTGGGCTATCAAAATCAACATCTAATGTACTATCAGACCTCCATCTATTACAACTTGTGCAATACCTACCTCACCTGGAAGAGAAAGCAGGAAAGAGCGGATACCTAGCCATCCATCCTCCTCACTAAATTTCAAGAAAACACCCCCTGCCTAACTATGTGGGTGTTGGAATGTAGGGCTCGATGTGGATGGATGCATATAGAAATTACAAGAATATGCAAGTGTATATATATATAATATTAAACACTCAATCCCAACCCATGGGTTTACAAACAAACCAACCAACTCAAAACACCGTCACTTTTTCTGCCACTTCTAAATGCATAACATTACACATCAAGCCACAAACCCTATTTCACATTTCCAACCAATTTAATTTAATCATCTCATTATTTTTATTATTTAGCATCAACCACATTTAACCACACAACCCACCATTTAATTTTTCATTAACCATTTTCATCCCATTAACCAAACCAACCCAATCCATTTCAAACATTATCAAACAATTATTTATTTATTCCATCACTACTCTAGAATCTAGTATAAAGAAACTACCACCTCTCTACCCCAAAATCATAACCAAACAAACCACCTCGCCACCCTAAAAGCACAACCAAACAAACCACCTTGCTACCCCAAAAGCATGACCCATGAACCATCATCCCCATATGCCCCAACCACACATCGTCGTCCCACAAACATGACCACCCACCACAACACATCAAGATCATTTTAAAGAATTAAAAAGGGTCTTTTATCACATTCCACTTTATTTTAGGGACATTATCACAAAAGTCATTATCCTGGGGAAACTGTTTTATTATCCAAATATAAGTGGTTAGTCAATTTCCATTTTAGGGTGATATCACAACAATCACAACCAAAGTAGAAATCTCAACACATATATCTAGCACAAATAAATCCCCCAACGGCCACAATTTTTAGTAGGGACACAAGCCCGTACAATCCACAATATCAAAAATAACATCAAAGGTGTAAAAACATGTGAATCAAACCCCATTTACCCCTTTAAATTTCAAATCAACACATTATTTATCTTTAATTAAGATAGAAAAAAATAACCCATAGGTAAAAAAATCTAACCCCTCCCACATGATACAAAATAAGGAGAAATGAGTGATTCCCTACCTCAAAGAAGCTTTCAAACTCACTGTACACCACAAGGATAAGTAGAACGCCCACAAACCTCAACTGCACCACAAGAACTGCAGATGAAACTACACCACACCCAAAGACCACAAAAAAAACCCAACACACACCCCAAACCATAACAACATTGTCACAGTGAATCCCTGAGAGAAGAATGAAAGAAAACCTACAAAGAAGAAGAAATGACATACGATACTAACAGATCAAAGAGGTAGTAAGAGGGATTGAAGAAATCCTTAGGGTGACTATGGTTCACCCAAAATGATAAGAAGAAGAATCCATGGATTAATGGATGAAAATTCGTCCGGAAAGAACTTTTAAAACCGCACTGCATTGGGGATTTACATGACGTGTAATCCCCTTTCACGTTGTGTAATCCTCAGGGTTTGGTTTCATTGAAAAACACATCACCTTTTTATTATTCAACCCTAAAAATCTACAAATCATGAACCGGCCTCACACAATGTGTGAATAACCATTACACTTCATGAAATACACTTACAGAACATGTATTTCCTATAGTAGTTCCGCTTCACCTCCATCTTTGACTAAAAACTCCTAGAACCTCCCCCGAACACCTCCAACATCCAAAACTAGAAAATTAATGGACTGGGAGGGAAAAAACATTACATCAGATACCTATCAAATGATTATCACCCTCAAAAATCCAAAACCAAGCCCAGAAGAAAAGGGGTCTGAACAAACACCCCACAAGGTACCTCTCAAGGGTCTCATCGTACCTCAAATGCAACCACCAGCAAAACACACCAACCCTAACAACCAAAAAACACACTACACAACCACAAGCTACCTCCTCTCACAAAACCATATCAACCTACACACAACCCAAACCAACAACCACTATAACCAAAAAACTACACTGTCCTGAAAACTAAAATCTAGGAGTTTCATCTTCCATGTCAAGAAACTATCCACTCTAGGCAGCACTGACTCACCCACACAGATTTAATCGCATCATAGTTAATGCATCTTGATTAGGAATTTGGTCCTCAATTTTTCACATGTTAGGAATTTACCACACATCACAAACTAAGAAAGACAACTCATCTCATAAAACAAAAGGATATAAAAATCATAACACAAAGAAAAACATAGCAAAGCAAAGCTCAAAAAAAACTCTGGGTAATGGTCACACATCTACATATCTCACTCCCAAGTAATCTCTTCTAGGTCACCATGCCTTCACAACACAAAAACTAAAGAAATGTTCCATCCATGAAACACCTTCTCTTGATGATCCTCGATCTCCACTGATCATTCCACAAATGCTGCGTCATCCTCGATATCCAACTCTCCCCAATTAATGAAATGAGAGTCATCGTGAAGATACTGACAAAGCTGAGAGATGTGGAAGATGTCATGAATCCTATCCAACCATGGTGGCAACTCAAAAAAATACATCACCTTTCCCACTTTCCCCAATACCTCAAAGGGCCCAACAAACTTAGTAGAATGCTTACTCCCTATAAAAAACTTATGTTACCCATGTTGAGAGGGAACCTTAAAGAACATGTGTTCCCCAACCTCAAAATACAAGGGCCTCCTTATGCGATTGGAATAATACTTTTGATGGTCCTGCATAGCTTTAATCCTCTCATAAACAAGATGAACTTACTCTGTCATGCTGTACTCCACATTGGGACCAAGAACGACTGTCTCCCCAACCTTCGTCCAACACAATGATGAAGGAAATAGTCTTCCATACAAAGTCACAAATTAGTCCATGACAATAGAAGAGTGATAGATATTTATATAAGAAAACTCTACCAAAGGTAGGTGTCGTACCCAAGATCCACCAAAGTCCAAGATGCATGCCCACAACATATCCTCCAATGTCTAGATAATCCTCTCTGTCTTCCCATTTGTTGGAGGGTGGAAAGAAGTATTGAGGTGTAACTGAGTTCCAAAATCATGCTAAAATTCCCTCCAGACTCATGAGGTAAAATGTACATACCGATACAAGATAATGGACCTCTATACTCCATGAAACCACACCACCTCATCCATATACCTATTATCCAAAGAATCTACTGTGCTTGACTCCTTGATCACTAAGAAGTGGACTGATTTTGTTAACCGATCCATGAACACCTAGATAACATAACAACCTCCATGTTATTTGGGTAACCTTGTGACGAAATCCATTGATATGTCCTCCCATTTCCACTAGGTAACATCCAAAGTCTATCAAAAACCACTAGGAACATGATGCTTGACCTTTACCTACTAGAAAACCAAGCACTTCACCACAAAATCTGCCACTTCCTATTTCATCCTGGGCCACCAAAACTGCATCCTCAAGCCACAAAACATCTTGGAAACTCTTGGGTGTAGCTTCAAAGGTGAGTTATGAAACTCATAGAGGAATCACCCATGCATCTCAACTGGAACAAACAACCTCCCATGAAACAAAATACAGTTTCAACCATCCTCTAACCATCCCTCTAGAGAATCACTATGACTAAAATGATCGTTCATCACCTCTTTATCTAAGTCTCACCACTGAGACTCCTCCACCCACTACATTAAGGAATATCGTACCATTATTTGAAAAAAAACAACCTATTCCATTAGTCATCCTTGCATCTAAGTGCAAGGATTCCAACTCCTCCATGCATCCCCAGATTCTTGAACAAAATCCTTCCACAACTTCCTTCTCAAAGCGTCAGCCACAACATTCCCTTTTCCCATGGTGTAGGATATATCCAAATAATAATACTAAAGAAAATCCATCCACCTCTACTTCTGAAAGTTGAAATCACACTGGAAAAAGATATACATCAAACTCTTGTGATTTGTGAAGACCACAAAGCACTCCCCAATGAGGTAATGCCACCACAACATTAGTGTGAACAAAACCTTTTCTAGATATAGTTCATGAATGGTGTAGTTATACTCATGGGTATGTAACTTCCTAGACCCATAAGAGATAATTTCCCGCTACTACATTAGTATGTATCCCAATCCTAGATGGGAAGTGTCACAAAACACCTCAAACATCACCCCTCCTCAGAAAACCAAAGCACTAGATCACTAACCAAATTCCCCTTCAGGTAACCAAATACTTATTGAAACTGATTACTCCATATAAAATACTGGTTCTTTCAAGTAAAAGATTTAAATGAGGCTACATATCAAAATAAATCAGGTATAAACCTTCAATAATAGCCTGCAAGACCAAGAAATCTATGAACCTCTGCCACATTCTTGGGTGATTCCCAAGACACAAATACTTCGACCTTATATGGATCTACAACCACACCACATTGAGACACCACATGCTTTAGGAAATTCACCTCTTGTGTAAAGAACTTACACTTGGAAAAATTTCCATAGAGTTAGTGGCATTGAAGAACCAACAAGACAATTATGAGATGCTTGAAATGCTCCTCCTCTGACTTCAAGTATATCAAGATATCATCAATGAATATGACGATGAACTGATCTAGTAACTCGCGGAACATAGATTTCATAATCCCCAGGAACACATATAGCACGTTTGTAACACCGAACAACATGACTACAAACTTGAAGTTCTCATACCTGAATCTGAAGGTAGTCTTAAGGATATCTCCCTCCTTCACCCTCAACTGGTGATATCCATACCACAAATAGATCTTAGAAAACAAACTTTCACCTCTCATGTGGTAAAAAATATCATCTATCCTCCGAATAGGGTAACAATTTTTTATCATTACCTGATTCAACCTCTGATAGTCCATGCACAGCATTAGACTACCATCCGACTTCCTTGTGAACAACACTAGAGCACCCTAGGGTGAAATACTAGGCCAAATAAAACCCTTATACATCAAATCATCTATATGAATCCTCAACTACCTCAACTCATAAGGTTCCATCTGATAAGGATCCATCAAAATTGGAGAAGCATCGAGTTATAAGTCTATCCCGAACTCAACATCATGTTGATGGGGGTAGCATCACAACCACCTTAGGAAAAAATCCAGGAAATACCCAACGACCCTAAGAACCTCTACCATCTTAGTATCCACTAATTTCACCAACAACTCAGACAACAAGGAAATAAAAGGCTCTACATGCAGACTACCCACCTGAAAACCACACTCACCAATGAAAACCACACGTTGTCTATACACATTTGAAAACACAACTCTCATCCAAAAGCAGTCGGCAACATCATGTATGGAATATAACTAGTCGATGATAAGGATGACATCGTATGGATGCATATGTAGCAAGAAAAGATCCCTATGGGACTGATGCAGCTGTATCATCAGTCTACACCCCCAGAACACATCAAAAAAACTGTTCTGGCCTCTGATTAGAATAATCAACCCTAGGATTATGAGAATCATATCTACATATTGTCCTAGAGAATGGTCTAGAGTGGTTGAAACAAAGGAGTGTGAATCTCTTGAATCAAAAAATGCACAATCAAGGGTACTGAACAATTTGATCACAACTCTGATGATCTCTGACCCCTCTGGAACTGCTGCCTCCACTACGTGAAACTAACCATGCTTAGCTTCTATACCTATCTACTGTTAAACATTTCTATGACTATGCTCAAGTCATAGTCCCTTAACATGAGGGACATACTAAGGTTAGCCTCTACCTACTCCATCTCCCCTCGGTAGAGAATAATCCTACTACCCCTATTACGGAAATGACCTCACTAGAAACTATAGATGGGGATGGAACTAAACCTATCAACCTCCACCAAACTAATCTCGGGGAACCATTGAGTGTTGGTTCTAGAAATGGTCATGGACCCCATAAACAAAACATAATGGAAAAATATCTTCGGAAAATCATGGAAACCACTATCCTCGATATGCTAGAAAGGAATCTATTGAGGCCAGATCCTTACTAGTCAAAAACTTTGAAGGTTATGGTGCCTGAGACCTTCCACTAAAAACTCTTTTCCTCGAATAACCCTATTGGTTACCCTCCCATAGAAAACCTCCTCACAAGTGTATCTGTTCGATCACCTCTTCCCTCTTCTGAACCTCCAGATACATTGAAAACGTAAAAAGAGTAACTCTATACTGGATAAAAGGACAGAGTGAATCCTCAAGAAGTCTCACACGAGACTCCATATCTATAAAAATATTTGTGAAAAAATGAATAAGGTCCTTGAACTTGATTTCCAACTCCCACACAAACATGCTCCCCTACTGAAGATAAATATGAATCTACCTCTTTGCTGCTTTCATGGTCGATGAAAGGAACTCTGACCAAAACTCATTCTTGAAGTTGACCCATAAAACATATGAAACATTCCACTATTCTAGATACAAAATCCACTACTGGCGTATAGCTACTCACATCTAACTAACTTCCAAAGGGACCTAGTACTCTGTTGGGGATCAGATCAAACTGAAATCAATCTCAAGCTTCTCCAGCTAGCTTTATGTCTCTACATATAAAACACTTCCCTCATACTTTACCAAAATCTTCCACTAGAAATTATACAATGCCCTCTACCACAGATCATCCTCCTCAATCAGATTAACCCTACAATGATCAACTGGGTCAACCTACTGAACCTTAACTTTCTGATCCACATGTAAATGAAGAACGAGATCCATAACAGAAAGGAAAACAAAGAAATCCCTAATCATGATAATATAGAATTTTTATTTAGGTTTATTTTAATTCACTTTATTAATTTTAAACTTCTCAAAACAACCCAATTAAAATAAGAACAAAATTCATCATGATGCATGTACCTTTCCCAGGTCTCTACCATGAAAGTAGGTCCATCTCAATTGGTCATTCAATAAGCTCAGAGTTCTTGCACTATATCATGGGGAGCCATTAAATCCTATGTCCTAGATGGTCTCCCTGTCCTATGTCATGCAACAAGGTCAACTGGAACTATCTCCATAATAACCCATGCAATTATCACCATTCCTAACTTCAAAATCCATCATATCTCTCAACCCGCAACTCTGATACCACTATGTAATGACCCCCTCCCTCTAAAGATACCAAAATTAGGGGAGAGAGATATTAACACCTGATTATTACCTCCAGTAGGCCTCAGGTTAGTGACTAGCACTGAGGGTATAAAAATATCATGTATGAGAGACATTACCCTCTATAATATAAATAGGACTAGGAGATAAGATTAATCATCCACAATAAACTCCATGGAATAATATAAAAGAAACAAAAAATATCCAACAATTCACATATAAATGAAATAAATACAATAATAGTATCCAATGTAAATACCCAAAAGTAAAGATAAAGCAGTGACATAACACCTTTCCAAAGGTCCGAGCTAGAAATATCCAGATCGGTCCACATAATCCACATGGAATCTTGAAAATATTTTTATATACGTAGGGTGAGCATACAAGTATACTCAATAGTAAAACCAAAGTCTCTCGTGAACATGTGAAATATGAATACTAATGAACCTATGAGAAAATAAAAGAACCAAATAAAACCTATACAACTATACTAATAAAACCCAACCTCACCAAGGCACGCTCACCAAATAATGAAAGTCAAGTAATATAATATAAAATGATCACATCGATGGGTACCCCACACCACTTTCCCACTGGTATTCCACTCTTCCCCCAATGTTGTATGTCGTGGAACTCCCATCCCTTCCATATAACACACCAACCCATAAGAACAGTCACAGACCACCTCACCTAAAAACACCTGGGCCACAACACAAACACTACCAAAACCAGAGTAGTAGGGTGTCAAGAACATGTAGGACATAAACCTCATGACCTCCTCCTACCATGCACAACCCCCACAAAAATTCTCCCTAAAATCATGATAATTTCTCTCCTGAAAACAAAAAATCCACCATACCACAAGCACGATCACATCTCGCCTGAAAACACTTGGGCCACTGCCCCATAAGCACAATCACATCTCACCCGAAAACACCTAGCCTATTAAAACCACCATCTAATGCACTAAAAAACCTCTATCCATTACATAATATTCAATACTTACCTCTCATAGAAGAGAGAGTGGGAAAGAGTGGGTACCCATCCATCTGGGATCCTCACTGCATATAGGGAAAAGCACCGCTGCATGACTATACGGGTGTTAGCACGCAGTGCTCAATGTGGATGACATGCATATAGAAATAAAAAGAATATAAAAGAATATATATATATATATATATATATATATATATATATAATATAAAACACTCAAGACCAGCCTATGGGTTCCCAAAAAAACAACCAAATCAAAACATTTTCACTTTTTCTACCACTTCTAAATGTATAAAACCACACATCAAGACACAAATCACATTTTACATTTCCAACCAATTTCATTTAATAATCTCATTATTTTAATTATTTATCATAAACCACATTTAACAACACAACCCACCATTTAATTATTCATTAACCATTTTCATCCCATTAACCAAACCAACCCAATCCACTTCAAACATTATGAAACAATTATTTATTTACTCCATCACTACTCAGGAATCTAGCACAAAGCAACCACTACCTCACCACCCCAAAATCACGGCCAAAAAAACCATCCCACCACCCCTAGAGCATAGCCAAACAAACCACCTTACCACCCCAAAAAGCATAGTACACAAACCATCATCCCCACATACCCCAACTACACATCGTCATCCCACAACCATGGTCACACGTCACAACACATCAAGATAATTTTATAGATTTACAAAGGTAATTTTATCACATTATACTTTATTTTAGGGATGTTATCACACAATTCATTATCCTGGGGAAATAGTTTTATTAGCCAAATATAAGTGGTTATCCAATTTCCATTTTAGGGTGATATCACAACAATCACAACCAAAGAAGAAATATCAACACATATATCTGGTGTAAACAGACCCCCCAACGTCCAAAATTTTCAACGGGGCAACCAGCCTATACAATCTACAATATCAAAAATGAAAGCAAAGTTGTAAAAGCATGCGAATCAAACCCCATTTACCCCTTTCAATTTAAAAATAACCAATTATTTATCTTTAATTAAGCCAACACAACCATAAAACATAAGAAAAAAAATCAAACCCCACTTGCATGATACACAATAAGGAGAAACGAGGGATTCCCTTCCACAATGAATCTTTCCAACTCACTACGCACCACACGACAATGAAGAATGTCCATGAACCACAACCACACCACGAGAACCGTGGATCAACCTACACTACACCAAAATACCATAAAAATGAAACCAAAAACACACCCTAAACCATAACAACATCACTAAAACTAATCTTTGAGAGAATAATGGAAGAAAACCTACCAAGAAGAAGGATGGGCTTACCACGGATTTCCAATAAACAACCACCAGGACCAACATATCAAAGGGAGAGGAAGTGGTATTGAATAAATTCTAGGGGCACCGAGGGTTCACCCAAAATGAGAGGAAGAAGAAGCCACATATGAATAAATGAAAATTTGGCCAAAAAAGAAATTTTAAAACCACACTGCATTAGGGATTTACAGGATGTGTAATCCCTTTTAACATCATGTAATCCTCAGAGTTCAGTTTTGTCGAAAAACACATAGCCTTTTTATTATTTAACCCCAAAAATCTACATATTGTGAAATAGCCTCATACAATAAATGAATAAACATTACACATTGTGTAATACACTTATATAGTGTGTATTTCCTGCAGTAGTTCTACTGCACCTCCATCTTCCACAAAAAACAACCAGAACTTCCCCCAAACACAT
Organism: Viscum album; assembly: GCA_963277665.1. Lineage (NCBI taxonomy): Eukaryota > Viridiplantae > Streptophyta > Magnoliopsida > Santalales > Viscaceae > Viscum > Viscum album. The sequence continues at coordinate 702,646,220 of OY728163.1, forward strand.
CCGACAACCAATGCTGGAAAAGTAATGGACCAATATGGCATCGACCATTACATCATATACCTCTAAAATTATTCTAGCTCTTGAGAATCCAAAACCAAGCCTAGAAGAAAAGGGGTCCGAAAAACCACCTTGTGAGATACCCCTCAAGGGTCTTGTCATACCTCAAATACTACAACGAGCCAAACACACTAATACAAACGACCACAAAACACAATGCACAACCAAAATCCACCTCCTCTCACTCAACCATATTAACCAAAACATAGACCAAACCAACAACCGCTAAAACCAAGAAACCGTACCATCCCAAAAACATGAACCAGGGAGTTTCATATTCCATGTAAAGATACTATCTTCTCTAGGCGACACTAACTCACCTGCACAGGTTTAATCGCATCACAGTTAATGCATCTCGATTAGGAATCAAGTCCTCCCCTATTCATATGCCAGAACTTTATCACACATCACAAACTATGGGTACTGTTCATGCATCTGAGTCTCTAGCTCACAAGTACTCACCTCTAGGACACCATGCCTCCACAAAACATGAACCAAAGAAATGGACCATCCATGTGGTGTCTTCTCTAGACAATATTAGGTCTCCATTGGTCATTCCAAAAATTTCACGTCATCCTCGATATCCAACTCTCCCCAGTCAATGATATTGGAGTCATTGTGAAGATACTGGAAAATATGAGAGATGTGGAAGATGTTGTGGATCCTCTCCAACCATGGTGGAAACAAAAAATGATAATACAACTCCCTAACTCTCCCTAGCACCTCAAAGGTCCCCAAAAAAAATGATAGAAAGCTTACTCCCTCTACCAAACCTCCACTACCCATGTCGAGGTGAAACCTTCAAGAACGTGTGATCCCCAACCTCAAATTCCAAGGGCCTCCTTCTATGATCGGAATAAGACTTATGTTGGTCCTGTATTGCTTTAATTTTATTATGAACAAGTTGAAATTCCTATATCATGCTCTTCACTACATTGGGACTAAGAACATCTATCAACCCAACCTCCATCTCATACAATGGTGAATGACACAGTCTCCCTTACCAAGCCTCAAACTAGTCCATGCCAATGGAAGAGTGATAACTATTATTACAAGAAAACTCTACCAAAGGAAGATGCCATACCCAAGATCAATCAAAGTCCAAGATGCACACCCACAAAATATCCTCCAATGTCTGGATAGTCCACTTTGTCTGCCCATCTGTCTAAGGGTGGAAAGTAGTGTTGGGATTTAGACGAGTACCAAAAGCATGATGCAATTCCCTCCAGACCCGTGAGGTAAAATGTTCATCCTGATATGAGACAATGACCTCAGAAATCCATGCAACTACACCACCTCATCCACATACCTCTTATCCAAATCATTCACTACACCCAACTCCTTGATCACTAAGAAGTGGTCCGATTTTGTCAACTGATACACGACTACCCCGATAGAATCACAAACTCCCTGAGCTCTAGTTAACATTGTGATAAAATCCATCGATATGTCATCCCATTTCCACTTGGGAACATTCAAATTCTTTAAAGAACCACCAAGAACATGTTACTTGACCTTTACCTGCTAGAAAACCAATCACTTTTCCACAAACTCCGTCACTCCCTGTTTCATCCCGGGACACCAAAATTGAATCCTCAAGCCATGATAAACCTTAAAAAATCTAGAGTTTACCTCCAAAGGCGAGTTTTAAAACTCATATAGGACTCCCCCATGCATCTCTATCAGAAAAAAACCTCCCACAAAATAACATCCAGTTTCAAACATACTCAGATTATCCCTTTGGAGAATAACCATGGGCAAAACAATCGCACATCACCTCTGCCTATAAGTCTCCCCATTGAGACTCCTCTACCTACTGCATCAGGGAATATTGTACCGTCATTTGAAACAGACATCCCATGAAATCATATACCCTTGCATCTAAGTTCTAGTCTTCCAACTCCTCTATTTCTCTCCAAGCATCCCCAGATTTTTGAACAACATCCTTCCACAAATTCATTCCCAAAGCATTAGCTAAAAAATTCCCTTTTCCTAAGGTTTAGGAGATATCAAAATCATAATACTAAATAAAATCCATCCACCTCTACTATCAGAAGTTCAAATCATGATGGGAAAATACATACCTTAAACTCTTGTGATATGTGAAGACCACAAAGCACTCCCTAATGAGGTAATACCACCACAACTTTAGCATAAAAACAATTGAGGCTAGCTCTAGATCATGGGTGTCGTAGTTACGGTCATGGGGACATAACTTCCTAGAACCATAAGAGATCACTGAAAACTACTTCATTAAGACACATCCCAATCCTAGACAGAATATTCACAAAACACCTCAAACATCACCCCTCATTAGGAAACTCAAGCATTGGATCACTAACCAACTTCCCCTTTAGGTAACCAAATAATGCCTAGAACTAATAACTCCACAAAAAATTCAGGTCCTTCCTAGAAAAAGTTGTTAATGAGGCTGAAAATCAAGACAAATCAGGTAAAAACCTATGATAATAGCCTATAAGACTAAGAAAACTACCAATCTCTACCAAATTCTTGGGTGTTTCCAAAGATACAACTGCTTAGACCTTAAATGGTATACTAACACATCTTGTTTAGACTCCACATGCCCAAGGAAATGCACATATTATGTTCATAACTTACACTTGGACAAATTTCCATAGATCTGGTGGTATTAAAGAACCTGCAAGATAGTTCTGATAAACTCAACATGCTCCTCCTCTAACTTTGAGTATATCAAGATATCAGTGATGAATATGATGATGAATTGATCTTGGAACTCATGGAACATAAAGTTCATAATCGCCATGAACACATATGGAATGTTCGTAACACCAAATGATATGACTACAAACTCTAAGTGCCCTTACCTACATCTGAAGGCATTCTTCAATATATCACCCTCCTTCACCCTCAACTTGTGATATCCAGACCACATATCAATATTAGAAAACCCAATCTCCCTTATCAACTATTAGAAAAGGTATTATATCCTTGGAATAAGGTAACAGTTTTTTTTATCATTACTTGATTCAACCTACATTAGTCTATGCACAACCTAAGACTATTGTTCGCCTTCTTTACAAAAAACACTGGAGTACCCCACAGTTACAAATCAGGTCAGATAAAACCCTTATTAATTAGATCATCTATCTAAATTATTAATTCCCTCAACTAAAAAGGTTTCATCTAATAAGGAGCCATCGAAATCATAGAATCATTGAGCTACAAGTCTATCATGAACTCAACATCACATCGAGAGGGTAGCATCCCAACCTCCTCAGAAAAAATATCTAGGAACTCCCTAATGACCCTGGTAACCTCTACCATCTCAGTGTCCACTGATTTTACCAATCACTCAGCCAATAAGAAAACAAGGGGCTCCACACACCGACTTTCCACTGGACAACCCCACTCCCCAATGAAAACCACATATTGTCCATACACATCCAAAAACATGAATCTCCTCAAAAAGTATTTGATAATAGCATATATAGAATATAAACATTCAATATTGATGATGATATCATATGGATGTATTTGTAGTAATAAAATATCATCACAGGACTGATGCGCCCCCATCATCAATCTATACCCCTGACACACATCAAATAAGATGGTTTGGCCTTTGACTGGAATAGTCCACACTAAGGGCATGAGAAGCCTCTCTAATTATAGTACCAGAGTGTGGGATGGAGCAGGTTAAATAAACGAGTGTGAATCTCTTGAATTAAACAAGGTACAAACAATGGTACTAAACAAACTAATCATACCTATGACGATATATGGCCCCTATGGAACTGCTGCCTCCACTACGTGAAACTGATCATGCCTAGATCCTCTACCTCCTTGCTGATGACTATCTCAATGACTACACTCGAGGCACACTCCCTGAATAAGAGTAACATCCTAAGGACAACCTTTACCTACACCATGTCCCCTCGATGGAGCATAATCCAGTTGCCCCGGCTACAAAAATAGTCTCACTAGCAACCACTACTGAGGATGGAACTAAACCTATACATCTCTACCAAACTGAGCTCATGGAACCATCAAGCATTGGTTCTAGCGATGGCCACGAACCACACAACCAAAATACACTCGCACACAGCTCCCAGTAAAATCACAGATCCCACTGGCCCCAAAAGGCCAAAAAGGAAGCTGCTGAGGCTAGCTCCCAACTAGTATAAATCTCGAAGGTCCTGGTACCTGAGACCTACCACTGACAACTTTACTCCTTGAGGAACCGTACTAGTTCCCCTCCCATGAAAAACCTCCTTGCGAGTGCATCTACTCGATCTCCTCTACCTTCTTCTGAACCTCTAGATACATCAACAAAATAAAAGGAGTAACTGTATACTGGATAGAAGGATGGAGTGCCTCCTAAAGGAATCTCGCATGAGACTCCACATCTAGAAAAATATTTATAGAAAAATTAAGAAGTCCCTTGAACTTTATTCCCAACTTCTATACTTACATGCTCCCCTACTGAAGAGAAATAAGCTTCTGCCTCTTAACTACCTTCATGGTTGACAAAATGAACTCTTCGCGGAACTCATTCTGGAAGTCAACCCACAAAACATCTATATCCTTCTGCTCTTAGAGATACAATAGCCACCACTGACATGTATCTCCCCACATCTGATTTATTTCCAAAGGGACCCAGTACTCTGTTGGGGCTTGAATCAAACTAAAAGAGACATTGAGATCCTCCATCCAGCTCTCTATCTCTACATCTAGAACACTACCCTCAAACTTTCCCAAAGCCAGCTGCTGTAAAGCACAAAACATCCTCTACCAATGATCGTACTCATTAACTAGATTAACCCTACGACAATCAACTAGATCAGCCTACTAAACCTCAACTGCATGAGCCGCACGCGAAAAATGAACATGATCCATAGTTTAAAGGGAAAAAAACTCCCTAATCTTGACAGTATGCAATTTTTATTTAGGTTTATTTTAATTCAATTTAATCATTTTAACCTTCCAAAAAAAAACTAATTCAAACAAGAACACAAGTAATCACGACTCATGTACTTTTCCTATGTCTTTACCCTGCAAGCAGGTCCATCTCACTTGGTCATTCAATAAGTTCAGAGTCCATGCACGGGATCATGGGCCCCCTAAAATCCTCCGTCCTAGTTGGTATCCCTAGACTATGTCACACACCAAGGTCAACTGGCACTGTCACCATACCACCCTATGAAATCCTCACTGTGCCTGACTCCAAACTCCATCCTACCACCCAACCATCAGCTCTAGTACCACTACATCATGAACCCATCCCTATAAAGATACCAAATTGAAGGGAGAGAGATAATGACCCCTGATTCCTACCTCTAGTAAGCCCAGGGTTGGATACTTGCACTGAGGGTATAAAAATCTCATGTACGGGAGGCATTACCCTCTATAGTATAAATAGTATTGGGAGATAATATGAATCATCCATAATAAACTCCATGTAATAATATAAGATAAACCCAAACCATCTCACAATGTATGTATAAATGAAATGGATACAATAAAATTTTCTAAAGTAAATATCCAAAAGTAAAGATAAAGCAGCAACACAACAACTATCCAAAGGTCAGAGCTAGAAATGTCTAGCTTGATCCATTTAAACCTCTTGGAATACTTAAAATAGTTTTATATAAATAGGGTGAGAATACAAGTATAAAGAGTAGGAAAAACAAAGTCTCTCATTCACATGTTAAAGAAGCATACTAATTCACCTTTGAGAAAGCAATAAAACTAAATAGCACCTATACAGGTATACTAACTAAAACCAAACTCACCAAGGCACGCTCACCAAATAATGCTATTCAAGTAATATAATATAAAATGATCGCATCGATAAGGGTACCCTGCACCAATTTACAACTGGTATGCTGCTCTCACACCCAACATTTTACATCTTGGATCTCTCATCCCTTTTTTATAACACACCACACCACAAGAACGATCACAACACAACTCGAACGAAAACACTTGGGCCAAAACACAACTACTTCAAAAACTATAGTACTAGGTTATCATGAAAATCTAGGACATCAAACCTCAGGCCCTCCTCCTACCATGAATTACCCCCACTAGAAGATTCTACATAAGAACAGTCATATCTCTCCCAAAAACACCTGGTCCAGTGCCCCACAAGCACAGTCACATCTCGCCTAAAAACACATGGGCTACTGCCCCACAAGCTCGGTCACATCTCACCTGAAAATACTTGGGCTATCACAACCATCATCAAATGTACTAAAGAACCTCCTTACATAATATCCTATATAATACCTACCTTTCCTAAAAGAGATAGTGGGAAAGACTAGGTACCCAACCATCTTCCCTCATCACCGGATGTCAGGATAAACACCGCCATGTGACTATCCAGGTGTCAGCACTTAGTTCTCAATGTGGGTGGGCTATGTATAGAAATCACAAGAATATAAAAGTATATATATATATATAATATCAAATACTAAATCCAAACCCATGAGTTCACAAAAAAACCAACCAACTCACAACACTGTCATTTTTTCTATCACTTCTAAACACATAACACCTCACATCAAGCCACAAACCCCATTTCACATTTCTAACCAATTTCATTTAATCATCTCATTCATTTCATTATTTAGCATCAATCACATTTGACCACGCAACCCACCATTTAATTATCCATTAATAGTTTCATTCCATTAACCAAAGAAACCCAATCCATTTCAAACATTATCATCACTACTCAAGCATGTAGCACAAAGAAACCACTACCTCGCCATCCCAAAAACACAGCCAAAAAAACCACCTCACCACCCCCAAAATCATGGCCAAACAAACTACATTGCCGCCCCAAAAACATAGAACATGAACCATTATCCCCATGTGCCCCAACCACACATCTCCATCCCATAATCATGACCTCACTTCATGACAAATCAAGACAATTTTACATATTTACAAAGTGAATTTTATCACATTCTACTTTATTTTAGGGATTTATCACATAAGTCATTATCCTGGGGAAACCATTTTATTAGCCAAATATAAGTGGTTAGAAAATTTCCATTTTTGGGTGATATCATAATAAACAGAACTAAATCAGCAATATCAACACATATATCTAGTGCAAAAAAGCCCCCAATGACCATAAATTTCAGTGGGTCCACAAGCTCATATAATCCACAATATCACAAATAACATAAAAGCGGTAAAAGCATGTGAATTAAACCCCATTTACCCCTTTCAATTTCAAATTAACCAATTATTTATCTTTAATTATGTCAGAACAACCAAAACCCAAAGGAAAAAAAAGAAAACCCCTCCCATATGATACAAAATAAGGAGAAATGAGTGATTTCCTACCTCAAAGAAGCTTTCCAACAAACTATGTATCGCATGGCGAAGAATAATGCCTTTGAACCACAACCGCACCACGAGAACCAAATATCAACCTAAAACACACCCAAAGACCATCAAAACGCAACCCAACACACACTCCAAACCATAACAACATTTTTGTAGTGAATCCCTGAGATAAGAATGGAAGAAAACCTACCAAGAAGAAGAAAGGTCTTACTACAGATTTCCAGTGAACAACCACTGGGATGAATGGATCAAATATGGAGGAAGAGGGATTGAAGAACTCCTAGGGGAGCCTAGGGAATAGGTCCTCTATCCACGAATATGGTACCCCCTATCATACCAGGGAATGGGTCCTCCATACTTCTTATATATATAGAGATGGTACCCCCTGTCACACTAGGATGCAGGTCCTCTATTCACCGAGATGGTATGTAACGATCCAAAATTTTGTCAATGGAAATTCCATTCTTATAATTATTTCATATAGTATAAACCACATAAAATAAATTTGAGAACACAATACAAACTTTATAAATGAAGAATGAATGAAATAAGAGGTATTTCTAGAAATTAAGGAACATATCCCAATGGAATAAAAACTTGAAATTTGGAATAATAATGTGACCATTAGGAATAGTATTTCAGCCAATTAAATAGTAACCTGATCTATGAAAGTATAAATAAAATTTTGGCATATTATAAGTAATAATATGATATAATTATATCATAGTATAAGTAAATAATTTTTTTAAAAATTATTAATTGAGTGTTGATATTTTTTTAAAACATAAATGTTTATTTATAATTTTATAATTAATATAATGATTAAAAAGAAAATTTATTTTCATAAAATAGATTCATAAATTAATATTTTGGTTTCTTATGATTGTAATATAATTTTATGAGACCTTAATTAAATTTTCAAAGTATTATAAAATCGGTTATAATTTTAAAATTAGTATTTTTTTAATAAATTATGATTTTAATTAAAAATTAAAATTCTCATATTTAGAAAATTATTTTCATTAAATGGAATTCATTTTTTAATTATATTTATTAAAAAAAATTGGGGTAAAATTTTGAGATTTTGCTAAAATAGTTGAATTTTTGCTGAATAGTGAAATACGGTAATTTATAGTATATAACATTATAATTTAAATCGACTATTTCTTGAGTAATTTCTGATTTAGGAACTATAATCTAGAAATTAACTTCTATATTTACAATATTTATTCATTAGAATCAAAACTATTCATAGTCTTGAGCCAAAATAATAAACTAATGAATAAAACAATCAAAAAACTCCGCTCTCTTCCCCTATAAATATCACCAATCACCACCTCTTCCCCTCACACCTCAAAAGCCTTGAATATTGTCAAAATTATCCCCAATACTCTTCCCAAGCCTATAACACACATCTAGGATCCTTTGGTATCAAAAAAAAATACCAAATCTAATTTCCCTAAGGAGGTTCTCAAGGAGAAGAATTTAAGTGGTAAAACCCTCTTTCATTTAATTTCTCTTCAATTTATTTTTTATTCTTATTATCTCCTCACCTCCACTTATACAAGTTAAATTTTTTCTCTAGTATCTTATATATACTGTAATGTTATTATTTTAATGTAATAATCCATCATAAAACCTCTTATCCTCTCTCTTTTATTCAAAAAATGAGAACATCGTCCGTGATGTATCGATTTACCACAATCGTGGATGATGCATTTTAATTTTCCATTAATGCCTTCAAAGCTGGTCATAAAACCAACAAAATGGTTAAAAAATATTTTAAAATTTATTTTATAACTATTTTTATATTATTTAACTAACATATATTCATGATATTAAATAATAAAATAAAATGAGTTTGTTTTGATTGAAAACTGCCAGAATTAATCTAAACGTTATCATTAAAATTTTATCTAATGAATCATCCTCATATCTAGAAAAAAATAATATATAATACCAATTAAAATTTTTTATGTTCATTAATAACATATAATTTTAATTCTAGATTATT